>OX637301.1:21547809-22243809 GCA_951799385.1 Hyppa rectilinea | reverse complement strand
CAAATAACTCGGGAAAGGTTAGTGGAGTCGTTCTGCCCACAATAATTGGAGAAGTCGCGGCAGAGGCCTATCCAGGGGTTCAAGAATCATCGAAATCGGAGCAGGATCAAGGGAGTTATTAAGGTACGAAAATCGCCAAAACACGTGGATTTAGTGACAGAACAACCTCACTTTTGCTCCACGTGTTTCTACAACACGAGGCGTGACGTAAAAGCCAGCCATCCCAGCCCTCGCTGAAGACTCCGAACCCGGCCGAGGAATCTGCCTGCAGACCAGCCACCAGTGTGACGACTCCACACGTCCATCATCAGGTGAGCCCGAGGGAACTCCTAAACCCTTAGTCCCAGCCCCCCCGAGTTTGGACTCGTCTGAACCGGGACACCAGGACCTTCCAAGGACCACCAAGGGTCCCCTCACCCCAAACCACCCCCCCCCCTCCTCCATACCTCCCCCCCTCTATACCCCCCCCCCCACTTCATCAAGAGAGGTACCCCCTCTACTAGACGAAGTGAATACCCCCCCCCCCCCCACCCCCTCATTCTTTTACTTCCCCCTCCACTAACCAAGGGAGGTACCCCCTCCACTTGACTAAGTGTTGGTGGTGGTATATCCCCCACCACCAACCCCCACCACTACCCTTCTACAGTACCCCCCCCCCCCACCCCAAATAGTCTCCACACGAGACACCCCCCCCCCAACCCCCCTCCCTCACCCCCCCTCAGAAGTCGCCCCGCGAGACCTCCCCCCCCCTCCCCCGACCCCCCTCTCAGGGCTACCTCACCCCCCCGCGGCCTATCTTCGCACCCGTTGGAGCTAGAAAGCCGAGTTTGGGCTCATTTGAAAGGGCATCAAAAGCTCTTTAACTTGGCCCCAACAGAAACCGGAAATTCGGCAGCCCACCCACACAGCAACCCGTCGACACCACAAACATCCACTGTTGACCACCATCATCGCACAAGTGGGCTTCACACCATCCAGCCCACTTCAATTATCGGACTCCTCATCGGACAGCGGCAGCAGAACATCAGCGGACCGTCCGTGAGTTCATCCTAAATTATCGAATTGTAAAAACATCACAGGCATAGAAATAAGTTTTAGTTTTTAATAGGTCATAGCAATAAGTTTTAGTTTTAAATAGTCATAACTGTTCATAAACCCCTCCCCCCCTCCAATCAACACCAATAAAAATGTCGTCATCCTCCAACACATCCCGCCAGATGACCACGGAGGCCGCAAAAGCCCCTCGAACCCTACGGGAAAGGGTCCTTAAAAACACGGCCAAGTCAGTGGCATCAGAACAGTCGGCCCGACCATCAAAGAGGCCACAGGCGACAAAGGCAGCGTCGGAGTCGGAAGTGACGAGCAGGTCACCGCCTCTGCCGTTGGCGCCTGAGACTGCCCAGGAGAGCAACTCACGGGTCTCAGAAATTGTCATCAACTGGGAGCAATGTGGCATTTCCCCCCCACGACAGATCATCTCGGATGAGGAGAGCTCGGTGGCTTCCACCGTGAGTCAAGCCGACCGTCCCCAGAGCGGGCGGCCGAGCCTCCTCTATAGGACACCTCGAAAAGGCACTGGCGTGGAAATGGATCTAGCCACCCGTGAGGCAAACGAGCTACTCCAGAAGGGCAAGGACGCGTTGGAGGCAGCCGGAAACATGAAAAGAGAATGTAAGACCACAGCCCACGAGTGCCTCCAGGGTCTGTATGAGGTGTCCCTCTCATTGGCGGACTCGAGAGCGCGCCATAAGTATAACCTCGAGAAGGAGCGCTCTCGACACGCACAAGAACTTGTGCGGGTCGAGAGAGCTCACACTCGAGAACTTATGGCCATGAAGGTGGAGCTCTCCCTCATGCGGACCGATGTCACGGAGACGAAAAAAGAAACGAAAGGGATCCGGGAATGGCTCGGACATGAGACCCTTGAGGCCTTCAACGGCATCAAGGAACTCAAAAACGAGGTCGAGAAGACGAGCCTTAAAGTCTCGAAGGAGCATGAGAAGACTAGGAAGGAGAGTGTCGGGGCCCCTGGCGACCCCAAAGGGGACGCCATGGGCCCTGGCCTCTCACGCCTTGAAACCACCGTATCCAGCATCTCCAACCAGCTGGACGTGCTCCGGAAAGCCTTGGAAAGGCTCAAAGACGACCTCACCAGACCAGCCACCACCACCACCAACGAACCGGACCCTGGAAACCGTGACGAAGGCCTCCTCACGACAGCGGCATTCGAAGAGGTAATGGAAAAGTTGAACACACAACTGCAGGCCATCGCCAACAGGCCTGTTATCTCACCCCCACCACCACAGCCACAAATCAACATTCAGGAACACATTACAGCCTTAGCGGAGAGGTTGGAACTGGTTTCGGCGGACCTCCGTGTACTGCGCGACAGAGAGCCGCAAATTCAGGCGCCCCAGGCGCTGAATCTGGAAGCGGAGATCGCAGTCGGGGAGGTCAAGAAGAGCCTCAAAAACATCGAGAAGGGGGTAGCAGACCTGAGCAAAGTGGACCGAACGCCCCACCAACAACAGGGCCCAAAAACCTTTGCCCAGGTCGCCAGCACACCTAAGCCCCCCCCGAAGCCAGCACCCACACAACCAAATCACACCCTGATCGTCTCGTCGACGAACCCCCAGCACACTGGGGACAACGTAATCGAGAGGATCAGGACCGCTCTGGACCTCAAAACAAGCGGAGCCCGGGTCGATACGGTCAGAAAGGCGCGGAACCAGAAGGTGATCCTGAGGTGCGCCAGTAAAAATGACCTCAAAAAAATAAAGGACCAGGTTCAATCGAACCCAGGGCTCAAGGTCCAAGAGCCAAAACCGCAGAACCCCCTAGTATGCATCAAGGGTGTTCTGTCCAGCTACGGCGACGGGGAGATCGTAGATCTCCTGAAAGCGCAGAACCAACATCTTCTGCAAGACGTAGCCGTGGAAGGGCAGATCATCAAAATGCGGTACAGGAAGCGCGCCAGGAACCCCCACGAGTGCCATCCCGTGCTAGAGCTCTCCCCGGAGATCTGGAAGAGACTCACAGCAGCAAAGAAAGTCCATGTGGGCATCCAGCGATGCTCGATTGAGGACCAGTCCCCTCTAGTCCAGTGCACAAAGTGCCTTGCATATGGTCACAACAAGACCATATGCAAGGCCCCAACAGAAGTCTGCGGCTACTGCGGCGGCAAGCACACCTTCAGGGACTGCCTCACTCGAGCGGACGGCAAACAGCCCACATGCGCGAACTGCAAGTTGGCACATGGGAAGGACAGCGACCTGGCACACACAGCGTTCAGCGCAGACTGTCAGGAACGCCAAAAGTGGGATGGTATAGCCAGATCTCGCGTTTCCTACTGCTAAGGGCACCACCGACACATTAACCAATCAACTGGTCACCCCCGAAATCGCACCAAGACCGACAGCAAGATTGCGTTTCATCCAAGTCAATCTTCAGCGCTCAAAGCTGGCCACAGAAGAACTCCACGTGGCGGCTCGGACCAGGGGAATCTCAGTAGCACTTGTTCAAGAGCCCTACGTAGGAAGAACAGGTGTGATGAAGCAAAGCCCCGGCACACAAGTCATCCAGTGCAGTCTGAACCGCCAAAAACCAGTAAAAGCGGCGATCGTCGTCTTCGGTGACAACCTGGAGGTAATTCACGACCCCCAGCTTGTGACCGAAAACGTTGCCGCGGTTTTACTGAAAGCGGACCGGCTCAGCTTCGGAGTGCTATCGGTCTATTTCGAGGGCGACCAGGACATCGAGCCATACCTCACCCTAACACAACACACAACACATAAACTCAACACACACAACATCGTGGTGGGAGGAGACGTGAACGCCTGGAGCCAGTGGTGGGGAAGTGTCTCCGAAAACCATCGCGGGGCGGCGTACAGCTCATTCCTCAATGAGCGGGATCTCCACATCCTCAACACAGGGCAAACGCCAACTTTCGAGACGTACAGAGGAGACAGGTGGTGTACGAGCATCGTCGACGTGACTGCGTGCAGTACGTCGCTGCTGGGAAAGGTCGAGGAGTGGCGGGTTGAAAGAAGTGTAACAACTTCAGACCACAACGCGATCACCTTCTCGATGCGTTTAGAGAAGGCCTTGGAACCCCTAAGGCCAATCTCGACACGCATCTATAACACCAAGAAGGCAAAGTGGTCCGACTTCAACACCCACTTTAAGACGACCCTAGCAGACCTCAACATCACCCAAGTCAGAGTCTCGGACGTGGCAAACTCTGAGGATCTGGAGACAATAATATCACAATATACAGAGACCATCCACCGTTCATGTGAGGAAGCGATCCCAAGGCTGGGATCATACAAACACGACGCCAAACCACCGTGGTGGACACCTTCTCTGGAGCGGCTCAAAAAAGACGCCATGACTAAGAAGAGAAGGATCCGGAACGCGGCCCCAAGTCGAAGACACTTCACCATCCAAGAGTACGTAGAGGCGAAACAAAAATACACCACAACAGCAGCGGATGCAGCCACAGCCAACTGGAAGGAGTTCTGCTCGAAACAGGACCGAGAGAGCATGTGGGACGGCATCTACAGGGTATTAAGGAAGACAGCCAGAAGACAGGAGGACGCCCTCCTGAGAAACTCCGCAGGCGAGACGCTCAGTCCGGAACAATCCGCCGATCTTCTGGCAAAAACCTTCTACCCTGACGACTCAACGGACGCCGAACAGCCATACCACCAAGAACTCAGGAGGCTAGCGGAGGAGAAACATCCACAGGGATTGTCTGCCGATGATCCGCCCTTCACAACCGCGGAGCTGGAAATGGTTCTCCAGAACCAAAATCCGAAGAAAGCCCCCGGTCCCGACGGGTTAACGGCAGACATCTGCACTGCGGCAATAAACTGCGACAGGGAAGTGTTCTTAGCGATAGCCAACAGATGCCTGTCGCTGTCCCACTTCCCCAAGCAGTGGAAGGTCGCCCACGTGTGCATTCTCCGCAAGCCAGGAAAGGACGACTACACCAGCCCCAAGTCGTACAGGCCAATAGGCCTGCTCTCGGTCCTCGGTAAAATCGTCGAGAAACTCCTGGTAGGTAGACTCCAGTGGCACTTCCTCCCTACACTAAACACCAACCAGTACGGGTTCATGCCGCAGCGTGGAACCGAGGACGCCCTCTATGCCCTAATGGGCCATCTTCGAGCCGAAATCAAAGCCAAAAAGATCGTGCTTTTGATATCATTGGACATAGAGGGAGCCTTCGATAACGCGTGGTGGCCAGCACTGAAAAGGCAGATGATAGTCAAGAACTGCCCAAAAAACATCTACTCTCTCGTCACCTCATACCTGGAAGACCGGTACATCAGGGTCAACTACGCCAGAGCGACTAGTGAGAAGGGTACCACTAAGGGATGCGTCCAGGGCTCAATTGCCGGACCGACGTTTTGGAACCTTATCCTAGATTCGCTCCTACACAAGATGGCTAGTATGGGAGTATACTGTCAAGCTTTCGCAGACGACGTTGTCTTGGTTTTCTCGGACTTTACATCCGGTCCCCTGCAGCAGACAGCCAATCACACGCTAGACATAGTATCGGAATGGGGCGTCCAGAATAAGCTACGTTTCGCCGCGCACAAGACCAACGCGATGGTGTTAACGAGGAAGCTTAAGTACGACGTTCCGGTACTCCACATGTCTGGCACGCGGCTGAACCTGGTCCAAGAGGTTAAGCTGCTAGGTCTCACAATAGACTCCAAACTCACCTTCAACGCGCACGTGGCTGCGACCTGTAAAAAGGCCGCAGACATCTACAAGCAGTTGGCATGCGCGGCGAAGGTGACCTGGGGTCTCAACAGAGAGATAATCAGGACAATATACGTGTCGGTGATAGAGCCCATCGTGATGTATGCAGCGAGCGCGTGGGCCCCCGCAGCCGAGAAACTGATGACAAGGAATCAGTTTGACTCACTGCAAAGGGGCTTTGCGCAGAAAATCTGCAAAGCATACCGCACGGTGTCTCTAACATCGGCACTTATTCTGTCAGGACAGCTCCCCCTAGATCTCCGGGTACTCGAAGCGGCAGCCCTGTTCAAGATCAAGAAGGGCCACTCCCGAGAGTTCATTCCACTGGGTCGAGAGCTGGAGTGCAACGTGCACTTCACTAAACATCCCCATCCAGCACTACTCACAACAACAGAGTACGCGCGCCTTGAAGATTTGTCTCCAGAAACCCTGGAAACCCACCAAGTAATCGGTCCCCAAATATACACCGACGGCAGTAAGATAGAGGGGAAGGTCGGAGCTGCCCTAACTTGGTGGGAAGACGGGAAAGAGACAAGGTTCAGCACTTTCGGCCTGGAGCCTCACAACACTGTCTTCCAATCTGAAATGTACGCACTCTTTAGAGCTGTCAGGATGGCAAGAGAATCCAAGGCGGCCTCCGTAAGCATCTTAAGTGACTCAAGATCGTCACTTGACCTGCTGAGGAGGCCGTCCGTCACTCACCACCTGGCACTCCAAGTTAAGAGGAGCGTCCGAGAAATCAGAGAGGAGGGCAGAGAAGTGAGACTCTTCTGGCTCAAGGCCCACGTGGGAACCGCCGGGAACGAGAGAGCGGACGAGCTAGCCAAGGAGGCAGCCCTACACACAGAGACAGCGGACTACAGCAAGGTCCCCGTATCGTTCGTGCGGAGGAAGATACGGGAGGGTACAATCGAGAAGTGGCAAGCGCGGTACGAGTCCTCGAGTACAGGAGCGGTCACAAAAGTGTTCTTCCCAAACGTCCTCGCGGCGAAAAGAACACTCAGAGACACAGTTCTCACACCGGTCCACGTACAAGTCCTCACAGGACACGGAGGATTCTCAGCGTACCTCCACCGTTTCCATCTCAAAGATAGTCCCTCATGCGTCTGCGACCCTAACTGCGAAGAGACAGTCTGGCACTTGCTCTTCGAATGCCCAAGATTCGGTCAAGACAGAATGGAGCTGGAAGTCAAGATCGAAACCCAGCTCAGCCAGTCCACACTCCATACCATCATGGGGAGACCGGCTACAAGAACTCCATTCCTGGCATTCGCGAGCAAAGTCGCAACAGTCGCAGCAGCGGCCAACAAGACAGACGCAACCTTGCGAAGTCGACCACCAACTCGGACTCACAATACAATAACAACAACCGTACAAACAACCACACAAACAACGACACCACAAACATTGACCTCGCAAACAACAACCTCACAAACAATGACCACATCAACAATAACTACACAAATAAGGACAACAACCACACCTACGACAACACAAATCACTACACACACATCACCAACCAACTTACAAAACCTACACACCAACACCATCATGCATGCACCGGCAACAACATCAGCAGCAGCGGAAGCCAGCCTACAACCAGCCCCAACCACCATGCCCACAACACAATTCCTGGCATGCGGAGAAGACGGAGTCCCAGGAATCAGACTTCGAGGCGTGGCTCTGTTCATGAACAGAGACCATGAAAAGTTAGGCATAGGTTTCTGCATCGGCTTCAGTCGAGTTGCGGCCCGAATACCCATCTCACCAGGCCTCGCCGCCCTGATCAACGGAAGTACCACCAAAACGAGCATCAAAGGCAGCAAGTACGCTGCACTGCCCCAAGTGGAAGTGGCCTCTCACCGATGCCGTATAATGCGAATCAAAGGAAAGACGATCGCATTATTCGAGTGGGGAGAGACTACTCCATTTGCGCAGGCGAGCTCACTGCTTCAGAGAATCAGGGAGGCAGGTGAGTACACGGCGGCCACAGCCCGTACCATAAGTGTAGACGCAATGGCGGTGGGAGGAGAGAGAGGGGACGTCGCGGACCGCCTCGGCTGTCTAAAGGCCTCGGAACACCATGAGGTAGTTGTCTACGAGGACAGAGGGGAAACCCTAAGTTTCCTCAAAGCCCCCAGACAACCGACAGCCAGTGTGACGAGCCCCAATACAAACCCCACCACTCTTAGCGGTTCGGAGAGGGCCCAGCAGAAGGCAGCCGCCGAGAAAGCTGCAAAGGAGCAGAGCACCACCACCAGCCCAGAGGACCGGGCCCGGTCGAGGAGTCGCCTGAAAGCCTTCGGCACCTACCTCAGCGCACTGCTCCCAAGCACCAGCCGACCGACACGACAGGAAGCAGCAGTACAACGGTTCTTCAAAAAATCACCAAAGGAACCAACCCCCCCCAAGCCTAAGCCAACAAGAGCCGACAAAGGGCAAGTCAGCCCACCGACCCTCGTAGTGAAGTCTGGTTCTACGGACCACGTGAAGAGCGCCTTCCTTGAGTACGTAGCAATCGTGAGAGAGACCAGGCAGGTCAATCTCATGACATGCAGCAAGATCCTACAGACCTTCCGAAGAAAAACAGAAGGTCTGCTAGGGGTCCTACTCAAGGAAGCAGAGGCAGCAGTGTACGACAACGCCACTTCCCAAGTCATCGTGGGGGAAATGACGGGGTCGTACATGGCAGCCTACAGCGCGAAGGACGGTTTCGTGACCTTGGACAAAGAGGAGACGGAGCGCTCAGGCAAACTCAAATTCAACACTCCAAACGACGACCCGATAGTGGTTACCGCCAAATGCACCAAAATCATGCTGAACGACAGGATCCTCGAAATGGCGCAATCCATTTTGGGGACCCCAGACGATTCAGCATCGGAGGAAAGTTGGGCGGTACCCAATGTCAGGTGGGTAAACGGAGTTCCGGGATGCGGCAAGACAACCTGGTTGGTCAAGAACTTCGATGAGGACAGGGACGTGGTAGCCACCACGACAACCGAAGCTGCCAAGGATCTCAGCGAGAAGCTAGCGCACCGCTTAGGAGATCGAGTAAAGACCAAGGTGCGCACTATGGCCTCAATCTTAGCAAATGGGTTCAAGAGCCGAGACAGATGCTACCGCCTCACGGTAGACGAGGCGCTCATGAACCACTTTGGGGCCATAGTCATGGCAGTGAAGTTGTCAGGGGCAAGCGAGCTTGTCCTCATCGGAGACGTAAACCAGCTTCCATTTTTGGACAGAGAGAACCTCTTTGAGTTAAGGTACACCCGTCCAAATCTGGTGACTGGCATCACCCAGGAGCTGCTTTGCACGCACCGCAGCCCAATGGACGTCGCCTTTGCACTGAGCGAGATATACTCAGGTATATACTCCTCCAAGTCCTCGCTGTCGCGGGTCCACTCCCTGAGCGTGAGGGGTTACACAGGAGCACAAATACCGAGCACCGCCGAGAACACCCTATTCCTGGTTCACACCCAAGAGGAGAAGGCTTCTCTTGCGAGTCAGGGATATGGATCCGGCGAAGGGTCGCGCCTGTTGACCATTCACCAGGCTCAGGGGTTGACCTACGACAGCGTCATCATCATTAACACCCGGACCAGGAGACTCAAGATCCACGACAGCGTGTCCCACGCGGTAGTGGCGGTGTCCAGACATACCATCAGCTGCGTCTACTACACCGACGACGCCGACGACGCCACAGGCCGCTTCGCGAAGAAGGCGATGGACGCGCCGACTAAAACGGTCGTCGAATACAACCTCAAGACGGCCATAAAACACCGAGACGAGGCCGTGATAGAACAGCTGATGCGGCTAGCGAAGTCCCTGGTCACCAAACACCCCCGACTAACATCCTGACAAACACTCACTGTCCCTACCCAATCCCAACAACATTGTAAAAACAATAGCTTCTAATATAAGACAACAACACAAAATTGTAAAAGTAATAAAACCATAGCATGTAAAGTAAATCAATGTAAGAATAAGTAATTCTGTTAAGTACCAAAACTACAATAAAAGTAAGACCATATCATATCATGTTACATAAAACAATGTAGAAATAAGAATAAAGAATACTGTAATGCCTGTGACAAAAAAAAAAAAAAAAAAAAAAAAAAAAAAAAAAAAAAAAAAAAAAAAAACTAACCTAACCTAACCTAACAATAGAAGTATAATCAACTGCATGTCAACAAAATAATAATAATATCCAAAAAAAAAAAAAAAAAAAAAAAAAAAAAAAAAAAAAAAAAAAAAAAAAAAAAAAAAAAAAAAAAAAAAAAAAAAAAAAAAAAAAAAAATATATATCTAATATATATATTTATGAGGATGAACTCACGTAGTTTTAAGATAACCTTAGAGTAAAGATGTCCGAAGGAGTTTTGTAATTGATTAGAATTATATAATAAAACAATAAACAATTAACAATAAATAAATAATGGCGCGGACCCCCATGTCCGCGGTAAAAGACTCATTTAAAAAAAAAAAAAAAAAAAACCTAACCTAACCTAACCTAACCTAACCTAACCTAACCTAACCTAACCTAACCTAACCTAACCTAACCTAACCTAACCTAACCTAACCTAACCTAACCCTACATAACTTTGCCTCCTGGAGTCGCTTTTTCGAGCTGTTTTCAGCGTTATTAATTTTAAATAGGCTCCCTACTGACGTGTGACAAGTTATTTTTGACTAAAAACGAAATTGATTTTCGTTCTAAAAGACTTGTGAAATTTTCATACAAAAATAATACAAAATTCGTTTTCTTAAAGTCCGTTTGCTTAAATTATAAAATCTAATAGTTTCAATAGTATACTTACCTGCCTTGCGGTACTCCAGTGTGTTTTCAGCTTGCTCGGGTCCCGTTTGGTAGTCGTAATAGTTGTTTTTCTTCCCAATTTTCTTCAAAAATTACGTTTTTCATTAAAAAGTCAAATTTTTTGCTCTGGCAACATTTAAATTCCTCCATAGTTTGCTAGCGCCCGCCGAGACGCGTCTTTTGACACCCCTCACGTGCGTCTAGCCCCCATAGAACACCCGCAAATTCAATTTTAAAGGAAAATTTCGCATCAAGTACTATATAGCTATATATAGAACAAACACGCAGAATCCACCTTAGGAGAACACTGATTTCTACAAATCTACATAACTTTGCCTCCTGGAGTCGCTTTTTCGAGCTGTTTTCAGCGTTATTAATTTTAAATAGGCTCCCTACGGCCGTGTGACAAGTTATTATTGACAAAAAACGAAATTGATTTTCGTTCTATAAGACTTGTGAAATTTTCATACAAAAATACTTCAAAATTCGTTTTTCTAAAGTCTGTTTGCTAAAATATTAAAATCTAATAGTTTCAATAGTATACTTACCTGCCTTGCGGTACTCCAGTGCGTTCTCAGCTTGCTCGGGTCCCGTTTGGTAGTCGTAATATTCATTTTCACTTCAATTTTCATCAAAATTTACGTTTTTCTTTAAAAAGTCTAATTTTTTGCTCTGGCAACATTTAAATTCCTCCATAGATTGCTAGCGCACACCGAGACGCGTCTTTTGACATACCTCACGTGCGTCTAGCCCCAATAAGACACCCCTAAAAATCCACTTTTTATCCCAATTTTCATAAAAAATTACGTTTTTCATTAAAAACTCAAAATTTTTGTTCTGGCAACATTTTAAATTCCTCCATAGTTTGCTAGCGCCCGCCGAGACGCGTCTTTTGACACCCCTCACGTGCGTCTAGCCCCCATAGAACACCCGCAAATTCCATTTTAAAGGAAAATTTGGCCCGAAATTTAACAGGACATTGAAAACATTTTGACGGAACCTACTTCAAAAGTAGTTTTTAGTTTTTGACCTTAGATTGACGGCCGTCCGACCATACGGACGTTTTAGAGTTAATCACTTGTTTGATTTTATTTATTTTCTTCTGTGCCATCCCCCCTTTACAGGGACGCAGAAGTCAGCCAGGGTCCCTGTATGAACCTGACCTTCACAAAGTCCACAGCTATGTTCCGCACACCGGCAAAGGTAGGCGAGAGGTCACCAGGCTCAAGGGTCTCGCAGCACTCTGCGGAGAAAGCTGGACACTCGCTCCCCAGCGTGAGGCGAAGCATTGGGGAATGGGAGGCCGGGAAAGCCGAGCCCCAGTCTAAGTCCCCGGCCAAACAAACCCATAATGCCACGCGAACACCACCTGCTCCCAACACCCAGGAGACGCGCCGAGTGCCGGAGGACGCCGCAAGAGCATCGAAGAGGCCTGAGTACCCCAACGTCGTAGCGGAGGCGAGAGCTTGCCTAAATAAAGCAAAGCTCCATTTGGGCAACTCTCGCAACCTGAAAACGGACATTAAGACGGGGGTACTCAACGCCATAAATAGGCTCTACGAGCTTGTAAAAGAGGCAGCGCGGGACAAAGCCGCAGCAGCACCGGTACCCGCGGACCTACCTACAGCCCCACAGATAGCCGCGCCACTGACACCGCCCACGGATGAGCAGACGGAGCTAATGAGGACCCTAGTGGCAGGCCTCAAGGAGCACAAACAGGCCCTGGAGGTTAACAATCACCACACCCAGGCCCTGTCGGAACATCTCCAGCAGGCCCCTCGCTACGTTGCAGGCCAAGGTCCCACCTTCGCGGAGATCGCCGCCCCGAAGCAGAACATCCAAGCTCCTCTTCACTCTGTCATCGTTTCGTCTACCGATGATCAGGACACGGGTGAAGAGGTGATTGCGAAGCTAAGGACGGCGGTCGATGCCAGGAACGAAGGCACGAGGGTGGAGCGCCTGCGCAAGGCGAGGGACCAGAAAGTGGTAGTGGGGTTCAAGACCAGGGAGGAGCTGAGCAGGGTCACGGAAAGGATCAAAAAAGCAGGAAATCTGGTGGTAGAAGAGGTAAAAAACAAGGACCCGCTAGTCATAGTGATGGACGTCCTCTCCTGCCACTCAGATGCGGAGATCATCCTGGCTCTGCAGCGGCAAAATTCCCACCTGGTCGGGGACATACCTGCAGAAGACTTGAGGCTGGGGGTGAAGTACCGTCGAAGAACGAGGAACCCCCACATGTGCCACGTCGTTCTGCAGGTGTCCCCCGCAGTGTGGCAGAGGCTGACTAATGCGGGTCGCGTGCACATTGACCTGCAGCGAGTGCGGGTGCAGGACCAGTCGCCACTGGTGCAGTGCACTCGCTGCCTTCGTTTCGGCCATAGCCGGAAATTGTGCACGCAGCCCGCCGACCTCTGCATCCACTGCGGTGAGCCCCACTTGCGAGCTGACTGCCCGTCGCGCCTGGCAGCTGAGGCACCGAAATGCCACAATTGCCTCATGGCGAAATTAGATAACACCGACCACACTGCCTTCGACCATCAATGTCCGTTGCGCCAGAAATGGGACGCCTTAGCGCGCCTGTCAGTGGCGTATTGCTGAGGTGCAATCAGCCACACCCGGAAATTGCAAGCATAGCAGAAAAGTACAAATGGACCAACACGCCTGTGCTTCCTACAAAATGATGTCAGCAAGAATCGCGAGCTCCAAACATGTCCTGAATACCAAAATACACAAGTATTATCAGACAACAAGAACCATAGCCAGAAGAATTCAAAATAAAATTGTAGCAAATTGGAGTCAATTTTATGAAAAAGGGGCCCAATTGAAAGCAGATACACATCAAAATTCTTCTGTACACAGCACATACAAACCTGTGATGCCAAAGTGGTCCAATGAGCTCGTCGAGGAAGCACTCAGAAGACGCCGTACTCGCAATAATACACCAGCCTGGAGTATGCAGGTCGATGATCAGCACCTGAAACAAAAGGAAGCACGGTTTAACAAGCATAATTACGTTGTTTATAAGAAAAATATATTCGGCCAAAACAATAAATTTAAAAAAGCAGCTCTTCCAGACATTCCAAAATACAAACGTAAACAAAAATACTTAAATAGAGAATTAAATATGTGTAAGTTAGGATATATAATTAAGAAACTAGCATTAGAAAATATGCCTATATAATATATTGCATATATATTAGCATAGACATACTCTAAATATAGATATAAGAAATGTTTAGTTTAAAATAATTATATTTAAGAAATAAATTTAGTAAAGATACTTTTTAATATTTGAAAAACATAAAAAGAAAATACAAATAACATGTAGATACATTAGTTAGTGCGTAAGACAAATTAAATGTTTGGTTAAAATTTTCGATTAAATATAAGTAAGGTAAAGAAAATAAACAACACAAAACACAATACATATTAAACAAGGAACAAACAGGTCTCTGATCACGTCAGAGGGACACTGAGCAAGGGCAGGAGTGGGTTTTAGCCGGTAAGAGTCCGGCACTGCCCAGACTGGCTCACAAGTGGGCCAGTCTGGGCGTCCATGAGGATTTCCCACTCCTGCCAAAACAAAAAAAAAAAAAAAAAAAAAAAAAAAAAAAAACCTAACCTAACCTAACCTAACCTAACCTAACCTAACCTAACCTAACCTAACCTAACCTAACCTAACCTAACCTAACCTAACCTAACCTAACCTTTTTTTTTTTTTTTTTTTTTTTGATCCGGGGGGAAAATCCTCATGGATGTCCCCCGCCCCGGGGAGGGCGGAGGGGTCTGTCAGACTCTTACTGACTAAAAACCACCCCGGGTGTTCCCTCTCACACCTTCGCCGGGGGTCGCGGGAATCAAAAAGAATTCTTCCGCAACCCCCGTGGTGCCGGCCCGCCGCAGCGGGCCTCGTCTCGGCCGAGCGGGAGTGAGGTGTACGACACTCCCCTCGTACCGTCTTGAAGGGGCGCGCGTGGAACACTACGCGCCGCCGCCTCGGGTCCAGATGTTGTTGTGGGGGGCGACGGACTAAACCCCGCGTCCGTCGCCCCTGGACCCATTTAGGGGGGCTGGAAGAGGGCATTGTCTGCCCTCCTCCGACGCCCGGTGCGCCTGCTGCGGGCCGGGTTGAGGGAGGTGATCTCCCGCTCCCGCTCCGCAGCCTCCTTCTGCGAAATGACTTGCTCGCAGAAGGATACCACCGCGTCCCAGGCCTGTTCACTGCCGACCATGGCGTTAACGACGGCCGGCAGCGACAGGTCGCTGCCTACTTCTGAGATGAGGGCACGGCGCGGCTCCAGCCATGCGGCACATTCTGCCAGCGTATGCCGTGCCGTGTCCTCCCGA
Organism: Hyppa rectilinea; assembly: GCA_951799385.1. NCBI lineage: Eukaryota > Metazoa > Arthropoda > Insecta > Lepidoptera > Noctuidae > Hyppa > Hyppa rectilinea. Next base: position 22,228,877 of record OX637301.1, on the reverse strand, counting down.
CAGTCGACGCAGTGGTGACACCGAGCGTCTGGCTCCCTGGTTATGCGACACAGGAACTTCCCGAAGCAACCATGCCCCGAGAGAACCTGTGTCGCCCGAAAGGTCAGGGAGCCGTGCCTTCTTCCGAGCCACTCGCTGAGCACCGGTCGGATCGCCTCGATGGTGTTGAGGCCGGCGGTAGGGCGTGAAAGCCTGTCCCGCCAGTCCGCCACCAGGACCTCGTGGAGCTGTGACCGACGCAGCTCCAGTTGTTGCTGCATCGGTCGTTCGCCCCGCGCCCGCATTTCCTCGCGCCACCGGAACAGTGACGCGAGGACCTTCGCCTCCAGGTCCCAGGGCGGGGATCCGGCCAGTGCAACCTAACCTAACCTAACCTAACCTAACCTAACCTTTTTTTTTTTTTTTTTTTTTGATCCGGGGGGAAAATCCTCATGGATGTCCCCCGCCCCGGGGAGGGCGGAGGGGTCTGTCAGACTCTTACTGACTAAAAACCACCCCGGGTGTTCCCTCTCACACCTTCGCCGGGGGTCGCGGGAATCAAAAAGAATTCTTCCGCAACCCCCGTGGTGCCGGCCCGCCGCAGCGGGCCTCGTCTCGGCCGAGCGGGAGTGAGGTGTACGACACTCCCCTCGTACCGTCTTGGAGGGGCGCGCGTGGAACACTACGCGCCGCCGCCTCGGGTCCAGATGTTGTTGTGGGGGGCGACGGACTAGCCCCGCGTCCGTCGCCCCTGGACCCATTTAGGGGGGCTGGAAGAGGGCATTGTCTGCCCTCCTCCGACGCCCGGTGCGCCTGCTGCGGGCCGGGTTGAGGGAGGTGATCTCCCGCTCCCGCTCCGCAGCCTCCTTCTGCGAAATGACTTGCTCGCAGAAGGATACCACCGCGTCCCAGGCCTGTTCACTGCCGACCATGGCGTTCACTACGGCCGGCAGCGACAGGTCACTGCCTACTTCAGAGATGAGGGCACGGCGCGGCTCCAGCCATGCGGCACATTCTGCCAGCGTATGCCGTGCCGTGTCCTCCCGACAGTCGACGCAGTGGTGACACCGAGCGTCTGGCTCCCTGGTTATGCGACACAGGAACTTCCCGAAGCAACCATGCCCCGAGAGAACCTGTGTCGCCCGAAAAGTCAGGGAGCCGTGCCGTCTTCCGAGCCACTCGCTGAGCACTGGTCGGATCGCCTCGATGGTGTTGAGGCCGGCGGTAGGGCGTGAGAGCCTGTCCCGCCAGTCCGCCACCAGGACCTCGTGGAGCTGTGACCGACGCAGCTCCAGCTGTTGCTGCATCGGTCGTTCGCCCCGCGCCCGCATTTCCTCGCGCCACCGGAACAGTGACGCGAGGACCTTCGCCTCCAGGTCCCAGGGCGGGGATCCGGCCAGTGCGCATGCCGCCTCGTAGGAGATCGTGCGATATCCCCTTATGACTCTGACGGCCATAGCTCTCTGTGGCTTACGCAAGACAGAGATGCTCCCGGCCGTCAGGTCAGCCGCCCAGATCGGTGCCCCGTACAGGGCCATCGATCGCACGATCCCCACGTAGAGCCGCCTGCAAGTGGCGCTCGGGCCCCCCAGATTGGGAAGCAGCGTTGAAAGTGCCCCGGCCGCGCCCAACAACTTGGGCGCAAGCCGCCGGAAGTGGGGGCCAAAGTCCCACCGACTGTCGAGCACCAATCCTAGGTACAACCTAACCTAACCTAACCTTTTTTTTTTTTTTTTTTTTTTTTTGATCCGGGGGGAAAATCCTCATGGATGTCCCCCGCCCCGGGGAGGGCGGAGGGGTCTGTCAGACTCTTACTGACTAAAAACCACCCCGGGTGTTCCCTCTCACACCTTCGCCGGGGGTCGCGGGAATCAAAAAGAATTCTTCCGCAACCCCCGTGGTGCCGGCCCGCCGCAGCGGGCCTCGTCTCGGCCGAGCGGGAGTGAGGTGTACGACACTCCCCTCGTACCGTCTTGGAGGGGCGCGCGTGGAACACTACGCGCCGCCGCCTCGGGTCCAGATGTTGTTGTGGGGGCGACGGACTAAACCCCGCGTCCGTCGCCCCTGGACCCATTTAGGGGGGCTGGAAGAGGGCATTGTCTGCCCTCCTCCGACGCCCGGTGCGCCTGCTGCGGGCCGGGTTGAGGGAGGTGATCTCCCGCTCCCGCTCCGCAGCCTCCTTCTGCGAAATGACTTGCTCGCAGAAGGATACCACCGCGTCCCAGGCCTGTTCACTGCCGACCATGGCGTTGACGACGGCCGGCAGCGACAGGTCGCTGCCTACTTCTGAGATGAGGGCACGGCGCGGCTCCAGCCATGCGGCACATTCTGCCAGCGTATGCCGTGCCGTGTCCTCCCGACAGTCGACGCAGTGGTGACACCGAGCGTCTGGCTCCCTGGTTATGCGACACAGGAACTTCCCGAAGCAACCATGCCCCGAGAGAACCTGTGTCGCCCGAAAGGTCAGGGAGCCGTGCCTTCTTCCGAGCCACTCGCTGAGCACTGGTCGGATCGCCTCGATGGTGTTGAGGCCGGCGGTAGGGCGTGAGAGCCTGTCCCGCCAGTCCGCCACCAGGACCTCGTGGAGCTGAGACCGACGCAGCTCCAATTGTTGCTGCATCGGTCGTTCGCCCCGCGCCCGCATTTCCTCGCGCCACCGGAACAGTGACGCGAGGACCTTCGCCTCCAGGTCCCAGGGCGGGGATCCGGCCAGTGCGCATGCCGCCTCGTAGGAGATCGTGCGATATCCCCTTATGACTCTGACGGCCATAGCTCTCTGTGGCTTACGCAAGACAGAGATGCTCCCGGCCGTCAGGTCAGCCGCCCAGATCGGTGCCCCGTATAGGGCCATCGATCGCACGATCCCCACGTAGAGCCGCCTGCAAGTGGCGCTCGGGCCCCCCAGATTGGGAAGCAGCGTTGAAAGTGCCCCGGCCGCGCCCAACAACTTGGGCGCAAGCCGCCGGAAGTGGGGGCCAAAGTCCCACCGGCTGTCGAGCACCAATCCTAGGTACTTCATGGTAGGCTCGACAGCGATGCGGACCCCCCCGACCACAATGTGTGATCCCGGCGGCGGCGCCCGTCGGGGACCATGGAACACCATGGCCTCCGACTTGTTGAGGGCCACCTCCAGGCCGAGGCGCCGAATGCGGCTCACAACTTGTGAGACCGCCGCCGTCGCCAGCAACGCTGCTTCCCTGTGCGAGCTCCCCCGGGCCGTGACTAACGTGTCGTCAGCGTAACACGTCAGCTGCACGCCCGGCTGGAGCTCACCCCTCAACACCCAGTCGTAGCCAATGTTCCACAGGAGCGGTCCGACGACCGATCCCTGCGGAACACCGCACGACATGGGGTGCTGGTGACCGCCATCACGTCCCACGTAGGTGACACACCTCTCCGACAAATAAGCCCCAACGATGCGACGGAGGTAGAGAGGCACTCGATGATAGAGCAGTGCCTCTCTGATACAACTCCAGGGCAGGGTGTTGAAGGCGTTGGAAATGTCTAACGACACCGCCATCACCACCCCACCCCGAGACACCGTTTCCTCCGCCAGGACTCTCACCCGCGAGATCGCGTGAATGGTGGAGCGCCCGTGCCTGAAGCCAAATTGGCACTCATCCAGATCCGGCCCTTCTTCGCACAAGTGGCCGACGAGGCGGGATGCGATGATTCGCTCAAACATCTTGCCCACCTCGTCGAGCAGCACTATGGGCCGGTATGCGGACGGTGAGTCCGCAGGGCGCCCCGCCTTCTTGAGCAGGACTAGCCGGCCGGTCTTCCATAATGTTGGAAACCGGCCCTGCTCAAGACACGCGGTGAAGAGTCCTCTCAGCTGGGGCTCCAGCTCCTTCAGAGCGAGGGCCAGCGCGATGCCGTGGATGCCGTCAGGCCCCGGAGCCACATTCTTGGCCCGGAGCCGCATCACGGCTGCCCTCATCTCTGCCTGTGTCACCTCTGGGACGTCGATGGCGTGTTCCTCCTCCGGAGGCTCTGCGGCTGTGGGCATAGCCATCGGCGGCGGAGTGTGCTCCGCTCTCGCCGGGAAGAGGGCTGCAACGACCTCCTCCAACAGCTCGGGCTGGAGGCTCTCGGTGAGTGGGGGCGCGGCGGCTCTCAGTTTCCCTCGAACCGCACGATAGGGGCGCCCCCACGGATCTCCGTCGAGAGTCTCCAGCATCTCCCCCCTGGCTCGCGATCTCGCATCGCCGATGGCCAGCCACAGAGCCTGCTTAGCCGCGCGGTACACCTCATACAGCGCGGCTTCTTCGTCAGGGACCCGACGACGTCGTCTTCGATAGTGGGTGTACGGGCGCCTCGCCGCGACGCACGCTACACGTAGCCTTGCGATCTCGGCGGACCACCAGTACACCTGGCGCCTTGCTGACAGCGTGTGGACCCGGGGCATGGACGCGTCGCAAATGTGCGTCATCGCCCCGCGGAACCACAGCGCCTCTTGTTCGACGTCGACGGGTCCGTTCGTCGTCGACTCCCGGATCCAGGCCTGGACAATAGCGGCCTCCTCGAGAAGTTCCCTGTCGATGCGCTTACGCGCCCAGCGCGGGCCGTCCATTCGCGGGGCCGCTGGACTGCGGCCGCTGGCGGTGTGGGCGGAGACGTCGAAGCGGATGTATCGGTGATCCGACAACGTCTCCACCTCCACGGCGACACGCCAGTCGCGGACACGGCCCGCGACAGCAGGGCTAGCGAACGAGACGTCCACTATAGAGCCGCCCCGCTGCCGCACGCACGTGTGAACCGAACCCCGGTTCAGGACGACCAAGCCAGTCGTAACCAGCCACTCCTCCAGCGCCTCGCCTCTAGCATCGGTCACAGAGGATCCCCACGCCGGTGACTTGGCGTTGAGATCCCCCAGCAACAGCACAGGACGAGGGTGGAGTCGGCCTACGACGGCACCCAACTCGACAAGGAAATTCTCGAAGTCGGCGAGGCTCTTGTTGGGCGAAAAGTACGCACCAATCACGCCAACGCCGTCCGCGAGGGCGGCTATCCAGCCGTGTCCCCGGGACGGGCTGACGAGAGCCCCGCCGATGATGGCCACCAAGCCGTCGAGGTCACCCACCCAGTTGTCGCGGGGGGGGACGAAATACGGCTCGGCGACCACCGCCACGTGGATCGACCACTCTGCCATGCTTTGGAGCAAAAGATCCTGAGCTCTGGCAGAGTGGTTGATATTGCCCTGGAGGAAATGGAACAGCGCCATTTATACGCAGTCCATTCCCTCCACGACACCTATCCTAGGCCGGGAGTCGACCGAGGGGCTGCCAGACTGAGGGGGGGGTAAAGAGCCCCCCGCAGCCTTGGCACCCCTTCTTCTCTTCCTGTTGGCGGGGCCGCCACAGGACTTACCACCCGCTCGGTGCCCAGCGGGCCTCCCTGCAGCTGTACAGAGGCTGCAGTTTGGCGCCGCGGAACACTGGGCCGCCTTGTGGCCGGGCTGGCCGCAGCGGAAGCATAGGTCGCTGCGGTCCGTCTCGCAGGTGCACCGCGCCCGGACATGCCCTACGTCCAGGCAGCGGAAACACCGCAAGGCCCTGGGTTGCATCAGCCTTACTCTGGCCGCAACCCACCCCACCAACAATCGCCCACTCTCGGCGACTTTGTTCGCCGCCGCCACCGGACACCGCACCCAGATCATGCCGAGCCCGGAAGCGTCGGCGCGGATGTCGCCCGTCCTAACATTGTCAGGCGGACACCCACCGGCACGTGCTATGGCCGCCACGACCTCAGCCGTAGTCGTGGAGTCGTCCAGGCCGTCGATACGCAACTCTGCAGTCTTCATCGGCCTGGACACCCGGACGTCCTCGGGGTTGAGGACCTCCCTCAATTTGGCGGCCAAAGCGTCCGCCTTTTCACCGCTAGAGGCACCAGACACCTCCAGCAGTCGCGCCCCCGTCATCGCCGGCTTCAGCCTGAAGCCGGTCGGTGTGCCAAGGTCGGGGAACGCGACCTTGGCCTTCGCCTCGGTAAGGACCGCCTTGTATGTCACGCCCCGTTCGACGGCTCCGGGCAGCAGCGTAATTACTACTGCCGCGGAGCGTGGGGCTCTGACCTTTGGCGGTCCTTTAGGCTTCTTCTTAGGCGCCTTGGTTGGTGCCGGTGCCTTAGCGGCTGCCGGTGCCGGCGGTGCCGCCTTCTTTTTTCGGCCCCTCTTGACGACCGTCGTCCAGGCCTCTGTTAAAGGCCCGGGCGCGGTCGCCGGAGGTGCCGACGTCTGGGTGGCGGGCGTGGACACGCCCGCAGCTTTACCCGTCCTCCTCGCCGTTGCTGGTGGCGGAATGGAGGGTCCCTCTTGCCTCCGCCTGTCCGCAGCGAGCGGAGGGCGGAGGGTTTTGGCCGGAAGGAGCCTGGACTCAAGCGCCTCCAGACGCGCTCCGACCATCTGCCCGCACTGCATCATGCAGATGCGGGCAATCTTCTCGACCTCTGCATCTGCCAGTGCAGAGGTCGACGGCGGGGCCGGCGATGGGGCCGGCCGAGGAGCCGTGACGCGAGAGGCGCCAGCGGCGGCGGGGGCTGCCCTCTGGGCGGCGGCGAACTGCCGCTTGAGGTCCTCTAGCTCGGATCGGAGACGGCCATTCTCCTCCCACAACTTCGCCGTCTCCTCCGAGCTGGTTTGATTAAGGAGGACCTCAACCGCCTCCTTAATGCCCTCAGCCGCCTCCTTAAGGGCGCGCGTGTAAGTGCCCTTCAGGTTGCCAGATTTGGTGGCAACCCTCTGGACGATATCCACGCCGTCCAAAACTTGGCGACTGAGCGCCACCGCCGTCTTGCTCTCCCCGACCATCCGGGCAGAGCGTCGCTCTCGGGCCTGTCGGGCCAACTCGCTGACCTCGTCAGCCACGACAGCCCTTTGTTGCGCCCGCTTCGCCGCGCTCGCCTCCGCCCGGTTGGTTCCGAGCAGAGACGTAGTGGAGCCCCCGCTGAGATCCGTCAGCGGGGCCCCTGGGTCACTCTCCGCGCCCTCCATCCGCTCCATTGGAGACGGAGTGTCGGGCCGCAAGAAGCGACCCCGACTGTCACGGGTGGTGACTCCTCCCGCCACCGCGCGACCCCTACCTCGTGCCGTAGTTGGCACCTTGGCAGCCGCCAAGTTCTCCTCGCTGGAGGAGAGACTCCGCTTTCGAGATCTGGATCTGGATCTCGACCCAGATCTCGAGCTGCCTCCACTGGAGCCTCCTCGGCTCTTGTTGCCGTCAGAGACGGCAAGCGGCGTCAGCACCACGCGCGGGCCCTTTTGGTTTCCCAAAAGCACCCTTTTTCGCTCGCCGGTGGTGTCGGCGTTAAGTTCGATGTTGCCCCCTCCAGATACGCTGGGGCAGCCCTCGTTAGAGGGGCGGGATTCCCCCCGAAGGGGACCCGCCTGGAGATTCTTTTCCGCATTGAACTTATTCATGGTTTTGTTCCTTTGAAGGGTGTGGTCCCTTTCCCCTTTTCCCCCCCCTGCGCTAGTGACCGGAAACCCTCCGGCCATTCATCCCCTCGGCACGCTAGACCTTGGGATTGGGGTGATTTTTTAAAGAGGTTTTCTTCCTCTCCCACCTTCCGCCTTGCGCCCACTAGACCGACCCTCTGGAAGCAGAGAGGACAGTGGACGCAAGGTGGACATCGACGGACTGGCCGTCCCGCCCCTAGCCAGGTTCCCTTCACCGACCAACAAGAGATGATCGGTGATTGGAACCATGACCCTTCCCCGTTTGTTGAAGATTAGCCGTCGACCCCAACTGTCCACCAAAAGCCGGTGGGCAGTAGGGGCCGCCGTTGCCCAGGGTGCGCCACGAGGAGGCTCTTCAACCTGCACCCCAACCTAACCTTTTTTTTTTTTTTTTTTTTTTTTTTTTTTTTTTTTTTTTTTTGATCCGGGGGGAAAATCCTCATGGATGTCCCCCGCCCCGGGGAGGGCGGGGGGGTCTGTCAGACTCTTACTGACTAAAAACCACCCCGGGTGTTCCCTCTCACACCTTCGCCGGGGGTCGCGGGAATCAAAAAGAATTCTTCCGCAACCCCCGTGGTGCCGGCCCGCCGCAGCGGGCCTCGTCTCGGCCGAGCGGGAGTGAGGTGTACGACACTCCCCTCGTACCGTCTTGGAGGGGCGCGCGTGGAACACTACGCGCCGCCGCCTCGGGTCCAGATGTTGTTGTGGGGGGCGACGGACTAGCCCCGCGTCCGTTGCCCCTGGACCCATTTAGGGGGGCTGGAAGAGGGCATTGTCTGCCCTCCTCCGACGCCCGGTGCGCCTGCTGCGGGCCGGGTTGAGGGAGGTGATCTCCCGCTCCCGCTCCGCAGCCTCCTTCTGCGAAATGACTTGCTCGCAGAAGGATACCACCGCGTCCCAGGCCTGTTCACTGCCGACCATGGCGTTAACGACGGCCGGCAGCGACAGGTCGCTGCCTACTTCTGAGATGAGGGCACGGCGCGGCTCCAGCCATGCGGCACATTCTGCCAGCGTATGCCGTGCCGTGTCCTCCCGACAGTCGACGCAGTGGTGACACCGAGCGTCTGGCTCCCTGGTTATGCGACACAGGAACTTCCCGAAGCAACCATGCCCCGAGAGAACCTGTGTCGCCCGAAAAGTCAGGGAGCCGTGCCGTCTTCCGAGCCACTCGCTGAGCACTGGTCGGATCGCCTCGATGGTGTTGAGGCCGGCGGTAGGGCGTGAGAGCCTGTCCCGCCAGTCCGCCACCAGGACCTCGTGGAGCTGAGACCGACGCAGCTCCAATTGTTGCTGCATCGGTCGTTCGCCCCGCGCCCGCATTTCCTCGCGCCACCGGAACAGTGACGCGAGGACCCTCGCCTCCAGGTCCCAGGGCGGGGATCCGGCCAGTGCGCATGCCGCCTCGTAGGAGATCGTGCGATATCCCCTAATGACTCTGACGGCCATAGCTCTCTGTGGCTTTCGCAAGACAGAGATACTCCCGGCCGTCAGGTCAGCCGCCCAGATCGGTGCCCCGTAGAGGGCCATCGATCGCACGATCCCCACGTAGAGCCGCCTGCAAGTGACGCTCGGGCCCCCCAGATTGGGAAGCAGCGTTGAGAGCGCCCCGGCCGCGCCCAACAACTTGGGCGCAAGCCGCCGGAAGTGGGGGCCAAAGTCCCACCGGCTGTCGAGCACCAATCCTAGGTACTTCATGGTAGGCTCGACAGCGATGCGGACCCCCCCGACCACAATGTGTGATCCCGGCGGCGGCGCCCGTCGGGGACCATGGAACACCATGGCCTCCGACTTGTTGAGGGCCACCTCCAGGCCGAGGCGCCGAATGCGGCTCACAACTTGTGAGACCGCCGCCGTCGCTAGCAACGCTGCTTCCCTGTGCGAGCTCCCCCGGGCCGTGACTAACGTGTCGTCAGCGTAACACGTCAGCTGCACGCCCGGCTGGAGCTCACCCCTCAGCACCCAGTCGTAGCCAATGTTCCACAGGAGCGGTCCGACGACCGATCCCTGCGGAACACCGCACGACATGGGGTGCTGGTGACCGCCATCACGTCCCACGTAGGTGACACACCTCTCCGACAGATAAGCCCCAACGATGCGACGGAGGTAGAGAGGCACTCGATGATAGAGCAGTGCCTCTCTGATACAACTCCAGGGCAGGGTGTTGAAGGCGTTGGAGATGTCTAACGACACCGCCATCACCACCCCACCCCGAGACACCGTTTCCTCCGCCAGGACTCTCACCCGCGATATCGCGTGAATGGTGGAGCGCCCGTGCCGAAAACCAAATTGGCACTCATCCAGATCCGGCCCTTCTTCGCACAAGTGGCCGACGAGGCGGGATGCGATAATTCGCTCAAACATCTTGCCCACCTCGTCGAGCAGCACAATGGGCCGGTACGCGGACGGTGAGTCCGCAGGGCGCCCCGCCTTCTTGAGCAGGACTAGACGGCCGGTCTTCCACAATGTTGGAAACCGGCCCTGCTCAAGACACGCGGTGAAGAGTCCTCTCAGCTGGGGCTCTAGCTCCTTCAGAGCGAGGGCCAGCGCGATGCCGTGGATGCCGTCTGGCCCCGGGGCCACATTCTTGGCCCGGAGCCGCATCACGGCTGCCCTCATCTCTGCCTGTGTCACCTCTGGGACGTCGATGGCGTGTTCTTCCTCCGGAGGCTCTGCGGCTGTGGGCATAGCCATCGGCGGCGGAGTGTGCTCCGCTCTCGCCGGGAAGAGGGCTGCGACGACCTCCTCCAACAGCTCGGGCTGGAGGCTCTCGGTGAGTGGGGGCGCGGCGGCTCTTAGTTTCCCTCGAACCGCACGATAGGGGCGCCCCCACGGATCTCCGTCGAGAGTCTCCAGCATCTCCCCCCTGGCTCGCGATCTCGCATCGCCGATGGCCAGCCACAGAGCCTGCTTAGCCGCGCGGTACACCTCATACAGCGCGGCTTCTTCGTCAGGGACCCGACGACGTCGTCTTCGATAGTGGGTGTACGGGCGCCTCGCCGCGACGCACGCTATACGCAGCCGTGCGATCTCGGCGGACCACCAGTACACCTGGCGCCTTGCTGACAGCGTGTGGACCCGGGGCATGGACGCGTCGCTAATGTGCGTCATCGCCCCGCGGAACCACAGCGCCTCTTGTTCGACGTCGACGGGTCCGTTCGTCGTCGACTCCCGGATCCAGGCCTGGACAATAGCGGCCTCCTCGAGAAGTTCCCTGTCGATGCGCTTACGCGCCCAGCGCGGGCCGTCCATTCGCGGGGCCGCTGGACTGCGGCCGCTGGCGGTTTGGGCGGAGACGTCGAAGCGGATGTATCGGTGATCCGACAACGTCTCCACCTCCACGGCGACACGCCAGTCGCGGACACGGCCCGCGACAGCAGGGCTAGCGAACGAGACGTCCACTATAGAGCCGCCCCGCTGCCGCACGCACGTGTGAACCGAACCCCGGTTCAGGACGACCAAGCCAGTCGTAACCAGCCACTCCTCCAGCGCCTCGCCTCTAGCATCGGTCACAGAGGATCCCCACGCCGATGACTTGGCGTTGAGATCCCCCAGCAACAGCACAGGACGAGGGTGGAGTCGGCCTACGACGGCACCCAACTCGACAAGGAAATTCTCGAAGTCGGCGAGGCTCTTGTTGGGCGAAAAGTACGCACCAATCACGCCAACGCCGTCCGCGAGGGCGGCTATCCAGCCGTGTCCCCGGGACGGGCTGACGAGAGCCCCGCCGATGATGGCCACCAAGCCGTCGAGGTCACCCACCCAGTTGTCGCGGGGGGGGACGAAATACGGCTCGGCGACCACCGCCACGTGGATCGACCACTCTGCCATGCTTTGGAGCAAAAGATCCTGAGCTCTGGCAGAGTGGTTGATATTGCCCTGGAGGAAATGGAACAGCGCCATTTATACGCAGTCCATTCCCTCCGCGACACCTATCCTAGGCCGGGAGTCGACCGAGGGGCTGCCAGACTGAGGGGGGGGTAAAGAGCCCCCCGCAGCCTTGGCACCCCTTCTTCTCTGCCTGTTGGCGGGGCCGCCACAGGACTTACCACCCGCTCGGTGCCCAGCGGGCCTCCCTGCAGCTGTACAGAGGCTGCAGTTTGGCGCCGCGGAACACTGGGCCGCCTTGTGGCCGGGCTGGCCGCAGCGGAAACATAGGTCGCTGCGGTCCGTCTCACAGGTGCACCGCGCCCGGACATGCCCTACGTCCAGGCAGCGGAAACACCGCAAAGCCCTGGGTTGCATCAGCCTCACTCTGGCCGCAACCCACCCCACCAACAATCGTCCACCTTCGGCGACTTTGTTTGCCGCCGCCACCGGGCACCGCACCCAAATCATGCCGAGCCCGGAAGCGTCGGCGCGGATGTCGCCCGTCCGCACGTTGTCCAGCGGACACCCACCGGCACGGGCAATGGCCGCCTTGACCTCGGCCTCAGTCGTCGAGTCGTCCAGGCCGTCAATGCGCAACTCTGCAGTCTTCATCGGCCTGGACACCCGGACGTCCTCGGGGTTGAGGACTTCCCTCAGCTTGGCGGCCAGTATGTCCGCCTTTTCGCCGCTAGAGGCACCGGACACCTCCAGCAGTCGCGCCCCCGTCATCGCCGGCTTCAACCTGAAGCCGGTCGGTGTGCCAAGGTCGGGGAACGCGACCTTGGCCTTCGCCTCGGTGAGGACCGCCTTATAGGTGACGCCCCGTTCGACGGCTCCGGGCAGCAGCGTAATAACAACTGCCGCGGAGCGTGGGGCTCTGACCTTTGGCGGTCCTCTAGGCTTCTTGGGCGCCGGTGCCTTGGTTGGTGCCGGTGCCTTAGCGGCTGCCGGTGCCGGCGGTGCCGCCTTCTTTTTTCGGCCCCTCTTGACGACCGTCGTCCAGGCCTCTGTCAAAGGCCCGGGCGCGGCCGCCGGAGGTGCCGCCGTCTGGGTGGCGGGCGTGGACGCGCCCGCGGTTTTTCCCGCCTTCCTCGCCGTCACTGGTGGCGGATTGGCGGGTCCCTCTTTCCTCCGCCTGTCCGCAGCGAGCGGAGGGCGGAGGGTTTCGGCCGGAAGGAGTCTGGACTCCAGCGCCTCCAGTCGCGCTCCGACCATCTGCCCGCACTGCATCATGCAGATGCGGGCAATCTTCTCGACCTCTGCGTCTGCCAGTGCAGAGGTCGACGGCGGGGCCGGCGTTGGGGCCGGCCGAGGAGCCGTGACGCGAGAGGCGCCAGCGGCGATGGGGGCTGCCCTCTGGGCGGCGGCAAACTGCCGCTTGAGGTCCTCTAGCTCGGATCGGAGACGGCCATTCTCCTCCCACAACTTCGCCGTCTCCTCCGAGCTGGTTTGATTAAGGAGGACCTCAACCGCCTCCTTTATCCCGTCAGCCGCCTCCTTCAGGGCGCGCGTGTACGTGCCCTTCAGGTTGCCAGATTTGGTGGCAACCCTCTGGACGATGTCCACGCCGTCCAAAACTTGGCGACTGAGCGCCACCGCCGTTGCGCTCTCCTCGGCCATCCGGGCAGAGCGTCGCTCTCGGGCCTGTCGGGCCAACTCGCTGACCTCGTCAGCCACGACAGCCCTTTGTTGCGCCCGCTTCGCCGCGCTCGCCTCCGCCCGGTTGGTCCCGAGCAGAGACGTAGTGGAGCCCCCGCTGAGATCCGTCAGCGGGGCCCCTGGGTCGCTTTCCGCGCCCTCCATCCGCTCCATTGGAGACGGAGTGTCGGGCCGCAAGAAGCGACCCCGACTGTCACGGGTGGTGACTCCTCCCGCCACCGCGCGACCCCTACCCCGTGCCGTCGTCGGCACCTTGGCAGCAGCCAAGTTCTCCTCACTGGAGGAGAGACTCCGCTTTCGAGATCTGGATCTGGATCTCGACCCAGATCTCGAGCTGCCTCCGCAAAAGTCCCCGATTGGACTGGAGCCTCCTCGGCTCATGTTGCCAGTGATGGCAATCGGCGTCATCACAACGCGCAGGTCCTTCAGGTTCTCCTGAAGGACCTTTTCTCGCTCGCCGGTGATGTCGGCGTTTTGTCTGTGGGTGCCCCCCCCAGATACGATGGGGCTGCCCTCGTTAGAGGGGCGGGATTCTCCCCGAAGGGTACCCGCCTGGAGTTTGTGTTCCTCAACAGACTTTTTCATAATTTTTCCTTTGAAGGGTGTGGTCCCTTTCCCCTTTCCCCCCCCTGCGCTAATGACCGGAAACCCTCCGGCCATTCATCCCCTCGGCACGCTAGACCTTGGGATTAGGGTGATTTTTTAAAGAGGTTTTCTTCCTCTCCCACCTTCCGCCTTGCGCCCACTAGACCGACCCTCTGGAAGCAGAGAGGACAGTGGACGCAAGGTGGACATCGACGGACTGGCCGTCCCGCCCCTAGCCAGGTTCCCTTCACCGACCAACAAGAGATGATCGGTGATTGGAACCATGACCCTTCCCCGTTTGTTGAAGATTAGCCGTCGACCCCAACTGTCCACCAAAAGCCGGTGGGCAGTAGGGGCCGCCGTTGCCCAGGGTGCGCCACGAGGAGGCTCTTCAACCTGCACCCCAACCTAACCTAACCTAACCTTTTTTTTTTTTTTTTTTTTTTTTTTTTTTGATCCGGGGGGAAAATCCTCATGGATGTCCCCCGCCCCGGGGAGGGCGGAGGGGTCTGTCAGACTCTTACTGACTAAAAACCTCCCCGGGTGTTCCCTCTCACACCTTCGCCGGGGGTCGCGGGAATCAAAAAGAATTCTTCCGCAACCCCCGTGGTGCCGGCCCGCCGCAGCGGGCCTCGTCTCGGCCGAGCGGGAGTGAGGTGTACGACACTCCCCTCGTACCGTCTTGGAGGGGCGCGCGTGGAACACTACGCGCCGCCGCCTCGGGCCCAGATGTTGTTGTGGGGGGCGACAGACTAGCCCCGCGTCCGTCGCCCCTGGACCCATTTAGGGGGGCTGGAAGAGGGCATTGTCTGCCCTCCTCCGACGCCCGGTGCGCCTGCTGCGGGCCGGGTTGAGGGAGGTGATCTCCCGCTCCCGCTCCGCAGCCTCCTTCTGCGAAATGACTTGCTCGCAGAAGGATACCACCGCGTCCCAGGCCTGTTCACTGCCGACCATGGCGTTAACGACGGCCGGCAGCGACAGGTCGCTGCCTACTTCTGAGATGAGGGCACGGCGCGGCTCCAGCCATGCGGCACATTCTGCCAGCGTATGCCGTGCCGTGTCCTCCCGACAGTCGACGCAGTGGTGACACCGAGCGTCTGGCTCCCTGGTTATGCGACACAGGAACTTCCCGAAGCAACCATGCCCCGAGAGAACCTGTGTCGCCCGAAAGGTCAGGGAGCCGTGCCTTCTTCCGAGCCACTCGCTGAGCACTGGTCGGATCGCCTCGATGGTGTTGAGGCCGGCGGTAGGGCGTGAGAGCCTGTCCCGCCAGTCCGCCACCAGGACCTCGTGGAGCTGAGACCGACGCAGCTCCAATTGTTGCTGCATCGGTCGTTCGCCCCGCGCCCGCATTTCCTCGCGCCACCGGAACAGTGACGCGAGGACCTTCGCCTCCAGGTCCCAGGGCGGGGATCCGGCCAGTGCACAAGCCGCCTCGTAAGAGATCGTGCGATATCCCCTAATGACTCTGACGGCCATAGCTCTCTGTGGCTTACGCAAGACAGAGATGCTCCCGGCCGTCAGGTCAGCCGCCCAGATCGGTGCCCCGTATAGGGCCATCGATCGCACGATCCCCACGTAGAGCCGCCTGCAAGTGGCGCTCGGGCCCCCCAGATTGGGAAGCAGCGTTGAAAGTGCCCCGGCCGCGCCCAACAACTTGGGCGCAAGCCGCCGGAAGTGGGGGCCAAAGTCCCACCGGCTGTCGAGCACCAATCCTAGGTACTTCATGGTAGGCTCGACAGCGATGCGGACCCCCCCGACCACAATGTGTGATCCCGGCGGCGGCGCCCGTCGGGGACCATGGAACACCATGGCCTCCGACTTGTTGAGGGCCACCTCCAGGCCGAGGCGCCGAATGCGGCTCACCACCTGTGAGACCGCCGCCGTCGCCAGCAACGCCGCTTCCCTGTGCGAGCTCCCCTGGGCCGTGACTAACGTGTCGTCAGCGTAACACGTCAGCTGCACGCCCGGCTGGAGCTCACCCCTCAGCACCCAGTCGTAGCCGATGTTCCACAGGAGCGGTCCGACGACCGATCCCTGCGGAACACCGCACGACATGGGGTGCTGGTGACCGCCATCACGTCCCACGTAGGTGACACACCTCTCCGACAAATAAGCCCCAACGATGCGACGGAGGTAGAGAGGCACTCGATGATAGAGCAGTGCCTCTCTGATACAACTCCAGGGCAGGGTGTTGAAGGCGTTGGAAATGTCTAACGACACCGCCATCACCACCCCACCCCGAGACACCGTTTCCTCCGCCAGGACTCTCACCCGCGATATCGCGTGGATGGTGGAGCGCCCGTGCCGAAAACCAAATTGGCACTCGTCCAGATCCGGCCCTTCTTCGCACAAGTGGCTGACGAGGCGGGCTGCGATGATCCGCTCAAACATCTTGCCCACCTCGTCGAGCAGCACAATGGGCCGGTACGCGGACGGTGAGTCCGCAGGGCGCCCCGCCTTCTTGAGCAGGACTAGCCGGCCGGTCTTCCATAATGTTGGAAACCGGCCCTGCTCAAGACACGCGGTGAAGAGTCCTCTCAGCTGGGGCTCCAGCTCCTTCAGAGCGAGGGCCAGCGCGATGCCGTGGATGCCGTCAGGCCCCGGAGCCACATTCTTGGCCCGGAGCCGCATCACGGCTGCCCTCATCTCTGCCTGTGTCACCTCTGGGACGTCGATGGCGTGTTCCTCCTCCGGAGGCTCTGCGGCTGTGGGCATAGCCATCGGCGGCGGAGTGTGCTCCGCTCTCGCCGGGAAGAGGGCTGCGACGACCTCCTCCAACAGCTCGGGCTGGAGGCTCTCGGTGAGTGGGGGCGCGGCGGCTCTCAGTTTCCCTCGAACCGCACGATAGGGGCGCCCCCACGGATCTCCGTCGAGAGTCTCCAGCATCTCCCCCCTGGCTCGCGATCTCGCATCGCCGATGGCCAGCCACAGAGCCTGCTTAGCCGCGCGGTACACCTCATACAGCGCGGCTTCTTCGTCAGGGACCCGACGACGTCGTCTTCGATAGTGGGTGTACGGGCGCCTCGCCGCGACGCACGCTATACGCAGCCGTGCGATCTCGGCGGACCACCAGTACACCTGGCGCCTTGCTGACAGCGTGTGGACCCGGGGCATGGACGCGTCGCTAATGTGCGTCATCGCCCCGCGGAACCACAGCGCCTCTTGTTCGACGTCGACGGGTCCGTTCGTCGTCGACTCCCGGATCCAGGCCTGGACAATAGCGGCCTCCTCGAGAAGTTCCCTGTCGATGCGCTTGCGCGCCCAGCGCGGGCCGTCCATTCGCGGGGCCGCTGGACTGCGGCCGCTGGCGGTGTGGGCGGAGACGTCGAAGCGGATGTATCTGTGATCCGACAACGGGGAGGGCGGAGGGGTCTGTCAGACTCTTACTGACTAAAAACCACCCCGGGTGTTCCCTCTCACACCTTCGCCGGGGGTCGCGGGAATCAAAAAGAATTCTTCCGCAACCCCCGTGGTGCCGGCCCGCTGCAGTGGGCCTCGTCTCGGCCGAGCGGGAGTGAGGTGTACGACACTCCCCTCGTACCGTCTTGGAGGGGCGCGCGTGGAACACTACGCGCCGCCGCCTCGGGTCCAGATGTTGTTGTGGGGGGCGACGGACTAAACCCCGCGTCCGTCGCCCCTGGACCCATTTAGGGGGGCTGGAAGAGGGCATTGTCTGCCCTCCTCCGACGCCCGGTGCGCCTGCTGCGGGCCGGGTTGAGGGAGGTGATCTCCCGCTCCCGCTCCGCAGCCTCCTTCTGCGAAATGACTTGCTCGCAGAAGGATACCACCGCGTCCCAGGCCTGTTCACTGCCGACCATGGCGTTAACGACGGCCGGCAGCGACAGGTCGCTGCCTACTTCTGAGATGAGGGCACGGCGCGGCTCCAGCCATGCGGCACATTCTGCCAGCGTATGCCGTGCTGTGTCCTCCCGACAGTCGACGCAGTGGTGACACCGAGCGTCTGGCTCCCTGGTTATGCGACACAGGAACTTCCCGAAGCAACCATGCCCCGAGAGAACCTGTGTCGCCCGAAAGGTCAGGGAGCCGTGCCTTCTTCCGAGCCACTCGCTGAGCACCGGTCGGATCGCCTCGATGGTGTTGAGGCCGGCGGTAGGGCGTGAGAGCCTGTCCCGCCAGTCCGCCACCAGGACCTCGTGGAGCTGAGACCGACGCAGCTCCAATTGTTGCTGCATCGGTCGTTCGCCCCGCGCCCGCATTTCCTCGCGCCACCGGAACAGTGACGCGAGGACCTTCGCCTCCAGGTCCCAGGGCGGGGATCCGGCCAGTGCACAAGCCGCCTCGTAAGAGATCGTGCGATATCCCCTAATGACTCTGACGGCCATAGCTCTCTGTGGCTTACGCAAGACAGAGATGCTCCCGGCCGTCAGGTCAGCCGCCCAGATCGGTGCCCCATACAGGGCCATCGATCGCACGATCCCCACGTAGAGCCGCCTACAGGCGGCGCTCGGGCCCCCCAGATTGGGAAGCAGCGTTGAGAGCGCCCCGGCCGCGCCCAACAACTTGGGCGCAAGCCGCCGGATGTGGGGGCCAAAGTCCCACCGGCTGTCGAGCACCAATCCTAGGTACTTCATGGTAGGCTCGACAGCGATGCGGACCCCCCCGACCACAATGTGTGATCCCGGCGGCGGCGCCCGTCGGGGACCATGGAACACCATGGCCTCCGACTTGTTGAGGGCCACCTCCAGGCCGAGGCGCCGAATGCGGCCCACAACTTGTGAGACCGCCGCCGTCGCCAGCAACGCTGCTTCCCTGTGCGAGCTCCCCCGGGCCGTGACCAACGTGTCGTCAGCGTAACACGTCAGCTGCACGCCCGGCTGGAGCTCACCCCTCAGCACCCAGTCGTAGCCGATGTTCCACAGGAGCGGTCCGACGACCGATCCCTGCGGAACACCGCACGACATGGGGTGCTGGTGACCGCCATCACGTCCCACGTAGGTGACACACCTCTCCGACAGATAAGCCCCAACGATGCGACGGAGGTAGAGAGGCACTCGATGATAAAGCAGTGCCTCTCTGATACAACTCCAGGGCAGGGTGTTGAAGGCGTTGGAAATGTCTAACGACACCGCCATCACCACCCCACCCCGAGACACCGTTTCCTCCGCCAGGACTCTCACCCGCGAGATCGCGTGAATGGTGGAGCGCCCGTGCCGAAAACCAAATTGGCACTCATCTAGGTCCGGCCCTTCTTCGCACAAGTGGCTGACGAGGCGGGCTGCGATGATACGCTCAAACATCTTGCCCACCTCGTCGAGCAGCACTATGGGCCGGTACGCGGACGGTGAGTCCGCAGGGCGCCCCGCCTTCTTGAGCAGGACTAGACGGCCGGTCTTCCACAATGTTGGAAACCGGCCCTGCTCAAGACACGCGGTGAAGAGTCCTCTCAGCTGGGGCTCTAGCTCCTTCAGAGCGAGGGCCAGCGCGATGCCGTGGATGCCGTCTGGCCCCGGGGCCACATTCTTGGCCCGGAGCCGCATCACGGCTGCCCTCATCTCTGCCTGTGTCACCTCTGGGACGTCGATGGCGTGTTCTTCCTCCGGAGGCTCTGCGGCTGTGGGCATAGCCATCGGCGGCGGAGTGTGCTCCGCTCTCGCCGGGAAGAGGGCTGCGACGACCTCCTCCAACAGCTCGGGCTGGAGGCTCTCGGTGAGTGGGGGCGCGGCGGCTCTTAGTTTCCCTCGAACCGCACGATAGGGGCGCCCCCACGGATCTCCGTCGAGAGTCTCCAGCATCTCCCCCCTGGCTCGCGATCTCGCATCGCCGATGGCCAGCCACAGAGCCTGCTTAGCCGCGCGGTACACCTCATACAGCGCGGCTTCTTCGTCAGGGACCCGACGACGTCGTCTTCGATAGTGGGTGTACGGGCGCCTCGCCGCGACGCACGCTATACGCAGCCGTGCGATCTCGGCGGACCACCAGTACACCTGGCGCCTTGCTGACAGCGTGTGGACCCGGGGCATGGACGCGTCGCTAATGTGCGTCATCGCCCCGCGGAACCACAGCGCCTCTTGTTCGACGTCGACGGGTCCGTTCGTCGTCGACTCCCGGATCCAGGCCTGGACAATAGCGGCCTCCTCGAGAAGTTCCCTGTCGATGCGCTTACGCGCCCAGCGCGGGCCGTCCATTCGCGGGGCCGCTGGACTGCGGCCGCTGGCGGTTTGGGCGGAGACGTCGAAGCGGATGTATCGGTGATCCGACAACGTCTCCACCTCCACGGCGACACGCCAGTCGCGGACACGGCCCGCGACAGCAGGGCTAGCGAACGAGACGTCCACTATAGAGCCGCCCCGCTGCCGCACGCACGTGTGAACCGAACCCCGGTTCAGGACGACCAAGCCAGTCGTAACCAGCCACTCCTCCAGCGCCTCGCCTCTAGCATCGGTCACAGAGGATCCCCACGCCGATGACTTGGCGTTGAGATCCCCCAGCAACAGCACAGGACGAGGGTGGAGTCGGCCTACGACGGCACCCAACTCGACAAGGAAATTCTCGAAGTCGGCGAGGCTCTTGTTGGGCGAAAAGTACGCACCAATCACGCCAACGCCGTCCGCGAGGGCGGCTATCCAGCCGTGTCCCCGGGACGGGCTGACGAGAGCCCCGCCGATGATGGCCACCAAGCCGTCGAGGTCACCCACCCAGTTGTCGCGGGGGGGGACGAAATACGGCTCGGCGACCACCGCCACGTGGATCGACCACTCTGCCATGCTTTGGAGCAAAAGATCCTGAGCTCTGGCAGAGTGGTTGATATTGCCCTGGAGGAAATGGAACAGCGCCATTTATACGCAGTCCATTCCCTCCACGACACCTATCCTAGGCCGGGAGTCGACCGAGGGGCTGCCAGACTGAGGGGGGGGTAAAGAGCCCCCCGCAGCCTTGGCACCCCTTCTTCTCTTCCTGTTGGCGGGGCCGCCACAGGACTTACCACCCGCTCGGTGCCCAGCGGGCCTCCCTGCAGCTGTACAGAGGCTGCAGTTTGGCGCCGCGGAACACTGGGCCGCCTTGTGGCCGGGCTGGCCGCAGCGGAAGCATAGGTCGCTGCGGTCCGTCTCGCAGGTGCACCGCGCCCGGACATGCCCTACGTCCAGGCAGCGGAAACACCGCAAGGCCCTGGGTTGCATCAGCCTCACTCTGGCCGCAACCCACCCCACCAACAATCGCCCACTCTCGGCGACTTTGTTCGCCGCCGCCACCGGACACCGCACCCAAATCGCGCCGAGCCCGGAAGCGTCGGCGCGGATGTCGCCCGTCCGCACTTGGTCCGGCGGACACCCACCGGCACGGGCGATGGCCGCCACGACCTCGGCCTCAGTGGTCGAGTCGTCCAGGCCGTCGACACGCAACTCCGCTGTCTTGATGGGCCTGGACACCCGAACGTCCTCTGGGTTGAGGACCTCCCTCAGCTTGGCGGCCAGTATGTCCGCCTTTTCGCCGCTAGAGGCACCGGACACCTCCAGCAGTCGCGCCCCCGTCATCGCCGGCTTCAGCCTGAAGCCGGTCGGTGTGCCAAGGTCGGGGAACGCGACCTTGGCCTTCGCCTCGGTGAGGACCGCCTTGTAGGTGACGCCCCGTTCGACGGCTCCGGGCAGCAGCGTAATTACCACTGCCGCGGAGCGTGGGGCTCTGACCTTAGGCGGTCCTTTTGGCTTCTTGGGCGCCGGTGCTGCTGTTGGTGCCGGTGCCTTAGCGGCTGCCGGTGCCGGCGGTGCCGCCTTTTTCTTGCGGCCCCTCTTGACGACCGTCGTCCAGGCCTCTGTCAAAGGCCCGGGCGCGGTCGCCGGAGCTGCCGCCGTCTGGGTGGCGGGCGTGGACGCGCCCGCGGTTTTTCCCGCCTTCTTCGCCGTGACTGGTGGCGGATTGGCAGGCCCCTCCTTCCTCCGTCTATCCGCAGCAAGCGGAGGGCGCAGGTTCTCGGCCGGGAGGAGCCTGGACTCGAGCGCCTCCAGTCGCGCTCCGACCATCTGCCCGCACTGCATCATGCAGATGCGGGCGATCTTCTCGACCTCTGCATCTGCCAGAGCAGAGGTCGACGGCGGGGCCGGCGAAGGGGCCGGCCGAGGAGCCGTGACGCGAGAGGCGCCAGCGGCAGTGGGGGCTGCCCTCTGGGCGGCGGCGAACTGCCGCTTGAGGTCCTCTAGCTCGGATCGGAGACGGCCATTCTCCTCCCACAACTTCGCCGTCTCCTCCGAGCTGGTTTGATTAAGGAGGACCTCAACCGCCTCCTTAATCCCGTCAGAACCTAACCTAACCTAACCTAACCTAACCTAACCTAACCTAACCTTTTTTTTTTTTTTGATCCGGGGGGAAAATCCTCATGGATGTCCCCCGCCCCGGGGAGGGCGGAGGGGTCTGTCAGACTCTTACTGACTAAAAACCACCCCGGGTGTGCCCTCTCACACCTTCGCCGGGGGTCGCGGGAATCAAAAAGAATTCTTCCGCAACCCCCGTGGTGCCGGCCCGCCGCAGCGGGCCTCGTCTCGGCCGAGCGGGAGTGAGGTGTACGACACTCCCCTCGTACCGTCTTGGAGGGGCGCGCGTGGAACACTACGCGCCGCCGCCTCGGGTCCAGATGTTGTTGTGGGGGGCGACGGACTAAACCCCGCGTCCGTCGCCCCTGGACCCATTTAGGGGGGCTGGAAGAGGGCATTGTCTGCCCTCCTCCGACGCCCGGTGCGCCTGCTGCGGGCCGGGTTGAGGGAGGTGATCTCCCGCTCCCGCTCCGCAGCCTCCTTCTGCGAAATGACTTGCTCGCAGAAGGATACCACCGCGTCCCAGGCCTGTTCACTGCCGACCATGGCGTTAACTACGGCCGGCAGCGACAGGTCACTGCCTACTTCAGAGATGAGGGCACGGCGCGGCTCCAGCCATGCGGCACATTCTGCCAGCGTATGCCGTGCCGTGTCCTCCCGACAGTCGACGCAGTGGTGACACCGAGCGTCTGGCTCCCTGGTTATGCGACACAGGAACTTCCCGAAGCAACCATGCCCCGAGAGAACCTGTGTCGCCCGAAAGGTCAGGGAGCCGTGCCTTCTTCCGAGCCACTCGCTGAGCACCGGTCGGATCGCCTCGATGGTGTTGAGGCCGGCGGTAGGGCGTGAGAGCCTGTCCCGCCAGTCCGCCACCAGGACCTCGTGGAGCTGAGACCGACGCAGCTCCAATTGTTGCTGCACCGGCGTTCGCCCCGCGCCCGCACTTCCTCGCGCCACCGGAACAGTGACGCGAGGACCTTTGCCTCCAGGTCCCAGGGCGGGGATCCGGCCAGTGCGCATGCCGCCTCGTAGGAGATCGTGCGATATCCCCTTAACCTAACCTAACCTAACCTAACCTAACCTAACCTAACCTAACCTAACCTTTTTTTTTTTTTTTTTTTTTTTTTTTTTTTTTTTTTTTGATCCGGGGGGAAAATCCTCATGGATGTCCCCCGCCCCGGGGAGGGCGGAGGGGTCTGTCAGACTCTTACTGACTAAAAACCACCCCGGGTGTTCCCTCTCACACCTTCGCCGGGGGTCGCGGGAATCAAAAAGAATTCTTCCGCAACCCCCGTGGTGCCGGCCCGCCGCAGCGGGCCTCGTCTCGGCCGAGCGGGAGTGAGGTGTACGACACTCCCCTCGTACCGTCTTGGAGGGGCTTGCGTGGAACACTACGCGCCGCCGCCTCGGGCCCAGATGTTGTTGTGGGGGGCGACAGACTAGCCCCGCGTCCGTCGCCCCTGGACCCATTTAGGGGGGCTGGAAGAGGGCATTGTCTGCCCTCCTCCGACGCCCGGTGCGCCTGCTGCGGGCCGGGTTGAGGGAGGTGATCTCCCGCTCCCGCTCCGCAGCCTCCTTCTGCGAAATGACTTGCTCGCAGAAGGATACCACCGCGTCCCAGGCCTGTTCACTGCCGACCATGGCGTTCACTACGGCCGGCAGCGACAGGTCACTGCCTACTTCAGAGATGAGGGCACGGCGCGGCTCCAGCCATGCGGCACATTCTGCCAGCGTATGCCGTGCCGTGTCCTCCCGACAGTCGACGCAGTGGTGACACCGAGCGTCTGGCTCCCTGGTTATGCGACACAGGAACTTCCCGAAGCAACCATGCCCCGAGAGAACCTGTGTCGCCCGAAATGTCAGGGAGCCGTGCCTTCTTCCGAGCCACTCGCTGAGCACCGGTCGGATCGCCTCGATGGTGTTGAGGCCGGCGGTAGGGCGTGAGAGCCTGTCCCGCCAGTCCGCCACCAGGACCTCGTGGAGCTGAGACCGACGCAGCTCCAATTGTTGCTGCATCGGTCGTTCGCCCCGCGCCCGCATTTCCTCGCGCCACCGGAACAGTGACGCGAGGACCTTCGCCTCCAGGTCCCAGGGCGGGGATCCGGCCAGTGCACAAGCCGCCTCGTAGGAGATCGTGCGATATCCCCTTATGACTCTGACGGCCATAGCTCTCTGTGGCTTACGCAAGACAGAGATGCTCCCGGCCGTCAGGTCAGCCGCCCAGATCGGTGCCCCGTATAGGGCCATCGATCGCACGATCCCCACGTAGAGCCGCCTGCAAGTGGCGCTCGGGCCCCCCAGATTGGGAAGCAGCGTTGAAAGTGCCCCGGCCGCGCCCAACAACTTGGGCGCAAGCCGCCGGAAGTGGGGGCCAAAGTCCCACCGGCTGTCGAGCACCAATCCTAGGTACTTCATGGTAGGCTCGACAGCGATGCGGACCCCCCCGACCACAATGTGTGATCCCGGCGGCGGCGCCCGTCGGGGACCATGGAACACCATGGCCTCCGACTTGTTGAGGGCCACCTCCAGGCCGAGGCGCCGAATGCGGCTCACAACTTGTGAGACCGCCGCCGTCGCCAGCAACGCTGCTTCCCTGTGCGAGCTCCCCCGGGCCGTGACTAACGTGTCGTCAGCGTAACACGTCAGCTGCACGCCCGGCTGGAGCTCACCCCTCAGCACCCAGTCGTAGCCAATGTTCCACAGGAGCGGTCCGACGACCGATCCCTGCGGAACACCGCACGACATGGGGTGCTGGTAACCGCCATCACGTCCCACGTAGGTGACACACCTCTCCGACAAATAAGCCCCAACGATGCGACGGAGGTAGAGAGGCACTTGATGAAAGCGCAGTGCCTCTCTGATACAACTCCAGGGCAGGGTGTTGAAGGCGTTGGAAATGTCTAACGACACCGCCATCACCACCCCACCCCGAGACACCGTTTCCTCCGCCAGGACTCTCACCCGCGAAATTGCGTGGATGGTGGAGCGCCCTTGCCTAAATCCAAATTGGCAGTCGTCTAGATCCGGCCCTTCTTCGCACAAGTGGCTGACGAGGCGGGCTGCGATAATACGCTCAAACATCTTGCCCACCTCGTCGAGCAGCACTATGGGCCGGTACGCGGACGGCGAGTCCGCGGGGCGCCCCGCCTTCTTGAGCAGGACTAGACGGCCGGTCTTCCACAATGTTGGAAACCGGCCCTGCTCAAGACACGCGGTGAAGAGTCCTCTCAGCTGGGGCTCTAGCTCCTTCAGAGCGAGGGCCAGCGCGATGCCGTGGATGCCGTCAGGCCCCGGAGCCACATTCTTGGCCCGGAGCCGCATCACGGCTGCCCTCATCTCTGCCTGTGTCACCTCTGGGACGTCAATGGCGTGTTCCTCCTCCGGAGGTTCTGCGGCTGTGGGCATAGCCATCGGCGGCGGAGTGTGCTCCGCTCTCACCGGGAAGAGGGCTGTTACTACCTCCTCCAGCAGCTCGGGCTGGAGGCTCTCGGTGAGTGGGGGCGCGGCGGCTCTTAGTTTCCCTCGAACCGCACGATAGGGGCGCCCCCACGGATCTCCGTCGAGAGTCTCCAGCATCTCCCCCCTGGCTCGCGATCTCGCATCGCCGATGGCCAGCCACAGAGCCTGCTTAGCCGCGCGGTACACCTCATACAGCGCGGCTTCTTCGTCAGGGACCCGTCGACGTCGTCTTCGATAGTGGGTGTACGGGCGCCTCGCCGCGACGCACGCTATACGCAGCCGTGCGATCTCGGCGGACCACCAGTACACCTGGCGCCTTGCTGACAGCGTGTGGACCCGGGGCATGGACGCGTCGCTAATGTGCGTCATCGCCCCGCGGAACCACAGCGCCTCTTGTTCGACGTCGACGGGTCCGTTCGTCGTCGACTCCCGGATCCAGGCCTGGACAATAGCGGCCTCCTCGAGAAGTTCCCTGTCGATGCGCTTACGCGCCCAGCGCGGGCCGTCCATTCGCGGGGCCGCTGGACTGCGGCCGCTGGCGGTGTGGGCGGAGACGTCGAAGCGGATGTATCGATGATCCGACAACGTCTCCACCTCCACGACGACACGCCAGTCGCGCACACGGCATGCGACAGCAGGGCTAGCGAACGAGACGTCCACTATAGAGCCACCCCGCTGCCGCACGCACGTGTGAACCGACCCCCGGTTCAGGACGACCAAGCCAGTCGTAACCAGCCACTCCTCCAGCGCCTCGCCTCTGGCATCGGTCACAGAGGATCCCCACGCCGATGACTTGGCATTGAGATCCCCTAGCAACAGCACAGGACGAGGGTGGAGTCGGCCTACGACGGCACCCAACTCGACAAGGAAGTTCTCGAAGTCGGCGAGGCTCTTGTTGGGCGAAAAGTAAGCCCCAACCACGCCAACGCCGTCCGCGAGGGCGGCTATCCAGCCGTGTCCCCGGGACGGGCTGACGAGAGCCCCGCCGATGATGGCCACCAAGCCGTCGAGGTCACCCACCCAGTTGTCGCGGGGGGGGACGAAATACGGCTCGGCGACCACCGCCACGTGGATCGACCACTCTGCCATGCTTTGGAGCAAAAGATCCTGAGCTCTGGCAGAGTGGTTGATATTGCCCTGGAGGAAATGGAACAGCGCCATTTATACGCAGTCCATTCCCTCCACGACACCTATCCTAGGCCGGGAGTCGACCGAGGGGCTGCCAGACTGAGGGGGGGGTAAAGAGCCCCCCGCAGCCTTGGCACCCCTTCTTCTCTGCCTGTTGGCGGGGCCGCCACAGGACTTACCACCCGCTCGGTGCCCAGCGGGCCTCCCTGCAGCTGTACAGAGGCTGCAGTTTGGCGCCGCGGAACACTGGGCCGCCTTGTGGCCGGGCTGGCCGCAGCGGAAACATAGGTCGCTGCGGTCCGTCTCGCAGGTGCACCGCGCCCGGACATGCCCTACGTCCAGGCAGCGGAAACACCGCAAAGCCCTGGGTTGCATCAGCCTCACTCTGGCCGCAACCCACCCCACCAACAATCGTCCACCTTCGGCGACTTTGTTTGCCGCCGCCACCGGGCACCGCACCCAAATCATGCCGAGCCCGGAAGCGTCGGCGCGGATGTCGCCCGTCCGCACGTTGTCCAGCGGACACCCACCGGCACGGGCAATGGCCGCCTTGACCTCGGCCTCAGTCGTCGAGTCGTCCAGGCCGTCGATGCGCAACTCTGCAGTCTTCATCGGCCTGGACACCCGGACGTCCTCGGGGTTGAGGACCTCCCTCAGTTTGGCGGCCAATGCGTCCGCCTTCTCGCCGCTAGAGGCACCGGACACCTCCAGCAGTCGCGCCCCCGTCATCGCCGGCTTCAGCCTGAAGCCGGTCGGTGTGCCAAGGTCGGGGAACGCGACCTTGGCCTTCGCCTCGGTAAGGACCGCCTTGTATGTCACGCCCCGTTCGACGGCTCCGGGCAGCAGCGTAATTACCACTGCCGCGGAGCGTGGGGCTCTGACCTTTGGCGGTCCTTTAGGCTTCTTCTTGGGCGCCTTGGTTGGTGCCGGTGCCTTAGCGGCTGCCGGTGCCGGCGGTGCCGCCTTTTTCTTGCGGCCCCTCTTGACGACCGTCGTCCAGGCCTCTGTTAAAGGCCCGGGCGCGGCCGCCGCAGGTGCCGCCGTCTGGGTGGCGGGCGTGGGCGCGCCCGCGGTTTTTCCCGCCTTAACCTAACCTAACCTAACCTAACCTTTTTTTTTTTTTTTTTTTTTTTTTTTTTTTTTTTTTTTTTTTTTTTTTTTTTTTGATCCGGGGGGAAAATCCTCATGGATGTCCCCCGCCCCGGGGAGGGCGGAGGGGTCTGTCAGACTCTTACTGACTAAAAACCACCCCGGGTGTTCCCTCTCACACCTTCGCCGGGGGTCGCGGGAATCAAAAAGAATTCTTCCGCAACCCCCGTGGTGCCGGCCCGCCGCAGCGGGCCTCGTCTCGGCCGAGCGGGAGTGAGGTGTACGACACTCCCCTCGTACCGTCTTGGAGGGGCGCGCGTGGAACACTACGCGCCGCCGCCTCGGGTCCAGATGTTGTTGTGGGGGGCGACGGACTAAACCCCGCGTCCGTCGCCCCTGGACCCATTTAGGGGGGCTGGAAGAGGGCATTGTCTGCCCTCCTCCGACGCCCGGTGCGCCTGCTGCGGGCCGGGTTGAGGGAGGTGATCTCCCGCTCCCGCTCCGCAGCCTCCTTCTGCGAAATGACTTGCTCGCAGAAGGATACCACCGCGTCCCAGGCCTGTTCACTGCCGACCATGGCGTTCACTACGGCCGGCAGCGACAGGTCACTGCCTACTTCTGAGATGAGGGCACGGCGCGGCTCCAGCCATGCGGCACATTCTGCCAGCGTATGCCGTGCCGTGTCCTCCCGACAGTCGACGCAGTGGTGACACCGAGCGTCTGGCTCCCTGGTTATGCGACACAGGAACTTCCCGAAGCAACCATGCCCCGAGAGAACCTGTGTCGCCCGAAATGTCAGGGAGCCGTGCCTTCTTCCGAGCCACTCGCTGAGCACCGGTCGGATCGCCTCGATGGTGTTGAGGCCGGCGGTAGGGCGTGAGAGCCTGTCCCGCCAGTCCGCCACCAGGACCTCGTGGAACCTAACCTAACCTTTTTTTTTTTTTTTTTTTGCGCTGGGAAAAAATGCATTACGCATACCTCCCGCTCGGGGGAGCGGGGGGGCTATGTGGGACTCCCCGAGCTAAGCCCGGTATACCCACTAAAAAGACCCAGCGGCATTCCCGCATCGTCTGAGTGGAGGAGGCCTGGGAGATCGGCGTAGCCTTTGCGTCCAGTCCTCCTCCGACGAACACCCACCCAACCCATCACGCCCTCTCCGTAGGGAGAGGGCCGGGAATGACTGACGAAGGTGGTGACGAGTGCAATGCGGGCGGAGGCACCCCCGTGCCGGTCGCCCGCCTGTCACCACCAGGAGGAGGGAGAAGACGACCTCTTCTCCGACCTCTCCTTCGTCTCCGGAGCGGCGCAGCGAGAGGGTCTTCCTCACGCGCGCGCTCTGCCGCCTCCTTTTGCGAGATGACATCTTCGCAGAAGGAGGCGACCGCTGCCCAGGAACTCTCACTCTCCAGCATGGATTTGACCACGCCGGGCAGTGAGAGGTCCTGTCCGATCTCCGCAGTGAGACTGCGGCGCTTCTCGGACCAAGCTGGGCACACCTCGAGGGTGTGCTGCGCGTTGTCCTCCGCCGCGCCGCAGTCGTGGCACGCCGCAGTCTCCTCCCTCCCGATCCGGTGCAGATACGAGCCAAAACAGCCGTGTCCTGACAGCACCTGCACCAGACGGAAGGAGAGGAAACCGTGTCGCCGCTCGAGCCAGTCCCGCAGGACCGGACCGAGCGCGTCCAGGGTTCGGCGGCCAAAGGTGGCGGAGGCGAGGTCCTGCGTCCAATGGACCACAATGGCGTCCCTCGCCTCCCTCCGCACGGCCTCCCGCTCCTCCGCGACGGGGCGCTCCCCGAGCGCTTTCCGGCGCGCCGTCCATTCGTACACTCTGGCGAGCACCCACGCCTCCAACTCCCAAGGAGGGGTGCTGGCCAGAGCGCACGCCGCCGAGAAGCCTACCGAACGGTAGGCCCTCGCAACCCGCAGTGCAATGGCCCTTTGTGGCCTGCGGATCGCTGTCGCGTTCTCCCTCCTGTGCAGGCAGTCCGCCCAGATGGGGGCCCCATATAGGGCCATGCTCCTCAGGATGCCGGCATACAGGCGCCGGCATCGTGCACTTGGCCCCCCTAGGTTCGGGAGGAGCCACGACAGGGCGTCCGCTGCTTTCAGCAGGCGCGTCGACAGCCCGCTGAAATGTGGGCCGAAGCGCCACCTGCTGTCAAGTACCAGACCCAGATACTTCATCTGGGTCTGTACCTCCACCCTGGTGCCCTCCACGATAATGTGGGCATCCGGAGGGCAGCGCTGCCGAGGCCCGTGGAAGAACACGGCCTCGGTCTTGTTCAGCGCCACCTTCAATCCCAGGTGGCGGATCCTCCCTGCGACCAAGGATCCGCCAGCCGAGGCCAGACAGGCCGCCTCCCTGAAGTTCCTGCCCCGGGCAGTGAGGAGAGTGTCATCCGCGTAGCAGATGACACTCGTGCCCTGGAGCAGGGCTCCCCGCAGGAGCCAGTCGAACCCGATGTTCCACAAGGGAGGGCCTAGCACCGACCCCTGCGGAACACCGGACTCCGCGCCGTACCGCCTGAGGCTGGCCGTTTTGTCTACAAGGAGGACTTCTCGGTCCTCCAAGTAGTTGGCCAGGAGGTCCCTCAGGTATTGGGGCACTCCATGATACCGGAGTGCCTCCAATATCGTCGAGTGGGGAACGGAGTTGAAGGCGTTGGCTATGTCGAATGACACCGCCAGCACTCCGTCCCCCGCCTCAACCGCCCCCTTCACTTGGTCCCTGAGAAGGGCCAGAGCGTCGATGGTCGACCGACCCTGTCGGAAACCAAACTGGGCGTCCGACAGGTCCGGCCCCACCCTCCGCAAATGGCTGCTAAGCCGGCGGGCGATTATCCCCTCGAACAATTTGCCGACCTCATCGAGCAGGACGATGGGCCGGTATGCCGAGGGGGAATCGACCGGACGTCCCTCCTTGCGGAGTAGGCACAGCTGCCCCTCCTTCCACAGTTTCGGGAACCTCCCGGCGCTTAGGCACGCGCTGAAGAGGTCCCGAATCCTGTCCTCCATTTGAGCGGCAGCTATGGCCACCACCCGTGCAGGGACGCCGTCCGGTCCAGGGGCCGTCTTCTTAGCGCGGAGGCTGAGCAGCCCCGCGTACAGCTCATCCGCCGTCACCGGAGGGACCTCCTCGTCCGGTGACGCCTCCCTCTGTGGAGGATCCATCGTCGGTGGGGCGAATTCGGTCCTGCACGGAAACAGGGACCGGACCACCCCGTCCAGCAGGGCCGGCTCAAGGGTCTCGGTCAGCGGGGGACCATGGGGCCGCAGTTTGTTCCGCGCCGCCTTGTACGGTCTCCCATAGGGATCCCGGTCGAGGCCTTCCAGCATCTCGGCCTTTGCCGCGTCTTCGGCAGCGCACATAGCCGACTTGAGGGCCGCCTTCGCCTCTGTGTAAGAGGCGTACAGACGGTCCTCGTCTGCCTCACTACGGACGCTGCGTCGCCGGCTCCGCGTGTAGGCCCTACTGGCCGCCACGCAGGCGGCACGGAGCCCCGCTAACTCCTCCGACCACCAATAGACGGCACGACGGGGAGGGGGACGGCGAGACCGAGGCATGCTGGAGTTGCACACCTCGGTCAGGGATTCCCTCAGCTGGACCGCTGCAGCATCCACGTCTCGGACCTCGACAGGGGGCGACAGCCAGTCCTGCAGAAAGGCCGCCTCCTTGGCTGCTTCCCGGTCCAGGCGAGTGAGAGCCCACCGAGGGAAGGGAGACCTGCCAGAGCGGGCCATCTCCCCTCGGGAGCTCGAACGCGAAGTGGAGATATCGAACCGCACATATCTGTGGTCCGACATGGTCTCCGCCATCTCCACCCGCCAGTTCACGATGCGTGCGGCTAGCAAGGGGGTGGCAAACGAGACGTCAACCACCGAACCTCCGCGTTGCCGCACACACGTGTGGACCGACCCCCTGTTGAGGAGGGACACACCGCAAGACGCCGACCAGAACTCGACGGCGCGCCCCCGGACGTTGCAGGAGGCAGCGGGGTTGCCCCAGGCCGCCGACTTGGCGTTCAGGTCGCCCAGCACCACGACCTGTCGTGGCGCCGCCCTCCCTACGACAGCAGTGAGGACTTCAAGAAAAGCCTCAAAGTCCGAGAGAGGGCGGTTCGGGGAGAAATAGACCCCCACAAGGGCCAAGTCTCCCCACGCGGCGGCCACGTATCCCGGTCCCCTCTCTAAAAGCGAGAGGGGAGGGGAGTCTGTGGAAGACCGCGACACCACTGCCACCAAGCCGTCCCGGTCGCCTATCCAACGGCTAGGGACCGAGTACGGCTCGGCGACCACCGCCAAGTCCACCGACCACTCAGCCATGGTCTGCATCAGCAGGTCCTGAGCTGCCCGGCAGTGGTTGGCGTTCGCCTGAAGGATGCGATGTTCGACTCTATCCATTAGTCGGACATCGCACCTCCCTCCTCCGCAGCCGTGCTAGCGGCAGGCCCGACTGGCGCCTGCGCTTTGCCCCTCTTAGAAGGAGGATTGCACATCCTCCCCTTCATCATATGTCCTGCCGGGCGGCCACTGGCGGCACACACTAGGCAGTGTGGCGTGGCGGCCGTGCAGGACGCGGCTTTGTGATCGACCTTGCCGCAGCGGTAGCAACTGTCCGACCTGTCGACCTTGGACGGACAGAGGGCTCGGGCGTGGCCGATAGCGAAGCACCTGTAGCAGCGCAGAGGCAGGTCTACAAGTGCTCGGACCGCACCCGAGCTGAAGCCGACGCAGAGCCGTCCCTTCTCGAGGACGGCTTTGGCGGCGGCGACCGGGCACTCGAGACGAATAGTGCCCATGCCACCGCGGCCGGACCTGATGTCCCTGGCTCTCACCGCTGTGACACTGCAGCCTCCAATTGCTGCCACCGCCGCCACCACCTCCTCTTTGGTGACCGAATCGTCGAGATCGGTCACCTCCATGGCCGCCAGCTTCACTGGCCGGGCCACCCTGGCAACGTCCGCGACGGCCTCCTGCAGCTTGGCCGCGAAGAGGTCGGCGCTGGCGCTGCCCTCCGCCCCCGGGAACTCGAAGATTCGAGCCCCGGTTTGAGTCCGCCGGCAAGTGACATTGCCGATCCCCAGTTGGGCGGGATCGGCATTGGCACGCGCCCGCACTAAAATGGACGCGTACGTCTCTCCTTTCTCTGCAGCCTCCGCAGTGAGCGTCACCACGACGGCTGCAGACTGTGGGGGATTTCTCTTCCTCCTCTTCCCTCTGCCTTTGCCCTTGCCAGTCGCTTGTGACTGGCCAGGAGGCGTGCTGGTGGGGGCGGCAGGGGCGGCCGTAGCCGCCTGTCCGCCCTTACCCTTCCCCTTTCCCTTCCCAGTCACCTGCGACTGGCTGGGAGGCGTGGCGGTGGGGACGGCGGAGACGGCCTTCGCCGACTTTTTCCCCTTGCCCTTCCCCTTCCCGACCACCTCAGTCCAACCATGATCGTTGGATGGCGTGGTGGAAGGGAGAAGGGCATCCTCTCCTTGTGAGGAGGGCCGCGGCTTTTCTCGCCTCTTGTCCGCCGCAAGCGGGGGCCGGTGGCGTTGTTCCGGCAAGAGCCGATCCTCTATGCCGGCCAGGCAGGCTCTCGTGAAAGCCCGCTCCTCCATTACGACCTTTCGGATTATGTCCTCAATGTTGGAGGAGGGGGCTTCCGCCGCAGGTCTCGGCTCCTGATTTGGCCGGGCAGTGGCGTCAGCCAACTTCTGATGAAGCTGGCTGACCTCCGACTGCAGGCGATCCACTCGCGCCTGCAGTTGCCGCGTTTCGTCGGTAGCTGTCCGCTTGACTAGCTCCTCGACGACGCCGCGCATGCTCGCGGCCCTGCACTTTAGGGCCTTCTGGAAGGTCCCTTTAAGGTTGGAGGACTTAGAGGCGATCTCCGCTATCTCCTCCTCGTCCTCCTCCGCCATCCGCGCCAGCTCGGCCAGCGAGTGGTCCGCGTACAGGACGCGGGACGCACCGTACCCGGACCTTGCCCGAGCAGCACGAGCACGCTGCTCCTTCGCAGCAACGCGCTCTTCGAGCTCCTGCTGGTTCAGCGTCCGCCGAGCCAAGTCTAGTTGGCGTTGGGCGTCTGCGAGACCCACGACGTGTGAGTCTGCGGCAGCCACTGCCTTTTTGGGCTTCGACTTCCCGTTGGAACCCGAAGCCGAGGAACCCTCGGACCCTGCCTTCATATATTGGCGCTTCCGCAACCGAGAACCGCCCGCGTCAGAGACGCTGGCGACGGACTCGCTGTCAGAGCTAGACAGCTCGACCGCCCCTCCGAAGAAGCCAGCCGCAGACGGCGAGCGGCTTGCTTCTGACGCCGAAGCGTCTGAGTGGCCCTGAGAAGGGCCTTTTGGTTGGCCCTTAGAAGAGCCTTTGGGTTGGCCCTGAGAAGGGCCTTCGGGTTGGCCCTGAGAAGGGCCTTTGGGTTTTAAGAAACGCCCGAAGGCGTCCCGCGCAGGTGTAGGCATTATGGCCTCCAACAGAATCGTAGCAATACGGCAGTTAAGAGCTACGATGCACAGTGCACTTTGGCCGATCCCAGTCTGCCACTCCGTTACGGTGACAGAACTGGGTCGTTTCCAGGGGACGCGACGTGGACGCAAGCACTGTGGGGTGGTCCCCCAACCTAACCTAACCTTTTTTTTTTTTTTTTTTTTGATCCGGGGGGAAAATCCTCATGGATGTCCCCCGCCCCGGGGAGGGCGGAGGGGTCTGTCAGACTCTTACTGACTAAAAACCACCCCGGGTGTTCCCTCTCACACCTTCGCCGGGGGTCGCGGGAATCAAAAAGAATTCTTCCGCAACCCCCGTGGTGCCGGCCCGCCGCAGCGGGCCTCGTCTCGGCCGAGCGGGAGTGAGGTGTACGACACTCCCCTCGTACCGTCTTGGAGGGGCGCGCGTGGAACACTACGCGCCGCCGCCTCGGGTCCAGATGTTGTTGTGGGGGGCGACGGACTAGCCCCGCGTCCGTTGCCCCTGGACCCATTTAGGGGGGCTGGAAGAGGGCATTGTCTGCCCTCCTCCGACGCCCGGTGCGCCTGCTGCGGGCCGGGTTGAGGGAGGTGATCTCCCGATCCCGCTCCGCAGCCTCCTTCTGCGAAATGACTTGCTCGCAGAAGGATACCACCGCGTCCCAGGCCTGTTCACTGCCGACCATAGCGTTAACGACGGCCGGCAGCGACAGGTCACTGCCTACTTCAGAGATGAGGGCACGGCGCGGCTCCAGCCATGCGGCACATTCTGCCAGCGTATGCCGTGCCGTGTCCTCCCGACAGTCGACGCAGTGGTGACACCGAGCGTCTGGCTCCCTGGTTATGCGACACAGGAACTTCCCGAAGCAACCATGCCCCGAGAGAACCTGTGTCGCCCGAAATGTCAGGGAGCCGTGCCTTCTTCCGAGCCACTCGCTGAGCACCGGTCGGATCGCCTCGATGGTGTTGAGGCCGGCGGTAGGGCGTGAGAGCCTGTCCCGCCAGTCCGCCACCAGGACCTCGTGGAGCTGAGACCGACGCAGCTCCAATTGTTGCTGCATCGGTCGTTCGCCCCGCGCCCGCATTTCCTCGCGCCACCGGAACAGTGACGCGAGGACCTTCGCCTCCAGGTCCCAGGGCGGGGATCCGGCCAGTGCACATGCCGCCTCGCAGGAGATCGTGCGATATCCCCTAATGACTCTGACGGCCATAGCTCTCTGTGGCTTACGCAAGACAGAGATGCTCCCGGCCGTCAGGTCAGCCGCCCAGATCGGTGCCCCATACAGGGCCATCGATCGCACGATCCCCACGTAGAGCCGCCTGCAAGTGGCGCTCGGGCCCCCCAGATTGGGAAGCAGCGTTGAGAGCGCCCCGGCCGCGCCCAACAACTTGGGCGCAAGCCGCCGGAAGTGGGGGCCAAAGTCCCACCGGCTGTCGAGCACCAATCCTAGGTACTTCATGGTAGGCTCGACAGCGATGCGGACCCCCCCGACCACAATGTGTGATCCCGGCGGCGGCGCCCGTCGGGGACCATGGAACACCATGGCCTCCGACTTGTTGAGGGCCACCTCCAGGCCGAGGCGCCGAATGCGGCTCACCACCTGTGAGACCGCCGCCGTCGCCAGCAACGCCGCTTCCCTGTGCGAGCTCCCCCGGGCCGTGACTAACGTGTCGTCAGCGTAACACGTCAGCTGCACGCCCGGCTGGAGCTCACCCCTCAGCACCCAGTCGTAGCCGATGTTCCACAGGAGCGGTCCGACGACCGATCCCTGCGGAACACCGCACGACATGGGGTGCTGGTGACCGCCATCACGTCCCACGTAGGTGACACACCTCTCCGACAAATAAGCCCCAACGATGCGACGGAGGTAGAGAGGCACTCGATGATAGAGCAGTGCCTCTCTGATACAACTCCAGGGCAGGGTGTTGAAGGCGTTGGAAATGTCTAATGACACCGCCATCACCACCCCACCCCGAGACACCGTTTCCTCCGCCAGGACTCTCACCCGCGAGATCGCGTGAATGGTGGAGCGCCCGTGCCTGAAGCCAAATTGGCACTCATCCAGATCCGGCCCTTCTTCGCACAAGTGGCCGACGAGGCGGGCTGCGATGATTCGCTCAAACATCTTGCCCACCTCGTCGAGCAGCACTATGGGCCGGTACGCGGACGGTGAGTCCGCAGGGCGCCCCGCCTTCTTGAGCAGGACTAGACGGCCAGTCTTCCACAATGTTGGAAACCGGCCCTGCTCAAGACACGCGGTGAAGAGTCCTCTCAGCTGGGGCTCTAGCTCCTTCAGAGCGAGGGCCAGCGCGATGCCGTGGATGCCGTCCGGCCCCGGAGCCACATTCTTGGCCCGGAGCCGCATCACGGCTGCCCTCATCTCTGCCTGTGTCACCTCTGGGACGTCGATGGCGTGTTCCTCCTCCGGAGGCTCTGCGGCTGTGGGCATAGCCATCGGCGGCGGAGTGTGCTCCGCTCTCGCCGGGAAGAGGGCTGTTACTACCTCCTCCAGCAGCTCGGGCTGGAGGCTCTCGGTGAGTGGGGGCGCGGCGGCTCTTAGTTTCCCTCGAACCGCACGATAGGGGCGCCCCCACGGATCTCCGTCGAGAGTCTCCAGCATCTCCCCCCTGGCTCGCGATCTCGCATCGCCGATGGCCAGCCACAGAGCCTGCTTAGCCGCGCGGTACACCTCATACAGCGCGGCTTCTTCGTCAGGGACCCGACGACGTCGTCTTCGATAATGGGTGTACGGGCGCCTCGCCGCGACGCACGC
The DNA here is from genome assembly GCA_951799385.1 of Hyppa rectilinea. Classification (NCBI taxonomy): domain Eukaryota; kingdom Metazoa; phylum Arthropoda; class Insecta; order Lepidoptera; family Noctuidae; genus Hyppa; species Hyppa rectilinea. The sequence goes on along the minus strand of OX637301.1, from coordinate 22,192,151 downwards.
TATACGTAGCCTTGCGATCTCGGCGGACCACCAGTACACCTGGCGCCTTGCTGACAGCGTGTGGACCCGGGGCATGGACGCGTCGCAAATGTGCGTCATCGCCCCGCGGAACCACAGCGCCTCTTGTTCGACGTCGACGGGTCCGTTCGTCGTCGACTCCCGGATCCAGGCCTGGACAATAGCGGCCTCCTCGAGAAGTTCTCTGTCGATGCGCTTACGCGCCCAGCGCGGGCCGTCCATTCGCGGGGCCGCTGTACTGCGGCCGCTGGCGGTGTGGGCGGAGACGTCGAAGCGGATGTATCGGTGATCCGACAACGTCTCCACCTCCACGGCGACACGCCAGTCGCGCACACGGCATGCGACAGCAGGGCTAGCGAACGAGACGTCCACTATAGAGCCACCCCGCTGCCGCACGCACGTGTGAACCGACCCCCGGTTCAGGACGACCAAGCCAGTCGTGAGTAGCCACTCCTCCAGCGCCTCGCCCCTAGCATCGGTCACAGGGGATCCCCACGCCGATGACTTGGCGTTGAGATCCCCCAGCAACAGCACAGGACGAGGGTGGAGTCGGCCTACGACGGCACCCAACTCGACAAGAAAGTTCTCGAAGTCGGCGAGGCTCTTGTTGGGCGAAAAGTAAGCCCCAACCACGCCAACGCCGTCCGCGAGGGCGGCTATCCAGCCGTGTCCCCGGGACGGGCTGACGAGAGCCCCGCCGATGATGGCCACCAAGCCGTCGAGGTCACCCACCCAGTTGTCGCGGGGGGGGACGAAATACGGCTCGGCGACCACCGCCACGTGGATCGACCACTCTGCCATGCTCTGGAGCAAAAGATCCTGAGCTCTGGCAGAGTGGTTGATATTGCCCTGGAGGAAATGGAACAGCGCCATTTATGCGCAGTCCATCCCCTCCACGACACCGTTCCTAGGCCGGGAGTCGGCCGAGAGGCTGCCAGACTGTGGGGGGGGTAAAGAGTCCCCCGCAGCCTTGGCACCTCTTCTCCTCTTCTTGTTGGCGGGGCCGCCACAAGATTTTCCACCCGCTCGGTGCCCGGCGGGCCTCCCTGCAGCTGTACAGAGGCTGCAGTTTGGCGCCGCGGAGCACTGCGCCGCCTTGTGGCCGGGCTGGCCGCAGCGGAAGCATAGGTCGCTGCGGTCCGTTTCGCAGGTGCACCGCGCCCGGACATGCCCTACGTCCAGGCAACGGAAACACCGCAAAGCCCTGGGTTGCATCAGCCTAACTCTGGCCGCAACCCACCCCACCAACAATCGCCCACCTTCGGCGACTTTGTTCGCCGCCGCCACCGGACACCGCACCCAGATCATGCCGAGTCCGGAAGCGTCGGCGCGGATGTCGCCCGTACGCACCTGGTCCGGCGGACACCCACCGACACGGGCGATGGCCGCCACGACCTCGGCTTCAGTAGTCGAGTCGTCCAGGCCGTCGACACGCAACTCCGCTGTCTTGATGGGCCTGGACACCCGAACGTCCTCGGGGTTGAGGACCTCCCTCAATTTGGCGGCCAATGCGTCCGCCTTCTCGCCGCTAGAGGCACCGGACACCTCCAGCAGTCGCGCCCCCGTCATCGCCGGCTTCAGCCTGAAGCCGGTCGGTGTGCCAAGGTCGGGAAATGCGACCTTGGCCTTTGCCTCAGTGAGGACCGCCTTGTATGTGACGCCCCGTTCGACGGCTCCGGGCAGCAGCGTAATTACCACTGCCGCGGAGCGTGGGGCTCTGACCTTAGGCGGTCCTCTGGCCTTCTTGGGCGCCGGTTTCTTGGCAGATGTCGGTGCCTTGGCGGGCGCCGGTGCTGGTGGCGCCGCCTTCTTTTTGCGGCCCCTCTTGACGACCGTCGTCCAGGCCTCTGTCAGAGGCCCGGGCGCGGCCGCCGGAGGTGCCGCCGTCCGGGTGGCGGGCGTGGACGCGCCCGCGGTTTTTCCCGCCTTCCTCGCCGCGACTGGTGGCGGATTGGCGGGTCCCTCTTTCCTCCGCCTGTCCGCAGCGAGCGGAGGGCGGAGGGTTTCGGCCGGAAGGAGTCTGGACTCCAGCGCCTCCAGTCGCGCTCCGACCATCTGCCCGCACTGCATCATGCAGATGCGGGCGATCTTCTCGACCTCTGCATCTGCCAGTGCAGAGGTCGACGGCGGGGCCGGCGAAGGGGCCGGCCGAGGAGCCGTGACGCGAGAGGCGCCAGCGGCAGCGGGGTCTGCCCTCTGGGCGGCGGCGAACTGCCGCTTGAGGTCCTCTAGCTCGGATCGGAGACGGCCATTCTCCTCCCACAACTTTGCCGTCTCCTCCGAGCTGGTTTGATTAAGGAGGACCTCAACCGCCTCCTTTATGTGATCCGCCGCCTCCTTTAGGGCACGCGTGAACGTTCCCTTCAGGTTGCCGGATCCGGTGGCAACCTTCAGGACGACGTCCACGCCGTCCAGCGCCTGGCGACTAAGCGCCACCGCCGACGCACTCCCCCCAGTCATCCGAGCGGCGCGCCGCTCTCGGGCCTGTCGGGCCAACTCGCTGACCTCGTCAGCCACGACAGCCCTTTTCTGCGCCCGTTTTGCCGCACTCGCCTCCGCCCGGTTACTGCCGAGCAGAGACGTAGTGGAGCCCCCACTGAGATCCGTGGTAGGGGCCCCTGGGTCGCTCTCCGCGCCCTCCATGCACTCCACTGGAGCTGGAGTGTCGGGCCGCAGAAAGCGACCCCGAACGTCGCGAGCGGGGACGCCACTCGTCACCACTCGACCTCGTCTTCCTCGTGCCATTGTTGGCACTTTGGCAGCCGCCAAGTTCTCCTCGCTGGAGGAGAGACTCCGCTTACGAGATCTGGATCTGGATCTCGATCCAGACCTCGTGCTGCCTCCGCGTAGGTCCCTGCTGGGACTGGAGCCTCCTCGGCTCGTGTTGCCAGTGACGGCAATCGGCGTCATCACAACGCGCAGGTCCTTCAGGTTCTCCTGAAGGACCTTTTGTCGCTCGCCGGTGATGTCGGCGTTAAGTCTGTGGGTGCCCCCCCCAGATACGATGGGGCTGCCCTCGTTAGAGGGGCGGGATTCTCCCCGAAGGGTACCCGCCTGGAGATTGGATTCCGCATCAGACATTTTTCATAATATTTTTCCTTTAAAGGGTGAGGTCCCTATCCCCTTTTCCCCCCCCTGCGCTAGTGACCACGATACCCCCGGGCCATCCATCCCCTCGGCACGCTAGACCTTGGGATTGGGGTGATTTTTTAAAGAGGTTTTCTTCCTCTCCCACCTTCCGCCTTGCGCCCACTAGACCGACCCTCTGGAAGCAGAGAGGACAGTGGACGCAAGGTGGACATCGACGGACTAGCCGTCCCGCCCCTAGCCAGGTTCCCTTCACCGACCAACGAGAGATGATCGGTGATTGGAACCATGACCCTTCCCCGTTTGTTGAAGATTAGCCGTCGACCCCAACTGTCCACCAAAAGCCGGTGGGCAGTGGGGGCCGCCGTTGCCCAGGGTGCGCCACGAGGAGGCTCTTCAACCTACCCTAACCTAACCTAACCTAACCTAACCTGAGCGAACCTAACCTGAGCGAACCTAACCTGAGCGAACCTAACCTGAGCGAACCTAACCTGAGCGAACCTAAACTGAGCGAACCTAACCTGAGCGAACCTAACCTGAGCGAACCTAACCGGAGCGAACATACAACTTAAAAAAAAAATGGGATGTGGGGTGGAGGGGTGGTTAATAGACGTTACAAGGGGGGGGGGTATGGGGGATATGGGGTGTCTGGGGGGGGGGGGTATGGGGGCTATGGGGATAGGCGGGGTGTTGGGGGAGGGGGGAGCACCAATTTTTTTATCTTGTCTGTACTTTTTTGTGAAAATGTTTTGTGATACTCATAGTTTGCATTTTGTTTTAATGTTTTGTTTACTTTGGTTCGGTATGCCCAAATGAGGTTCGCTTAGGTTAGGTTTGCTCTGGCGGGACAGGCTCTCACGCCCTACCGCCGACCTCAACACCATCGAGGCGATCCGACCGGTGCTCAGCGAGTGGCTCGGTAGAAGGCACGGCTCCCTGACCTTTCGGGCGACACAGGTTCTCTCGGGGCATGGTTGCTTCGGGAAGTTCCTGTGTCGCATAACCAGGGAGCCAGACGCTCGGTGTCACCACTGCGTCGACTGTCGGGAGGACACGGCACGGCATACGCTGGCAGAATGTGCCGCATGGCTGGAGCCGCGCCGTGCCCTCATCTCAGAAGTAGGCAGCGACCTGTCGCTGCCGGCCGTCGTTAACGCCATGGTCGGCAGTGAACAGGCCTGGGACGCGGTGGTATACTTCTGCGAGCAAGTCATTTCGCAGAAGGAGGCTGCGGAGCGGGAGCGGGAGATCACCTCCCTCAACCCGGCCCGCAGCAGGCGCACCGGGCGTCGGAGGAGGGCAGACAATGCCCTCTTCCAGCCCCCCCCCCTAAATGGGTCCAGGGGCGACGGACGCGGGGCTAGTCCGTCGCCCCCCACAACAACATCTGGACCCGAGGCGGCGGCGCGTAGTGTTCCACGCGCGCCCCTCCAAGACGGTACGAGGGGAGTGTCGTACACCTCACTCCCGCTCGGCCGAGACGAGGCCCGCTGCGGCGGGCCGGCACCACGGGGGTTGCGGAAGAATTCTTTTTGATTCCCGCGACCCCCGGCGAAGGTGTGAGAGGGAACACCCGGGGTGGTTTTTAGTCAGTAAGAGTCTGACAGACCCCTCCGCCCTCCCCGGGGCGGGGGACATCCATGAGGATTTTCCCCCCGGATCAAAAAAAAGAAAAAAAAAAAGGTTAGGTTTGCTCAGGTTAGGTTTGCTCAGGTTAGGTTTGCTCACGTTAGGTTTGCTCAGGTTAGGTTATTTTAATTTTTTTTTTTATCTTGGAGATCCTCTGGCGTAATCAGTAAAAAAATCAATCAATCGTAAATTTCCCTTTTATACGGCTTTTTATTTATATGTTGGTCTCTTATATACTACATTATAAGTATGACAACATTTTACCTGTGCGGTATTATTGTGATTTATTACCATTTTTACGATAAAGTCCAGAAAGAAAAGAAGTTTATAGCATCCTTTCCTTTGATTATAAATGTTTGCGTTGTCCGGTGTTATTTTCAAACTTACGGTGTTTTCGACGTCAAAGCGGTTTTTTGCGAATTGCGGACAGTCATATAACACATGCCTATGTAACTGTTTCGCTTACGTCCGGGTCGCAGTTCCTAAGGTTAGTTTCGCTCAGATTAGGTTCTCTCAGATTAGGTTCGCTCAGATTAGGTTCTTTCAGGTTAGGTTCGCTCAGATGAGGTTTTTTCAGGTCAGGTTCGCTCAGGTTACGTTTGCTCAGGTCAGGTTCGCTCAGATGAGGTTTTTTCAGGTCAGGTTCGCTCAGGTTACGTTTGCTCAGGTCAGGTTCGCTCAGATCAAGTTCGTGAAGGTTAGGTACGTCAAGGTTAGGCTCATGTAGGTTAGGTTCGCTCTTGTTAGGTTCGGTTGTAGCTTCTGGCAGACCCAGAGCCCATTTATTTTGACCGAATATTCTAAATTTAGTAAAATCAGTTTTTTTGTTCCGGCAACATTTTAATTCAACTGTCGATCGCTAGCGCGCGCTGAGACGCGTCTTCCGATACCACTCACGTGCGTCTAGCCCCCATAGAACTCCCAAAAATTCAATTTTAAAGTAAAATTTGCCCCGCCCACCCTCCCATGAGTTGCGCTCTATAGCAGAGGGGTAATTTATGGGAAAAAATTGTCATATTATTTTATTTTTTTAATTGACACACGAGTCTTACGGCTTCAAAATAAATCACAACCATCGCGATTACACGTCGATAGGCTCTTTTTTGACGGAGTTTCTTACTGATTTATTATTTTATTAATTTGACGGCCGTCGGGCCTTTAGACGGCTATAGTTTTAAAACTTAAGTGACTTTCTGCGCTATCCCCCCTTTACAGGGACGCAGAAGTCAGCCAGTGTCCCTCTGCGGCTTTGCTTATGAATCTGACCTTCACAAAGTCCACAGTAATGTTCCGCACACCGGCAAAGGTAGGCGAGAGGTCACCAGGCGCAAGGGTCTCGTAGCACTCTGCGGAGAAAGCTGGGCCCTCGCTCCCCAGCGTGAGGCGAAGCATTGGGGAATGGGAGGCCGGGAAAGCCGAGCCCACCCGCCCTTTAGTTGCGTTATAGAAAACGGACCATTTTTCGGCAATTTTTTTTTCTGAAATTTTTACTGGACACTTTTCTATAATTACTGCAATCGTTTTTATCGAAATCAGTGGCTTCAGGGCCTTCCATCGTCGCATTGAAGGCATTTTATTGACGTTATTTAGTTATTAGACTGATTCCTAGTTCTAGGACGCGTATTACATCTAAGTAGTGACTCCTTTACGGTCACGTATAGAATTAAGTGTCCCCCGACCAAAGTCTCGCCGCATGGTCCCGAACCTCCGATCAAAATGTTCGGCTTCAAGACACCCGACACCTCGACAAGTCCCGGGCTGCAAAGGAGAGCACGGACACGGGGGGTTATTACTGACACAGGCTGTTTGGCGCAGTATAGAAGAGTGGGAGTTCGACAGATTGAAGTCTGGACAGCCTCTGAAAACACCAACACCACCAAAGATGGCCACTGACAACCTCCCCCAAACTAAAGTCCAAGACTACGCTTGCCCGTCAGAACAGCGAGGGAACCGAAGAGATTTCGCCACAGGAAGCGCTTCCAGTGAGGTACCTTTCTAGAACCACGGAGGCTAAGGCATGCCTCTCTACAGTGAAACTTCACTCTTAAGTTCCAGGAATTAAAAAAGGAGGTAAAGGATGAAAGCACCAACACACCTTGTGTTCACTGGCCAGGTAAACTTTTTTTTTCCTTAGTTTTCACAAGTCTGGTAACCTCTAAAAAGACAAGAAACGCCCTTTTTACATTTTTAACCGACTTCAAAAAAGGAGGAGGTCATCAATTCGACAGTATGTTTTTTTTTTTTTTTTGTTTGTTTGTTACGCGATTACTCCGCCAATTGTGGACCGATTTTCAAAATTCTTTTTTTGTTCGAAAGGAGATACTTCTGAAGTGGTCCCATAGTCACCAAGTTAAGATCTGATGATCGGATCCTGGAGAAATCGAGGGCAACCCTCAAATTTTATGGGCTTACACACCGTTTTTCGCCAATTTTATGAAGTAATTTAAGTACTTGCGTATGTTAATTATCACCTCATGTAGCTGACCTGATTATGGAAGGTACAACTCCTTAACAGTAAGGAGAAGGCATCGACTGATTTAGTAACTTATTATTATGATGTTTGAAAGGGCGTTTGTCATTTTGATCTCGTGATCATCAGGTCAGGAGGTGATGGACTAACCATAGACGATAGAAATCTTCAAAAAACGACAGCACATGCCTCGCGATTGCTGCGATTGCTTGTGTATGCATAGTTTACGACATACCATAACATAATATTACGCCAGTTCACTTTTAAGGGCGCTTTAAAATTGTAACAATAATACAGTAAAGGTGTAATTTATCATTGTTACATCTTATTTTTTTTACAGTTGTAGATATGTTATGTATGTGTAACTTGTCCCTTGAACCAATCTTGAGAGAAAAGGTTTTGTAGCTTCATTATTTTAAGAAACGGCACAACACGGCAAAAAAATTGTTCTTCCAATTTTGGAAAATTAGTTAGCTCCTGAGGTACAGTCGCGACTGTCATTTTATTCCAGAAAGCTGCTGGTGAAATTTTTCGTTTCCTTATATTGTTTTGACAGCGAGAGCATGTTACGATTTTACCCAGACGCACCAATTTTTCGGGTATTAACGTACTGTAAGCTTTATAACAAATAGCATGGCATGTCAGCGAAAATGTTAATAGCCTGTTCAAAATCATTTACTGATGATACCTCCCTACGATTACGACTAGCTTGTCGCATAATATCTAATCGAGTCGCTCTGGATTCGGCAGATTCATTGGATAGACGCTCGTATTGCACGTGTAGACGACGGTAACTTTACTCCTCGGTTTCGTGTGATAAGCGCTCCTGAATCAAACCGAGACGATAAGAACGTTGCGCCTCGGTCTCGTGAGACAAGCGTTCATGAATTAAACCGACACGATGAGCACGTTGCTCCTCCCTCGGTCTCGTCAGACAAACGTTCATGAAATAAACAGACACGATGAGCACGTTGCTCCTCCCTCGGTCTCGTGAGACAAACGTTCATGAATTACATCAAGACGATGAGAATGTTGCTCTTGAGTCTCGTTTGATAATCTTTCACGAATCAAACTGAGCCGCTGAGCACGACTTTCTGGACTTTCATTAAACCTTGATAATTTCGTGTTTGCTCTCTTCTGAGAAAGTCTATACGCTCGCTGCTCATCACTTTCATTTGAAATGTTTCTAGTATTTCTTTCCCTTCTTTTCTTTAAACGTTCTTTCCTTTCGTCGTTACTTTCTTCCAAACGGCGTTGTCTCATTTGAGCAGCGCGTTTAGTAGGCCTACCCATATTAAACAAAATGAATTTTCTTTCTAGTTTAAAAAATTGAAAAAGAAACTCCAAAACTATGAACTATGTACAAACTTAAACTAAAAACTAGAAAATAAAATTATTTTTAAATAAAAAACAAAAACCGACTTCAAAACCTTAATAAACACTAAAAACTTAAAAATAATATTAAATTGAATAAGTACAATCAAGAATTATTAACCTAAATAACCTTACCTAAATTTTATCTACACTATATTTTACAATTTAAAAATTTTTGGAGTCGGTGCCAAGCCTGCACTCACAAAATATTAACCTAAAAAAAAAGAACAATAGCAGCAAAAAAACAAAACAAACTGAAAAAAAAAATTACAACACAAAACAGAATATCAACTGAAGAAGACAGAGTTGTTTTGAAAACGGTACAATGCCATCTATCGAGCACTGACTAAAATTTTAAACAGCTTTGTAAAAAAATCTGTACGTAATCATATGAAATTAATTTACTCTCGTAAGCTATTGTAATAAAAATTAAGGGAAAATATTTTATGGTCATATTAGATGCACTTGGCTTGGCACCGACTCCAAAAATTTTTAAATTGTAAAATATAGTGTAGATAAAATTTAGGTAAGGTTATTTAGGTTAATAATTCTTGATTGTACTTATTCAATTTAATATTATTTTTAAGTTTTTAGTGTTTATAAAGGTTTTGAAGTCGGTTTTTGTTTTTTATTTAAAAATAATTTTTTATGTTACTTGTTGGAACGAAGTTCCAAACGTTCCTTATCGCGCATTACGAAAGGGGCCTAGACGGAAAAAATTAAGACCAAAAGTTGTAACGACACTTTTTACTATAGTTGTAAGCCGAGAGGCGTGCGCGTGTTCTCTTTCTGTGTCTCTCTCTCATAGAAAGCAAGCCAGTTAGTAACAGCACGTACCACAACATTACAACAACAACAACAAAAACAACAACATACAACAACGAAACAACAACAACATGTAACATGTTGTTTACAACATTTTGTTATTATCAGAGACATGGTTGGACAATCAAGAAGAATGTGTTATACTGAATTTTAATTGTATAACCCACTATAAGCGTGATCTTGATCGTTCAGATGGAGTTGCGATATATCACAATACAAATGATACGACCAATCTTGTAACACCAAATATGTCAGTCAGTATGAACAATATTCAGGACTTGCACGTAAAACGTACAAGTGTTGCAGATTTATGTGCAGCAGAGTGTGTAATGGAAAACGCCATCATGGCAGTCATATATGTCTCACCAAATAACAAATTAATAGATATTCAGGAGTTCATTCATCGAGCACTGCTAGAGTATTCTAAAGATGTATCTCGGACGCTTAGCAGATACAACAAAAATTTGATAAACGACCACTCATTTTGGCCGGTGATTTTAACATAGACTTCAGTAATGAAAAATTAAAACCATTGCTACAGTTTCTAGAGGAAGAATTTGATTTAAGATAAACAATAATCCAGCAGAATCAACATAAAAATATAATACTACCTTTGATGCAGTTTTTTCAAGACATTTAAATAAAATAGCATCCCAAACATATGTTTCCTATTTCAGTTACCACAAGCCAATTATTAATAAAATTAAGCCTACTGATTAAGTTTATATTACATTATATTTGTTAATAATAAAAAAAAAATATTGTAACGTAAAAGAAATAAATATTTATTACAATTGCTTCACTAATTAATCGAAAGGAATTTCGTTCCATCCGGGTGTCCCTTGACACCTCTCAAGTTTTTTAAAATATTTCTATTTTTTTATTTATGTTTAAGTATTGTTGTTTTATCAGAAAGAGACGGCCAGCCGGACGGCGCGTATATGTTCCACGCGCGCCTCAAAGACATGTCAGCATATTTATGAAGGGGTCCCTTAGGACCAAGCCTGCCGGGTAAGCGGGATTGTCCGAAAGGGTTACCGCTACCCCGGAACATAAAAGGCTAAGGAAGGAACATGGATGGGTTTAAGTCAGTAAGAGTCTGACACTCCCTTCCCCTCCACCCAGAGCGGGAGAAGTCACTGGATGATTTCGCAGCCTTAAAAAAAAGGCAACGTTATGCTTAAAAACATGCTCGAGCACTGGAGGCGGGTTTGAGGGTTTACTGACGCGTTCTCCGATTACTTAAATGTTTTCAAGTGCAAAGAGAGCCATGTGACCCAGAATGTTCATGTGACCCGCATGAAAGAAGGAAAATAAATATTCAATTCCCGAGATTAGCGAGTAATAATGACATGAAGTGCCAGAACAAAACCTATCAAAGCAGATACTGTAGTAAATTGCCTCAATGCAGAATATATTCGTGAAAGTCTGTTTGTTTAACAAAGGAAAAACAAACGTCAGGGTTGGTAGGTATGTAATTAGTGCACATGTTGTACGTAATTAAGTCATGCCGCAGTTGACTGTTGATAGTAGACTGTTGACTTACAAAACAATGGAGAAGCGATGAATATTTGATCGACTCGTCCATCAACTCGTGGAACCGGCAGGGTACCGTATAATCTTGTGCTTTGCCACTGTCACAGTTGCAAAATAATCGTCGTCCTAGAGCCAATTACTGCGAAGGGTTATGAATGCTTAATAATGCAATTATGCATAAGGAGTTTGGTATATAAACCGATACATTCATAGGTGAAAGTTTATGTATCAATAAAATTCGTATTTACTCAACCATATTAGTAGTAGTAGCCTCAAATTATTATTTGCATTCCTATCAGTTTCCCAAAGTTGAGCAATGTAAGTTCTAAAGATGGTACAACGGCAAAATGTGTTATACAGTAGGTACTTCCGTTATTCCGAACAATTGTAGTGCTAAGAAATCAAACCAGGCTACCCACACGTGAAGTGTCCAGTGACCATTTTATTGTAATTCAATGAAATCGATATGATTAAAACTCAAACTCAAAGTATTTATTTCAAATAAACCAATTACAGGCACTTTTGAACTGTCAAGAGGTCGGTTAGTCAGAGAGATGAAGCTAGTTGCCGATTCCAAAGCAGTAGGTACCTATGGAGAAGAACGGGCAAGAAACTTCATGGACACTCTTTTGAACAAAATATGGTTACAAAATATTGGTTACATAGTTTATATTAATATTATACATGTGAGAACGATGCATTTTAAAAGCATCCGATATAAAATTTGTAAAAACTATTAAAAAATTAAATTAAAACAAGCCATAGCCGCTAAGAGATGACCAGTCCCTACTGACAGCGCCCGTTCACGAACATGGCGCATAGATTAGCACCATTCAGCTCAACCATTTTGAAGGGAGATAAATGATCCAACACACACGCCACCATCGGCACCATCAGCGAGACATTAAAGTGAGCATGGCATACTCTCAGCCGCCAGGGCACATTTAAGTCAATGAAAGACCTACCCAGTAAATGGTCACTTTATAGTAGGTACTGTAGAGCCCTGGAGTAAAACCTTATGTTGAACTTGGCTGGTAATAATCGGACGGCATTCGAACCTTTAAAATAATTTAAATTAGTTAAGCCTTTTGTACATTTGAGAGTTGGCCACAGGCGGCGGAGCTAGACGATGTATTCGTTATAAACAAGTCATTAATATAATACGTGTGTGTCCATCCGTGAGTTTACTTTATATAGAAAATACCCTAGTATAGAAAATACCCTATACACACATCACACGCTCTACACTGAGCCCCCTCAGTAGAAGATCTTCAATCTTCTACAGTACTGTAGAGGATGGAAGATCCTCTACTGAGGGGGCTCAGTGGTAGAGCGTGTAATGTGTGTATAGGGCTTCTATTCTATGAAGGGAAACGCGTTAGCAGTTTAAACGTATGAACTTATATTTTCACTTTGTTATAACGAATACATCTGTCTAGCTCCGCTGCCAGACGTCAAGTCTAGAATGTACAAAAACCTAACTATCTCATAAAATATTTGAAAGGTTCGAATGCCGTCAGATAAATACCAGCCATGTACAACATAAGGTTTTACTCTAAGGCTCTACAGTACATAGAAATCACTTGATTATGTGCTAAGCAAATATACTGTATTAAGAGATTGAATTTATACAATGCAAAGATAGTTTTTTTGTTGTTGATCTGCCGCAGCTCCAACAGTTTTTTATGAATCGAATAAATTAGGTGATGCGCCCTTGTGATGCAGGACTAGCATTGACCCAAGCATTTTTATCAGCGATGTAATCTCCCAATTTATGATATACTTGGTCACTTGGAAAAACCATTATTGTTGTTGTTATGTTGTTTTTGTTGTTGTTGTTTGTTATGTTTGTTGTTGTTATATTTATTTATTTTATGGTTGGATCGCTTATTACTTAAAAGTACATACCTATAGCACCTACCCTTATTGTTTTATTGTTAACATCTAGAGGATGAATGCCGTGACTCGGTTATTGGTGATTTTATTGGGATCTATATTTACCATCGCGGGCAGAGTTTTGTTTATTTAATGCAAGACTCGATTGCGTCGTGTTGGATAGAGGTCACGTCCTTTCAATAGGTGTGGGTAATACATAAAACGTGTGGTCCCTGATACAGCCATCGGAAATTTTTAAATATTTAAATCGGTACATTAGTAAACTTCATTATTTTTAATTTGAACTACTTCGGTAGTGTTTCTGAATGCTTCAGTATCCAGTGAACTGTAATGTGCTCAGGTCAGTGTGCGCGCTGAGCGTAGCGCCGCACCTCCGCTACTTGCGCGGCGTGGGCTTCTGTCGCGCGGCGGCGCGGGCGCCGGCATCGGCCTCCCGCCTGCCACGCGCCTACCACGGGTTCGCACTTGCTGCCACCTCCACTTACGTGCTGCTGCAGCTAATATATGCTTACCAGGCCAGTTGCTTAATAAATCGTTCTCTGACTATTTAGTTTTCATAATCTAGTCTTTTGGCATGATAATACTAATGTCAGCCCATTACTGTGGCAGTATGGCCTCTTCTTAGAGAGACAAAAGTTCTACACAAAGTTTGCCTTCGCCGTTAACTGATGTTACCACCTCTTTTGTTGAAGGCTGTTTATTTAAAAAAAACGGAGTTTAGATGTTAGTAACTAGGCAAGCATATTCACACAAAATTGTGTTTATTGGACACATTAAATTAATGGTATTCGTTACCGAAAAGGTTTTGATGGCGGGATTTGTCTTAAGTGAACAAGAGTCGCTTGTGCAGGAGAGGAGCGATATGGACAAGCTGTCGCAGGTGATGTTCGTGATGCTGTGCCACGTGACCTGCGTCGCGAAGCAGATCGCGTTCCACGTGGACGCAGACCGCATCGACCAGCTTATCGCCGGCCTGGATGGTGAGTGCGGTGCGACTTGTGCGCCGAGACCGCGCGTCTAACAATAAACAAATAAAAGCAACATTCAAGAGCAAGTACCTATTTAGAGCTCTACGTTAAGTACACATAATCTGGGGGCACAGCGGGGCCCCCGCCAAGTCGAGCGCGAAGCAAACACTGCCGTACCCATCCTTTACTGGAACCATTTCACCGCATTTTCAGGCTCCTATTTGAGAACCTCTGGATAAGACCGGAACGCAGAAATTTTCGTCATCCAGTAAGCTATAATCACATACTTAAAATCCAAAATTTCAAGTCTGTAGGTCATTTAGTTCCGAAGTTAAGCGAAAGCATCATAAAATAGAACTAGTACTTCCCATAAACTCAGAGAGCTGAAATTTGGTACATAAAGGGAAAACTATAAAAACTAGGACAATCGAAGATTGAAGAGTTTGTTTGTTTGTTTGTTTGAACGCGCTAATCTCAGGAACTACTGGTTCGAATTGCAAGATTCTTTTTGTGTTGAATAGTCCATTTATCGAGGAAGGCTATAGGCTATATAACATCACGCTACGACCAATAAGAGCCGCGCAGCGGGGGTGAAACCGCGGGGAACAGCTAGTATATCATAACAACTAGGTATATAATTATTATTATACTCTTATCGAACAGAAGTGAAATTAGGTTTTTAAAAAGAGATATCGCACGAATCAACCTTATTTTAATTACACAGATAATAATTACAAAATAAACACTATTCTAAACGAGATTAATTTCACGAAGAGCACCGCTACGTCCGAACGCCACGCGCAGAATGAAAACGAGGCTTTTTTTTTTTTTAGAAATGGCATCTCGCAGTTCAACCAAAGGGTTGTCTACTGCTTAACCGGGCTTGCCTGTGGCTGGCACAAAGAATTGTAGCCTCCAGCCAGGGCTTAATAAAAACTAAAGCTAACTTACAAAACTAAGCGACTACACGCTAAGGGCACCCCCTGCGGGGTTCGGACCTCGGCTTAGGGCGTCGCTGGGGGGGGACAGCAAGGGACAGCTGGATCGGGGGTTTTTAAAATTACTGGCTCAGCGGCAACGCGGGCTGGCTCGAGCAAGGGTCTGGGGGATGAGAGCGGACAGGGTCGTCGCGACGGGCCTCGACGGCGAGGACGGAACGACGGAAATTTGTGTTTGTATGCTAGTCTAACAGTGCTAGTGGCCGGGCTGCTCTCCTGGAGGAGAGTGGTGGCATCGTCGGGGGCAACGAGGGTATGCCGTGGACGGCGAACCTTACTGATGCGGGACGGGGTGTATCGGGAGGCGGCCGCAATCAGGGGATGAAAACGAGGCTCTCTTGACGCTTGCTTTTATAATGTCGAGCTAGGTCCCGGTCTGGGGGAAGCAGGATTCGGTAATACGGCCGTTCCTGACGGCGGGACGACCTCGACCGCTCCATCATCCAGTAGTGGCATGTCTCTCCCAGCTGCAGCAGGATTTGCATCAAGGTGTTCACCCTCTGTAATTTGAGCAAATACATTTGAGGTGACTAGTACTCAGTTAAGGTTTGCCTTAAGGAAGCCTCTAAAATTTGTTAAGCAAAACTAAAATTTCAAATTCCAACCACAGACGCAAGCGTGCACTCAAGCATCAGTAGCAAGAACCCAAATATCAGTTTTAGAAAAGTAAAATTTATAACTTGAAAGGCAACTGGGAAAACTGGAAAAGCACTTTGCGGATCTACATATATGAACAAGAATCAAATGTGTTGCAGGCGCCAAATCAACCGCAACGGATGTGTTGCGGTTGATTTGAGTCTAGATTGGAAAGTAATGAAAACTAAAAATTAGTGACGTACAAGTACCTCAAACTGCGCAATTTAAGGCACAAGCACGACACCTTTATAGTGGCTAGCCCGTAATAGAACGTCTAGCTAAGTAGCACGCTTTCATCGTCAATGCTCGCCAATACAGAAAACGAACACTACCGAAAAAAACGCCTACACAGTATGGGAAGAAAAAACCCTGCAGAGTCCACCTCAACCATACTTTTAAATGGGAAAAAAAAGCCCTGCAGTGCCCGCCTCAACCGTAATATTAAACGGGAAGAACAAAAGCACCGCAGCACCCACCTCAACCATAATAATAAAAGGGAAGTTTAGCACAAATGTGCCCACCTCAACCATCATATACCAGTCTCAAAGAAAGCGCTGCACGTGTCCGGGGTCCACTCGCCACGCCAGAGCACCATGTGTTGTGCCGCCGCCTGGGTCTTTTTGCCATAGGACCCGGCGAGGAGCTCCAGCTCATAGCGGTGGTGTGGAAGCTGGCGTAAAACCTTGTAGGGCCCACGCATCCCGGAGTCGAGCTTCCCAGTTGACTGCGCCGTCTTGTTTACGAACACGCAGTCACCAACGGCGAACGTGGCGGGCTGCCGCCGACGTTCGTTGATACGCTCGTCTTGACGTCGCTGATTAGACGCCAGTAGTTCAGATGCTTTCTGCCGACTAAGGGTTAATAAAGCCTCACGGTTTGAGTTCGCGTGATCCAGTGCGACGTCGCGCACTAAAGATCTGATGACTGGTGTGGCTGCTTCTATACCAACAAGCAGCTGAAGTGGTGATGACTGTGTGGTTGCTTGTCTGGTAATATTAAGGGTGAGCTGCACTTTCCACAGCACGTCTGACCATTGAGAGCCTTTGTTTCCAACCTCAACACGTAGCAGATTGAGAACGGTTCTGCAGTAGCGCTCAGCTTGTCCGTTCTCGCGATGCATTCCCGGTGTTATGTAATGTATCGAACAACCTAACTCACTGACACAATTTTTAAACGTAGCACTCTCAAACATTCTACCGCGATCACAAACAATAGTGGTAGGAGTACCGAACAATGAGATGACATTTGAGAATATTCGTTTCAATTCATCAGAATCTTGTCGATACATTGGATATAGCAAACAGTATTTAGAGAACGCGTCTACTACGATCTGAACATATTTATACCCATTAGACTCCGTAAGGGGTCCTAACACGTCGGTGTGAACGACAACAAATGGGTTTTCGGGCTTAGTCCAGGATTTAATTGGTTGGGAAGGACCTGAAGGTACCTTTTTACATGACACACATACTAGGCAATGACCAACATATTTTCTAACGAATTGGCGCAAGCCTGGGAACCAAAAGTTTCTTAATATTAAATCGGTGGTCCTATCAATGCCGATGTGGCTATGCTCGTCGTGATATAATCTTAACAAACTAAGCCTGTGACCCTTGGGTACAAAACATAACAGTCGTGAGTCAGCGCCAGTAGGAGTGTATTTGTAATACAACAAGTCATTTTTGATTTCATATCTGCCAATGTCAAGTAAACCGTCTCTTAACTTACTCATTAGATCTTGTGTCTCCTCGTCAGCAGTTTGGGCGATCTTTGCCCAGTTATTAGGGTTGCGAATATGACAGACGGTGACAGGAGGATGCCGGCTCAAAAAGTCAGCGTGTTGCATAAGAACACCTTTTCGGTATTCAAGTGTAAATTGAAAATCTTGCAGGTAAACCCACCAGCGCGCGACCCGAGGTACCAAATCCTTTTTCCTTTCAGTAAACTTTAGCGAGTTACAGTCGGTTATAATTTTGAAGTTAATACCTATTAAATAATGTCGAAAATGTTGTAGAGCTCGGACTACCGCCAAAGTTTCCAGCTCGTAACTGTGATACCTCGACTCCGCGCCCTGAGTGGACTTACTAAAGTAACCCACAACTCTTTTTCTCTTACCGGCATGCTCCTGCAGCAGAATTGCACCAAGCCCGACAGCACTGGCATCGGTATGCAGCTCTGTAGGCAACTCTGGGTCAAATATCGCCAAAACTGGTTCAGTAGTCAAACAATGCAAAATATACTCACGGGAGGCATCCTGCTCAGCACCCCACTCAAAAGGTGTACCTTTCCTAAGAAGCCTGGCAATGCAGGCAGTCTTGGAGGAGTATCCAGCAATGTATCGCCGGAAATACCCCGCCAAGCCTAGGAACTGGCGAACTTCTCTCACGTTCGTTGGCTTTGGGGATTTAATTAATGCATCGATCTTGCCAGGGCTCGGTCGTACCTGACCCTGTCCAATCAGTCTACCCAAGTACTCTACTTCTGTAGCTAAAAAGGTGCATTTCTTTAAGTTGACTGAAAACCCAGCAGCAGCTAGTATTTTTAAAACTTCCCGTAAGGTATCAAGCCCTTCGGTAACCGTATTGGACGGTATTAACACGTCGTCGATATATGTTAAAACCTTACCTGCGTCTATAAGAGGCTTCAGCGTCTTAGTTATAACCCGTTGATAGACGACCGGTGCATTGGCAAGCCCATAAGGCATTTTAAGGTATTCAAAATGCCCGTCAGGTGTTACAAAGGCTGTTTTACTGATGGAAGCATCATCTTTTAAAGGTAATTGGTGGAAACCGGTAGCCATATCAAGGCTGGTGAAAAATGTGTACTTGCCAAGCTTATCAATGTGGTCATCTATCCGCGGCAAAGGAAACCTCTCTTTTACCGTGATGGAATTGAGTGCGCGGTAATCAACGCACATTCGGTCACTACCATCCTTTTTCTTAACCAGAATGATAGGGCTCGCGTATTCTGATTGTGATTCGCGTATAATGCCTTTTGCAAGCAGATCGTTAATTATACCGCGAACCCTATTTTTCTCGTCAACTGAAAGTCTATAAGGTCGTTGATTAATAGGGGCATCGGATTTTAATCTAATCTCCATACTACCTGTATTTACTGTAGAGGTTGCCGTCCCACTGATAAAAGAATTTGAAAATTCTTCGATCAGATCTAGTAGCCGCTTTTTCTCTTCACCCATCAAAGGTGTTTTAATACCGTGAACCTCTACAGTAGACACGTGTTCTACCCGGGCAATTTCAGATCTAATCAGTCGCTGCTCACCGTTCGCCCTAATATAAGTCAATCCGTTACGGTTTAATACGTCTGTACCAAGTAAGATAGGGGCGCTGATACATTGAGCTGGAACTACATATAAATCTACTTCCAATGAGACCTCCGGCATCTCTATTACAGTTGTCACAAAAGAAGTAGACTGAACCTCCTGACTACCTATACCTCGCATTACTCGAAAACACGGTTCTTTGTTTAATTCAAAATGCTTGAGAACTGATTCAGAGATTAACGAAATATCAGAGCCACTATCTATCAAAATATCAACTGGTACTTTTTGAACAACCGCCGGTATCACGTTTGTGTGTTTGGATTCGAGTCTGAGCAAAAATTTACCTCAGTGACCTTGCCCTTACTGGAAACTTCCGACCGTTGTTTTTGGAAACAAGTCTCCACGGTGTGTCCGGTACGCTTACAAAAAGAGCAATGCCTTACAGGCTTATTGTCACTAACGGTGGGAGGCACCAGCTTAGATGTATCAGAAGTCGATTGATTCGGATCAGATTTATTAGACGTCTTTCGATTACATTGATATTTAAGATGCCCGGCCCTACCGCAGATACGGCATTTAATATGACTATTAGTCTTTCTACTAAACTCGCGTTTTTGCGACTGGTGTGTGTCTGCGTTATTGGCGCAACGAACAGCATTGTTAGAGTTAGATGTGGCTTTAGGTTTAATAAAAGCAGATAAGAATTCAACTAATTGTTTTGATGATGGTTTGGCGTTGGTTGTTGCGGCCCTAATATGAGGATCGGTAATGCCGCGGGCAACAATAGCAACTTTTAAATCCTCTGACAACCCAGCAACGATATTCAGTCGCAAAAGTGACTTACATTCTGCATACGTCGTAAAGCAATATTACGTGGACATAATGATCGAAATTCAACTTTAAAATTGGTCCATGAGCGGTCACTCGTAACCCACTCGTTTAACCACGACTTAGCATCCCCGCGTAAGCTACCGCCTATACGCCCGAGGCACTCCCGGTCATCCCAATTATTTATTTCTTTAGCGCGATCAACTTCCGCAACCCATACGTCAAAATCATGCACACTGGGATCAAAAGGAGAAATATAATAATTTTGAGATCTTACTTTAGAAAATGCCAATAATGCTCCAACAATCCTGTCCGTTGCGTCCTCCTGCTGGCCCATGGCAACACCTCCGCCCGCCGGATTGCATGACGCAACCCCGGCGGTCACAGGCGCGCCTGTTTCACCTGCCCCTTCGACAGCAAGAGGTGCAGCTGATGGCAACTGCACGTGGCGTTCGGTGCTCTCGTGTGAAAGTGTATCGGTACTAGATAGTGGTCCCGGTAAAGTAGTTTCTATAGCCGTTAGTCTCGCGAGAATAAGATCTAAGGTACGGTCGCGTGAGTCATGTCGAGAACCACTACGTCGTTGTGGAGGCGTCCTACTCCTTTCGCTACTGTAACGGTCACGACGCCTAACTGCCGATCGCGTATTTAAACGACTCCGAGAACGCTCTCGCGAGTTCAATCGATCAGATCGACGTTGGTGAGAATTATCACGATTAGTCGTCCTCGACCTACGCCCTGTCATCCTTGCAATCAATATAAAAACAACACAAAGGTAACGTTCCTTTTACAATCTACCCACAATAAAAATAAAATTCTGAACAACTTATTTTCCGACGTATCTGATTTTAAATAAAATAACCGCCAGTACTAATTACAGATAGCCAAACTCGAAAAGCACGTGTCCTATCCCACTTCTGATCTTATCGAACAGAAGTGAAATTAGGTTTTTAAAAAGAGATATCGCACGAATCAACCTTATTTTAATTACACAGATAATAATTACAAAATAAACACTATTCTAAACGAGATTAATTTCACGAAGAGCACCGCTACGTCCGAACGCCACGCGCAGAATGAAAACGAGGCTTTTTTTTTTTTTTTTTTTGAATTGGCATCTCGCAGTTCAACCAAAGGGTTGTCTACTGCTTAACCGGGCTTGCCTGTGGCTGCCACAAAAGAATTGTAGCCTCCAGCCAGGGCTTAATAAAACTAAACCTAACTTACAAAACTAAGCGACTACACGCTAAGGGCACCCCCTGCGGGGTTCGGACCTCGGCTTAGGGCGTCGCTGGGGGGGGACAGCAGGGGACAGCTGGATCGGGGGTTTTTTAAAACTACTGGCTCAGCGGCAACGCGGGCTGGCTCGAGCAAGGGTCGGGGGGATGAGAGTGGACAGGGTCGTCGCGACGGGCCTCGACGGCGAGGACGGAACGACGGAAATTTGTGTCTGTGTGCTAATCTAACAGTGCTAGTAGCCGGGCTGCTCTCCTGGAGGAGAGTGGTGGCATCGTCGGGGGCAACGAGGGTATGCCGTGGACGGCGAACCTTACTGATGCGGGACGGGGTGTATCGGGAGGCGGCCGCAATCAGGGGATTGCGGTGCTTTATGGCGGTGTCAAAGAAACGCTTCGAGAGGCGTTTCATGAACTGCTGAACTGTGGGGAGTTTAAAATCTACATGAAGGTCCATGTTACGGACGTAAAAGGGAGCTCCTGAGACCTTACGGAGGAACCGGTTTTGGAAAACGAGGCTCTCTTGACGCTTGCTTTTATAATGTCGAGCTAGGTCCCGGTCTGGGGGAAGCAGGATTCGGTAATAATACATATAACTACACAATATTTATTGATTAAAATCATTGATCACTAATAAAGAACATTAAAATAGCTCATAACAGTAATGCTTAGATATCTATTATTTTCTTCGGGAGCTCCGTACCAGTCAACGTTTGAAGCCAAAGTGGTCCAATGAATTTTAGAAAACGGCATCTCGCAGTTCAACCATAGGGTTGTCTACTGCTGAACCGGACTTGAAGGTCCAATGAAGTCAGAACACTCGCTGTCGCAGAGCCACTGATGAACCAGACGGCGGGGCCGCGCGGCGCGCTGCTGCAGGGCTGCGCGTCCGGCGCGGCGCGCCTGCTGCACACGTACTCCGGCTGCGCGGTCGCCACCTGCGTGCTGTGGATCGTCTTCCCCGTGCTCTACAAAATCCAGGGAATACCATTTGAGTTCCCATTTTGGATCGGTTTTAATTACGACCATAACGTCATGTAAGACATTACCTAAGTATTTATTTGCATAAAAAAAATACTGAGGAACTTACTTCTGTAAATAAAAGAACTTGCGATAATTTGCAAGGATGTAACTTAGTAGCTGCCTAGTGCGTACCCTGTCCGACTGACCTTGTTATTGTGTTACATAGGTTCGGCGTGGTGCTGCTGTTTTCCTTCTATACTACTAACCTGGTGGCGCTCGGCAACACTTCGATGGATGCGTTTATGGCCACAATCCTAGATCAATGTAAAACGCAACTGAAAATTTTGCGGTATGATTTGTTGATGTCACCGTAACGTTACGAGTACCGTTAGTTTATAATCTATGTGTAAATACGGTAAAATAACATTGTATATATATTATATACCGTAAAACGGGGTGACATTGATTAATTTTTAATTTGAAATGGATGCCACGCTTGCAGTTTCAACGATAAAAATGTAAAAAAAAAACTGCAGTGTAGACTCATTACGTAAATTAAGTATTGCAACAAAAAAGTTTCAATTAGTCCATACTTTTTTTGGAAAAAAATAAAAACCTGTTTATCATTTTAAATTGATAATGGGGCTACTTTGTCACCCCTTCTTTTTTTTATTTCATTGCAAAGACACCCCGAAAACGACAAATCTTTTAGACCTTTTTGACACTAAACTTTAACAAATATTTTTTTAAAGTTCCGACAACGACTACTCGTTGACGCTTCGGCAAAATATGGCCGATCAGTCAGTCTGGCCATCAGAACAAACCAAATTTTGGCTGCGTTAAGTATCCCGCAATAAATCCGAAAAAACATATCAAGTTTAGCTATCATCAAAGTCACCCCAGCTCTCAAAGTAACCCCGTTTTACCGGTACAATGTTATTTTACCGTTTCATTTGACCTTCTTCTAAACATATTGGAGTTCATAATCATACGGTGCCATTGACACTACCTATTTCTAATTGTAAACCTATACCCAAAAATTAAAATAAGTATTCAAACACTGTAGTATCAATAAAGCATTATTATTATTATTACTGTATCTAATAGTACAGACGCCAGCACATCAAGTTATCCCTAACTGTCAAATTTTCTCAATTAACACTCTCCCTGCCATGGGAACCGCCGGCGACCCCCAAAAAATTTTGTCCAGCAGGCCAAAGCACATTTTTTAATACTTTTATTTGCAGGCCATAGGGTCCGCCGGCAGCCCCCACTTTTTTTTTGTTCGGTACGCTGCATCTATGTACCTATAGTTTTATTCTCCACGCCAATCATAATAATAAGCAGTTAGACGCCGGCGACCCCCACGGCCAGGCGATTGTCATTTTTCCCGCGCTTTTTCATCGATAACAAATCTAAATCGCTTTTTCAATATGTCGGACGACTCTGACTTAGATCCTAACTTCTATCTTGAAACCTACAGCAATTGCGGACTATAATAGGCACAAATGTTCTATTGATCTTTCCGATCAACTGGGTGGTTACTCTAACCCATCACGTCGTAACATTCGTTGGTTTCAAAAACTTGCAATAGAATTGTTACTGAACACCACTGTCATAAATGCTTACCTTGTCTATAAGAAACATAAAAAAATTAATTCCAAACGCTATACCATTACAAAATTCAGGGAACAGTTATGCACCCAGTTACTAGGTTTATGTCAGGAACGCTCCAGTGGGGCAGAGATAAGAGAACCCGGTGAGCATAAGTTCGGGCAAAATCCTTTAGCTGACCATCGTAATCGGATTGTGCGTCGTAAGTGCATACACTGTTACGAACAACTAAGATTGCAAGGTAAAACAAGTGTTGACGCCAAGAAACAAACTAAAAAAACTAACACCGTCTGCCTTACTTGCCCATCGAATCCCAGCGTTTGTGCCTCGTGTTTTGCGACTATTCATACAAAAAAGTAATTTTTACGACATTATAATTACTTTTTGTCATAAAAACTTTAAATAAATACGTAAATATTCATATTATGATTATTTTTTTTACCTCACTTTCAAGTCTCATAGCAACTCAATTATTGGTCCTATTGACTTGCTTCTTTTTTTATTTTTTAGCTAAGTTTCGTGTACACGCACGAGAAGTTTCACATTTTCCATAACAGCACGCCAATAGTTGTAAAAATTATTTGAATTCGGGAGGTCAGGGCGGATCCCACGGCGTCTTAAAAGATTTTTTTTTTGACCCGCCGGCGGCTCCCACGGCCTCTTGCCATAATTTTAACTTTTGACTCACGGCGTTCACAATCAACAAATTTGGGACCCGCCGGCGACCTCCATGGCCTCCTGAACTTCAAAAGCTTTATATATTGTCGGCAGGGAGAGTGTTAAAAATGAACCTTATGTCTTTGCAATAAAGTTGAAATACTATCAAAGAAATTTGACAGATTGTGGTAACTTGATGTGCTGGCCTCTGTACTATGTATTACCTAATTTAAGCGTAAAGTTTAGTTAAATTCTAAACATTCTGTATAGGATCGTCGTAGTTAAAGGTAATAAAGAGTAGATAATAGTCACTAAGGGGATAAAGCAGTCTTAAGATTTCATTTTACAGAATAAACTTCGAGACGTTGGCGGAGAGAGCGAGGGCCGAGCACGCCGAGTCCGGAGACGAGTACGACGTGGCGCTACACAGACTGTTCGTCGACTGTTTGGTGCATTACCACCAGATCACCGAGTGAGTGCCGGCGCACCCACATGCGCTGCCGGAACTGTCATTGACGTGAGGCGTCTTGGCTGGATTCAGAATTTTTATTTCTTAAAAAAATATATCTTACATAACTCATTCGTGGACATTTACACGCTTTGTGTTAAATAATAATTATGTGAGTGACCATTACGAATATGTCTTCAATGAATGGTAAAGCAAGTCGCGACAAACACCTAGTATGGTCCTATGGTCGTTGGTCCTATACGTTCAGTTTGATTGTACAATATCTTGTAGAAAATCTGCTCACGTTAATATTTTGTGTTAAATTAATGTAGGCACCCCAAACTAATGACGAGCTTTTTAAAT
Source organism: Hyppa rectilinea (assembly GCA_951799385.1). Classification (NCBI taxonomy): domain Eukaryota; kingdom Metazoa; phylum Arthropoda; class Insecta; order Lepidoptera; family Noctuidae; genus Hyppa; species Hyppa rectilinea. Next base: position 22,167,326 of record OX637301.1, on the reverse strand, counting down.
TTTAGTGTAAGAGCGGTCATCTTACCCTAAAATTAGGTAGGTACTTGTTAGAAAAATAGTATAGAAAATTGTATATTCTAATAAATCTTAAGTAATAAATTTTAAATACATAATTGATATTTAAAAGCTAAATATTCATAATAATATGTATAATAATAAAAAAGCATCAAAAAATTCGTCCACATCGCTGTCAACAGGAAAAGTTCCCAAAAGGCTGGCAGCATTGCCACGTTGTATGGCAATGCTGATTCTTTGACCAAAAATAGGCAAGCCCTCAGAGTTGATCAACCGCTTGGTGATATGCCGAAAAAATAGTGGGCACTCGGACCCCATGGCCCTAGTGTTTCAACCCCACACCACTACATTATAAATAACAATGATTGTTTAAGATACAAAACATCTAGCTGTTACTCGTGACTCCGTCTGCGATCCAGGATGAAAATGGAACTATTTCCTTCTTCGGGTCACGGTCTACCCATGTGCCAAATCCGTTCAGCCGATTGCAATTGCGCGTCAAAAACCGCAACAAACTAACAAACTTACTTTCGCTTCATATTAGTCAGGATAACGTGGCCGTACAATATCTGACACAGAATAATTAATAATAACCTGTTTCAACAACGTAAAGCCTCCATCACAGACCGCAACATGGCGAATATTATTATTATACAAAAAATGTTTTTTGGCTTTTCTAAAGAGTTATGTTGGGTCCCTTACATGAAATGATAGTTCCGGTATCGACACTAAATGCAATCTACCTTTTTTTTTTGAGGTTGGGCAATCATCCAATGACTTCCCCCGCTCTGGGTGGAGCGGAAGGGAGTGTCAGACTTTTACTGACTAAAACCCATCCATGTTCCTTCCTTAGCCCTTTATGTTCCGGGGTAGCGGTAATCCTTTTAGACAATCCCGCTTCCCCGGCAGGCTCGGTCTCATCTCTTTGAGACGCGCGTGGAACCTGTACACGCCGTAATGCGATCTACCTAAACCCGTGTGCATGCGTGATGACGCGAGGCTTGTACGCAGGATGTGCGCGGTGCTGCTCGACGTGTTCGCGCTGCCGCTGCTGCTGCTGTTCGGCGTGGGCGGCTGGATCTTGTGCATGGCGGCCTACAAGATAGTCAGCGTGAGTGTCCTGCGTGCCCCGCGGCGTGACGTGGCCGGCGCGGCGGCGGCGCGCTCATCTCGCCTCTGTAACCTCTGTTGTCTGTTGCAGCTGGACGTGTTGAGCTTCGAGTTTGCGTCCACCACGTTGTTCATCATTTGTATTCTGACCGAACTATTCATATTTTGTTATTTCGGAAATGAAGTCACTGTGGAGGTAAGAGCCGTGGCTTTTTAATTGGTATATTGACGTGTGCTAGCTGACATGTGGCAAATGATTGATTTTAATGTGATGTGTTTCGTAATGTTAATTACTTCTCATGCGATAAATGTGTGTAGAGTCAAGTTCTTCCAACTAAACAGACAGCTGTGCTGCTGGGGAGTTTGTTGCGCCACTTCTTCTTCCCAGCTAAAGCACTAGGAAGTGGTGAAGGGTGGGCGTTTTTGGGGGACTGTCTTATGTAACTTTGACCTTCAAAAAGGTGATCTTCAGCCTAATTTGAATAAATGACTTTTGATTGATTGATTTTGATTGAATAGTAAGTAGTCGCCGTGAATTAAGAAAAAAGTGAATACCTTTATTCAGCCTATTAGGGGCTGACTAAGGCCTGTGCCCCCGCAGTGGGAGCATTCGATCCCACTGCCGGGACGCAGGCCTCCTCTCTGAGAGGCAGTGGGCCATCACTCCCCACGCGGGCCCGGTGCGGGGGGTACATGTCACATGTCTTCGAATTATTGGCTCTAGAACATGCCGGTTTTCTCATGATGTTCTCCTTCACCGTTTTTAGAGAAGTGGTGATAAAATGAAATACACAAAAGTGCCTGCCTGTGTCCGAACTCGCCAGTCGAGGCCGACACCACTGGGCCACCACTGCTCATTGCTCATAAAAAGTGAATGTTGCCTGGATTTTTTGATAGAGCGCGCGCGTGTCGCAGTCGATCTACAGCATGGAGTGGCGGCGCGAGCGGCCGTCGTTCCGGCGCTCGCTGGTGCTGGTGATGGAGCGCGCCAAGCGGCCGCTGCGCCCCGCCGCCGGCCGGATGATCCCGCTCTCACTCGAGACATATATCACGGTAACAGGCGGCCCCGGAACTTCTGACAGACCGACCTAAGCTAACGCCTAGCCGGGTGGCCATGACTCGTTTTTCACCAGCCAAGCAAAATGCTAAAGGATTACGTTTGTAGGGATGACTACATTTTTTTTTAGTCTGTCAGTTAGATTATTAAAAACTCTTTTTTTACGTTACCCAAAGATTGCGTTGTTAAATTGTGTTAAAATGTGACAATACGTAAGGGTAAGGTACCGTAGATTTTAAACTTAATTGTGACGAACGAGCTTTATCTGTCATTTTTATTAATATAACTAGCTGACCCAACAGACGTTGTCTTGTTGTCGTCTTGTTCTACCGACCCTACCTACTTACCCTACCTACCCACCTAGCTTTTTGTCACCTTTTAAACCTTCCCTGGACTACGACAAACATTTCAACACCAAAATCAGCTAAATCGGCCCAGCCGTTCTTGACTTTTAGCGGGACTAACGAACAGTAATTGATTTTTATTAATATAGATAGATAGATAAAGTAAAAAAAACGAGTGTAATATTTGATATTATCTGACTGACGAACTAAATTTAATTTCTTTTTGTTGACCCCGTCGTCATACCTTTTACATTGCTGTTAGTGCTTACAATGTTCTGTTCAAGACTTAAAAGAGGCTTGCGATGCAGACGCCCGAGCGCGGCCCGCGCGCCGTGCTCGCGCTCTGGACGTGGCTAAACAGAAACTAACGTATCAGACACAATAATATGCTTTAAAATAAATAAATTTACTTATCTGGTTATTTTTTTAATGTAATTTTTCTTTGTTTCCAGATTCTAAAGTCATCCTACAGCTTCTACACAATGCTGCGACAAACTAAATAGACGAACAAAGAATCAAGGAAGTGAAAGTATTGTGAAATGTGCTTGAAGCTAGCTGGAATCGGAAAACACACAAATTTTGCAAAAGTCACTGCACATTGTTGTAGAAAATTAGTACACAAGATAGCTAAATATTTTAATAACAATAAATAAGAAATACTTGCGTGATTCAGTTTTGTTTATTTTATTTAACCACTAGCTGACCCGCTTCTTCGTCTGCGTCACCTAAGAAAGAGAGTGTTTGAGATATGTTCTAAGATGTTGATTGAAATCTAGTGATGTCAAAGAGCACAATTTTGTTTACATTTTAATACCTAATAATAATTCCTTGATTTCAGACTGTGTCCATTTTGTTAGTATTGTAATGTTGTTATAAACTAGTGTTAGTAATCCTAAAAAACTACCCACAAGCAAAACATATACATAGAAATTAAACTCACCAATCACTACTTCGCCATTCCATAACAAATGGAATCATCGACGACACGGTTGGCGCAGCGGTTGTGCAATTGACTGCTGCTGCATGTTGCGGGTTCGATTCCCGCACGAAACAAATATTTGTACGACCTGCAAGTATTGTATTGTTCTGGGTCTGGGTGTTTTTCTATCTATTCTATTCTATAAGTATATAAAATGTATGTATTTACAAAAAAAATGTATTTAAGTATTTTATCAGCCATCTCGTTGCTAGCTTGGGACTATATTATGGCGTTGTGTGAAATGTCCAAGGATATTATATATTATCAATGGCGGAGCAATGACTGATGTAACTGCAGTCCAGGCGACTAGCTGTCATGCTAATGCATGCATGATGCTGTTGGCGCTGCCACGTACTCTACGCGCCAGGGATGCGCATCTTTTACGCATCGTAGCATAAAAGCAGTCTACGCGATGTTCAGCAAACATCACTGATGCACTACAGAATCGCCGCAGCCCCTACAGCGGCCTAAATGCATTGTTAATGACTCTGAGGGATCTGTAGGACTTTGGAGAATAGTCGGCCCACAGGCTGCACGTGCAGAAAGATTTACAATGCGACCGAAACAGTGTAATTTGACTTCTGACGAACAACGTGCAAACTTGCGTGCTACGATGTCCGCCCGCACTGCCAGCGCCCGCCGTTCCCTCTCAATGTCATCATTGTCCTTGAGGTCAGAGGTCAGAATATGTCCTTAGTACTTAAATTTAGACACCCTACGCAAAGCTGTACCATTAAGAATAATGTTGGAAAACACGTTAGCTGTACTGTTTCCTCCTAAAACTCCTTCGGAAATAATGCATTAGTTTCGATCAAAGGAGAATGACCAAAAATGTATGGAGCTTGGTCCAAATGTCCACCACTAACAAGACCTATGTAATAAAAAAGTCTACTAAATACTGAGTCATTCTAACCAGACCGCAACCAGAAATATGCAGTCGGTAAAAAGTTATGATTGAGTGAAAAGTCATATTTTTTACCCTTTTATGCGAAAATTATCGTAAATATCATTCTGCCCATTGGAGTTTTGAACTAATCTACGCATGCCGCTTGGTGTTCCAAGTTAGGTTCTCGCTGAAATAGACTTTGGTCAAAGTCCCGGAAGAAATAAAACGCAAGAATGCTACACACTAGTTTTATTCGTGTTCTAATAAAACTCACAAGCTATTTGAATAAATAGTCAAGTAAAACCAAATTAAAATATTAATATTTTTCATATAGTCGTAACTTTTTACTGACAGCTTATTTTTTTTTTTTGTATGATACTGAAAGCTACTCTCTATTTAGTGGACTATAAGTCAACATAGGTCTCGTTAGTGGTGGATATTTGGACCACTTTTGTTCATTCTCCTTTGATTACCATAAAAAAAGGTTATAGTGAGTTAGGTAATCTTAAAAGATATGCTATCTTTTTTTAGAACTTTTAACGAGGAACTGAATACTAATATTCCATAATAAATTAATTACATTTGCTTAATTAAAACCGTTTACGCAGCGCACGCAATGGAAGCTCTCAAAAAGGAATATTTATCCCGTTTTTGCATCATTTTTCATGCTCCGCTGCTATTAGTCGTAAAGTAATGGTATATAACCTTTCTCGAGACATGGACTATCTAACACAAAAAGATTTTTTCATTTTCAACCTGTAGTTCCTGTGATTAGCGCGTTCAAACAAACAAACAAACTCTTCAGCTTTATAATATTTCCGAAAAAACTAAGCTCCGCAGCAACAGCACCCGCTGGCTGTTAGAAAAAATCGTAATTTAACTGACACAAAGACAGCCCGTTTAGTGTACTTTAGTTATTTTGATAGTGTAATGTCGTACCGTATTCTGTTGTGGGGAAATGCCGCCGATATTCACACTATCTTTGTATTGCAGAAAAGAGCTGTTCGATCAATTTATAAATAAGTCCGAGACACTCTCAGAGAGCAATTTCAGGAAATAAATGTAATGACTGTACCCTCACAGTTTATTTTTGAAAATCTTTTGTATGCCCATAAAAATATAAATTTGTTTAAAAATATAATCCATGATAAAAATACTAGGAACAAACCCAAATTTGTTGAACACTACAAGGCTCAAATAATAAGAGGTTCATTCAGATGTCAATGTATACGATTTTATAATAAACTTCCAAGAAAGGCACTTTTGAACGTCAAAATGAACAAGAAATAGAATTGATTCTAGTAACTTCTTCCAAAAGGTAGCTTCGTATGGAGAAGAATGGGCAAGAGACTGCCGTTACTCTTTTAAAATGTTTTACAATGTTTTGTATACATGAATTATAACATTATATGTGAAGACGATGAGACCCAGAATAAAAACACTACACCACAAAAGGTGAAAAGGAAAACACATAGCAATGGCAGGTAAACTTAATTATAATATAATATCCTTGGACATATCACACAACGCCATATCGTCCCAAGCTAAGCAACCTAATGCTTGTGTTACGGTAACGAGATGGCTGATAAACTATACTTATACAGTTTTTTTTTTGTAAATACATACATATTATAGATAGAAAAACACCCAGACCCGGAACAAGTACTTGCAGGTCGTACAAATATTTGTTATGTGCGGGAATCGAACCCGCGACATGCTGCGCAGCAGTCAATCGCTCAACCGCTGCGCCAATCGTGTCGTCATTATGTCATAAGTACATGGTGCTCACATATTTACAAACATTCTTAAAGTTAATAATAATAAATCAATCAATGTGTAAGAAGTTATTCCAATATGTTAAAACAAAGGAAGTAACACAAAAAGTATCAAAAATATACGAGCGTGCTTCGTTGTAAATGCACATAACCTCAAATTCATCGATGTATTTTTTCAATGTACATAATCCTATCCTACTAATATTATAAATGTGAAAGTTTGTGAGGATGGATGGATGGATGGATGGATGGATGTTTGTTCCTTCTTTGAGCAAAAACGGCTGAACAGATTTCGACGAAACTTACCAATAATATAGCTTATACATCAGAATAACACATAGGCTACATTTTACATAGACTTTGCGTGATTTGGCCATAATATAAGGATAAGTATCATGTAAGTCGCCAAATTCCTGCATTCTGAGAGCTATCTGGGCGTGCGCTGCCTAAACCGTTAGAGTTACGCGAAGGTAATGTATTGTGGGATTGTTTGTCTTACAAAGTTCTATATAAAAGTCCGCGACAGCATATGTCTACCTATTATGTGCAAGCCATTATATACGAAATAGGGAGCCAAAAATACATTTCAATTTGATACTTTTTTTACAATGCACATTTTAGAGTACTCAGTTAATTCTTATCGAATTAAATACGTTTATCACTTTAAGTGATTAATGAAGATAAACTTTGTCTTTTACACTAAGCAATTTTGACAAATAGTTTAAAAGTTATCACGATAAGATTGATATGAGTGGGGCGCCATTAAATGCACACTATTAGTCGGCGGTGCGCAGAGCACAGCGAGGACTCCAGAGGGTCCAGGCAATGACGCGCCATCGCCGAGTCCACGGCGGCGTAAAGGAGAGCTGTCAAATTATTTGATCAGACCGTTTTTTTTTTTGATGGTGTGAACCATGTCAAAAAAATGTCCTGACCTTTCGCTCTGGGTGGAGCGGAAAGGAGCGTCAGTCTCTTACTGACCATAACCCATCCATGTTCCTTCCTTAGCCCATTATATGCCGGGGTAGCGGTAACCCTTTCAGACAATTCCGCTGACCTGGTAGGCTTTGGCCCTAACGGACCCCTTTCTTAATGCTGACATCTCTTTGAGGCACGCGCGAAACAAGAACGCGCCTTCCGGCATGGGTTTGGTCCTGATCGGACGGCGGTGAAGCGTCTCTCGCGGCGGCTGGGACGTGAGGCTCTGTGCTTCAACCATCCCGCTACCTCCTTCACTAGCATAACTGCTTCGTAGAAGACGGTGACTGCTTCCCACTCCCTCTCGCTCCGTATCATAGATTGAACCAGGGCCAGACGCGTGAGGTCACCGCCGCTGCCGATCGCCGCTACGAGAACATTGCGGTGCTCCATCTAAACAGGGCAGACCTCCACCGTATGCTTCACTATGTCCTCCGGGCGATCCTCGCAATGGTGGCACCCGAGCGTTTCTTCTTGCCTGAGAATGTGCAAGAACCTCCCGAAACATCCGGTGAGGACACCCGATGCGCCTCTCTAGCCACTCCTCAAGAGAGCTAAGCTGCCATACCACCTTATTAGACGCTCACGTGAGCGAAACTGTGCCACGTCTGCAACCCGAGCAGAAAGAGATTTATCACAAAATATTACAACGAGTTGAGAATGGTAAATGCGGGATTATTACAGGCAATACTTTTTTGCTTAGTTTGCTTCTAGCTAAAAACGCAAGGATCATAATGTTGCATTAGCTGTGACTTCCTCTGGAATTGCTGCAACATTGCTAAATGGTGGACTGACGGCACATTCGGTCTTTAAATTACCTCTTAATCTGGCGAGCGAAGAAAGCCCTGCGTGCAACATCAGTAAAATGAACGTGGTATCCTGTTCCAACAGTGCAAGCTGATCGTGTGGGATGAGTGCACTACCTATGTGATGTGGCACCAACGCACAATCGAAGCTCTTGATCGCTGTCTACAAGACAGCAATCAAACGGTGTGGTGGTTTTACTGGCTGCCTATGTTAGCATCTTTCACCTTTCCGGCCAGCCCGGAGTGATCTAAGTGATTGTTGATTGTACAGCGTGGCCTGGTGCTCATTCCAGCATCTGGCGGCGCACACTTTACTCTTATTCCCTATAATTCGGTCACTAAATTATCAATTTTGTAAAATAGATTCTAAATTGTGTTTATCAAAACTTTACTATTGACAAGTCCTTTAATTTACATCCTAAAATGAATCTCAATCATCAAATCATTTAACATAGTTTACAGAAGTATTTTATTGTAGTAAGTAGAACCGTCAAAACATATCGATCATTACTAACGTACTTTATTCTAATCCTTTCAGTTTTTATTGTTTATTGCTACCAAACGACATGTGAAACCGCTATATCAAGTGATTATCATTACAATTATAAGCCACTGTTATCCCCCTGCACTCACTCACTTTCCACTTTTCCCGGTCTACAGCGATTGTGGGCCAATCCTTTAAGGAGTCCAGCTCATTTTGCCATCTCTTTCTGGGCCTGCCGCGCAAGTAATCCTCTTCAATAATAATAGTATGCGTACTAATCCTTACCTGACATTATAAAAACCGAAAGTAACTTCAACTGTCTATCCGTTTGTCTATCTGTGTGAATGTATGTTTTCGGTCGTCGGTTAATCTGCTGAGCCGTTTATGATGTGGATGAACTGAAGTCTGTGGAAGAATATAAACTACTTTTTCCAAAACACCGTGCGGGCGAAGCCGCGGGCGGAAGCTAGTAGTTTTATAATGGTCTATACTATCTATTGAAAGTTTGAACACACATAAAATAACATATGACCTGTCATTTCAGCAGTTCTTTTATAAACATCGTTGATATCCGATAACATTTGTCCGGCTTCAAGTTTAGCCAAACATTTCGCATACACTTTATAAATTATCTCTCTAGCGGAACTGCGAATGGTTTTTCTTTTTTTATTTTGAACCCTTTGAGTCGCCAATTTAAACGTAATAACAAAAAATACACAAAAAACCGCTACCGATATCATGAAATGACATTGCATGTACTGACTAGACGTGACAGTAGGAGAAGTTGCTAACGATAAAAAATTTTAGTTCTGTTTCGGGACATTTTGCCAAGCTGTACTGGGTCATCCAGTAGTACGTACACCCACATTTTGGCAGCTTAGAGCATTTAACCTATGGAGATGGCATAGCTAAGCGTACCCCTCTGCCAAGACCGATTGGCCATACAGTTTGATCATTTCTATAAAACTAGTTCATTCGCCAACCGCCGCCATCCCCCTAATCTTTACCCTGTTCACTAGCGACATCCCTAAGAGTAAAAAGGCCCAATTGGCGTTATTCGCCGATGACACGGCCATTTACTACACGGGGATCAGTCCGCCAGCTATAGCTCAGACTCTCCAGAACTCGGCCAACGCCCTAGGCGCTTGGTTCCGGAAATGGAGAATCAAGGTCAACCCCGATAAAAGCCAGGCTGTTCTCTTTACGAGAATTCGTAGGGCCCTCCCCAACCCCCCTAATCCGATCACCATGTACGGCAAGCCAATCCCTTGGGCGAAGCATGCCAAGTACCTGGGTGTCACTCTCGACCAACACCTCAGTTTCGCAGAGCATATAAAGCAGGTCCGCTCGCGGGCCGCTTTCGCTCTCGGTAGGCTCCAATTCATGCTTACAGAACGCAGCAAATTGTCACTCCGGTGCAAACTGCGTCTCTATAAGGCTGTAATCCGTCCCATAATGACATATGCTTGCGTCGTCTTCGCGCACGCCAAACCCAAGTATCTGCATCGAATGCAGACACTACAAAACCGATTCCTCCGTAGGGTCTCAGGAGCTCCCTTTTACGTCCGTAACATGGACCTTCATGTAGATTTTAAACTCCCCACAGTTCAGCAGTTCATGAAACGCCTCTCGAAGCGTTTCTTTGACACTGCCATAAAGCACCGCAATCCCCTGATAGCGGCCGCCTCCCGATACACCCCGTCCCGCATCAGTAAGGTTCGCCGTCCACGGCATACCCTCATTGCCCCCGACGATGCCACCACTCTCCTCCAGGAAAGCAGCCCGGCTACTAGCACTGTTAGATTAGCACACAGATACAAATTTCCGTCGTTCCGTCCTCGCCGTCGAGGCCCGTCGCGACGACCCTGTCCACTCTCATCCCCCCGACCCTTGCTCGAGCCAGCCCGCGTTGCCGCTGAGCCAGTAGCTTTAAAACCCCCGATCCAGCTGTCCCTTGCTGTCCCCCCCCAGCGACGCCCTAAGCCGAGGTCCGAACCCCGCAGGGGGTGCCCTTAGCGTGTAGTCGCTTAGTTTTGTAAGTTAGGTTTAGTTTTTATTAAGCCCTGGCTGGAGGCTACAATTCTTTTGTGGCAGCCACAGGCAAGCCCGGTTAAGCAGTAGACAACCCTTTGGTTGAACTGCGATGTGCCATTTCAAAAAAAAAAAAACCGCCGCCATTGTGTATCGTGTTGTGTCGCAAGGAAGTCCTCCTAAAAAATGGTTAATTGTGCAGTATCCTCGTGCAAAAAGCGATCTGCCACTTCAAATTTTCGAAACCATGGTGTTTCCTATCACTTGTAGATATAAATTATACATTAAAATATTTTTGTTTACGTACAATGTCGAAGTAACCGTTATTGACGTAACGATAGAAATGATACAGTGGTACGTAGGTAGCGCTAAAGCAGTACAGGGATAGGATTTGCATAGTGGTGGTGAGTGGTGAGCGATGCGCGCTCGGAAACGGACGCGTTTGCGCTACACAGCACGAATATTCTATTCGAGTTTTGCGCAGCGGTAACCGCTGCCCGATTTTGTACACAATGGCTACGAAGCAGCTCATTGCCAACGAGCTATTGGCATTCATCAAGCATGCCATCGATTACATGGACGAGGTCAGCATCTTGCAGATCTACAAGTCCTCCTTCAAAGAGGATGAGGTATGTAGTGCCAAGTTGCTGTTTAAATATCAGTCACTCGGCCAAGTCGGACAGATGCCATCTCGCCGGAGGGATGGTGGACAGAAGAGTCTGCAGGATATCATCGATCCGGATGACGTGCCAGATTTTGTGGCGAAAGAGCTGCACAAGCTGCCTCCTGTCACTTTCGACCACGTCGACGTCGCTGATCGCGTCGTACCTGCCGGGGAAGCGACGCGCGTTATAGGTACATCGACCCCCAAACGTACCTATTCGGATACTGTCGCTAAACAGAAATCTGCTGGGTCAGAAACTAAACGACCAGCAGTAAATCTTAAAGGGGGAAAACAGAGTCGCTCAGCATCGAGCGCGACGAAAGGCGCTGTCATGGACCACGAACATCAGGTTCCGACCAAGAACACTTGCGATGATGACGGCTTCATCAAGGTGGAGAGAAAGAAGAGGAAGCCTACTTATCGCAACCAGTGCGGGACGGCGCCGGCTGGATGTAACATGCTGCTACGTCCTGCAGTGCCGACGACGCAGCTGTACGTGTCCCGTATACACCACTCTACGCAAGCTGAGGACGTCGTAGAGTACATACGGGTGAAGACCAACTGGACCTTGAGGGTGGAGAAGTTGGAGGCGCGCCATAACACTAATTTCAAGTCGTTCGTGGTGCGCATTCCAACTCACCATTTGGTGACCTTCTTAACACGCTTTTATTAGCTCGGGTTGTATCTATGTATGTATGTATGTAACGGAATCTTTGAGCTTAATTTTCACCGGTTTCTAAAAGTCTGATCAACTTGAAACTGCACACATCTTAAGGACCGATGACAATGCAATAATTTGATAATAGTTTCCCATTATCCTTATTTTACACGCTTTATATTAGCTTCACTTGTACCTATGTATGTTTGTAACCGACTCCTTTAGACGCGATTTTCACCCACTTTAAACGGCCAGATTTCGTTCAAACTTTGTAGATTTATCGAGGACCGATGACAATACATAAATTTGAACTAAAAAGTAGAAAATAAAGAATAGTTTGAAGCGTGGGGTGCATGGTGGTGGTAAATATTATCTTAAAAAGCACCCCACGCTTTTTAAAAAGTATTTTTTTTCTTCATATTTTTAGTTCGGTTTTCTATAAAAAGCGTGTTTTTTAGTTTTTTTAAACTATTTTTTATTCAAGGAAGAGTTTTGGCTGAAAGGTGTCCTGTATCGGCGTTTCCGCGGCCGGCTACGCGACACCTCGCAGCGTAACTCGACGGCGTCACAACGAGTGCATTAGTTTTTAAGTTATTATGGTATTTTTAAAATTATGTATTAGTTCATAGTTATCATTTTTATACATATACTCTATTTTATGGGCCTTCGTTGCCTGAAATAAAGGATAAATAAAAATAAAAATAAAATAAAAAATAGTGCTGGGACACCGCGAATGAATGATTCGCCAAATAAATGATTTTTGCAGTCAATAGGTTCAGTAACCAGTTTTTTTTTTGTGTATGTTTATTATTTACTACGTCGACAAATTATACCCATAAACCTTCCTCTTGAATCACTCTATCTATTAAAAAAACCGTATCAAAATCCGTTGCGTAGTTTTAAAGATTTAAGCATACATAGGGATATAGGGACAGAGAAAGCGACTTTGTTTTATACTATGTAGTGATATTGTCCCCTTACTTACTTTTTGACACGTGTATATAAATTGAAAGCCTGTTTTAAAGAATGGGGTATGAATTCCGAATTGCCGACCCTAAGGCTGAGGCTGCAGTACGCAGCGATTTGCGATGCGACTGGAAGAGCGAAGCGAGAAAAACATAGTATGGCTACATTACAAGCGAAATTCCTGCGAATATTCGGCGATGACGTGGCTACAGTACACATGCTTCACAACGAAATAGCAAGAGCAATTCATGCGGCTACACTATAAAAAGAGAAAACTCGTGATTTCGCTGAGAATTCGCTAGTTTATCGCATTTTAAGGATCTTAAAAAACTCCGTGTCAAAGTGGCTACATAGAGGGAGCACACACTGGCGACACATGCGACGCGCGAGGGAAGCTCGTTTAGTTCACGGCATTCACACAGTCGATAGGTTGCTATAGCTTTGTATAAACGTAACATGTATTATTTTCAATGGCTCTGTCAAAACCAAACCTTGTATGTTTGCTTGAAAGCTCTTACCTCAAGTACGAACTATTTTTGAAAAAGAGATTGTGTTGGATTCACGAAGTAAATAAAGAGCGCAGTAAATATGGAGAATTTCATCATTTGTATGAAAAACTATTTTTTTTGTGCTTCATGTTTAGCCATCCATATTGCAGGACGTGCTTGTATTTCAGATACAAACAACTCAACATCCATCGTAGATTCATACATAAACCTCTTTAGATGAGCGATCAAAACAAACTGATTTGAACGTGTCGCAGCGTCATGAGCGAACGCCGAGTGCACAAGTATTGCCCCCGTCTCCAATACCTCAGTCCGATGTCCGTAGTGTTATTATGTAGCCACTTGACAGCGGACCCACCAAAACAGTAACTTTGAACTAGTCGCAAAATAAATCGCTCATTCATTTAAATTCGCTCAAATAATGTAGCCATTTAATATAACCTACGAGCACTTGTTTTTTACGTTCTGAAGTTGTACAATTGTAATATAGCCGCTAACATAACAAAGACTCAATTTGAATCGGTCGTTTTCCTAAACTGCGATCAAATCATCCATCGCGGTTTACTATACACATAATGTAGCCACACGCATAGTTAGTAGCACTATTGAACTAGTCGTGCAAGTGAGAAATTTTCTAATAAATTCGCTTCAATTTCGCTGATATGTTGATGTAGCCGATGCCGTGATTTTTAGTAATTTTGTTCCTAATGCATAAAGAAATCAAAGATCGCTATTAATATTTGACATACGGTGTAGCCATATACGTGAGCATTCATTTACTTGTTTTAATCGCTCATTGCGTCACGGCCTAATGTAGCCTCAGCCTAAATGCAGAATGATAGGCAATCAATATAATATTATTGAGAAATAAAAAAAATGACTATAAAATAAATACAATCGTTCTTTTTCTATACCACTATAAATTGTTTTGTGATTACTGGCGGCTACCTACGTAGTTTCGCAGGCACTAATCATTAAACGTATTTTTTCCAAGAAAAGAAAACAGAACTTTTTATTCATTCATTCATGCAATGAAATATCACTCATTCCCTGTGCCTCAACACTAGTAGTTTGTGTTTTTTGTCGTAGGACAATTGCATAGATACGCACAAATTTGTCAATGTGTATCTGTTTTTGTACAGCTGTGTGTCTATAATTTCTTTGTGAGCGTTTGTAGCAATTGGAAGCATGTCTCTGTGTGTGGTTGTCAAATTTAAGAAGTGTGCTGTATGTGTTTTCCTCGCCCCCCGCAAACAGTGGCAGAAAAAGTTGTTCGATGATTCGCCGCTTGCCATCTCCATAGGTTGAATGCTCTAAGTTCGGCAGTTATGTTTGTCCCATTGTAATAGGAGGCCAGCCTAATGCCATCAACCAACCTAGTGTCTGGGCTGTTACTGAGACATTCCAGATAAAAACCCAAATCTGGGGGCACGGTAGTGCCCTTGCCAAGACGAGCCAAGCGAAGCGCAAGGGCACTACCTACCTGTTCTTGAATCGCTTCGTCGTTTTTTTGAACCCTTATAACTCGCGTCTGGATTATCCGAAATCAACAAAATTTTCGGGATATGTTGTCAATAGCGGACTTATTAAGCATATAGGAAGGTGCCGACATCATCAGAATCAGCCATGTCTTCAATAAGCGGCAATGTGAGCAGGAACCAACAAAGAAACACTCGAGTCACAATCAAAAATTGTTTAATCGCACAAAATATGTGCGCTCGCCGTTGACGTTCGGACACAAGTGACCGTAGTGACGTTCAATATGGCCGCGCTGACCATCGACTCGACGCTCCGCTAGACTGACAGTTGTCAATTCTCGTTCCGACGTATATCTTAACAGATGGCGCTAGCAAGGCACCGTCAAGCATATAAAGTTTTAATTTATTGCATAGCTCCTAAAAAACCCTGATTTCGTCACTGACTCACTGATGATCATCAAAATTCTTTGGGTATTTCCGCATGTCCTAGAAAGCTGAAATTTTGTATGTAACCTAGTATTAGTAAGTACACAAACAACAAAAAAAATATAAAACTTGTAATTTTTATCCCCCAACCCCTTAAATTAGGGGATGGGAGTTTATATAATAATAATAATAATATTCATTTATTTGCTCAGTTTGTATGAGACCTGCAATTTTGACGCTAAAGGTCTGATTTGAATCTGAAAATTGATGCCCCCGATATAATATATAGGTATACACCCTCATCAGATACTGCTGTTTCGGTCCAAATTTCATGTATGAGATGTAGAGCGGAGGAACGCTCTTCCTCCCTGTGGAAGCAGCCACACCTTTTGGACAAAATCGATCAAATTATTCGACATACTCTGACATCCATTTTAAATGTGTCTTTGGACGACCGTGCTTGGCTGCAAGCCACATTACCCATTCGTTTTGGTGGACTCGGCGTCCGCAAAATTTCTAGTGTAAGCTTACCGGCGTTCCTGTCCTCGGTCCACAGCACCAAAGAGTTAGCCGCAAAAATCATAGCTCCTTCTCAGGTTAACTCTGAAGTGCCGTGTTTGACCGATGCAATTAACGCTTGGAAGGTGGCTTGTCCGGATACGGTGCAGCCCGAGAACCCGTCTTCCCAGAGACAGTGGGATGAGCCGCTCTGCAGGTTGGTACGGAATAATCTAATTAATACGTCCACCAATACTGCTGAGCGTGCCCGCCTACTGGCTGTGGGAGAGTGGGAGTCGGGCCTCTGACTTCAGGCACTACCGTCACCCAACATAGGCACTATGCTGTGTGACACAACTTTCCGGCTCGCTACAAGTCTGCGTCTGGGTTCTCCTTGCGGGGCTCCACATCGTTGTCAGTGCGGTGAAGCAGTCGACCGCCTTGGACACCATGGCCTTTCTTGCAGTAAAAGCGCTGGTCGGTTGGCACGGCACGCCAGTATTAATGACGTCATCCGTCGAGCTCTTGTCACCGCCGGGGTGCCAGCTATTTTAGAACCTAATGGCTTGGCACGCGACAATGGTAAGAGGCCAGACGGAATGACTATAATGCCTTGGAAGTTGGGTAGGCCTTTGGTGTGGGATGCAACCTGTGTCGACACCCTTGCGCCATCCCATCTTCCTAGCACGGCGGGCTGTGCTGGGGTGGCTGCTGCAGGAGCGGAAAACCTCAAACGGCGCAAGTATAACAACCTTATTGGAAGTTATATGTTCGAGCCGTTTGGGGTTGAAACACTAGGGCCGTGGGGTCCGAGTGCTCATCGAGTGTTTCGCGATATCGCCCAGCGGTTGGTCGACTCTACACGTGACCAGAGGGCTGGTCAATTTTTAGGCCAAAGAATCAGCGTAGCAATTCAACGTGGCAACGCTGCCAGCCTTTTGGGCACATGTCCCACTGACAGCGATGGGGATGAATTTTTGCCCTATGAGGTTTTCCCCCTTTTTTACTACTTGTACAGAGGCCAGTACATCAAGTTACCACAATCTGTCAAATTTCTTTAATAGTATTTCAACTTTATTGCAAAGACATAAGGTTCTTTATTAATTTAGAAAATTTGACAGTTAGGGATAGCTTGATGTGCTGGCGTCTGTACATAATGTATATATTTTTTAGTTTTAGGTTGTATATAGTAATTAATTTTTCAATATTCCCAATTGAATATGAAACTTATTGTTTTGTAATACAGTTGAAAATATATAGGTACAACTACTAAAAACGGAAACGTCTACGGCCAGAAAAAAGAATAAAACAATATGTCATCCCGATATATAGGTACTCCTTGTTATTATAAATTATTTTTAAAATAAATGAAAAAAATACCTTACAAAAGTTAGAGCGTCTAGAGTTAGAAGCTTGGCTCTACATGAGATCTGATAACTTTTTGACAGTGCGAGTCATTATGGTCTCGTCTTGGCAACATTTTACATGAAAATGTTTTTGGTGGGATACATTTTGCCGGACCTGTAAATTGAACCCACGAACTCATTGTCAGTAGTAGCGCTTGCGACCACTAGACCGACCATTATTACCTACTGGACGAACTTGACCCATCTCGTTGGCTACTTAGATAGCAAAAGTCTCATTGACAAACACCTGGATAGTCATATGAAAATTCATGATGCTCAATTTGAATTTAGACCCGGCTTTTCGATTCAGAGTGCCGTCCTGTGCCTCAAGCAGACTGTGCAATTTTTGGACTTGTGCCGGGGATTAGGTAGCATATGATGCGTTGTGGCAAAAGATGGAACATGAAACAGATATGCCACATGATAGCATCGTAGCAATAACGGGGCAACATGTGGTGCTTATGAGGAGTGGAGAGGTATTGCGCGGCTTTCAGAACAAGCCCGGAAGATGATCAAGATCCCATGATGATCACGAGCACTTACTGGGATACTTCCATCCTGCGAGCACGTTTGCTCTTGGAAATCTCCACTCAAGTCAGCCAATAAAGGCCAGAATGAGGTGGGAGCTCTGTTCCTCGTCAGTGTTCACTCCAGCCGGCCAATAAAGGCGAGCCAGAGGCGCGGAACAAGACTTTTTCCGGGAGCTAGGGTCCTTGGGGTGGCACCTGCCCAACTGCTTGCCACATGCTGCCCTGCGGGTTCTTGTATCTCTCTAGGTCGGGCGCCTCACCCTAGACCTGCTTCGGCAAAGTAAACTTTACCGTCACAGACCCAGAGTTCAGGAGCGCGCAAGCTTCACCACTACGTAAACGTAGAGATGCGGCGGTGGGGTTATATTTACCTATTATTATTTGTAGTTATGAACGTTTTTCAAATACGTTGCGACTCTACACAATTACCACAAATGTTATGCAACTGTATTTCTGGTATCCTGACTTCACTATCCTCGTGTGCAGCACTCGTGTTTGACAATCCGCTCTTTAGGTGTTTGCCTCCGTCCTTCTCAAGTTCTCCAGTAATTATTTTTGATAAAATAGAAGCACAATTTTTTTACCGCCTTCGAAAAAAAGGTTATAAATGTTCGACTGTACGAGTATGTGTTCATACATCAGGTCACTATTGTTTACATTGCAAGATTAGTAGTGGATTCGAATTGGTCTGGGGACTGGGATAGGTTATCATAAAATAACTCAAAAATGAAAATGAAAAAACTAAAAAAATAAGACAGTTCCAAAAAGAACCACAGTTAAAAATAAATGTTATTTCGGAAGTCGGTGGCAAAAACGAAAATACAAATCCAAAGACACCGAATTCCAAAATTAAACTTATCGAGATTGTTCAGAACTATAGGCCTACAAAAACTTATAAGTTAAATGAGTGGACTGTATGAAATGAGGTTTTAATGTGTGTGTGCAGTAGGCCTGTGTAAAATGCTCTTTTCAAATCGGACACGTAGTATTACGACGAACAAGGTATGCGAGTGAATCAGTGCGGAGTGACTGACACGCGAGGGGGCGGCGCCGCTCACTGCTGGCCACTACCCTATTATTAATTTGTTAATGTGGCCGACGTTATAATTACATCCCCACTATAATTACCTCATTACTGAAACAGGCTGCTGTCAGACTGGTTAGCGGACTCTCACTACTCCCAGTACAGCAGCGTCTCCGCACGTCCCACAATGTTCGCATTCTTACTCAATATTAATTCACTTGTTTTACTTACTAATCATATTAATTTACCGAAATTAAAATACGTCTTAGGGTGGTCTCAGCGTATGACAGCACTGAGTCTTATGAATATTAAACGCCATGTATAATAAGGCCTCTTGGGACTATTAGTTTCTAACTAGTTTGGAAGATTTTCTGCAGCCATTTTTTATCTAGCTGCTGCACCAGGTCCCAAAATTTAAACCGAGAGTTTTTCCACCGCAATGATATTATACCACCTATAGTAGTAGTTAGGAGAGTATTGGCCATGTTGCTCTTAATCAACTTAAGTTGCGCGATATATTCTATAGTTTACTATAGAAATGACTACTTTACCCCACAACACGAGTGCATAGGATAATGAACAACATGCGACACAAGCACGAGCTGCAGTTTGTGCTCCGACGTGTGTCGCATCGGCTGTGCTCTGACATATGAAGCATGTGTGGTGCGCAGGTCTCTGTCATCGAGCAGCGTGTCCACACACCTGCACATACTGCGTGGGTGCGGTTACTGCCAGCTGGCAGGGGGCGCGCGCGGATCGTGGCGTGGCTTGCTGCACGCGCTATACCGCGCCTACACGCTCGCGCTCACCTCGCTCTACCTGCTGCAGGAATGCGTCTACGCCTACCAGGTACACTCGTGACTCGATACGACATAGCTTGGTAACCCTACCGTGCTTACAACCATATTATCTGTTGTTGCTAGGTACGACAAGATATGGACAAGTTGGCGCGAGTCATGTTCTTGCTTCTGTGCCACATCACGTCTATCGCAAAGCAGCTCGTGTTCCACATCAGAGCAGAGCGGATTGATGAGATGCTCGGTGGTCTGGACGGTGGGTGCGGTGTGCAGGGTGCGGGGGGTGGGGGTGTTCTCAGAGCGAAGAGTCCAGGCGCGGCTTTGATTGCAGATCCGCTGTACAACCAGGGTGTGGAGGCACACGGGCGGCTTCTGCGCGCGTCGGCGGTGCACGCTTCTCGCTTCGTGCGCGCGTACGCCGGCTGCGCCGTGGTCACCTGCACGCTGTGGATCACCTTCCCCATCATGTACCGCCTGCAGGGACATCCCGTCGAGTTCCCCTTTTGGATCAACGTCGACTATAACGGATCAAGAATGTAAGACAGACAATTCATGGCCAGGCAATACCGTCAGGAATGGCTGCTGTGGTAACTGTGGCTGGTTGCAGGTTTACTGTGGTGCTAGCGTACTCGTACTACGTGACCACGCTGGTGGGCATCGCCAATACGACGATGGACGCGTTCATGGCCACCGTTGTCAATCAGTGCAAGACCCAGCTCAGAATACTGCGGTGAGTATGTAGACGCCAATTATACACATTTGCGAAAATAAATTTCGGTGCTCATAAAAGAGCTCGGGAGCTTTGACAGAAAGGTTAGAGGCATAACATAATCTCAGTAGCCAATTTAGTTTATTATACGTACATGTTAGCACACTGGCTAGTGTTTGTAAGTAGATATAAGCGTCAGTGATGTTACAGACTGAACTTTGAATGCCTCCCACAACGCGCGGCGGCGGTGACGCGGTCGGCGCGGGGGCCAGCGTACGACGCGGTGCTCAAGCAGCTGTTCAAGGAGTGTCTGGTGCACTACGAAAAGATTACTGAGTATGACTCATTACAAGCTGTCGTGTGCCATGTCGTGCAAGTGGAGCAAATTGTTAACTCTAACCCTTAACTGTAATGTTAATATTACTTCAGTCTGAGAATGAGATGGAGCTACACAGGACGAATAGCTCCATCTCTTTCCCGCCGGTAGTAATATTAAAATAGTACTGCTCTAAGTGATGGCGGTTGGTCCCCAGGACGGCGAGGATGTTGCAAGACATTTTCGGCACGGCGATCCTGATCCAGTTCGGGATCGGCGGCTGGATCTTGTGTATGGCTGCCTACAAGATAGTCAGTGTGAGTTATCAGACACGTTTATTAGTACCATTGATGGATGCCAATAGTTATTAATTCGATGGTTGTTATTTGTAATTAGTTGAACGTGCTAAGCGTGGAATTTGCGTCGATGACTCTATTCATCAGCTGTATCCTAACGGAATTGTTCCTGTACTGCTACTACGGCAACGAGATCACCGACGAGGTAACATGAACTGATTGCGACTCGTCTGGCCCGGGAGGGGGTCGCTGCGCGCGGGTGTGACTCGTGTGTGTGTTGGCAGAGCGCGCGCGTGTCGCAGTCGATCTACAGCATGGAGTGGCGGCGCGAGCGGCTGTCGTTCCGGCGCTCGCTGGTGCTGGTGATGGAGCGCGCCAAGCGGCCGCTGCGCCCCGCCGCCGGCCTCGTCATCCCGCTCTCCCTCGACACTTTCGTGAAGGTGATATACACACCTACCACCGCACGGCTCACAGCCAGCGAACCACTTCTGTACTGTTCAATTTTATTTATTTTCAGATAATTAAGTCATCATACACTTTCTACGCGGTACTTCGCCAGACAAAGTAGAACTTTGAACTAATGCTATAAAATGTTAAGGCTTTAGGCCGCCTTCATATTGTTTATTAATAAGCACTCCTCCTTGGCCCTAGCTCTTAAAAGTTATGGAGTTATGTGTGCAAGTGTTTCATCAGTCAAAGATACCTGTTTTAGTTGTTATTAGTTTAATCGCCTAGTAAACTGTAACTGATATCTACGAGCTACGCTTTGGACATGCGATGTGCACACAACCCCGTCCTGTACTTAATTAAATAAATAATAAAAAATATTATAAATCGTGTAATTTAAACCACTCTTTGTTTCCCCGTTTGAAAGAACTATTGTTTTTCGTGCACGGCTAAACAATGGTATACTGTCAAAAAAAAACATCCTATTTCCAAAAAAAACACTATAAAGGGAAAATAACCTTAATTTCGGAGGTCGGTGGCAAAAACCTAACATGCGTTGTGGTACCTACCCCACACTAATGTGAATACTACTTCCTGCTATGAATTAAAATAACAGTGAACGTAAGTTACTCCTAACCACCAAAAGTTAGTTCTATAGAAGACAATAGAACGTTTTGTAAAAACTAATCGGTGGTCATTTAGAAGGCCTAAAAAGTGGCGCAATTATATCTCCATTCAAAGTTACAGTTTGGCCGGGCAAGCAAGTTTGGCCTTTTTTTTTTTTTTTTAAGGCTGGGAAATCATCCAATGACTGCTCCCGCTCTGGGTGGAGCGGAAGGGAGTGTCAGACTCTTACTGACTAAAACCCATCCATGTTCCTTCCGTAGACCTTTATGTTCCGGGGTAGCGGTAACCCTTTCGGACAATCCCGCTTACCCGGCAGGCTTGGCCCTGAGGGGCCCCTTCATATGCTGACATCTCTTTGAGGCGCGCGTGGAACATATACGCGCCGTACGGCACGGGTCTGGTGCTGATCGGACGGTGAGTCACCCATTACTCACCGTCCGCAGGCCCGCGCCTACGGTGGCCGGGAATCGTCACGTGGCTCCCGACGCCCGGGGCGTCTCCTGCGGCGGCTGGGACGGGAGGACCTTTCTCTCTCCCATCCCACCACCTCCTTCGCGAGCATGACTTTTTCGCAGAAGGAGGTGACTGCCTCCCACTCCCTCTCGCCCCGGACCATGGCTTGCACCAGGGCCGGGCGCGAGAGGTCGCCGCCGCCGATCGCCTCTACGAGGACACGGCGGTGCTCTGCCCATGCTGGGCAGGTTTGCACCGTGTGCTCTACCGTGTCCTCTGGGCGATCCTCGCAGTGGTGACACCCGGGCGTTTCCTCCCGCCTGATGATGTGCAGGAACCTCCCGAAACATCCATATCCGGTGAGGACGTGCGTCAGGCGGTAGGTGAGGGCGCCGTGACGCCTCTCTAGCCACTCCTCATTGGCCTGCATTACACTTGATGTAACAGTAACGCAATCTCTATTTGGTGACATAATTATCGCTCATTTGGTGCAATAATGACTTAATTACACTTAGTAATTTTTCAAGAGATCCAATCAAAGATTTCTAGCAAAGGTATAGCATAGCATTTTGAAGGGACTTAGGTATTACAGTCGTAGTGATTTTAAAAGTAAGTTCAATAAATCACTATACATTCAATTGTGTCGATGTAAATAGTTTTTCCGCACATTTTAACATATTAAGCTTGTTTGAAGCAGTGATAGCCTAGTGGTGTGACTGCCAAGTCATAGGTCTCGAGTTCGAACCCAAGGCACGCACCTCTGATTTCACGGATTCATGTGCGTATTGTATAATTATTACTTGCTTAAAAATCGGTGAAGGAAACATCGTGAGGAAACCAGCCTGTCTAAGAGATATTTCTCAACAGCATGTGAAGCTAAGTCAGAGGCCCATGGGCAGCATAAAACTCTGACACCAGGTTAGTCACTAACCACACGAAAAGAAGAAGAAGCTTGTTTATTTAAAAAAGCGTAATTACGTCGTTGCTGCACCAAATGAGCGGTACATGATTCATATAGCAGATCTGTGAGAAACAAGAAGGGATGGAAGTTTGCTACCTTTAAAATTGCTCTCTGAGCTCTTTCAAGAGCAAGTAAATTGGTTTTTGGCCGCACCTCAAGAAGTGATACAGCATTGAATTATAGATTGACATGCGCAATATAAACTTGTTTGATTAATTTTGAATCTGCAAAAGATCGTAATGTTTTTTTAACTTTCAATGTGTTTTCTAAAAGAGAGTGAACCGTCTATTATTACCCCGAGGTATTTTAAGTTGCTCGTTTTGAAGATCACAGAACAATCACACTGTTTGACTGCGCGGTTTCCACATTGATGGGCGTATAGATGAGCGTTGCTAATGTTAAGTTGAGGCCTGCGCATGGAGACTGTATATGCATCTATACATATAATAAAATTGTAGAAAAGTCGTGTCTGTACAATGGAAATAAATAAAAAAAATGTAGCAGGGGTTGTTATTATATCGATGCCGAACCCGAAATTGTAATTAATTATTTTTTTGTCTGTTTGTCGGTTTGTCTGTTTGTCTGTGTGTTTGTGCACGCTAATATCAGAAA
Source organism: Hyppa rectilinea (assembly GCA_951799385.1). Taxonomy (NCBI): domain Eukaryota; kingdom Metazoa; phylum Arthropoda; class Insecta; order Lepidoptera; family Noctuidae; genus Hyppa; species Hyppa rectilinea. The sequence continues at coordinate 22,143,487 of OX637301.1, read as the reverse complement.
CGGCTTATTGGATTTAGATGCGGTTTTCACTAATATATTGTAGTAAGCTTCACTTAACATTTAGTGCTTATTTAATGTCAATCGGTTCATAAATAAAAAAGTTATGTCAATTTAAAGAATCACGGTGAACATTTTGTTAAGATATTCTATCAGAGAACGTACACGCCTCGCGCCTGCGCGTCCGTGGCTATATAAAGCGCGCTGAGAGCCGCGCCGCTGGCCCCACAGTTCAGCAGTTCATGAAACGCCTCTCGAAACGTTTCTTTGACACTGCTATAGAGCACCGCAATCCCCCGATTGCGGTCGCCTCCCGATACACCCCGTCCCGCATCAGTAAGGTTCGCCATCCACGGCATACCCTCATTGCCCCCGATGATGCCACCACTCTCCTCCAGGAGGCCACCAGTACTGTTAGGAAACCTTACAAGCACAGATTTCCGTCGTTCCGTCCTCGCCGTCGAGGCCCGTCGCGACGACCCTGCACATCCCTACCCCCCCGACCCTTGCTCGAGCCAACACGCGTTGCCGCTGAGCCAGTAGTTTTAAATACCCCGATCCAGCTGTCCCTTGATGTCCTCTCCCAGCGACGCCCTAAGCTGAGTTCCATATCCCACAGGAGGTGCCTTAGCGTGTAGTCGTTTAGTTTGTAAGTTTATTTTTTAAGCCCTGGCTGGAGGCTGCAATTCTTTTGTGGCATCCACAGGCAAGCCCGGTTAAGCAGTAGACAACTCTATGGTTGAACTGCAAGATGCCAATACCAAAAAAAAAAAACGCGCCACTGCATTATGGATTCAGTTATTTGTAGCGAACGCACGTATCCTGGAGTAACTTGAACAGCTGATGCAGAACCGCAACAGACCAGCTAAACTATAAGAGATACAAAAATGGTACCATAGCAATAATTGTTCCACGTGTTAAGCATTTTCTGCTGAGAGAATAAATTTGAAGATCTGGAACACCTGATGTGCACCTCCAAGAGCCCAGCCACACTATAACATATTTAGGAATGAAGTCTTAGCAAAAGTTGTTCAGCCTGATGACCACTCTCTGTTGACTTATAAAAATCGAAGATCTGGAACACCTGTTGTTGAACTCCAAGAGCCCAGCTACACCATAACACATATAGGTATGACGTCTTAGCAAAAGTTGTTCAGTCTGATGGTAATTTCCTATTGACTTAAAAAAATCGAAGATCAGAAACATCTGATGAGGAAATCAAAGCTATCGCTAGTTACACTGTATAATTATAAAATAACATAAGCTGGGAGTACTTCCACGCAGTGAAAGTTTGACTCTACTGGCCAAAACACCCATTTATTTTTTTATTTTATCGAATGAAGATGCCTCTTGGCTTATGTTATTTGAGTTTTTAATTTATTTTTAATTTTTTCTTCGTGACACGGTAGCCTACCCGATAACGCAAGGGAACAGGCACTTAGATTTTAATAGATCAGGTATCTTCACAATGAAACTATAACCATGCCTAGAAAGAGGTCAAATCTTTCCCAATGTTCCAAAGGAGCTAAAAGATTGAAGAACATAAGATCCCAAGAATCTTCCAAGGAGCGTCAAGAGAGACTTGATGTTCTTCGAAAACATCCGGCTGCAACTCGCTCCGTGGAAACCTCTTCGGATCGCGAAGCACGCCTGCGTTCTCAGCATATTTACGATCTACATCCAGGTCTCTAGAGACCAGTGAAGAATATGATGCGCAACTGACCGCAGATCGTGAACGTCATGCATTGTCTCGCGAGTCGAAGACGTTCACGGAAAGAGAATTACGCTTCAGTTCTCAGCGTATATATACACATCGACTTCAAGGTCTCTAGAGACAAGTGCGGAACGTGATGCGCGACTGACCACTGATTGTGATTCAGATCTTCAATTTTGACGACCCCGTTGTCGCTGGCATAAGCAACAGGATCCGCGTACGAAGTCGCGGGCAGAAGCTAGTTATATAATATATTTAGACACCATGCCATCTCTTTTTTATGGTGTGTTCGCGGATTAATTCGTCGTTTGTGAACCGATTATGAATGAAAGGAAAGAAGATGTCCCGAGAGTGGCACAATAATAAGGAAACCAGGGTCTGATGACGGCATCCCAAATCGAGAGGAACCTTCAAAAATCGTAGCGGCGACTAGTGCGTTTGTAATTTTTTTATGATTAAATATTATAAAGCACTACTATTTAATCAATTACGAATTTTAAGTCATAAACATACTTCCAGCTTCCTGAACTATACTAAAGCACTCGCTGTGACCGATTACAACCACCATTACATGACATTAGGCTTCCTATTGAGCTTGTCCTTGTGCTATATAATTTAAGATATCTAAAAATACCACGTCATTAAAAAAAAAGGGAGTGCGGTCCCGAAAATAAAAGAATAGGACGTAGGATCCAAATTGAAAAGTGATAGTGAAAAATAATTAATGTAAATAACACCTTTTTGTACTTATGTTCACAAATAAAGATTGATTTGATTTGATTTGATTTAAATTTTACAGGAGGATAAAACCATTCGTATTTTTTTCCTGTCAAGAACCAAACTGTCATTTCGTGGACGAGGTTTTAATCGCTACGGGTAGTGTACCCAAAGAGTATAGTAAGTATTAACCTGACAGTGTACCCCACGGAGGAAAAAACTTGAAAGGTGTCAAGGGACACCCGGATGGAACGAAGTTTCTTTCGAATAATTAATTTAGGAATTGTAATAAAATTTTATTTCTTTTAAGTTATAATAATCAAAAAAAAATCTGATCTAAAATTTTATTAACCAATCAAAAAATATTGATTAAAAGGACATCAAATTTTACTCCAAAAAAAGTTTTAATCTTAATTCCGTCTAGCCCCCTTTCGCAACGCACGATAAGGAACTTCGTTCCAAAAATCAGCCTTAAATAATTATCATCATAAAATTACAATACAACAAATCAGACATAAAAAGTCAATCAAAATTCTTAAATCTAACGCGCCTTCCTGAGCGTGTTCTATAGGATTGCTTTACTGGCAAAGGAACCTGTAAAGAATGTCGCTGAATTGAGGGCTTGGGCGATTTATTATATACAGCTCGCCGTGAAGCTCCGCAGCATACGCTGTTAGAAAAATTCGTACTTTAACTGACACAGAGACAGCCCGCTTAGTGTACTTTAGCTATTTTCATAGTGTAATGTCGTACGGTATTCTGTTGTGGGGAAATGCCGCCAATATTCAGACTATCTTTGTTTTGCAGAAAAGAGCGGTTCGATCAATTTATAAATTAAGTCCGAGACACTGTCTCAGAGAAAAATTTAAAGAAATAAATGTAATGACTGTACCTTCACAGTTTATTTTTGAAAATCATTTGTATGCCCATAAAAATATAAAATTGTTTAAAAAATATAGTGATATCCATGATAAGAATACTAGGAACAAACACAAATTTGTTGTACCCCCTACAAGGCTCAAAAAAATAGGAGGCTCGTTCAGATGTATACGCTTTTATAATAAACTTCCAAGCCACGTTCAAGATACGCCCTTCGATCGTGTATTATTGATCGAAGATCTAACCCTTAATAAATTGAAATCGTTCGTTAAACGCAAGTTGTGCCAGAATGCTTATTATGCTGTCAAATACTTTATTCAAGACAAAAGGGCTTGGGATTGAGCTGCTCCAATTGTTTACATATTGAATGTTCTTTCTTTTTTTAATTTCCTAAACTAATTGATTAGCATCTGAGATTACTCCTGGAGCTGCTGAAGATTCACAAAACTTTTTGAATTATATAACTTCAATCTCTTAGCATTGTATAATTATATAGCACGTTTGTGAGTACTATGTACCTACTATAAAGCTACCATTTACTGAGTACGTCTTACATTGACTTCAATGTGCCCTGGCGGCTGAGAGCATGTCATGCTCCCTGTAATGACTCACTGATGGTGGGGCGTATGTTGGATCATTTAGCTCCCATCAAAATGGTTGAGCTGAATGGTGCTAATCCATGCGTCATGTTCATGAACGGGCGTCGTCGTTAGGGACTGGTCACGTCATAGCTGCCACGGCTGTTTTAAAATTTAAAATAATTTTGAATTATTTTTTAAATCTTGTAATTATGGACGCTTTTATTAAGTTCTGCATCGTTCTCACGTGTATATTTCAACATGAATGATGTAACCCAGTTTTTGTAAACATATTTTGATTTAAAAGAGTGTCCATGGAGTTTCTTGCCCGTTCTTCTCCATAGGTACCTACTGCTTTGGAATGGGCAACTAGCTTCATCTTTCTGACTGACCGACCCCTTGACAATTCAAAAGTGCCTGTAATTAGTTTATTTGAAATAAATGCTTTGAGTTTGAGTTTTGAGTTTGAAATTAATCGACGCTCACAAAATCTTGACGACGTGAATAACTCTATTCTTCAGGTCCAAGATTGGTTTACGGTAAATAATTTGGTACTAAATGAAAAAAAAACCAAATGCATTAGATTTACATTACCTAATGTTAAAAGTAGCGATTGTGACATCATATTGAACGGAGAAAAGCTGGAATTTATTAAGCAGACGGTTTTCCTGGGAATCACGCTAGACGACAAGTTGCAATGGGGTCCCCACATAACAACTCTTGCGGGACGGCTAAGCTCGGCCGCTTATGCTGTTAGAAAGATAAGGCAGTTAACAGACGTAGAAACCGCGCGTTTGGTCTATTTTAGTTTTAGTTACTTCCACAGCATTGTGTCGTATGGCATTTTACTGTGGGGTCGGGCTGCTGACATTTAATCCATTTTTATTTTGCAAAAGCGAGCGATCAGGGCTATTTACAAAAGCGGGATTGTCCGAAAGGGTTACCGCTACCCCGGAACATAAAGGGCTACGGAAGGAACATGGATGGGTTTTAGTCAGTAAGAGTCTGACACTCCCTTCCGCTCCACCCAGAGCGGGAGCAGTCATTGGATGATTTCCCAGCCTTAAAAAAAAAAAAAAAAAAAAAAGGGCTATTTACAATCTTCGTCGTCGCGAATCGCTTAGGGAACTATTTAAAAGGATTAATAGTATGACAGTACCTTGCCAATTCATTTATGAAAATATTATGTATGTAAGAAAAAATAGACATCTTTTTAACAAAATACCTAAGTGATAGGCATAATTTTAATACTAGAAATAAAGATAAAATAATTCAACCATTTTTTCGATTGTCAAAAGTACATACATCTTTTATGGGGTTCTGTGTTAAATGTTACAACAAAATACCTTGTGACATACTGCAATTAAATGAAAGAAAATTTAAAAGTCATATTAAAAGTACACTTTGTAAACAAGCTTATTACAAATTAGAGGATTATATAAAGGATAAGGATGCTTGGAAACACGCTGGTCCTGCTCCACAGGACAATCTAGTGTCTAGACAAAATCAAACTGGTTGCTAAGTAAATTAGGTAATTTGTACCATATTATTTTATTATATTGGAATAACTTCTCACACATTGATTACTTTATTATTATTAACTTTTAGAATGTTTGTAAATATGTGAGCACCATGCACTTATGACATAATTAAGTTTACTTGCCACTGCTACATGTGTTTTTCTTTTCACCTTTTGTGATGAATTGTTTTTATTCTGGGTACATCGTCTTCACATATAATGTTATAATACATGTATACAAAACATTGTGAAACATTTTAAAGGAGTAACGGTGGAGTTTCTTGCCCATTCTTCTCCACACGAAACTACTTTTTGGAAGGGGCGACTAGAATCAGTTCTATTTCTTGTTCATTTTGACGTTCAAAAGTGCCATTCTTGTGCCTATTTGAAATAAATGTTTTGACTTTGACTTTGAAGGAAAATCAGTCAGGACGGGCAATTGCGTAGTGTTGGTCATTTGCAAATCGGAATGATCAATGACGGCTGGTTTGAATCTGATAACACTTAGAACAGCTTTGTTGCCCTTTACCATTAAGGGTACAGTTTTTCCATCACTCGAACGCTCCAGGATTTGATATGGACCCGAATAAGGTGGCTGCAACACTCTTCGAATGGTGTCGTCTCTAAGGTAAACATGAGTTGCAGTTGATAAATCCTTGAAAATAAATGAAGACGGTTCACTATGTCTACTCGCTGGTAGCGGTCTTATCATTGACATCTTTTGTCGCACCTGGACGCAACCATCAGCTGGATTTTCCAACTTTCCTGATGCTAGAGGTGGGACCAAAAATTTTCCAGGGAGCCTGAGAGGCTCTCCATAAAGTAATTCTGCTACCGTAGCTTCGAGGTCTTCTTTATACGCCAAACGCAATCCTAACAGAACCACTGGAAGGGACCTCACCCACGAATCATTATGGCACATTAACGCCGCTTTAAGTTGCCGATGAACTCATTCGATCATCTCGTTCGCACAGGGGTGGTACGAGGTAGTTCTTATGCGCTTGGTACCGAATAGCTGCTGAACCCTGATCTGTAGTAATAACCGACGCGCGACGGTACCAAAACGAGATATCCATTCTTTGGTAAAAGTCTCGGCTACCACCGCGGTAAAGGATCGCATGGGCCAAACCTCGAGCCATCTGGACACTGTCTATTGCGGTCAAACAATATAGGTATTCGTTACAAATGGGCAAGGAGCCAATAAATGTCGATATGGACATGCATGAAACGACCAGGTGGAATGTCAAATCTACCAACAGGGGCAGAATTGTGCCTTGAAATCTTGCAGCGCTGACATGCTTCACAAGACCGGGACCAGGCTCGGCAATCCTTTCTAACCGACGGTGTGACTGTTTGTCACGTACTCCTATTTAATAACAAAATATTATAGTTATTTTAAAACCAACACTTGGTTCGGGACACTTAGAAACGCATAAATTCTCTATTTAATGACAGGCAAACTAGGGATAATGACAGCCGACGGGTCGAAAGCAATAATTCAGCAAATTCTAAAGAAACGAGTAAAATATCTGATTTCTAAGCGCCACTTACAATACTTGTATCACATCTGGTTATCATAAGTCGGGCCCATCGGTACCCAAATGGACCCTTGAAACAATTGCACAAAAAACGGTAAAAAAATACCTGTCCTGTGAAAGTGTGGGAACATGGGTTAAGCGTGGTGTTTTGGAGAAATTTAGGAGACTGATGCAATCAGTCAAGGCAGTTGGTTTTAAACCGCTATACGAAACGGACGTCCTGGTACAGAGTAGGAAGGATAGGCAGCTTGGTGTACGCCATGGGTTATGTCCTAGTAGGCTGTTGCAAGACAGCGAGTATTAAGATTTAAGTCAAGTAAAGGTCAGATTAGACTAAGCAAGTACTTAACGTAGTATACGTGTGTGTGTGTGTGTTGGTGCGACTGGGTGAGTCTTTTACTATTATAATTATCCTAGGCTGATAGGATAGGGATATATTACCTGCCCATCTCCTAATCCGTACCTTGACAGATAATCGTCAGTTACGTTTGGTTACAGGGAAACGGGGAAGGCCTTCCCCTATACTTGACACTGAGCACTACTGCTCTTGACTCGTAACGACCATGACTTTAACTAACCCTCCAGACCTGGAAGGCAGAACCGTATATTATACCATAACTATTAGGCTATAAGCCCAATCTATAATTACATAAACCAACCAAACGCTACTGATGGTGTCTGCTTCCAAAAAGGTCTTGCCACAGAATGCTTTGCGTGAGGCTTGTTGACGCACATTTCCAGGGAGCGGGGGTAGGCTTCACCAAGTACCCCAAACTGAATTGGTAGACGTCGTAAAGACGCTAGGGAAGCCTGTCTCGTTAAAACAAAACCGTCCGTTCAGTAGGACTATTACTAAATCGTCACTATTTAGCGAGACACGTTACTTTGATGCAAAGCCGCTACTAGCCGCACCGCATCTTCTAAATGGGGAAGATTAAGGAAATGTGAGGTGACGAAATACCACTTCGGCGCTCACCAAGTACGATCGTAATGCATTTTGCTAGAGACTGAGTCTACGGTGCGCTTGTGCTAGATTTGTGTTGTCATAGTAAAGAAGGAGGCTAAACCGCCGTAAGGGTAATTTCACAGGGTAAATTCACAGTAGTCTGCATTTAGAACTACTCAATACTTGTCTTCCTCAATGCAGTTGGGCTTCCCAGCACTCTGCCTTAGGATTGAGTAAGACATTTAGTTTATGCCTAGGGAGCGTGTTCTCTTAGAATCGTATTAGGGTCGTTAGAGGCTCTATGCGTCAGGTCTAGCAGAACACGTAGAATGAGACAAACGTTGTAAAACGGTTCCCGATCTCACTGAAGTGGGTACATTGTAATTATATAAATTAACGTAACTATAAATAATGAATTAAAGCGCAAGCGTAACGATTCCTTTACCTTCTCCACAGCACATTTCATAAATAATGATTATTCTCGGGACTTGATTCTCTACTCTAATAACTAGTAATTCCTGAATATTACTAGGTCTTTTATCCCAAGACTCTGCTATAACAATCATTACTGAGTTTCAATTATCAACTCTATTAACTTCACCTTCGCCTCAGATCAATAATATTAGACCTTTAGGAGAGTTTTATCTAAAACTCTATTATAACTATAATTACCCTTGAGCCTAGATTCTCAACTCTTTTATCCAGTAATTCTTGAATGTTGTATCTTTTATACCAAGCCAATAATTGAGTCAAAATTGTACGAGCACGCGCCTTGCAAATGCGAGGTATCGTGTGAGTAATGTCTGTCTAAATACCTGTTACACTAGTGTAAGGGTTACTCGCAAGTTTCTATAATAATATACTTTGCATTCCCCTATTATCTTGTTAACTTTCTAAAATCACTTCCAATTTCATTACTATGAATTCCTAAGCTTCATTTACCATTCCTTTCAATCCTTTCCTTGCTCTATTATTGAGACAAGGTATTGGACTTCTTCACTTTTGGAATTCATTTAATCTATGTCGGTGGGAGGGTGGCCAGTCCGGGACGAGCCCTACAGAGTCGCGCGGAAGGCGGAGCGCGGCTCTTCCCCCTTAGGGGGAACCGACCCAAACACTAATATTAACGAAGTTAGGAAAAACGAAAATTTTATCAGCCTGGGGTAATTTAGGAACAGTCACAACGGCCAGACAAAACGATCCGCCACCAAACGAGTCATAGCTTGAGCACCGAGGTGGCTCAAATTGTGTTACTTATTAAAACAGCATGACGGAAGGACGGGGTCGGATAAAGACGTGGTTTACCAGTAGAGATGTCACAGAATACCGGAGTGTTGGTTTATAAATCAGCTCTACTACGACGTCAGAGTCATACTTATTAGTGTAGGGTTGCTGGTTGTCAAAATAAAGCCTCGTTGAGTTGGTATGATGGTTTATTATATGATGGATGGATAACTTAGCACTATACGTTACGATAGTGTGACTGTTCTCCTACATTACCCCAGGCTGATAAAATTTTCGTTTTTCCTAAATTAAGGTACCATATGTGTTTGGGTCGGTTCCCCCGTAGGGGGAAGAGCCGCGCCCCGCCTTCCACGCGACTCTGTAGGGCTCATCCCGGACTGGTCACCCTCCCACCGACATAGATTAAATGAATTCCAAAAGTGAAGAAGTCCAATACCTTGTCTCAATAATAAAGCAAGGAAAGGATTGAAAGGAATGGTATATGAGGCTTAGGAATTCATAGTAATGAAATTGGAAGTGGTTTTAGAAAGTTAACAAGATAATAGGGGAATGCAAAGTATAATATTATAATATTATTATAGAAACTTGAGAGTAGCCCTTACACTAGTGTAACGGGTATTTAGACAGACATTACTCACACGATACCTCGCATCTGCAAGGCGCGTGCTCGTACAATTTTGACTCAATTATTGCCTTGGTATTAAAGATACAATATTCAAGAATTACTGGATAAAAGAGTTGAGAATCTAGGCTCAAGAGTCATTATAATTATAATAGAGTTTTAGTTAAAACTCTCCTAAAGGTCTAATATTATTGATCTGAGGCGAAGGTGAAGTTAATAGAGTAGATAATTGAAACTCAGTAATAATTGTTATAGTAGAGTCTTGGGAAAAAGATCTAGTAATATTCAAGAATTACTAGTTATTATAGTAGAGAATCAAGTCTCGAGAATAATCATTATTAATGAAATGAGCTGTGGGTCAACACACAGTCTCGTCGGTGAACAAGGTAAAGGGATCGTTACGCTTGCGCTTTAATTCATTATTTATAGTTACGTTAATTTATTTAATTACAATGTACCCACTTCAGTGAGATCGGGAACCGTTTTACAACGTTTGTCTCATTCTACGTGTTCTGCTAGACCTGACACATAGAGCCTCTAACGACCCTAATACGATTCTAAAAGAACACGTTCCCTAGGCATAAATTAAATGTCTTACTCAATCCTAAGGCAGAGTGCTGCGAAGTCCAACTGCATTGAGGAAGACAAGTATTGAGTAGTTCTAAATACAGACTACTGTGAGTCTACCCTGTGAAATTACCCTTACGGCGGTCTAGCCGCCTTCTTTACTATTATAGCACAAATCTAGCACAAGCGCACCGTAGACTCAGTCTCTAGCAAAATGCATTACGATCGTACTTGGTGAGCGCCGAAGTGGTAATACGTCACCTCACATTTCCTTAGTCTTCCCCATTTAGAAGACGCGGTGCGGCTATTAGCGGCTTTGCATCCAAGTAGCGTGTCTCGCTAAACAGTGACGATTTAGTAATAGTCCTACAAAACGGACGGCTTTTATTTTAACGAGACAAGTGCCCTAGTGTTAATACAGTGTCTACCAATTCAGTTTGGGGTACTTGGTGAAGCCTACCCCCACTCCCTGGAAATGTGCGTCAAACAAGCCTCACGCAAAGCATTCTGTGGCAAGACCTTTTTGGAAGCAGACACCATCAGTAACGTTTGATTGGCTTATATAATTATAGATTGGCCTGTTGGCCTAATAACTATGATATATACGGTTCTGCCTTCCAGGTCTGGAGGGTTAGTTAAAGTCATGGTCGTCAATAGTCAGGAGCAGTAGTGCTCAGTGTCAAGGGAAGGCCTTCCCCGTTTCCCTATAACCAAACGTAACTGACAATTATCTGTCAAGGTACGGATTAGGAGATGGGCAGGTAATATAAACCTATCCTATCAGCCTAGGATAATTATTGTAGTAAAAGACTCACCCAGTCGCACCAACACACACACACACGCACACACGTATACAACGTTAAGTACTTGCTTGGTCTAATCTGGCCTTTACTTGACTTAAATCTTAATACTCGCTGTCTTGCAACAGCCTACTCGGACATAACCCATGGTGTACACCAAGCTGCCTATCCTTCCTACTCTGTACCAGGACGTCCGTATCGTAAAGCGGTTCAAAACCAACTGCCTTGACTGATTGCATCAGTCTCCTAAATTCCTCCAAAACACCACGCTTAACCCATGTTCCCACACTTTCGCAGGACAGGTTTATGACCGTTTTTGTGCAATTGTTTCAAGGGTCCATTTGGGTACCGATGGGCCCGACTTATGATAACCAGATGTGATACAAGTATTGTAAGTGGCGCTTAGAAATCAGATATTTTACTCGTTTCTTTAGAATTTGCTGAATTATTGCTTTCGACCCGTCGGCTGTCATTATCCCTAGTTTGCCTGTCATTAAATAGAGAATTTATGCGTTTCTAAGTGTCCCGAACCAAGTGTTGGTTTTAAAATAAGTATAATATTTTGTTATTAAATAGGAGTACGTGACAAACAGTCACAATAGATTTATTATCTGTGGCAACCCTAAGTGAGGTGTTGAAAGGGACTGCGTGGCTATCGCCCTTCAAACCTCCCTAGCTGACTAGTTCCTGAACACTGCTAGGATATCGAAGCAGGACCTAGGCTTACATAGGATCAGAGATGGCTGCGTGGTTACCGAACTCTGAACGTCTAGCTAGTGATCTGTGTCTAACACAGATCCGGCGTGGTTCATATACCCAGCCCGTTGATATGTGAGTATAATGTCTACACATAATCGTCTGTAGTTGTGCGGCGGAGACTAGCGGAGTGGCGCTTGCGCAGATTGTTCCACACGATGATAATGATGTATACTGAGTTATTATTTATTAATTCTGTGAGTTGTTGTCATGATGTTGCAGATTTTCCTTCATATTATAATTGAGCTTGGCGAATAAAACAACAACTTAAAAAAAAGGTTCTTAGACTATAGTGGTTTTTTTCTTTTCAAAATAGTTGTCATTATAGATTTCAATAAGTTTCTAACTCGTGACGATTTCAAGCTACTATAATATAGCTGCTTGTGGAAATACTGTCACCTTACTGTCACACTAAGAATCGTTTTCAACCGCAGTGACAGTTTTGTTTTTCATAAGTTTTTTCGAAAATACTACGAAACAAACTTTGATATTAAGTCAGTATTTATACCACTTGAGCATGACTTGAGCTTTTATGGAAATCCTATTTCATTAGGTACTTTCAGTCCTTTTACGTGCAAAACGTAAAAGAACTGAAAGTACCTAATGACTCCGGACTAATTAAAAGTACCTAATAAACCTATACGTACAGTCAACAGCAAAAGTAGATGATCAAAAACAGAAACTCAATACTAGTGAACGGAGTTCGCGTCAGAACTGTGTGGCGTCGGAGTGATTCAAAAGTATATGATTGTAAATTATACCAAACATTTAGTACTAGTACAGCTGTCATATATTCGTGATCAGTTATAACTCCAAAAGTTATAAACACAATTCGCATCAGAACTAAGAAGTAAAAAAAATTTCAAAACTAGTGAACAGTCCACGATTGTTACTTGGAAAGCAATAAAGATATTGAGTATTGAGTACAGTTGAAATCAAAAATTAAATGATGAAACTGAGGCCACGTAACCATGAAGCAAATAATTCTTATTTTTAATTATCCCAGTAATTTTGTTTGTTATGTTTTACGGAAAAGCTGAATTTGATAAAGATTTGCATATTTAATAATATATGCCAAACATCCAATTGAACCCCGAAAAAAGCATATGTTTATTAAAAATCATATAATTTAAAAACTTTACTATATTAATTGTTTTTTTTTGTAACTTCTGTCAAATGTTCAAAAGTAGCTGATGTGATACAAAACGATAATTCAATAAATATTATTATCTTTGTATGTTCGCGAATTTATGTCAATGTTCAAAAGTAGCTATACAGTAGCGGCTACAGTATATTAAAAACGGAAGGTAGATTGATATTTTTATCTCTAGTCTAGTCTATTGACACTGCTTGCAATGTTCTAAAGTAGCTGATGCGATACAAAATCATAACTGAAGCCGACTGGGCAAAAGCAATTATTGAGTTATGATTTTGTATCGCATCAGCTACTTTAGAACATTGCAAGCATAACTGTAGCCGACCGACTGGGCAAAAGCAATTATTGAGTTATGATTTTGTATCGCATCAGCTACTTTAGAACATTGCAAGCAGTGTCAATAGACTAGACTAGAGATAAAAATATCAATCTACCTTCCGTTTTTAATATACTGTAGCCGCTACTGTATAGCTACTTTTGAACATTGACATAAATTCGCGAACATACAAAGATAATAATATTTATTGAATTATCGTTTTGTATCACATCAGCTACTTTTGAACATTTGACAGAAGTTACAAAAAAAAACAATTAATATAGTAAAGTTTTTAAATTATATGATCTATATCTATACATATAATAAAACAGTAAAAAAACTGTGTCTGTACATTGAATATATTAAAAAAATAATAATTGAGGGGGTTTTAGAAACAGTAATAGAGCATGAATCCAAAAAAAAAATTTTGTCTGTTTGTCTGTATGTCTGTTTGTCTGTTTGTTTGTACACGCTAATCTTCGGAACTACTGGACGGATTGGAATGATTTTTTTTTTTGTTGTATAGGTATTAAGTCTGGGCAACATATAGGCTATAATTTATCTTGGAAACTTGAACACCTGATGCAGAACCGCAACAGACCAGCTAAACTATAAGAGATACAAAAATGATACCTTAGCAAAAATTGTTCCACGTGATTAGCATTTTCTGCTGAGAGAATAAATTTGAAGATCTGGAACACCTGATGTGGAACTCCAAGAGCCCAGCTACACTGTAACATATATAGGAATGACGTCTTAGCAAAAGTTGTTCGGTCTGATGGGCATTTCCTGTTGACTTATAAAAATCGAAGATCTGGAACACCTGTTGTGGAACTCCAAGAGCCTGGCTACACTATAACATTATATGGGAATGACGTCTTAGCAAAAGTTGTTCGGTCTGATGGGCATTTTCTGTTGATTTATAAAAATCGAAGATCTGGAACACCTGTTCTGGAACTCCAAGAGCCTAGCTACACCATAACACATATAAGAATGACGTCTTAGCGAAAGTTGTTCAGCCTGATGAGCACTCTCTGTTGATGTATAAAAATTAAAGATCTGGAACACCTGTTGTGGTACTCCAAGAGCCTAGCTACACCATTACACATATAGGAATAACGTCTTAGCACAAGTTGTTCAATCTGATGAGCACTCTCTGTTGACTTATAAAAATCGAAGATCTGGAACACCTGTTGTGGAACTCCAAGAGCCTAGCTACAACATAACACATATAGGAATGACGTCTTTGACGTCTTTGTTGTTCAATATGATGGGCATTTCCTGTTGACTTATAAAAATCGAAGATCAGAAACATCTGATGTGGAAATCAAAGCTATCACAAATTTTACTGTGTAATTATAAAATAACATAAACTGGGAGTACCTGCACGCGGTGAAGGCGGTAACAGTTTAGGACTGATTTTCGATGACGATGGTATATCATTGAAAATTTGACTCTACTGGCCAAAACTCTTATTTATTTTTTTATTTTATCGTATGAATATGCCTTCGGGCTCATGTTGTTTGAGTGTTTAATTTCCTTTTCCATTTATCTTCGTGACACTGTAGCGCGGTAACGCAGGGGAGCAGTCATTTTAATTTCGATTTTTATTGATCAGGTATCTTCACTATAAAACTATGACCATGCCTAGAAAGAGGTCAAATCTTTCCCAATGTTCCAAGAGAGCTAAAAGATTGAGGATCATAAGATCCCAAGAATCTACCGAAGAGCGTCAGGAGAGACTTGATGTTGTTCGAGAACATTTGGCTGCAACTCGCTCCGTGGAAACCTCTTCGGGTCGCGAAGCACGCCTGCGTTCTCAGCGTATTCATTAGGTCTCTAGAGACCAGTGAAGAATATGATGCGCGACTGACCGCTGATCGTGAACGTCATGTATTGTCTCGCGAGTCAGAGACGTTCACGGAAAGAGAATTACGCTTGAGTTCCAAGCGTATCTACGCATCGACTTCTAGGTCTCTAGAGGAGGAATATAATAATGCGGTTACCAAAATGAAAACGATGACAAATGGACTGTATGTTTTGGTGGTTGTTGGAATGAAATTAAACTAAAGCTCAGTGTGATAAAAGATTTAAATGGGAAAAATGATAAAAAATAACATAAATGGCGACCCCGTTGTCGCTGGCATAAGCAACAGGGTCCGCGTACGAAGTCGCGGGCAGAAGCTAGTTTTTAATAAACATATGCTTTTTTCGGGGTTCAATTGGATGAAATTTGGCATATATTATTAAATATGCAAATCTTTATCAAATTCAGCTTTTCCGTAAAACATAACAAACAAAATTACTGGGATAATTAAAAATAAGAATTATTTGCTTCATGGTTACGTGGCCTCAGTTTCATCATTTAATTTTTGATTTCAACTGTACTCAATACTCAATATCTTTATTGCTTTCCAAGTAACAATCGTGGACTGTTCACTAGTTTTGAAATTTTTTTTACTTCTTAGTTCTGATGCGAATTGTGTTTATAACTTTTGGAGTTATAACTGATCACGAATATATGACAGCTGTACTAGTACTAAATGTTTGGTATAATTTACAATCATATACTTTTGAATCACTCCGACGCCACACAGTTCTGACGCGAACTCCGTTCACTAGTATTGAGTTTCTGTTTTTGATCATCTACTTTTGCTGTTGACTGTACATACCAACCTAGTGCTATAATGAATAATGGTACTTATTGGCGTACCAGTGAGGCGGCGGAAATCATCAAATTGAGAAACTCTCGGGTGTTCGAGGTTCACCGGGCGGCGCGAGAGTATCTTATTAGGCTGTGGTTACAAAGGCGCGCTCTCGATCGCTAATTGGATGGTGCTTGCGAGGAGTGCGCCCGTGTTCCGTCGGCTGTACTTTGATCTAAAAGCCGATGGCCGCCCCCGACGCTGCACGCTCTAGTAAGTAACAGGTAAGCCGCTGCGAAGCATCGCTGACGTGTTTATAGTATAGCAAGGAGATCAACCGACGGCGACGCAGAAAATGGCGTGTGTCATGTGGCGACAGTGGCGCCGGCGAACCGCAGCACTGTCACACCGCATTGATGCGAGAGTCCAGATAATTTCATAAAAACTTTGGGTCGCGCAGAGATAACAGTCAAAAAAGGTGGATGAAAAGTATTTACAGGTCTAAGGGGAATGGCTGTATATATACAGGTATAATGGACACACACACATATCTCACTAGAAATTAATAGATCCAGAGTGCGGACTATGTGGTTTTTTAACAGTTATATTGTTAACAGTTTATATGTACATACTTAGTTAACAAAAATAAAAATATACGCAGCGCAATCAATCGCCTCCACGTTCAGATGTGGCACAGCGCGATTTCTGTCACAACGCTATACAATGTATCTCGAGCCAATAATTCACCATCGCTATTTTCAGGTAACAACCTTGTCTTAGGTAAAACATGATGACATCGTGTGAGTCCGCCAGAATATTACTTTACGTCGATTCTGTAAAATTCAAACAACAACTGGCATGGCGAAGGCTTTCTTGAGAACTCAAAATGCCAGAGAGCGAAGTCGACGCCAGTAGGAGGAACTAGCCGTGCGCCAAAATAGTTAAGGTGGCACAATCAACAATTACAAACAGTGGACCAAGGTTAGGTTAGGTTAGTTTTTTTACTACATGTTAGTTAGAACCACTTAACATTCCTCAAAGCAAACCACTTAGAATGTGCGACGAATCTTGGTTTGAAGTGTGCTCATTGGTTTCATAAATTTTATGTTATTGTTAATTTTACAATATTATGATGACGATATTATGTTGCTTTGCTCATGCTCAATGATGAACTCAGTTCATAAACTGATACATCTCGAGTTGATTTGTACTTTTATTTTATACTTATTTGATTTAGGAAAGAACTTGAGATTAGAGAACCTTCATGTATGTAACTACATATTTATGATTTTAGCTTCACGTCACGCCAAGCCACTTGCTTCCCTTCTCGCCGCTCTTGGACAAATATGGTTCGTGCTGGTCGAGGTGCTGGTTCCGTTTGTAAGTACAAAATAAAAATAACTACCATAACTTCATTTTTCAAACGAATGACAATGGAAAGCTGCTATTTAAGATTTTTTATTTACGCATCATAGTAATCTGGGTTCTTTTTTCAGCATCACGTCACTCGTCTTCAGTTGCTGCTCCTCCACCGTCTCAACGGCGATTCTCCACCACTACAGAAAGATTCCTAAGGGTGGAAGAACAGCAGCTGAAAATACAACTGTATGCACAAATCCTGCAGTTCTTTCTGGAGGGAAACAGATCGAATTTTAGCTGAAGCTGTGGCTGCAGTGGGGAAAGGGCTGCAAGCATTGGCAGAGGCTAAGAATAAAGATAGGGTGTAAAAATAGAAGTTAGTATAATATACAGGGTTATTTGTACAACACCAGAAACCTCTTAAGAGGTCATTGTACTCATCATTATGAACAACTTTTACTATGGGACCAAACCTGAAATCGCGAAAAATAATTCAGCTGTTCCCTACATTTATGTTCGTATGTTCGTCAAAATGTAAGGAACAGCTGATTATTTTTTCGCGATTTCAGGTATAAAATATTTAAATCTGCATCTGTTATCTGAAAAGAAAAAAAATAAAATATTAAGAAGACTAATTGAATACCTATAGATATATATATATATAATAGATTACAATGTTGAAATCCATTTTACCAGTTGCACATTTCTTGCATGGTAACCTTTACGGCAGTAGAAACGTTCTTCATTCTCTACTGGTTTTTTCAACTCGCTGACACGCTCGCAAGGGCTACCCTTGCGAGCGTGTCTGCGATTTGAACTTAATTTCAGCTAGTGTAAATTCGAGTTATCAACCGAGTTTTTAGAATGCCAATCAAGAAACTCACTGCGGATTCAGATTCGAAGTTTAGAACGTGGTCTTACAGAATCACACTGCTTATCAACCTCTTGTGATCACACAGTTTGTGTGTTTGTGTTTGCTGTGCCTTTGTTTGTTTTTGCTCAACTTGGCGGAGTGACGGATATGCAGTCCTAAATTTTTAATATGGAAAAATGTTAATCTTACCAAAATTCGGAACCCTCGCTGCAACTTTTTCTTTGCCAGGTTTTTGTGTTTGTATCTTTGAACCCTGGTGTAAAACAGGCCTGTATTGAATTTTTGACGTTACGTCGTCATGTATTGTGAAATGAAACAATGTATAAAATTCGATTGTTTAATAAACATTTTCAGATGATTGTATGACAAGGGGAACGCTTACAGTTATCACAACAGTATGTACAGTGGAGAGGCGACCTCGCTCACCGCGGGCCGGTGCGCGCGCGCGCCGCGTGGTACCTGCAACACACGGAGCCGTGAGCGCACGAGCGCGCAGGCGACTTGCACGCATGCGGACTAGCCTAACTCGCAGCTATTGGACTGGGACTAGCTTATAATACTGCTAACAGCACAGATCGCTACAATCACCCGGACACTTTATTACGCAACCATATTTGTTTTCACATAGGTCCGAGATAAGTATCCACCTAACCAAGTGACCCCCGAGGTTGTATGTATACTTTTCTCGGTTTCTTAAGTGCATAGATGCGCGTCGGGCGACGGATGCAGACCATAGACTGTATTGGAGCTGTGCCACTAAGATCCTACGGGTATCTACGCGCGGGCACTACAGCCGGCCGGTGTCAGTGCAGGGCGGGACACGCGGGACGGGGCGGAACTGCACTCATGCAGCTAGCCAGCATGCACTGTCCGCACTGCGTCGTAGTGCCTAGTCACTAGTGTCTTAGAAGCGCACAAGCCATGCTGGGTTTTGGGGGCCGGGGCTCTAGTCGAAGTCACTCAAATAAGTATATTACCGATTCTAACGGTCCTCTATGTCGTCTTCTTCTTAGAAACGGTGGCTTAATTGGAAAGAGAAAATGCTAGTTTACTGTTCTGGTAACGTGTTGCTACGATACACACTGTATGAGGGCTAAACATTCTGACAAGTCTAAAGATCATCATGAGTTTACAGGGCAACTTACGAATTAACGAGAATGACTGAAAATATGGCAAACATGTGAGATACGGTAACAGTGGTGTGTGCTAGCGACTCACCTGACGGTGGGCTGGCTAGCGAGGCTCGGGTGGTCGCGGCGGCGTCGCGCGCGAGCCGCGCGCCGGCCGCGCGCCTCCCGGCTGCCCTGCGAGCCGTACACCGTATCATCCGCGCTCGACTCCACTGCCGGCAGCGTGTCTGCACAGACGCGGGCGTCAGCAGTCAGCACAGCCTACACAGTACTCACAGGGAGGCGTGCTCACCGGACAGGTGCGCGGCGGGCAGGCGGTACAGCTCGGCGGCGCACGCGGCGCACGGCGACCCGCTCGACTCCGAGTCGCTGTCACGCGGCCGCCCGTACTCTGTTCAACACGAATTCTTCTGTTAGAACATCGCCTCACTAGTAAAGTCTGAAGTGGGTTACTTTGTGAAAGATGATGATGTGAACTCCGAGCTGGTTGGCGCCTGTTTGGATTATTTGGAGGAGAAAGACGAAATAAATGTGAACTCAATTTCATAGAATTATACTAATGTAGGCGCACGCTCATAATGATGTGCATTGATATTAGATGAACCAAATAAAACACTCTCACTAACATCGCGTGTAGGGTAGGAAAGAAAGTATTTTTGTGGTATATCATGTATAAGTTGGTGAAATTTTTGTATTTATTTGTATGATTATTTAAATGGCCATTTAAATAAAATTAGGAAACAATAGAACACAATATTTACTCCTGGAGGAGACTTGCGACCTGGCAGTTTGACCGTTATAGGCTGATTACTTCAAGTGACTCATTGTCGTAAGTCAACTTCTACTGCCCAAAATGACTGTGCGGCCGTGCTTCTTACAATTATACGAGATGCGTAAGTACTGCTAACGAGTGGTTGCCAGTAAGTATATTATTATTACATACTGAACTAACCTGGCGCGTGCGCGAGCAGGTTGGGGCGCGGCGGCGGCGCCGCCAGGTCCAGCGGCTCGGCGCGCCCGAACGTGCGCAGGTGCAGCGCGCAGCCCGCGCCCGCGCCGCCCTCGCACTCCGCGCCCGTGCCGGCGCCGTCCGACATACTGAACGTCGCGTACGGGCTGATCTCGTGCAGCTCTCCCGTCGCTACAAAACAATCATCTTAATAATTTGATATTGTTATTTTTCATACAACATTTATGTAAGTGTTGCGTGCGAAAGTGGCCTTTTTTTGATGGTGTGAAATCATCAAAGGAGGGGTCCTGACCTCCCGCTCTGGGTGGAGCGGAAAGGAGCGTCAGACACATACGGACTATAACTCATCCATGTTCCTTTCTGAACCCATTATGTTCTGGAGTAGCGGTAACCCTTTCGGACTTACTCGGCTTTGGCCCTAACGAGTCTCTTTCTTAATGCTTACATCTCTTTGTGGTGCGCGCTGAACACGAATGCGCCATCCGGCATGGGTCTGGCCCTGATCGGACGGCGGCAGAGTGGTTCCCGCGGCGGCCAAGACGTGAGGCTCTGTCCCTAAACCATCCCCCTCCTTCGCTAGCATAACTGCTTGACAGAAGGCGGTGACTGCCTCCCACTCCCTCTCGCTCCGGATCATAGATTGAACTAAGGCCAGACGCGAGAGGTCAACACCGCTGCCGATCACCGCCACGAGAACATTGCAGTGCTCCGCCTAAGCGGTGCAGACTTCCACAATATGCTCCTCCATGTCCCTAGAGCGATCCTCGCAATGGCGACACCCGGGCGTTTCTTCCTGCCCGATAATGTGCAGGAATCGCCCGAAGCATCCGGTGAGGACACCGTGACTCTCTAGCCACTCCTCAAGAGAGCTAAGCTGCCATACCACCATTTTAGACTTTCACGTGTGCGAAACTGTGCCACGTCTGCAACCCGAACAAAACGAGATCTATCACAAAATATAACGATGTTATATTGATTGAGAATAGTGAATACGGGCTTTTTACAGGCAATTTTTTCTGCTTAATTTGCTTTTAGCACAAAATTGCAAGGACCATAATGTTGCATTATCTGTGACTTCCTCTGGAAACGCTGCAACAATGCCAAACAGTGGACTAATGGCATATTTGGTCTTTAAATTACCTCTAAGTCTGGCGAGCGCAGAAACCTCTACGTGCCACATCAGTAAAAGCAGCGTGGCATCCTGTTCCAACAGTGCAAGCTGACCGTGTAGAACGAGTGCACACCTGTGTGTGTGACACAAATGCGCCATCGAAGCTCTTGATCGCTGTCTACGGCAATCAAACGGTTTGGTGGTTTTACTGGCTGCCTCTGTTAGCATCTCCAACTTACACCCCTCCGGCCAGCCCGGAGTGATCTAAGTGATTGTGCAGCGTGGCCAGGTGCTCATTTCAGCATCTGGCAGCGCGCACTTTACTCTTATTCCCTTAAATTCGGTCACTTTATTATCAATTTTAATAATAGATTCTAATTGTGTTTATTAAAACTTTACTATTGACAAGTTCTTCAATTTAAATCCTAAAATGCATATCATTCATCAAATCATATAACATAGTTTACATGAGTGGAGTAGTTTGATCGCTTTACGAGACGCGAGACTAAGCGGACGTGTGCTGTATTTGATAATTATGATATAAACAATTACGATAATTAAATATAAATATTGCTCCGTCAGTATAAAGTTAAAGTGTGTCG
Source organism: Hyppa rectilinea (assembly GCA_951799385.1). Classification (NCBI taxonomy): domain Eukaryota; kingdom Metazoa; phylum Arthropoda; class Insecta; order Lepidoptera; family Noctuidae; genus Hyppa; species Hyppa rectilinea. Next base: position 22,121,446 of record OX637301.1, on the reverse strand, counting down.
CGTGTGTCTGTAGGTTTTTACCGATTAAGCAAGATGAACTAAATTGTTTAATAAACTTAAATAAAGTGTTTCTGGTAGAATGTCCAACCCAGGATCGAGCCTGTTTGGTCGTAGCCAATTACTACGGCGAAGTCCTCCGCCGACGCCTACCCAACCATTACCCCCGAGCGACCCAAACCCACCAGCACCCGCGGAGAAAGAATTGCCGACTGAAGTCATTAGTACGTACGTCGGAGATCCAGAAGTGGCTAGGATCTATAGATGGGCTTCTGAATGAGGTCTGCACTATTGTCGGTGATGGGAAAATGAACTCGGACCAGAAGCTTCGTGTCAGCACTCTCTGCCGGAAGGTCTCCACTGGGACATCTCAGATGGCCGTTTTATACCAATCTTTGAAGTCAAAAACGATCCAGGCCTATACCACAATCCAGTACCTTCAGGCCCACCAGAACGTCGTGAACTGTCTCCAGCAATTCCGCGAGGTCGTAGAGGCTAAGTTAAGTCCAGCCGAAAATAGTTCTTATGCTAGCATGGTGAAGAAAGGCACCGATAACTTTGTCCGTCCTGCTAACTTGAGATCAGTTGCCATCTATCCCAGCGATAAGACCCAAACAAGTGACGACACCAAGTCGCTTGTCCAAAAGATCATCTCCCCAGAACAACTTAAGCTTCATATCCGTGGCCTGAAAAGAGTGAAAAATGGGGGCGTTCTGATAAGCACGGAAAATAAAGGCGACATTGATAAACTCAAGAACTCAGGAAAACTGGTTTCATTGGGCCTTACAATAGAAGAACCTTCCAAACGCCGCCCTAGGATCGCTGTCATTGGTGTCCCCGTAACCCTTACTGAAAAAGAGGTATTTGACTGTATTTACGAGCAGAACCTATCAGACAAATTGCCGCATATAACTCGTGAGTCCTTCCTTGAGTGCATCAAATTAAGCCATAAATCGGGTAAGAAAGATCTTCCTACGTGTAACTACATCTTGGAACTACCTGCTAGCTTAAGAAAAGTGATAATCAATCAGAGCCGAATTTTTATAAATTGGACATCATGCCCTGTGAGAGATTTCACGATAGTCACCAGGTGCTTCAATTGCCAGCAGTTCGGACACGCAGCCAAGTTTTGCCGGGAAACAAGTCCTACTTACAACCACTGTGGAGAGAGTGGACACTCCTTCAAGGATTGCAGCAGCAAAGCGTCTCCCCCTCAATGCGCGACGTGCAAGCGCTTCAAGAGGAAATGTGACCATCCAACTGGTGATGTAGGTTGCCCGGCCCGCAAACATGCAGAAATGAACTATATCAACTCAATAGATTATGAAGGTGCCTAAGAGCGCCACTTAACTCTTTATTTAGTTAGCAGATAAACAGGTAGCTTGTATTTATTTCCGCTTCTTTTGTAATTGTCATGACAAATCATCTAATTTGCGATCTAGATAGTTTTTCTGTGTCAGAGTCTAAAATCTGTAATGTTGAGGATTGTAAACACCTTCTTCCTTCTGGTAACAAAACTTTAGCCTTGCTCACACAGAATATTCGCAGCATAAACCGAAACATTAATGGTTTTGAAGTGTTATTACAGAGTCTAGACATAAACTGTGATATTATGGTCTTAACAGAATGTTGGTTGTCAAAACAGACGGCCAACTTACCATCTCTTGACGGTTATTATTCGTACAAAACTGACAAAAACATAAACCAGAACGATGGAGTAGTAGTTTATATCAAAAATAATTTAAGAACAGAGAAACAAGAACCTGTGTTCCTCGACAGTAAATGTTTAATAATTAAAATTATACCTGACACGGTAGTCGTGGCGATTTATAGGCCTCCGTCTCAAAATATGGATAGATTTTTAGACTCACTAGATACTAACTTAAAAAACATAACATCTTTTAAAAACATAATACTTTTGGGCGATATTAACATTAACATTGCTTCCGGGAAAACAGATACCCATGTACATAATTATCTAAATATTTGCTCATTTCATGGACTTCTACCAGCTCACTATTACCCCACGCATCAGAGCGGCTCATGCTTAGACCATATCATTCTAAAATCAAAAAACCCATCGAAAACATTGGTTACAAATTCTACGCTAACCGATCATCAAGCTGTTTTACTAACATTACAAATAAATTCACCTAGAAAAAACTGCATGCGTAGCTACACTAAAATCAATATGACAAATCTTGAAAAGGACATACGCGGTATTAATTTTGACCCTGTTTATAATTCAGACGATGCAAATAGTTCTTTAAAGTATTTAATAAACTCGCTACAATCTGCACTAAAGCAAAATACGTTCACTAAAACAATGCCTAGAAAGTATAGTTGTATCAAACCCTGGATCACACCCGGTCTCGTTCGCTGTATAAGGCATAGAGACAAACTTCACCTAAAATTAAGACTTGCTCCTGATGACGAAGTACTTTCTGTTACTTATAAAAGATATCGGAACTTCTGTAATAATCTTTTGAAAAAACTAAAAAATCAATATGATAAAAATGAATTGCAGAAGGCAGGGAAAAATAGCAAACTTGTATGGAAATTTGTTAAAACTCATACATTTAGATCAAGAAATTCCGAACCTTCGCTTGATATACTGTCAACAGAGATAAACCCATTCGAAGCAATCAATAAAGTAAACCACTATTTTGTTAACGTTAGTAAAAACTTGGCCGAAGGATCAGTAAACTCAAGTATTATTTCCCAACAACACCCGACCATGACATCTTCTACACTAAATTCTTTTGTTTTATTATATACGGATGTTAACGAAGTAGTCGGAACGATAAACGGGTTAAAGGATGTTTGTGCCACCGGGTGGGATGAGATACCTAATAATATTCTTAAACGATTTAAATACCTACTTGCACCTCCTCTAACCCACATTTTTCAACTATGCTTATCTAAAGGAATATTCCCAAAATTGCTTAAAAAGGCTGTGGTCACACCTGTATTTAAATCTGGAGACAAAAACTAGTCTATATATATAATAACTACAGACCCATTTCAGTGTTAACAGGGATCTCAAAAATTTTAGAAAAAATTATAAACAGTAGATTGATAAAATATCTAGAAGATAACAGACTACTTTCAGACAGTCAATTTGGTTTTAGGGCCAAAAGATCAACTAGCCAAGCAGTCCACGAATTGACTAATTATGTTACTACCAACCTAGATAATGGTATGCACATGTGGCGGACGGGCTACCGTCGTCGCAAGCACAACACTATCGCAAGCTACAGACATCCCTACGCTCAACCGGTCCAGGCGCAGCGGTGGATCCACGGCGCGCGGGGCAGCGGCGAGGATCCTGCTCCCAGTCGCCGAGCGCTCGCGCCAGTGCACAGCCAAACCTCTCAACGCACACCCGCGTCGCTTCGCACTACGCTCGCGCCCGCGCATTCTTATGTTTCATATTGTATAAAATCATACTTTCCGGCTTACCATCTTGTCCAAACTGTTGCATCACATCCTTGCTGCATCTATCTTCCGCTTGAGCTTGCATTCGCGCTTACATCGCAAATAAACGAATTAGTGGAGCTACTGCGTTCATATTAAATCAATCACCCGTAGCGTAGTACCCATATTGGTGACCCGCCTGTGTGTTATAAGAACACGTTATCGAGCGCCGATAGCGAGATGTCGACGGATGGAAATACGAAACCGGGGTCCGGAGCGCAGCCGAAGGACGACAATACTCGCGATGCCTCTGTATCCGGTTTTGTCGACCGCGTGGCTGTCCGGTTGCCGCCATTTTGGGCAGAAGATCCGGATGTATGGTTTGCCCAGGTGGAGGCGCAGTTTGCTGTTTCTGGTGTTAAGGACGACGCGACAAAATTCAACCAGGTTGTTTCCCAACTTGATCAAAGGTATGTGAAGGAAGTGAAAGACCTCATTAAGAACCCGCCGCGCACAGAGAAATATCCGAAATTGAAGCAAGAGTTAACGAAACGTCTATCGATTTCTAAAGAATTCCAAATAAGCCAGCTACTGTCTCACGAGGAATTGGGCGATCGTAAACCGTCTCAGTTTTTACGCCACCTTAAAACCCTAGCCGACGGAGGGATATCGGATGAATTTTTGCGGAACATGTGGTCGAGCCGACTCCCGCAACACGTGCAGGCAATCATTATGTCTCAGGCTTCTTCTAGCCTTGAGGATGTGGCAGAGCTCGCGGATAAGATTTGTGAGGTATCCCCATCGTCACAACAGGTAGCTAGCACCACGTTTAATGTTGACAGTTTATTACAGCGCATGGATCAGTTGATAACGTCACGCATCCAGTCGGAGCTTTCGCGTCAGATTTCCCAGATGACTGTGAATCGTGGCCGTGACCGTGGACGCTCGCGCAACCGTTCTTCAGGGCGATCGAGGAGTAGAGGTCAGAGCCACAACCGGACACCAGGTATGTGCTGGTACCATAATAATTTTGGTGACAAGGCACGCAAATGCACAGCTCCGTGTAATTTCAAGTCGGGAAACTCCCACGGCAGTCAGTAGAAGCGGCCGCAGACTGTCGGGCTACCAGCCGCTTATTCGTCACGGACAGGAAAACCAAGGTGCAATACCTCATTGATACCGGTTCCGACCTTTGTGTACTGCCACGTCGGTTCCTACGTCAAGCTAGGAATCCTACCGACTACAGTCTCACAGCAGCAAACGGCACCATTATTCAAACATACGGCACTTTGAATTTACACCTGGACCTGGGACTGCGGCGAGATTTTACTTGGAATTTTGTGGTAGCGAACGTGGACAAGCCTATCCTAGGTGCTGACTTTATCTCACATTATGGCCTTCTTGTTGATTGCAGAAACAGTCGGTTACTGGACAGCCTAACCACAATGTCATCAGCAGGATCACTCAGAAAATGCCACGTGTCAAGTATCAAGGTGATATCCGGTAACAGTGAGTACCATAAACTATTGGCTCAATATCCTGCTTTAACAAAGCCATCAGGTGTACATCGACAGATCAAACACTCTACTGTTCACTACATACGTACCACGCCAGGCCAACCAGTTTTTATTTCATCTCCTCCCGACACTGCTACTATGGCACACTCACAGCAGGATGACGCAGAATTACAGGAACTTATTTCCTCAAATTCTTCTTCCCTGAAGCTAGAGAAAGTCCCAGTGCCAGGTACAAGTTACACTCTCTATTGTGATGTCTCTCTGTCGAGGCCTCGTCCTTATGTCCCTAAGGAGCTGCGTCGGCAGATCTTCAACTCTTTACACTCCATGAGCCACCCTGGAACCAAATCAAGTATCAAACTTATAACAGAAAGGTTCGTCTGGCCCTCCGTGCGCAAGGACTGTCGTAGTTGGGTCAGAACCTGCGAAGCATCCCAAAGAAGTAAGGTACAACGGCACACTTCTTCCCCTTTGAGCAACTTCCAACTTCCGGGAGAACGATTTAGTCACGTCCATATAGACTTGATTGGCCCACTTCCTTCTTCTGACGACTACAAATACTGTCTCACAGCCATCGACAGGTATACCCGCTGGCCAGAGGTTCTCCCTCTCAAGGACATAACAGCAGAAACTGTAGCAAAAGGTTTTTGTGACACCTGGATTTCACGCTTTGGTTGTCCGCAGATTTTGACATCAGACAGAGGCCGCCAATTTACATCCCACCTTTTCAAGACATTGACAGATCTCTGTGGAGTCCAGCTACGCCACACAACTTCCTACCATCCTGCTGCGAACGGCATGGTCGAGAGGTTACACCGCACCCTGAAGGCTGCGATCATGGCGCATGGCGAGAAGAGATGGACGGACATACTCCCCGTGGTTCTTCTCGGCATCAGAACGGCGTGGAAAGAAGATCTCAAATGCTCAGCAGCCGAGATGATATATGGTGAGCCATTGAGGATCCCTGGTGAGTTCATTCACTATACTAAATCTCAGACAGTTCCACAACCAGATTTCGTTTCGCAACTACGAGCCCACATGTCAGAGCTCAGACCTCAACCAGCTTCTAGACATTCAAATAATACTGTTTTCGTTCATGAGGACCTACAGAAATGTACACACATATTTCTCCGTAAAGATGCCTTACGTGGAGCACTACAAGCACCGTATACGGGACCACACAAAGTCATTACCAGAACAGATAAGACCGTCACTGTTGAATTAAATAGAGGACCAGTGACCGTCTCAATTGATAGATGTAAACCAGCTTACACCCAAGCTAATAACGATGTTGTCATTCCTGACAACCCCCTTCCTTCTTCCTATGCAAATCTGGACTGGAACAGGAAATAGACAGTTTGAAGAAGACCAAAGAGGACATTACCATTTTGCAGGAACGCTGTAGGACTCTAGAGCTTCAGTGTCGTGACAATGAGCAGAGATCCAGGATCAATAATATTGAAATCAAGGGTGTGCCTGAATCGAATTCGGAAAATTTGTTCAGCATCATTGCTAAAATAGGTGATATAATCAAGTGCCCTATACCTCAAGATCGAATAAACTATATAGCGAGGATTCCCATGCGAAATGATAGCCATAACAAGACTATAATTTGCTCGGTGCACAATTCTTATCTCAAGAACGATTTTGTTGCTGCTGCTAGAAAACATAAGATCTTAAGGGCCGTCGATTTGGGACTGCAAGGTGACCGCAGAATTTATGTCAATGACCATCTGACGCTCGATAACAAAGCCTTACTCAATAAAACTAAAATTTTGGCAAAGGATAAAGGTTTTGAATATGTTTGGGTTACAGGCTGCAAAATTTTTATCCGTAAAAATCATTCGTCACCGAAGCACCACATCAGGACTGAGCAAGATTTAAAAAAGTTTTTTTAGGCATCATCACTGGTCGATCTGCTGATACACCATTGTTGATCGTCGACTCGTTAGATTTAAGTTTGAGAAACACAGGTATTCATTTTTTGTACGCATTCCATTCTCGCCCGCCTTTTGTTCTCTTATCGCTCAGTGTCACCTATTCATTTGACTCATTATGCTTTGATTATTGCTATTTTAAACTCTATTTGTTTGCGTTTAATGACGAAATCTGCTTACACTTAAAGCTTCTTTTTTATACCAACTATTTTTGCACATGGAATACAATTTTTTGCGCCTGTTCTATTGAATACGATTTATTTAATATAGCTAATACTTTGTTTTACCTACATTTGCTACTTAAACCGACTTGTATTGCTTATACTTTTTACTGGAGACAGAATATGAGTGTGCCTTATATTTTACCAATTATTGTTTTAGTATTACATTTAATTTATCATGGCACCTATTAGTATTTTTTATCAAAATGTTCGGGGGCTACGGACGAAAACATCTGTTTTGTATAGGAATGTTTGTAGTCATTCATTTGATATCATTTGTCTGACGGAAACATGGCTTATAGATGGTATTTCTGATAGCGAATTGTTTGACAATAGATATTTTGTATGGAGACGTGATCGAAATTACTCGAACACTAACCAAACTATGGGTGGGGGAGTCTTGATAGCCGTACGTCGAGAACTTGATGTCGTTGTCAGCAACGATTGGTGTTCGTCCGCTGAGGATCTATGGGTCACGTTGACTTTACACCAATCAAAACCCAGAGTAACCTACAAAATGCATATTTGTGTCGTTTATATATGTAATCAGCAGTCTGGTAACTCATTGATGGCTCAACTACACAACTTTGACAGTAACTTAGCAGATATTGTACTTAAACATCCTGCTGATAAGTTCTTGATACTTGGTGACTTTAATCAACCGAATATTGACTGGCATACGGCGGCGGACGGTGATTATCTGAGCCCAAGTAACTTGCGAGGCCCAATTCAGACCAGCTTCTGTGATACTCTAACCGCTTGCAATTTGTTACAGTATAATTCTCATCGCAATGTTAACGACAGGATTTTAGACCTCGTACTTTCTAACAACGAAGTTACTGTCACTGGTTGCCAGGATCCTTTAGTGCAAGAGGACTCCCACCATAAGGCACTCTGTATCTCTGCTGACTTTGTTCAATTACATCAGCTGCATTCTCAGCCTAGAGTCAAGTTTTTATATGCTCATGCAAATTATGACGCCATTAATGAAGAAATGGCGGCAAAGGATTGGTCATTAGAGCTAAACTGTAAGACCCTTGAAGAAGCTGTCAAGGTCTTTTACGATACTATCAACTTGCTTCGCAATAAATATATTCCTACTAAATTTATTGTCCCGAAGGGCAAGTATCCTCCTTGGTACAAAAGCCCTCTTATTAAAATAGTTAGGGAAAAAGCGAAATTTCACTCAAAATTTAAAAGGTATGGAAATTTGTCTGATCACCAATCATTTATTACATTACGTGAACGGGCTAAAGAATTGGAGAAGGAAATGTTCGAGAGTTACATTGCTAACATTGAATTAGCCATTTCTAAAAATTCTCGAGCATTTTGGCAATATGTAAAATCGAAACAACAAACTAACTGTTACCCGTCTGTTCTTAAATTAGGTGAAACGTCTTCTAACAATGGCGAGGAAATTTGTAATATGTTCGGCGACTATTTCTTTTCTAATTTCCAAGAAGGAAGTGATGACGATGAGTTCCCGTCTAATGTGAGTACGGATCACCCTGATTGCCAGACTGCTGGTCTAATATCTGACATCAGCTGTATTGATGTGCGGGAAGATGAAGTATTTCACTTGCTTAAACAAGTGGATCTTAATAAATCAGCTGGCCCTGATAATATTCCACCAATTTTTATATCGAAATGTGCTAAGTGTTTATCAGTTCCTTTGACAATATTATTTAAACGGTCATTTGAATTAGGAGTGGTGCCTACAATCTGGAAATCAGCGTATATAACGCCGATTCACAAAAAAGGCCCTAAGGACAGTATAGATAACTATAGACCGATATCGAAACTTTGCGTTTTCGCTAAAATTATGGAAAAAATTGTGCACAGGCAACTGTCTTCATCACTTAAACTAAGCTTCTCTGAACACCAACATGGATTTTTAAAAGGTCGCTCCACCACATCCAATCTCGTGGTTTGTAGTGATTATCTTACGGAGCACGTTACGTTATATACACTGATTACAGTAAGTGTTTTGATCGAATCGATCATGCTCTTCTACTGCGCAAATTGTTACTGATTGGTGTAAGGGGTAATTTGTTTCGATGGTTCTCGTCATACGTGGAGAATAGGTGTCAGACGGTGGTTCTCAATGGCTACACATCTAGAACATTATACATACCGTCAGGGGTTCCACAAGGATCCCTGTTAGGACCTCTTTTATTTAATATTTTCATAAATGACATTGCTTCCTGTTTTCTTAATTCGAAAATTTTATTGTATGCTGATGATATGAAAATTATGGGTCAAATGTCCACCGTTGAGGACGCACGTCTGATACAGGATGATTTGGACCGATTCCATATGTACTGCGTTAAAAATAGACTAGATCTAAATGTTTCCAAATGTTATGTATGTACATTTACCAGGAAACCACACCCTATTCAACATGATTACAAGCTATCGAATACTTCAATAGCCAGAGTCAGCGTCATCAGAGATCTTGGGGTAATTTTTGACTCAAAGCTTTTGTTCGACGCGCATGTTGATAGTGTAGCTAAAAAGGCTTCTAAGGCCTTGGGTTTTATTTTAAGAATGTCATCTGATTTTAAAAATATTAAAACAATGAAAATTCTTTATTGTGCGTTTGTCCGTAGCCATCTCGAATATGCTTCTCAAATTTGGAATCCACATTATAATGTTTACATTAATCGTCTCGAAAGTATACAAAGGCGATTTCTAAGATACACTCAATATCGGTCAAATACCTATCTCCCTAGTTATATAAGTCGGTGTAAGAAATTTCACATTCTGCCTCTACAGGAACGAAGGAACATTGCAGACCTTGCTTTCCTGTTTAGCCTTGTGAACGGATCTATTGACGTACCTGAGCTGGTGGGCAAGATAGGAATTCGTGTACCGTCTGTATTTATGCGAAGACCGCGTCTCCTTCACGTACCTATAGGCAAAACTATTTACAGACAAAACTCATTTATGATAAGAGCTTGTCGGTCGTTTAACATGGTGTGTCAGGATTTCGAGCTTGATTTATTTACTTCTAGCATAAGGAAACTTAAGAAAAGTTTGAGCGATCGTTTTTTTATTTGAATTAGTTATTAGTTTTATTGTTTCTCAGGAACACTGTCTTTATTTGCGGTTTACATATTATGTTAATCAGTTAATTTTATATATTTATTTATAAGTGGAAACTTTTAATTGGCCTTTGTTTATTTAATGTTGTTGCATAAACATCTGTATTAGCTGTAAGTTTCCCTAAAAGTAATAAAATAAAATAAAAATAAAATAAATCAAACTCCTCTTCCTAAAATCACTCGTTCAGGACGCAAAGTCAAGTTTCCTGATTTCTATTCCGCAGGACTTTAAAACTCCAAAGGGGGTGATGTGGCGGACGGGCTACCGTCGTCGCAAGCACAACACTATCGCAAGCTACAGACATCCCTACGCTCAACCGGTCCAGGCGCAGCGGTGGATCCACGGCGCGCGGGGCAGCGGCGAGGATCCTGCTCCCAGTCGCCGAGCGCTCGCGCCAGTGCACAGCCAAACCTCTCAACGCACACCCGCGTCGCTTCGCACTACGCTCGCGCCCGCGCATTCTTATGTTTCATATTGTATAAAATCATACTTTCCGGCTTACCATCTTGTCCAAACTGTTGCATCACATCCTTGCTGCATCTATCTTCCGCTTGAGCTTGCATTCGCGCTTACATCGCAAATAAACGAATTAGTGGAGCTACTGCGTTCATATTAAATCAATCACCCGTAGCGTAGTACCCTTACACACAATTGGGATCTTTCTAGACCTTGCCAAAGCTTTCGACACTATTTCTTGTACTTTACTTTTGCACAAGCTTGAAACACTTGGGATAAGAGGAGAACAACTTCTACTATTTTCTGATTATTTTAGCAATCGTCATCAATGTGTTAAAATTGGTCAGTACCTATACAAGCTCTGAACTAAAAAAATAATAATTTTGGCATTCCACAAGGTAGCATTTTGGGCCCTACTTTATTTTTAATCTATATTAATGAGCTATGTAGCCTGTCACTTCAGAATGGTGTTATAATGTCTTATGCAGATGACACCGCTCTATTATTTTCAGCTAAATCTAGAGTTGAGGTCTATGAATATGCTCAAAATGGTTTTAACATTGTGTTTAATTGGCTCCGTAATAATCTCCTTACATTAAATGCAGATAAAACCAATTACATTTTATTTACAATGAGAAATACTAACATACCGCTTACTAATCTAAACATTCGCGCACATGTTGTTGCCCCGCTTTAGCTAAAGCTGACCATTTAAAATATCTAGGTGTCACCATTGACACAAATCTAAATTTCCGTAAACATATCGATTTACTGTGTACGAGAGTGCGCAAATTAATATATGTTTTTAAGAATTTACGGAACGTAGCCGACTTTAAATTGATAAAACAGGTCTATTTAGCTTTGTGTCAATCCATTCTTACTTATTGCGTAACTTCTTGGGGTGGTGCGGCTAAAACAATTTTACTCCCATTAGAGCGTGCTCAAAGAGCTATTCTAAAGGTTGCTACCTTTCGCCCTTTTAGATTTCCTACGCATCAACTCTACACAGCATGTAAGGTGCTTACAGTACGGCAATTATTTATTTTAAATATAGTACTACTCCAGCACACTGCACTTCCTTTTGACCCTGTTCCTTCTGACAAGAGAAGGAAGGACTTAGTTTGCATTAAGCCTCATACTAGACATGCGTTTGCTAATCGTTTCTATCTGTTCTTGGGACCTTTTCTATATAATAAGCTCAACAAGGTACTAAGTTTCTATAGTGTAAGGTATAAAAAATGTAGTAAAATGTTATCCGAATATTTAGAGACACTAAATTATACAGACACAGAAAAACTTCTAGACATTTTGGCATGATGATTTTGATCTCCGCGTAAGTGTTTATTTTTGTAAAATTACATAGGCTTAGTTTTAGATATTAAGGTACCATTAAGCCTTTTCTCCTAGTTCTTATAATATTCTTTATTTAAATACAGCTTAACTTTAAATTTTACTAGACCAAAGTAGTTGGATTGTAAAGTGATGGCCTGAAACACAGGTTTAAATTAACCTAGATCGGGCTGGTCGCTACATAAAATTGCAATTCCGAACAACTAGTACTTGCACTTATAATAAAATCTTAGTTTTAGTTTTAGGCACTTTAATTGTATGGAAAACTTATTACTGTTGGCTACATGTACACTTTTTGTAAACGTTTTATTTGAAATAAATTATTATAATTATTAGTTTGCAGTAAGTAGAACCGTCGAAACATATCGATCATTACTGATGTACTTTATACTAATCCTTTCAGTTTTCATTGTTTACTGCTACCATATGACAAGTGAAACCGCTATAGCAAGTGTAATTATCGTTCTAATTATCAGCCTGTGTTATCTTACTGCAGGGCAAAGGCTCACTTTCCACTTTTCCCGGTTTACAGTGATTGTAGGCGAATCCTTTTAGAAGGAGTCCAGCTCATCCCGCCATGTCTCTCTGGGCCTGCCACGCAAGTAATCCTCTTCAATAATAATGGTATGCGAACTAATCCTTACCTGACATTATAAAAAAGGAAAGTAACTTCAAACTGTCTGTCTGTCCGTTTGTCTATCTGTGTGAATGACGTATGTTTCACGGTTAATCTGCTGAGCCGTTTGTGATGTGGATGATCTGAAGCCTGTGGAAGGACATAAACTACTTTTCACCAAAATACAGCGCAGGCGAAGCCGCGGGCGAAAGCTAGTAGAAAAGAAATTTTGTAAATAAGAAAAAAAAATATTTTATTTTGTTTAAAGCGTGGTGCATCGTGGTTTTGAATACTATTTTAAAAAGAATACTATTATGTTTTTAAATTATGTATATTATTTACCAAATTTATTTTCTATTTTTAGTTAGATTTTCAATAAAAAGCGTGTTTTTTAGTTTTTTTAAACTATTGTTTATTATTGCTGAGCTTCGATCAATAATATACTGATCGAAGTTGCTGAGCTTGTTTTTCTCTGCATGTCGGTTATAATGACTTATTTTTTACTTTAACAATGCAGTTCTGCTCGAAAGAGCAGCATCTCGATTATGTACAATATGAATAGACAAGTAGGTATGCGTACCGTCGGGCGGGGTGAGGGCCTTTCCATTCCTTTTGCTGGGCTCCGTGGTGTAGAGCTGCGGGTGCGGCGCGCTCGCCGGCCGCGAGCAGTCGCGGCGCAGGCACCACGCCGCCCGCCGCCGCCGCGCCAGCGCCAGCCCTGCACAGGCAGCGGAGTCACGGCCACGAGCTCAGCGTGCGAGCGGCTGTCAGTAGCCGAGCGAGGCTTACCAGCGAGCGCGGCCAGCAGCGCGGCCAGGCCGCCGCCCAGCAGAGCAGGCGCCAGGCCGGAGCGCCACAGCGGCCCCGCGCCCGCGCCGCCCGCGCCCCCCGCGCCCCCCGCGCCCCCCGCGCCCTCCGCCACCACGCCGTGCGCCTCCGCCGGCACCTGCACCGGCTCGCCGACCCGCTCTGCATGCATTTTCACTAAACTATCACGTACCTATAGCACAGTCTAGAGAACCATACAGTCAGTCACAGCGTTTAAATATTGTCGTAAAGGCCAATGATTGAATGAATAAAAGACGTGCATAGATAAAATTAAAATCCGAAATGGCGGTTGTTGAAAGTTGTTCGTCATGAGCATAATGGATGGAAGATATTTCTTCTGTCATGAGTATAATTTCCACGGATTCGCCAGCATGCCGCACCTCCATTAAGCGTGTGCGTGGCGGCCCGGTAGAGCGCGGTGGTGTCGCCGGCGGGGGAGCGCGCCAGCACGCGCACCTCGTACCACGCGCCCGGCCGCAGGCTGCCAGCCTGCACACGCAGCATACGTTACACTGGCGGAAAGAGTAGCACCGTCATACGCTACTCTGCAGCAGTGAGAGGGCGAGGGATACCTCAGCGGCTTCTCCGTCGGTGAGCAGCTGCTGCCAGGCGCCGCCTTGCGCCGGGCGCAGGGCCAGCGCCCAGGCGGCCACTGGGCAGCGCCCGCCCCACGCCAGCAGGTTCAGGCGCAGCGTCGTGCTGTTTGCCCACACGAACTCCTTGGCGGGAGGCGGTTTAGCCTCTACAGACAATACACGCTTTCATAAAAATGTAGCGCCGCTTCGGGGATCACAGCGAAAAAGGCGAGTGCACGAGTCGAAACTGATAAGTAAACGCGATGACTCACTGTCCCCTCTGGTGCGCGCAATTAGCGGCGCGGAGTGATGCGACGCGCCCACGGCGTTGTGCGCCTGCAGGGTGACGCGGTACGAGGCGCCGCACGCCAGCCGCGCCAGCCACAGCGCAGTGTCGGCGGCCGGCACGCGCCGCGCCCGCGCGCCCGCCGCGTCCGCACTGTCCCCGCGGGACCACCACACTGTATATCCTGCCACATACGCAAGACCATTTACAATGTCTACGACAGCTTAACCTATTTAAAGTGACGTGAAGTCGTGAGTGAGCTGGTTACCTACCGAGTATGTGCGCGCCGCCGTCGTGTGGCTTGTCCCAGGAGAGGTGCAGCGCGTGCAGGGCGGCGCTGCGCAGGCGAGGTGCGGGCGGAGCGGGCGGCGCGCGCACGCTCAATGCGACTCCCAGGGCGTCCGAGCCAAGAGCGTTGCGCACCACGCATGTGTAGTTGCCCGCCAATGATACGTCCACCTCTGAACACATACCGCACCAGTCACCACGGACGGAGTACCAATCAAAAGAACAACCATCACGTAAGTATTAAACATCATATATCCTCACTGTGTATGATAAGATCGCCGTCATCAGTGAGCGTGTGCGCGCTGGGCAGCGGCGACCAGCGCCAGCGCAGCGGCGGCGCGCCCAGCGCAGAGCAGCGCAGGCGCACCCGGGAACCCCACGCCGCGAACACCACGCGACTGAAGGAAGATATCCTGGCCGATACTGCCGGTTTAATGGAATCGGTAACAACCTTCTAATGCTTCAATGTTCTTGAAAGCTTTCTTAGCAAATATTGAAATTCAAGACACAATTTATTGACACAGGCAGCTAGTGTATCTGGGTAGCTTCGCATAGCAGGTGGGTACTAAGTAGCAAGCGAACGATGGTGGCACCGCTGGGGTAGGGAGCGGGTGACGTACGTGCGATAGCCGGCGCGGCGGTGACAGGGCGGGAGGGGGCGCCGGCGCCGGCCGCGGAGGCGGCGCGCAGCCAAAACTCGTATACGGTGCGCTCGCGCAAGCCGCGCACCTCGCGCCACAACTCTTCCTGCGCGCCACCTGACTCGGCGGCGGTGTCCACACGCTGCGCCCACTCGCTGCCCACTCTTCGGCACAAAAAGCGATTAAAACACCAGTGAGCTAATGTGCATTCAAGTTAGTGGCATTTCAGTGGCGGGCAAGCCATAAAAATAATTATGCACGCATTCAAAATCAGTATTAAAAGTCATTTATTCGAACTCGACTAAAAATCCATTTTTTGAACGCCAAAATTCGATAAGATTGGACAATTTCCTGTAATCTGGAAAATTTATTATTATTATTACTAAAAAGTGAAAAATAAAAACTTTTTTACAAAAAAAAAAACAACCGACTTAAAACAAAAAACTACAAAGCGAAAATATCTTAATTTCAGAAGTCGGTGGCAACTAACGAAAACACAAAATCAAAGACACCGACTTCCAAAATTAAGGTAATTTTTTTTCATATCATAATTATAACAACTTGACTGGTACAGTCGGTAAGATCGCCGAATAGAGTTGCGCTGTCCTTCGCGATTTTCCGGAATAAAACCTTTCTTATTCAAATTCAAATTCAAATTCAAATTATTTATTTTGTGAACATAGGTGATTACAGGTGTTTTCCACTATAAATATCTAATGTACGAACCATGTCCCGCCGATAGGCATACAAAATTATTACGCGTTCGAGTGGCCCTGAAGGCAGCTGTACTAATTCCACGCACCAAACAAATCACCTTTCGTTCCTATTTCCCTTGTTTGATATTTTGCGATAATAAGACTCGCGTTATAAGTTATAACGTTATCTGGTTTTGCATAAGCTCAGCAAGGCTAGTTCAGTAATAGAAAAAGTTAATCAAAGTGATATTATACAAAATAAATGAATTACAAAAGCATTTAATTCAATTTGATTATTTGATAATTTTTAAATGCCTTTACATTAGTTTGTGTTAAAAAGTGTTCAATAAAGGAACTCTAAACGTTTTGCTTTTGATCTTCATATTACTACAATGTTGTGTTTAACTAATGAATAGTGTAAAAAACTAAGAGTAAGCCTATTCATTCTATGGTTCAAAATGATTATGATTCCAAATGAAATTACTAAAAAGGTTCCGCTTTTTGACAGCGATATGCCGTATGCGCCATTTAAATATTGTTATGTGTAAGAGTGAATCTTGTACTATAAATTAGTACAGTGACTAGCATAGCTTGTTTTATTTGTTTAGCGGGAAGTACAGCGGCGCTTGGCAGTGCAAGCGAGGATATTGTTACGTGGAAACAGTGTTAAAGGCGTTATTAATGCAACATTTCGTGTAGACTAGACGCTGAACACATGTTGGTTGGGACAAGGCTTGCGGGTGATGAGTAGGCACGTACTTGCCGAGCTCCCTGGTGTAGAGCGTGTAGTGCGTGAGGTGGCCGGGCGGCGCCAGCCACGTGACGCGCACGGCCGCCGCGCCCGCCGCCTGCGCGCGCACTGCTGCCACCGCCTCCGGGACTGCCAACAGCGGACACACTTTCAAAGATTAAAAAGTTCAGTTCAGCGATGAGCTGTACTGAACTTTTTAATCTTTGTAGGGTACCTAATTGCGTTTAACCATCAGACCACGTGCCAAACCTACACTGCGGGCATTCGGGATTTTTTTGTGGGTGGGTAATCATCCAATTACTTCTCCCGCTCTGGGTGGAGCGGAAGGGAGTGTCAGACTTTTACTGACTAAAACCCATCTATGTTCCTTCCTTAGCCCTTTATGTTCCGGGGTAGCAGTAACCTTTTCGGACAATCCCGCTTACCCGGCAGGCTCCTTCAAATACCTACAGGCCGTCCGGCACGGGCCTGGTCCTGATCGGACGGTGAGCTACCCGTTACTCACCGCCCGCAGGCCCATCAGCGAGCTGGGCAGAATGAATGGCTGGCGGTTCAGTGGTAGAATGCTCGCCAGCCTGTCATTCGGGCTGGCATGAACATTAGGTCTTTCACTTTCCTATAGTATCCAATATTTTTAGAGTTATCTATTATGAAGAAGAAATAGGTACCTAAGATGGAAGATTTAATCGGATTGTGGAATAGTGTATAGTCGATTTGGGAATGATAATGCTAAAATAGAGGACGTTTCTGTTTTATTTATTTTGATCATGGAGGACTTACAGCTAACAAAAACAAACAATAAAGGGAATGATAGTCACCAAAAAGCCAATAACAAAGCCTAACGTATAGTTACAGAATAATAACCCATGTGGTGCCGGATAAAGAATAGCACCATCCCATTCCTTCCCGTGGGTGTCGTAAGAGGCGACTAAGGGAGTGAGAGACCTAGTGCATACAACTAGCACCTTGGGTCACCCGCGCGGTGGCGGGTAAACCACCAACAAAAGCATTCCCAAGGAGGGTTGGTGTCAGGCAGGCGGCCGACTGTAAAACTGTGCCAAATCCTATTGTAACATGGTAAGTATGGATGGAATGCGAGATAGGGCTAGGGCGTACCCCACAGGCTACGCGCAGCACCCGGCTCCTGTGGGAAATGGACAAGGGTTGTCGCACCAGAACGGGCGGGTGCGACGTAAGATGCAAGCTCGGAGTGTGAGAGAAGTAAGATTAAGGTGCACGAGCTGGAATGTAGGTACGATGACTGGAAGAGGAAGAGAATTAGTAGATGTTCTAAATAGGCGACGACTGAATATTGCGTGTCTGCAAGAGACTAAATGGAAGGGTGCAAAGGCTAGAGAGATAGGGGAAGGATATAAGTTTTATTACTGTGGATGCGATGGCAAGCGAAATGGTGTGGGTATAGTTTTGGATAGGGAGTTAAAAGAATGTGTGGTAGATGTTAAGAGAGTGAGTGATAGAGTTATAGCTGTTTAAGTTATTGTGAAGAGTTTTGTGCTGAATATAGTTAGTGTGTATGCACCCCAGTCAGGATGTGAGGATAGTGTAAAAGATAAATTTTGGGAGGATTTCAATACTCAATACTCAAATCTTTATTGCATTCCATATGTATTTCATAGATGGTGGTGATCGATCGTGTGATGATGGATGTATGCTTCTGCCTTCTACCTGGCAATAACAGATACGTGGTTTCAAAAGGAAAATGAACACCTTATTACCTATAAAAGTGGCCGCCACGCGACACAAATTGACTACTTGCTGGTTAGACGGAACAGCCTAAAATGTGTCAAAAACTGTAAAGTGCTGCCAGGCGAAGACTTAGTCTCACAACACAGACTAATAATTATGGAAGTAAAAGTCAGTGTCTCATCCAGTAGGAACAAAGAACGGCACCCACCCAAAACCAGATGACGTATGATAGAACAAGAGGAATGTGCAAGTATGTTTAAGAGTCAAGTGGTAGATAAAATGATTGAAATGAAGGATATGGAAGGGAAAACTGTGAACGAATGTTGGTAAGAGATGGCGGATTGTATAAGGAGAGTAGCAAAAGATGTGTTTGAAGAATCGAAAGGGAAAGGTGTGATAGCAAAGGATACATGGTGGTGTAATGAAGACGTGCAAATCATGCTAAAAGAAAAGAAAGCTGCGTTTAAAGAATGGCAGGGTGTAGAAATCGGGAATAATGATTTGAAAGAAGATAAGAAGCGAATCTATAAAGAATGGAAATTCTTTAAAGGCGGTAGCAGTTTCCAGGGCAAAGGCGCAGGAGGAGTTGTATAACTCACTGGACAGCCCAAGAGGCCAGAAGGAGCTAAACCGGATTACAAAAGCAAGAGAAAGAAGAACGAGAGATATTGTGCAGATTAAGTGTATGAAAGACGACGCCGGTAAGGTTCTGTCCAAAGATGACGAAATAAAAGAACGATGGAAGTTGTATTTTGAAAAGCTAATGAACGGAGAGAATGAATGACGTAAACAAAATACAGACGTTCACACAAAAACTTGCACATGGTGTTCATTAATCTAGAGAAAGCGTATGATAGGGTACCTCGGGATGTCGTGTGGTGGGCCTTGAAAGAGAAAAGTTTGTCATAGCACTTGATGGCGCGCTTCTCCCAGTTTGCTCCGACTTTCGGTATCTCGGTTCACTTGTGCAAAGCGATGGCGAAATAGATCGGACTGTTAAGCATAGAATTAACACTGGGTGGATGAAATGGCGGCAGGTCACGGGAACAATTTGTGACTCCCGCATTCCCCTTAAACTCAAGAGGACGATTTATAAAAGCATGGTTAGACCAGCCGTCTTGTATGGATCAGAGTGTTGGGCCACAAAAGGAATGAATGAAAGACAATTGCATGCAGCTGAGGTGAGAATGCTAAGAGGGATGTGTGGTGTTACGCGAATGGATAGAATACGTAATGAGTATATAAGAGAAAGTCTGAAAGTGACACCGGTGACCGAAAAGTTGTGTGGAAATCGGTTGTCATGGTATGGGCATGTTATGCGGAGGATTGAGGAAAATGTTGTCAGGAAAGTTGTGAGTATGAATGTGGATGGCTATACAAGTAGAGGGAGACCAAAGAAACGATGGATGGATTGTGTGAAAGATGATATCATCTTTCATCTCTATCGACTATCGAGATGACGACTAATAGAGAAGTATGGAAGAAGAAGACATGTTGCGCCGAGCACAAATAAATTGGGATAAGGGCAGGAGAATGATGATGACGTACAGTTACCGAATAATAATTTTGGTGTGAGCACGAAAACAAAACAAAAAACACATCGCCTTAAATAATAATAATAATAATAATAATAATAATTTTATTGAGGAACAACATTGGAACCATTCTTGTTAGTAAACACCTTATATACTATAACTTATGCACTAGGGTTAGTAACAAAATTTTAATAAGTCATGTACTTACGAGGCATTTCATGCGGACAATGATGTAAAGTAATAACAGATTCGGTTTGAAAAATTTATTATGTGACTGGAATAATAACATTATTAAAACAACAACAATTACAACCTACCGCTACTAGAAAAAATTGAGGCTTAAGCACCTTCTGGCCGAATCCACACTAATTGTGAAAAGATCAAAATCATATTCATTGCATATGTCATTGAAATTTCTGCTAGCGCGCACAATATAACTGTGCTGCCTTTAGTTCGAACATGTATGAGGTACACGTAAGGGTGGATTAAAGCGAAGTGCTTTACTTGGCACATTGAAATAGAATTTTGACAATAACTCTTGGTTTTCAGTATTGTTATTGAGGATTTTTAACAAGAATAAAGTCAAATTAATGTCAGATATTAAAAATTGCGAATACATTAGGTAATCATGGTTCAAAATAATGTTCATGGTGAAGAGTGGCGCACTGACCGTCGTCTTGTGTGGCGCAGTAGACGGGCGGCGCGGGCGGGCCGAGCCCGGTGTCGGCGCGCGCGCGCACCCACACGGAGTAGTTGGTGGCGGCGCGCAGGCCCTGCAGCGTGGCCTCGCCGCCCAGCCCCGCGCGCGCCGTCTGCGCCGCGCCTGCCCCGCTCCACGCTGCGCACGACGCACCGTCACACAGGGGAACTGGTGCACACTTTATGTACTCAACAATAGCAAGCAGCACGAACTTACTTGTGGCCAAGTGTAAGGGCGCGTAGTGCAGGTCGTATCCGCGGAGTGCGTGCGTGTGGGCGGCGGATAGCGGCGCCCAGCGCACGCGCAACGAACGCGCCGACAGCGCGTCGCACGTTACCCCACCCGGCGCCTCTTCCGGCACTACAACATACAGCACATCGTGTACTCACACGTGGCGCGATGCACACACACACAGTGACTCACGAGTATAGAAACCTCCGTCCGCAGTGGTGGCGTATACGGTGGGCGAATGCGGACCGGCGCCGGCGCGGTTGTAGGCGCGCACGCTGAGCGCGTGGCGCGCGAAGGGGCGCAAGCCGGGCAGCGTGAGGTCGGCACTGCTCCAGCCCGCCACGCAGGCGCGGCCGGCGCGCTCGCTCGCGTCGTCGTCGGGGCTGCCCAGCTCACGCCACGTCACCACGTACCCCAGCAGCTCGCCGTTCCAGCTGTCCTGAGGCGGCGCCTGACGAGTGGTACAGCTAGTTTAGGGCCGTGTGCCGCGTTGTTTCTGTAATGTTCTCTGCTCGCTAGTGTACTCACCGACCACGAGACGTGCAGTTCTCCTGGGTTGGACGCTCTAACTCGGACGTTCTGCGGGGATGCAGTTGGTGCTGGTGGAATACACGAGTCGTCACAAAGTGTTGTTACTAATGTTACTATCAATATTTTGTTTCCACCTTTAAGTTATGATAAGATATTGACTGTTACTGGACGTACATACATAAACTCACACCTTTTCTCCATGAGAGTAGGTAGAAACTAACGAACGCCAACTGCTAGGATCCTTAAATACTCATTTTGGGTCGTCCTCGTTCACACATCTGTGATCTATTTTTTTAAATATTAATTATCGACTATAATTAAAGATATTTAATAAAAACATTATCCCTCTAAGTCGAGCGGTGAGAACTGGGAAGGATGTGGCATTATCAACAGCGAGTACATCTCACATTTGAGATTTGCAGATCACATCTCCATAGTGGCTGAAAAGCTGCATGACTAAATGCCTGCTGCATTGAGTGTGTTGGACGCCGAGTTGATATCTTCTAGACGCGTTGGTCTCCGGATGAACTTAGATAAAACCCAGGTTATGTTCAACGTACACTAAATTCCGGGGCCGGGGGAGCTAAATGATCCATGTACCTATGTTTATATGTTTGAAAATGTTAGAGATTTTGTTATTAAATGCTGGTCCTTCTCCACAGGACAATCTAGTGTCGTAGACAAAATTAAACTGGTTGCTAAGTAAACTAGGTAATAATTTATAATTTTTACCATATTATTTTCACCTTTTGTGGTGTATTGTTTTTATCCCTGGTGCATCGTCTTCACATAATTATAATGTTATAATTCATGTGTACAAAACATTGAAAGACATTTTAAAAGAGTAACGGTGGAGTTTCTTGCACATTCTTCTCGACACAAAACTACCTTATGGAAGGGGCGACTAGAATCAATTATTCTATGTTCATTTTTGACGTTCAAATGTGCCTTTCTTGTGCCTATTTGAAATAAATGATTTGACTTTGACTTATACTAGCTGACCCGCGCAACTTCGTCTGCGTCACCTAAGAGAGAGTGTGGTTTGGATATCTAGGATTAATATTATGTTGATAAAACGCCTTCGCAAATAATGCATTAGTTTCGGACAAATTTGATTACCATAAAAAAAGGTTATAGTGAGTCAATCTTAAAAGATAGTCATATGTTGTGGCGGACTTTTTTAGAACTTTTAAAGAGGAACAATTGTAAAACGTCCCTAAACTGTCTCGCTATAAAATGAAACTAGTGCTTCCAGAGTAAGACAATTTATTACAAAGCAAACCGCGGAGGTCGTGTTTTGCAGGAGAATCTTAACACAGCGATCTACAAAGATGACGTCACGGCACAACGCCATCTCTTAATTAATAGTAATACAAATTATGACAAATAATGACTTTAGACGTCATTATTAAAACCTATTTAAACAGATTAGACAACAAAACCATTATAATTGATTTGCGTAAGTAAAACTCCCAACCTAAAATGTGTTCATTGTTCTTTATGTGCTACTTGACTCTAACAGACACGCGCTAAAACAAAAAATCACTCGGTGGCTACTTCAGCAGGACTACATCTCAACAGACAATCTACTGACATACATCTCTTAAGCTCAAACATACTTAATAATAATATCACACCATACTATACACATACACCACATTCAACACCACAAACACACACACACGCACACACACACACTGAAAAATACGTAACCGATTCATACGTCCGTAATATTATTTTTTTTTTTCTCTTTTATGTACGTTTTAGGTACCACATCGTCGCTGGTTTCACTTTTTGTATTTAATCTAGTCCAACATAATGGCTGAACCCTATCTCTTAAGATACAGGCTAGACCTAGTTTAAAGGCTAGTGTTTAAAAGTTTTGACTCGTGATGTGATTTTGTTAATACAATTAATTATTTATGTATTTTATTTATACTTTAAACAAAAAGATGTGATGAGGTACCTTCTTCCAGTGTGGTGAACATCAAGGGCTCAGAGTGCGGCGACAGACCGACGTGGTTGGCGGCCGTGAGGCGCAGCGAGTAGGCAGCGGCCGGGCGCAGCCCCTCCAGCCGCGCGGACAGCGAGACCAGCCCGTCCGCGTCCACTCTGCGGGGCAAACACTGCAGGATGTAGTGAGCCACAGATACTGGACCAATCATGAATAATGCGTGCTTGTACGGGAACAGCGACGCATGCTGGCGTGTGAGCTGAAACGTAGGCGAGTGTAAGTATACCCGCTGATGCAGCGTCTCGGCGTTAACGGCATTGCTGCGGCCCTCGGCAGCGAGCCCCGTAGTGCGCTCAGTACGGCAGTGAATGTGAGTGAACGTTAACCTGTCATTGCCAGCGAGTGCTCACCTGTCGTCATACGTGTGCAGCGTGAGGTTGACGGCGTTGCTGCGCGCCTCGGCGGCGGGCAGCGCGTGCAGCGCCGTGTACAGCGCGCAGTAGGTGTGGCGCGCGGGCGGCCGCGCGGCCCACCGCAGGCGCACCCAGCGCGCGCCCACGCCGCCCAGGCGCAGTCGGCGTGGTGCCGCAGGCGGCTCTGTCGTCGTACTCAAGCGTTACAAACGTTTTCATATTACTGTAGCGGTTAGCAGATACAAAAAGAAAAGTTCCTCTATGTCTATAATGTGTAGCGAGAGTTAGTAGCATGCCGCAGCACTGCACTGACCCTCCACGTGCAGGAACATGAGCTGCTCGCTGCGGCCGTACGCGTTGTGCGCGTGGCAGCGGTACTCGCCGGCGTCGGCGCGCTCGGCGGCGCGCAGCTGCAGGGTGGAGCGCAGCCCGCCGGCCGTGCGCGTCTCCGTCACCGCCCATCTGACACACACTCACCAATGTACCAACGACCTGCTTCAAATAAGCCTGTCCTATTTCTTAAATAAGCATTGTAACAGACAACTAACGCCATCTATGATCATCGTGAAGAACAATTTGCGCAAGCGCCACCCCGCTAATCTCCGCCGCACAACTACAGACGATTATGTGTAGACTTTATGCTCACATATCAACGGGCTGGGTATATGAACCACGCCGGATCAGTGTAAGATACAGATCACTAGCTAGACGATTAGAGTTCGGTAACCACGCAGCCATCTCTGATCCTAAGTAAGCCTAGGTCCTGCTTCGATATCCTAGCAGTGTTCAGGAACTAGTCAGTTAGGGAGGTTTGAAGGGCGATAGCCACGCAGTCCCTTTCAACACCTCACTTAGGGTTGCCACAGATAATAAATCTATTGTAACGTATAGTGCTAAGTTATCCATCTATCATATAATAAACCATCATACCAACTCAACGAGGCTTTATTTTGACAACCAGCAACCTTACACTAATAAGTATGACTGACGTCGTAGTAGAGCTGATTTATAAACCTACCAGCATAGAGAAAATGTATTTGAGGGCAGTAGTGGCCCATTGACCAGCCAGTCCAGCCCTATGTGACATCTACCAACAATCACAACAGAGAGCAGTTACAACAGAGAGGAGGCCTATCCCAGCAGTGGGATCGTTCTAAGCTGATTATGCTCTATCGAGAATGTGGTGCATGAGTGGCGTGTGACCTGTAGGAGGAGAGGTCGAGGCGCGCGCCGCGGTGCGTCCAGTGCAGCAGCAGCGGCGCGTCGCCCCGCGCGGAGCACGCCAGCGCCGCGCCCTGGCCGCGCACGCACGACACGTTGCCGCCCGAGCCCTCGAAGTGCGCGGGCTCTACACATATTCAATATAATCTATATACAGGGTGGAATTTTGTAGGGAAAGAAGTACCTGTAGGGAAAGTACTCTTAATACTGTACATAGAAAATTTTACTCAAAGAACACATTCCTTTAATCTTCATTAAAAAAAAATCGAAAATTCGCTTGCCCTAACCGGGAATCGAACCTACCTACCTACCTTAGGTATCATAGTTAAGACAGGACAACGTCTGTCGGGTCAGCTCGTAACTATATATGTAATTATAATGTCAAAGTCCTGCAATAATAGAAAGTAAGGAAAGCGATGAGCACCAATTTTTTCGTTTGTCTTTCTGCTTTGCAGCCATCAGTTGTCGACAACTATAAGCTATTTCTTAGTCTGATAAATCTTTGTTTTAACCGACTTCAAAAACGATAATGTTTATATATTATATAAAAAGGAGAATGAAAACCGGTGCAACAAAGTGGTAAAAAAAGTATGCAGCAACTGCAGCAAGTAGTGATTGGGCTCATGTTCTGGTACATACGAACGAAGACATTGCGATTGGTTACCGTGCACAGTGACATTGACGTGCTTGAGCAGCGGCAGCCCCACTTGGTTGTCTGCGACGCAGCGGTACGCGCCCTGGAGCGCGCGCGCCGCCGCGGCCGCCGCCAGCGAGCCGTTGCGCGCGTGCACTCCGTCCGCGCCGCCCCACTGCCCCGCGCCCCACTGCCCCGAGCCCACCAGCTCCCACTGCTCGCTGTCGCCGCCCAGGCCACCTCCCTCGCCTGCTCAGTATGAGATGCCACCCAGTAAATACTTAGCACAAGACAAGCTCAGACTCAGACGCTCACTTTGAGCAAAAGAGTGACTGACCGATACGTCTGTACCACGAGATGGAGGGCGTGGGGTAGCCCTTCGCGGCGCACTCCAGCAGTAGAGGAGCCCCGAGCAGCACGGCCGCGTCCTGAGGCTCCGTAGTCCACGCCGGCGCAACTGTGGCAGACAGTATCATGAGAACAGGCTGCACAGATGACGTCGGCACCCGAGACCCGCCGCGGTCGAGTCCACTCACCCTTGACGCTGAGCGTGGCAGTGTAGTTGACGGCGGCGGCGTGGTTGGATACGCGACACGTGTAGGCGCCGCTGTGCCGCGCCGTCAGGTCCGAGAACATGAGCAGGGAGAACTCGTTCAGGCTCTTCTCTTCTATCTACACAATTTAATCGTCTCGTTTACACAGATTCTTATACATAATATAAGTTTCGAACGCAGTCTATCAGCCTCTGTGGCCACCTAAGCCGTAATCAGTTGCCATGGCATCAGTTCCGACCTGCAAGTTAGGTGGCAGCGGCGCGCCGTCCTTCAGCCACGAGAAGTACATGGGCTTGTCACCGGACGACACGCCGCACAGCACCTGCACTGAGCTGCCCTCCGTCAGCTCCGAAGAAAATATAAACGGTGAAATTTTTGGTGGATCTACAAACGAAACGTACAATTTGTAATTAAAACGGTTTCCTGGCTAATAATTGAGTTAGTTTGTTATTGGGAGTACTGACTCCGGACTTGTATGTCGATATCGCGGCGCGCGGCGGGCCCGGCGGGCGCGGCCACGGCGCAGGCGTACAGCCCCGCGTCCGCCGCCAGCGCCGGCGCCAGGCGCAGCGCCGCGCCGCGCGCGCTCACCCGCCCCGCGCCGCCCACCGCCACGCCCGCGCCGCGCCGCCACCACGAGATCGAGCTGGGAAACATCACTATTCGTATAGCGCAGAGATCACACACACTGCGAGACCACTGTTGTCCACCACTACCGTTACCGGGACGACTCCGACAGACGAGATGACGGCGCCAAAGTAGCGATATCTACATTTACTGTGGCAGCGTGTCCACCGTACGTCCGTCACCTGAGGGCCGAGTGCCGTCATCCCGGCCGCTAAAGTTTCGGGTAGTATGTGCTTGCAGATCCACACACTGCCGTTACACCGGCGCCACTCGGCTTTTGTTTTGTTCATCAAAATATACAGAACCGGTGAGTTCGGTCCCAGTGGACAAACGCTCATCGGGACGGTATGTTCGGTTCAAGTAATCTCGTTTCTGGATGACGTGACAGTTGCGTTGAACAAACACACTTGCAGTTTAGCACTCTTAGCAACATTTAAATTTGGAGTACGAAATGGGTTCTCATTTCGACCCACACTTCTCTTTGAGCTTTATTTGAAGTTAGACCCCAAAACATCAGTTCAGATCCTGGTCACTTTTATTTTGTGACATGTTAAGGTATTAAAAAGACTGCCTCGTACCGTAAATTAAGTAAGGGACTAGTTTAAATTGTAAATTGTGTCCAGAGCCTATCGCTAGTGTATTAGAGGAATCAGCCTAACAAAATGCACCTCTATGGACCTGATCGGATATCCAGCGTAGGGGCAGTAAATGGTGGCGTTGGCGCCGGCCACCACGCGCACCGGGCCCAGCGCGCGGATTGACGGCGGACCTGCGCACAACATAACACGCATTGACTAACTGAATGGAAACTGAGCTAACCACAGTAACCACCTACCACCGATTACCAACTATTTAGTGGGAAATTGGTAGATATTATGAAAGTCACAGTAGCAATAGCCTAGGTACCGTATATGTTGAGTCGGGCGGAGTGCTGCGCGTGTCCGAGAGCGTTGTGCGCGCGGCACGTGTAGCGGCCGCCGTCCTCCGCCGCCACCGCGCTGATGTTCAGCGTCGACACCACGTCGCCGTTTAGCGAAATCTCCTCATTGATGAAGTATCTGCGGAACGTAATGACGGGGTTTGGAGGCTGGTGTGCGCGCTGTGCGGCCTACACACAGTGTCACGCACCTGTGCTGGGCGCGGTAGTGGTCGAGCGGCTGGTCGTCGCGCAGCCAGGCCAGGCGCGGCGGCGGCGCGGCGGACGCGGCGCAGCGCAGCGACACGGCGCCGCCCGCTCGCAGCACCTGCTCGATGAACGTGTAGTGCAGCTCGGGCGCCGACTCTACACAGTGTTATATATACTTTATTGCGCACTAGCTATTGCTTGCGGTCTCATTTGCATCATATGAAAGCTTTAATATGTATCTTACATAATTATATTGTGTTCTTCCAAGATATTTTCTTTGGGTTTCTGCTAAATCTGTTCAACCATTTATTTGTAACTAGCTTCCGCCCGCGGCTTCGCCCGCAAAATATGTCGACAAATTATACATATAAACCTTCCTCTTGAATCACTCTATCTATTAAAAAAACCGCATCAAAATCCGTTGCGTAGTTTTAAAGATTTAAGCATACAGACAAACAGACAAAAATAGCGACTTTGTTTTATACTATGCAGTGATGGACTAATAGACATCCAAACTTACAACCTTCACATTATTCATTATGATTTTGTAAAAAAAACATGTTTGGTTCTGTTGTAGGGTACACAACCTAATCCAATCACATGATACATCGAACCCGCCAAGCAATATAATTTGCTTGCTTTTATTTTGTACTTGCTTCCGCCCGCGGCTTCGTCTGCGCGGTGTTTTGGTAAAAAGTAGCCTATGTCCTTCGACAGGCTTCAGATTATCCACTTCACAAACGGCATAGCAGATTAACCGTCAAACATACATTCACACAGATAGACAAACGGACAGACAGACAGTTAGAACTTACTTTCGTAGCAGTAAACAATAAAAACTAAAAGGATTAGAATAAAGTACATGGGTAAGTCTCAATATGTTTTGACGGTTCTACTTACTGCAATATACTCCTGAAAACTATGCTATATGATTTGTTTCTTTCAGAGAAACATGCATTTTAGGATTTAAATTAAAGAACTCGTCAATAGTAAAGTTTTAATTAACACAATAAGAATCTATTTTACAACATTTATTATTAAGTGACCGAATCAAAGGGAATAATAAAGTGCGCGTCGCCGGATGCGGGAATGAGCCCCTGGCCACGCTCTGCGATCACTAACATAGACGCGGTCACTCCCGGCTGGCCGGAGGGGTGTAAGCTGGAGATGCTAACAGAGGCAGCCAGTAAAACCACCGCACCACCTATTAACGTTTGGTTGCTGTGTATGTCTTGTCGACAGCGATCAAGAGCGAGTTTGTGTGACACAGGTAGTGCACTCGTCCCGCACGATCAGCTTGCAGTGTTGGAACAGATACTGATGTTGCACGTTGGGGTTTCTTCGCTCGCCACATTAAGAGGTATTTTAAAGACTCCAGAGGAAGCCACAGCTAATGCAACATTAAAATCCTTGCGAATATTTGCTAGAAGCAAATTAAGGAAAAAGGGGTATCGAGCAGTTAGTTAGGGTGCTCTGGTCTGACGTGTACATTAAGTATAATAATAAATGAGTTGTGTTTTTAATTTTAATCCAAATATAAACGAAATATTTATTATAATAAAGTTGCAGCTAGTTTCAAAATCGTACCATATTTATCAT
This sequence comes from Hyppa rectilinea, assembly GCA_951799385.1. NCBI lineage: Eukaryota > Metazoa > Arthropoda > Insecta > Lepidoptera > Noctuidae > Hyppa > Hyppa rectilinea. The sequence goes on along the minus strand of OX637301.1, from coordinate 22,091,934 downwards.
GTGTAATATTGTGATCTAGTCGCTGAAAAACGTCTAGTAAGTATTTATTTTCCAAAATATTGCCAGCGTCAATGTTAGAAGCAGATTCGGCGTCCAAAAGTAAGGCCGGGTCTTCGTGAGGTTCGGAGACCATTATAATAGAAATAACATTCGAAAGGAAACAACACAAGACAACATTCATAATACGAAAGCAAACCGAGCGAATAGTTTTTTCAGTCTTTGTTGACAGATTACAGAAGATGCAGTTGGTGTTGTAGGCAATAAAAAATGTTTAGCAATAATCTATTTATCGATTCCTTAATCGAGGATGTAATCAGATGTAAATCTTAGAGCATTAAAAAATGAAATTATAAATGCTCTAAGGATGTAAATTGATTAAAATAGAGAAATACAACTGTTTTGACTCAATAGATCAACTCAATAAAGAGAAACCGAAATCAAATCATTATTTTTTCATAACCCAGAACCTTAGCCAAACCAAAGATGGCGGTGTTTTGTGCATGCAATCAGCGTGAATACTTTTAATACAACTTTTTTTACATACAAGTTTCCTGCGACGAGGTTTGTAAAATATTTATTTTAGAGTTAATTACAACTATTTGATAAAATACTTTTTATTGAACAATTTTTCACGTTAAGCCGAGAATGGCGACTCCCTTTTTGCCTGTATGTACTACCCGGAGCATCAAAAAAAGCCCGCCCTTACCACTCTCAACTCGTTATATTTTGTGATAAGTCTCTTTTTGCTCGGGTAGCAGACATGGCTCAGTTTCGCACACGTGAGCGTCTAATGTGGGGGTATCGTAGCTTAGCTCTCTTGAAGGGTGGCTAGAGAGGCGGCACAGCGTCCTCGCCTACCGCCTGACGCAAGTCCTCAACGGATATGAATGATTCGGGAGGTTCCGGCACATTATCGGGCAGGATGTCACCATTGCGAAAATCGCCCGGAGGATTTGGTGAAGCATACGGTGGAGGCCTGCCTTAAAATCGTCGACTCATAGAAGGCATTACATTATTAGGCATAGCGCTCTACCCAGGTCAATCTTATCGTGATAACTTTTAAACTACAAGGTGTCCAAAAAGAGTATCGGGTCTTTGTTTTAGCGCTGGAGTTGACTCGAAGCGGCGGGCCAGCCCTCGGAGGGCATTGTCAAATCCGCCATTTTGTGCAATGGAGCAGTACGCGGGGACGCATCGCGCATTTTGCATACGAGCTTATTATCGTAATGGTGATTCAATTGTGACAGCTTAACGTTTGTATCGTGCGGAGTACCGTACACGCCAACTTTCACCTGAATGGTCATGTTAATAAGCAGTATTGTCGATACTGGGCAGAAGAGAATCCGAGACGAAAGCATGAACGACACCTGCACAGCCCAAAGGCATAATTGGTCCTTATTTTCATGAAGATCGACGAGGCCGAGCGCTTAATGTGAATAGTGACCGTTATTGCGATATGCTGCGAAACTTTTTGGGCCTAGAGTTGCAGGAGTTTCAATGTTTCAACTCAAGAACGTGGTTCCAACAAGACGGGGCCACTTGCCATACATCAAATCAATTAATTGAAGCTGTAATGAATTAGTGCCTAATAAGGTCATTTCGCGTAGAGGTAACATCAACTGGCCTCCCAGAAGCCCCGACCTTAGCCCACTTGATTATTTCGTATGACCTTAAAAGTAAGGTTTATAAGAATAATCCGACGAACCTAACGCAATTGAAACAAATCTTTTCCTTACGTTCATCTTGTCTAGTCATTAAGGTGTCAGTGTTAAATTGTAGAATTAGTAACCATTCCCACATATAATAAATTCGTTGATACTGCTTTGCTTGATTCAGTTTACTTGGAACCCTGGTCATGACATAAGTACTTATCATTATACCTATTATTGCCAAATCACGCAAAATGTTCATAAATTGTCACCTATGTGTTATTCTGATAACCATCCATCCATCTTCACAAACTTTGGCGTTTATAATATTAGTCGGATATTTTGTGGATACCTAGGCATTAGGGATCCAGAGACTCCATTTTTTTACAATAAAAGAATGGTGTTATCAGTCCAAGGTTTGTCACGATCGTTTCAGGAATAGGATTGACGTTACTTCGATGGTGCTAGTGAATAATCAGTGACATCGAGTTACAGCTATATGGACATATTCCAGCGCTGCACATGTAAGTGGGCACGCCCTTAAACACTGGAGAATTTATGTTTTGTTTTTATTTATGCTTGCAAACTATACTTGATTTAATGATTTTTTGGAAAATTAGCGTGTGCTAGCGCCTAGCTGCCATATGGCAAATGCTTATTTCGGTATAGAATCAAATGTTTGTAAGTGAACAGACGGCTGTGCTGCTGAGCATCTTGTTGCGCTACTTCTTCTTCCCCGTTAGACAACTAGGAAATGGTGAAGGGTTTTGGACTTCAATTTTGATTTTGGTTTAGAATGGAACAGATTCGGGTTTAGACAAAATTAATGCAACAACTTATGGCAGAAGTTGTGAACAGTATCAACAAAAACTAAAAACGTTTGAGTATATTTCTAGACTTGGCAAAAGCAAATAGCACTTGAATTGATCGCTGAATGCCTGTCCATAAATCGTTAGGCTTGATATTTCTTGAATACAGAAGACGAGATATACCTACCATAGATAATTGTTATGACTAAGTAACAATCGATTGATATTCAATCAATCGAAAACCAAAATAATTACTTACAAACCAATTTTCTGAGCCATCTCCTGAAACGTTACCTGTACGAGCTCATACATGTTCCTCGAATACCAATGAACAGTATACTTAGACAAATTATTAATCGTGCACACGTGAATTAAATAAATAAATCTATACCGAATTTTCTCTTTGTGGAGCAATGTTTGCAAGTGGCATTGGGCGACAATGGATAACAAAATATGTTTAGTGAACTTACTAAAAATGTAGAATGTAACGTAACGTATCATGTTGCAAAGTGTTATCTACGAAAAGTAACTTCTGTTGAGTGGCGGCCACATAGAAGTAGCTGCAGTGGGGCTGCACCCGCAAGGTGCAGAATATAAACGAGTAACTTGTTGTGGAATAGCGTTTGCAAGCATTAGTGGGCAACAGCAGATAACATAATTTTTCGAATGAAATGCTTCCTGGTTTCATTTAATAACAGAACAAGACGAGATCGTATCAATAGAGATAAATGTTTTTAACAAATGTTCACTTACCAACTTGTCAACGCAATGTTGTTTCTCAAAATTTAAGATAGCGAATATACGTAGCAATAACGTTCAGAAAAAAATACTAAATAAACGTAAAAAAAAGAGTTTAGTCTACATCTGTGTTCTGTTTGCGTAATCACATTGTGTGTCTTTTATAACAATGATTTCCTCCAGACATGCCAATGAATAGCGATGCTTGTAATAGCCCCCGCTCCCGCTCCCCGCTCCCGCTCCCCGCACGCCTCCGCTGGAACCGCCACACGTTGCGTGTGGCTCCCCGGGCGCACACAATGGCTGCGAGGACGTTTCCACAAATGTCGATCGCTGATTGATTCCAACTTCTTTTCAGGCGACAGTACATTGAGATTGATTGTGTTTCTATACCCCCTAGAGTCCTTTCTCTGCGGAGAAGAGGAGGAGAGGGGTTGTCGCGGCCCTTTAAGTTGGCATTCGCCAGTAATTTTTTTTTTTTTTTTTTCGGTCGGTTCGCGAATGCTCGGATCTGTGACGTAACATTACAGGCGAATGTTCGCGGTCAAGGCACACTTTTAAATCACACGCTCGCAAAACCACTTTTAAATGCTTTTATTAGAAGAACTGAGTTAGATTAATATTTCGTAACATTGTGTTTCCAAAAGTAATGAAATAAAAATAAATTAAATAGTTAAAACTTTATCAAGTTTAAAAAAAACACTGAATTAAAAAGTAACAGACGATGGAGGTTCAGGCTATTTACGTAAAGGTGTCAATCATCGTCATGACGATGATGAACAACAGACGATTTGTTAAATAAACTAAAGTATGGTAAAAAGACTTCATCCTCACCTACCGACCACGGGGTAAGAAGTGTGTGTGATTGGACGGCGCATGTAGAGGCCCTGAATAGGATCAACAGTAGTGCGTACAGCTTGTACAATTAAATTGAACGGCGCTTCTCGTTGTTTTTAACCGACTTCAAAAAAAGGAGGAGGTTCTCAATTCGGTTGTATTTTTTTTTTTTTTTATGTTTGTTACCTCAGAACTCCGTTGTTTATGGATGGATTTGCAAATTTTTTTTTAAACTTTAAAGGATATGCTTCCAGATTGGTCCCATTTTTTTCAAAATCCAGTTCTGATGATGGGATCCATGAGGAATCGAGGGAACTCCTCAAATATTATAGGCAACTATATAGTAATTTTAATATTTTCATCGAGAAATCAAGCGTTTACAGTCAAAAAGTAACATTTGATGAAGTGGAACTGGTGAAGAAGATCAGATATGGCTAACGGAACTTGACACTCGCATAGATATCACAATCAAGATAGTTAAGCAACTATGACAATACAAATAAACATACAATCCTGAATAGTTATGTTGAAAATTTTATCATTGAACTTATCTGGTGATGATGATGGAGCCGGAAGACAGGCACCGGAACTCCGTAATTAATCAATGTATTCTAGCCGTGTTTGGGCTTATTAGAATTGTCATGAAATGCACTTTGGCTATAAGGTACTATCGAACTGATCTGATGATGGAGCCGGAAGGTGCAAGGTTGGCATGAGAACTTCAAAATAAAACAATGTATCCTAGCAGTATTTGGGTTTATTAGAACTGTCATAAGATACATTCTGAATGAAAGGTGCCATTGAAAATTTAGTTCTGATGTTATCATCAATGTGTCCACAAAACAACTTCTGAAATATTAAAGGCATTTTTACATACCAGGTAGTGGTATTTAAATTTTGGGGGGGAGAGGGGGGGGTTGCATAGGTACCACAACTAAAAAGTGAAAAATAAAAACTTTTTTGGCAAAAAATGAAAATACAAAACCGAAGACACCGACTTCCGAAATCAAAATTATTTTTCACTTTGTAGTGTTTTTTTTGGAAGTCGGTTTTATTTTTTGTAAAAAAGTTTTTTTTATATATATGTCCACCGAAATCTCCGTCAAATAATTGTAAACCGATTTTAAAATATATTTTTTTTTGTTTGAAAAGTATACTTTCAAGGTGGTCTCATAGTCACCAAGTCGGAATTTGATGACGGGATTCCATGAAAATCAAAGGAAATCTTAAACTTTTTATAGGAATTTCATAGATTTTTTCCATCAATTTCGATTTTGTTTTTCATTTGGCAGAAGAAGCATGCGCGTTGGTTCCATATAAACGGAATTAACTTCGCTTGAATAGTTTTTGAGTTAGCTTTCGATAATACGTATTTAATCCACTCTTTTTATTTTGAAGATGTTTTAATGCTTGTGGTGTTGTTTGTTTAAAAAATCTTTTAAAAGTTAATAATCTTAAAACTTAGCATTAATACAAAACTTATCTAAGTAAATTCTAAAGTTTGTGATTTTTGGATTTTCTTAACTACCCTTTACGGAGGGATTGCGGAATGTTAAAGTTTGTATGCAAGAATTTTAACGCGCTGTCCGATTAACTCGAAACTCAGTATTTACTCCTTAAACCCAAAGCCGTCTTTAACTTATTGGAGACTCTGGACATATTAGGATAATGGGGCCCCTTATGACTTTGACAGAACCCTATTTTGTTAGAATAAACAAAGAAAGTAGAAAAGTAAGCTTCTAGATTTATTTTTATTGTCAGTCACATTATGTAAATGAATAGATAACGTAATAATAGGGGTTAAAGTATGAAATTGCCATTTTATTGTATTAAGTAGTTCGAATTGACATAGAACCTTCATGGTTTGAGATTTTTGAGTGAAACAGCTCACAATATCAATGTTGCGTTTGGAGAGGGGACTTCTAATGACCGCAACGTGCGATTTTGGTTTAAACGCTTTCGTGATGGAAACTTTGATTTGAAGAACGAACTACGTGGAAAACCGCCCACACAGGTGAATAAAAATGAATTGAAAGAGATGGTGGAAGCCGATCCGAGCCAAACTACCCAGGAATTAGTGGCATGGTATAACATTACCTTACCAACAATATTGTTTAATTTGCGTCAAATCAATAAAATAAAAAAATATTAAAAATTTCAAATTTTGCAGAGGGTGGTTTTGAGTGTGCCTCATGATTTGACTGATCTGCAGAAAAAAAACGCGTGTTGAAACTCGTGTTGCCTTGTTGAATTGATACAGAAATGAAGGAATACTGGATCGAATTGTGACATATGATGTGGATAAGTGTGGATATGTAAAATTGGATTCTTTACGATAACCGTAAAATGCAATGGCTGACCCCAGGTCAAACGCCTCAACTGTGTCCGTCTCAGTGTCAGTGCATAGCTTACCAATAAAAAGGTAATGGTAACTGTTTGGTGGTCTCAGCATGGTTATTCACTATAGCTTTCTCCAATCTGGTCAAGCAATAACGGCAGATGGCTACTGAGCTACATTTTTGCTCCATGATAACGCGAGACTTCATACAGCACGAGAAACCGTTTCAACTCTACAGGAACTGATATTAGAAACCATCTTTATTTGCCAGACCTTGCTCCAACGGACTACCATTTTTTTCGTGATTTGGTCAATTTTCTACGTGATAAAAAGTTTACTTCTCAGGAGGCAGTACAAAATGCTTTCACATAGTTTGTCGAATCTAAATCACGAAAGTTCTATCGCAAAGGAATGAATGATCCTATTAGATGGCAGCAATGATATCTATAGATAATAATGGTAATTATGTTGATTAAATAAATAATGTTTAATTAAAAAAAAAACGAATTCCAATTTTCAGTACAAATCGGCAATTTCATACTTTAATCCCTAATATAATACACAAAAGTAACTCTTTTAACATTCACAGGTTAGTACTTTATAAGAATCTATGTTGATTGAAGAGGAACCCTTCTCGATTTGAGATGAGCAAAATCGTTAATCACTCCTTCAAAATCGAGGTTTTTGAGCACATCACATTCTATTGACATCAGCGACCAACTGGTTAATATTGTAGTCAGTAATTTGGGTTCGATTTATTCAAATCAAACAAGTTTTTCGGCAATATGTATCGGTTATCGTTTAGTGATCTGGCAGGGAATATCGATCACGGGGCCCTGGGCACTTGCCCAGAGTGCCCAGTGGGAAAGAGGGGTCTGCTTAAACCAATATAACAAAAAATGAAGTATAACGTGTATTAAGGTTTTTCGAAAATTTACCCCTAAAGGGGTGAAAAGGGGTAGTCCAATTGACAAGGAATTATTGTTTATTCATTAGTTATTGTTTATTTAGTTTCATATCCCCGTAGACGGGGGCGAAGTGCTAGTTTATTATATGTATATTATTATATATATATTATTATATATATATATACACACGACGGAAAAATTACTGGCGTGGCTAACGCGGCTCTGGACTCCCGCAGGGCAGCTTGTGCCGAGCTATTGGGCAGTAGCGACCCCAAGGACCCTACCTCCCGGGAGAAGTCCTGTTCCTCACCTCTGGCTATGCCTTTATTGGCCGGCTGGAGTGAATACTGACGAGAAACCGAGCGCCCGCCTCATTCTCGCCTGTAGTGGCCGGCTTGAGTGGAGATTCCCAAGAGCAAACGTGCTCAGAGGAAGGAAGTATTGCAGTAAGTGCTCGTAGGGATCTTGACCGTTTTTCGGGCTCTGGGATTCTTCTGAAAGCCGTGCAATACCTCTCCACTCCTCATAAGCTCCACTCCACATGTTGCCCCCTTGTTGCTACGATACTATGTGCTAGTGGCCTTTTTTTAGGGGCCCATTATTGAGTGTGCAAGTCACCCCTTGCCATTTTAGCATATAATCCACGATAGCCATCCAACCCCATAGCTTAAAATGTATTGTTTCCATTTTCTGCCAGAATCCTGCACTGACCGGGCGTTGTCCTTGGGTGCACTTGCATAGTTCATACATGGCTAATCGTCGGTTGATGCATCCGCATCAGCAGAGGCCCCTTAGACAGGTACTCTGCTAGTTGGCTTCGGCCCCTCTTACGCCTTCCAAAGATCTGGGGCCCCATGGTCTCGAGAAATGTCAAGGGACAAAAAAAAATAGATCTTTATTGACATAAATTATACAATCATTTTTATGAATTACCTAGCTCCTATATAGTGCTATTTTTATAGCGATGTACTGTTGAATTGTGCACGTCTTTCTACAGCTGATAATAATTATTATTATGTATATTTTTTTAAATGAATGACGTTATCAATATTTTGTTGTAGAAGAGTGTCCGTGAAGTTTTTGCTCGTTATTATTTTTGACTTTAATAAATTTTTTGTTTGGTTTTTTATTAAAGGGCTTGCACGAAAGCCATCCAGTGACTGCTCCGTTTATTCTTGTGCCTCTCAGAGAAAGTCTTGAAGAATCTTTGTTTCTAGTCTACGAGCAACTTTTTGGGTGTCCATTAGATTGACTACCAGCATTTGGATGATTAGTGATTCGCTTCTTGTACGCTTTTGTTCTTTCCGATTTTGACGCAGAGGTTGTCATGGAGTCTAATGAATAAGACATACCAAGGTATTGAAATAAATGATTTAAGTTTGAGTTTCTTTAAATTCAAATTAAATAAAGTTCTTTAGTACATAAAACTGCATGGTCAGCCGAAAGTGGGGTAGTTGTGACAAAGTGCACATTGTGACGTGACAACATCGTAGTGCGAAGCGGTCGATTATAATAATTGAATAAAATCGTGTCGTGGTGGGGCTTGCGCGCTCTGAACTGTAGGTCGGTGCCGGTACAGTTTACTTTGTTGGATGCTACAAGTGAGGAGCCAGACCAAGCGAGATACGGTAATCCGCAGAACAAGCTGTATCCTTATCGCCCGGGGGAAGTCGTGTTTTTCATCTCTGAACTGCCTTCATTGGCCGGTTGGAGTGATAACTGATGAGGAACAGAGCTCCCACCAGTCATTCTATCTGTGTATTGTACTAAATCCGAAATCGTGAAAAAAAAAATCAGCCGTTCACTACATTTCGACGAGTCACGTGACCAAAAATGTATTGAACAGCTGTTTTTTTTTGCGATTTCGGAGTTGGTCCCATAGTAAAAGTTGTTCAGTTTGGTGGTCTGTAGCATATGCTTTTGTATGTCTATACCCTTTTTGTTACACCCCGTATTAGTCAGACATTGGTTAGTCTTAGATAACCAGTTCAACCACCCAAATCTATAATTCAATATCTTTGTGTCCGAATTCTACGGTATAATAGTCCTACATCAACTGGGGGTTGTGCTTGGGAGCACTTGGACACTGCGAACAGGGATAATCGTCGGTTGGTGGTTTATTTAATTAAAATCATCTAACGCGCCCTCGAACTGCTTTCGGCCCCCGTACGTATACGACATTTTAAAAGTTTATCTATATACAAACTATATCTATAACAAAAACGTTATCTCCGTGCACCGCAAAACGAGATTAAGCGATAGTTGAGTGAGTTAGGCGCTTCATTAATATACTAACAGAGACTATTTACTTGTTATTTACTGAAATTGTTTTCTATTTTATTATATCTTGGAACCTTCGCCTACTACATTAACAATACAAATGATGCCCTCACCTGCGAAAACTGCAGCCTCCCCTTTGCACAACTCTGAACCAAACTTAACGTGTTCCAATAGTGAATCTATTGAACATGTAACGCAGAGAAAAAGAAAACGAGGCGATGATGCCGACTTGCAACGTATTGAAAGTATGATGTTGGAAATGAAGAATATGATCTCCGAGTTTGTATCACAACAAACCCATCAAAATAATAAAATCGATTCCCTACATTCAGCCCTGGAGGATATAAGGTCCCAAAACAGTGTCATACGCAACCAAAACGCAGAAATTCGATCCCAGAATGAAAATATCCAATCCTCTGTCCAATTTCTATCAGATAGATACGATGATGCCATGCAAGAGATAAACAACCTACAGACTGAATGTAGTAGCAACCTCAAAGTGATAAAAACCCTAGAGCTCAAGATTGACTATCTGGAGAGGAACTTGAAAACAGCTACAATTGAAATTCGAAATATCCCATCCTCAAACCCCGAGACCAGGGAAACTCTTACCGAAATAATACAAAAACTTGGTAACATCATCACCCAACCTATCCCATCTTCGGACATTAAGAATATATTCCGTGCAAGAACAAAAAAAGAAGCCATGGGTGCTGTCATTGTGGAATTTTCGTCCTCGTCAATTAAAGACCAATTCATACAGGCTGCTAAGAAGTACAACAAACAAAATGTAGAAAATCGCCTCAATACCACTCACATAAAGGCTACAGAACCTAAAAAACCAATATACATATCAGAAGCGCTAACTTCCGCAGCAAAACGCCTATTCTATCTTACCAGGGAATTTATAAAAAACAGTGTGTACGAACAATGCTGGACTGCAAACGGCAAAGTATACGTCCGGGAAAAACAAGGAATGCCCAGTCGTCACATAAAATCTGAAGACGACCTGAACAAACTACGCAAACAGAAGTGACTAGTATTCAATCTCCTACGGCATAATGTACTATCAATAAATTTTACCCTCTACCTGTTAAGATATACTGAGTTATTGTTAAAAACTAATACTACTAACCTACCTACCTACAAATATTTGCGAAATTGCTTACGACATCTTCTAACTATACAAACGAATATCTATACCCATTTTACACATTACACTCTACTCCAATTAACTATTTACACGCATGCACTTACAAGTACAAACTATACTATAAACCATATTATACTACCACTATTGCTAAAGTCTACTACACATATACCAGGACCTACTGCATTCAACGCTGCACCAGTATTACCATATCATCACAACCAAAATCAATATAGCTTTGTTACTAATGACAGTCAGTCAGTCGGATATTTCTACTCCAATAAACATTACGGTAAAAAAAAAAAAAAAATTAAATGCAAATTTTGATAATTCTTAAATAAAATTCGATAACGCACAAAATAATATAAATAATATAGATAATGTCTCTGTGTCGGATTCATGTACATGTGACTTAGATAGTTGTGCCCCGGCCAACTTCAATCTTAATCAATCTCTGAAAATCCTCAACCAAAACATTAGAAGCATATCAAAAAATATGTCAGGGTTCTATACCATACTGGCAAGATCGAAGGTTGAATGGGACATAATTATTTTGACCGAATGTTGGCTTCCGAACACACACAACATCCCGGACCTTCAAGACTACAACTACTACAAAACTGATAACAATCTGACACAAAATGAGGGTGTCGTTGTTTATGTCCACAAAAGTGTAACAGTGTCTGTGGAGGAACCATCATTCTTAGAAGCGAACTGCCTTCAAATCAAAATAAATTCGAACACAATCCTACTAGCTATATACCGCCCACCTGGCTATAAAGATACCTCAAATTTCCTTAATTCACTTAACACGACTCTGATGAACCTTAAGCACTTCACTAATATCATTATCTCCGGTGACATTTATTTATTTATTTATTTATTTACATTAAACATAAATATAAACATCCATGATCGATGTCTTGACCCAGCCAAATATAATTACCTCAACCTATTAGCCTCACATGGCCTGCTGCCTGCACATACCCTGCCCACGCGACTTCAAGCATGCCTTGACCACGTCATCCTAAAAACAAAACTGCCTGCATTAACCTCAGTCGCCCACTCTGCACTTACCGACCATGATACTGTATTGTTGTTTTTATCTAAGAAACTAATTAAAACGAATAGCAGAAAAACAACAGTACGTATCAACAACAAACAGTTAGATGCAGACTTAAAGCAAATAAATTTTGATAAAGTATATCGCACTCAAAATCGTCATATAGCAGCAGACCTGATGATCAGTCTTATCACTCGGGCAATTGAGACAAATTCCAAAACTGTCAAAATACCTAACCGAAAAAAAATTATAAAGCCCTGGCTCACTCCAGGCCTACTTAGGTGTGTCCGTCATAGAGATAATCTTCACAAAAAATATAAAAAGTCACCTAATAATGAAATTATAAAAATATCGTATACAAGATACAGAAACTTCTGTAACAAGCTACTGAAAAAGATAAAAACAGACTTTGAGAAAAAAGAAATAACTGACGCCGGCAATAACGTTAAACAACTGTGGTCAGCCATAAATACAATATCAAATAGAATAAAAAAGAAAGACAATGCATCACACTTACTAAATATAGCAGCAACTCCGTCACAGTCGGTTAACCAAGTCAACAAATTCTTCGCAGAAGTCGGTAAAAATCTCGCAGAAAACATAGTTAATGGGTCTACCAGCAATACATCAAACCCTGTCAACAACGGAACCTTACAATCGATGGCTCTTTTACCAACAGCCGAAAAGGAAGTTGCAACGCTTATAATGTCCCTGCGCAACAACTGTGCTATGGGATGGGACAAAATATCAAGCTGTCTACTAAAGAAGCACATAGACGTTGTTGTACCACCGCTTACACATATCTGCAACCTTGCTTTATCATCTGGTCAATTTCCCAAAGCCTTCAAAAAATCAATAATACACCCTATCTTCAAGAGTGGGGACAGAAGCCGTGTCAACAACTACAGACCTATAGCTGTACTTCCTGCCCTATCCAAGATACTAGAGAGAATCATAAACAACAGGCTCGTGGAGTATTTGGAAAAAAATAACCTTTTATCGCCCTCACAATACGGCTTTAGAACTAATAAATCCACATCTGATGCTGTTCACGACCTGACAAACTACGTCATTACGCACTTGGATAGAGGGCAGAAGGTCTTGGGCATTTTCTTAGATCTGTCAAAAGCGTTTGACACGGTTTCTGTGCCCATCCTGATTCAGAAGAAGATGAAGATGGAAGGCCTAGGAATAAGGGGAGAACAACTGAACATATTTGAGGATTATCTAAGTGAGCGCACCCAGTGCGTTAAGATTGATGATATTACCAGTGAAGAACGCCCTATCACCTACGGCGTGCCACAGGGTAGCGTACTAGCCCCGACTCTCTTCCTAATTTACATCAACGAGCTGGGTGTGCTCACTCTCCCTAAGGGTAAAATTTTAACATTTGCTGATGATACTGCGCTCCTCTTCAGCGCTAGTTCATGGACAGAAGTATACGAATATGCTCAGTCGGGCTTTAACGTGGTGACAGAGTGGCTGCGCAATAACATCCTTACACTAAACTCCGACAAAACGAAATACATCACTTTTTCTTTAAAAAATAATGCACATATAACCCAAATGACATCATCTCACTCCATAGTAGCCCACTCCTGCTCCAAACATAATGTAAACACATGCACATGCACCCACATCCAGAAAACAAGCAGTATTAAATATTTAGGTGTAACTATAGACAGTTCCTTAAGATTTCAAGAACATATTAACACCCTGAGCAATAGACTGCGGAAATTAATATTTGTATTTAAAACCCTGAGACAGGTGGCTGACGCGAAACTGAGAAAATCAGTCTACTTTGCACTTGCACAGTCCTTACTCTCCTACTGCATAACATCCTGGGGTGGCGCTGCTAAACATACAATTCTGGAACTGGAACGAACGCAGAGAGCCATCCTAAAAGTGTCTTCCTTTTTGCCTTTCCGTTACCCAACAGCCCTCTTATACAAAGAGACCAAAGTTTTAACGGTACGCCAGCTGTTCATATTACAAACGATCCTAAAACAGCATGGACTCCTTATATATGATCCTCTCCTCTCACGTGATAAAAGACGTTTCAACCCCGTGGACCGCAGTAAGCTCTCCACCGCATCTTCTAAACGCTTCTTTTGTCACCTTGGTCCCTTCCTTTATAATAAAATAAATAAGACGCTCTCTGTTTACCATCTCACCAAGACCAAATGTAAAGTGAAAGTGAGCTGCTGGCTGCAGGAGTTAAATTACGACGACACGGAAAATCTGCTAGCTACCCTGGTTTAGACTGCACACACACAAGCACACACACACACGCGTGGACACGCACAATCACACACATACACTCACACACATACACACACACCACACATACACAAATCTCCTACACATTCAAACTAATACCAACTATATTATAGTACTAACACTGCAAATAATGTACCGCAATTTGTTACTGTTCAAAAATCTAAGCACCTAAGTACAGACATTAAAATGTAACAACTACCCAAGGGGTGGAGACCTGGTGTCCTGAAATACAGACTTGTCGTCTAGCTTAGGCACCAGTCTCCCACAGTATTTTTAAATTATGTACCTATTATTGATACCATGTCAAATGTAACCTAATATTGTGGTGAGAAATAAACATTTATTATTATTATTATACATAATACATAAAATGGGAAACTGACTGATTGACTAACTGACTGACTGGGTGATATATCAACGCACTCTAACCGCTGGACCTAGAGACTACAAATTTTGCACATAGATACTTTATATTATGTAGGCACCCACTAAGGAAGGACGTTTGGACATTCTACCCCTAAGGGGGTAAATAGGGGATGAAAGATTGTATGAATAATCTTATTCCTTGAGTTAATATACTTGAAACTTGGCATACATATTTATTTAAATACATTTTATATTTTCTCATTTTTGTTTTTCTAAACAATCCTTTAAAGGGGGATGGGGGAGTGTCAAAGTTTATAAAAGAAACAAATACTTATCTAAGTGAATTATGTCGTTTGTCATACTTTGTTTTTGTAAACAACCCCCTTTTTTTTGAGGGTGGGTAATAATTAAATGACTCCTTCCGCTCTGGGGGTTCCATCGGCTGTCGAGGACGAGACCCAGGTATTTCACTGTGGTCTCCACGCCGATGTGAACCCCTCCTACCGTGAGTTGGGATCCCGATGGTGGCCTATTCCGAGGCCCCTGGGGGGTGAAAAGGGTAGTCAATTTTAAAGGGGATTTTACATTACATTTTACAGAATAGAACAGAATGGAGCATTCTGTTCTATTCTAAAGTCGCTGCCCGCCGTCTGCCCTTTCTACGCTTATCTTTTAATCTGCGCAACGGATTTAGCTTAGATTGGAAGAGAAACCGGGGCGAAGCCGGGGCGGGTTGTTAGCTATAGATATATTCCGTACACTTTCGTCGACAGGTGGTTGATCTGACAATGACAAGTTAGCCACTATGACGCAACTCAGCGATTGAATAATAAAAGAGTGTTATATGGCTTACCCCCAAGGCGCAGCTCGGCGGCGGCCTGCGCGGAGTCGGCCGCGCGGCGCGCCACGCACTGGTAGACGCCGCGGTGCGCGCGCGCCACGCCGCGCAGCAGCAGCGCCGCGCCCGCGCCCGCCGCCGCGCCGTCGTGCAGCCACGACAGCGCCGCGCGCGCGTCCGACGCGCTGCAGTTGAAGCGCACCGTGCTGCCCGTGTCCGCCACCTGCGCACCGCGTACAGCGTCCCACACGGACGAGGTATCAGTTTAACGAAACATTATACTTGTCGTGTAGTCTTGCCAGACATTACAGTTTAGCCATTGGATTTGTGTGATTTTTGTGTTATTTAATTTGTTATCTATACTAATATTATGTGATGAGATTGGTTGTTTATTTGTTTGAACGCACTAATCTCAGAAACCACTGGTTGGAATTGAAAAAATCGTTTTGTGTTAGATAGTCCATTTATCGAGGAAGATTATAGGCTATATAACATCACACGAAGACCAATAGGAGCAGAGCATAAATGAAAAATGTTTCAAAAACGGGAAAAATATTCCTTTTTGAGAGCCTCCGTTGCGTTTAAGTTACGCAAATATCATGTACTAGCTTCTGCCCGCGACTTCGTCCGCGGAAAATTGCGATATGCTGTAACTGTTTAGGCAGCGCATGCAAATAATTCTGTTTTCGGAGGTATTTCTTTCCGACTTGCTAGACGAAAATTGCGATAGCTCGGCTAATATGTATGCTATAAATATAATTTGTAGCCTATAGCACTCAGGAATAATGTAGCTTTCTAACAGTGAAAAAAATACATACAAACTTACAAATTTTACCTCTTTATAATATTAGTAGGTATAGATGATGGAGTTGTTTCTCTTTGAAAGTACTAAAAAAAAATCCGCGACAGCATATGTAATCTGTTAAGATTGATTCACTATAACCTTTTTTATGGTAAACAAATTTGTTCGAAATTAATGCATAATTTGCGAAGGAGTTTCATCAACCTATTATTAGTCCTTATCCAATAAATTAAATAAAATTAATAATTAATATGTTATTAATCAGAAGTATTTAAATGTAAGCAAAATTGTCCTTGACATCAATTGATTTCAATCAACATCTTAGGAGATATCATAATTTTAAATAACTCTGCAACAAAATAAGTAGATAATATTTATGTTCGGGTTCACGTGCGCATGACACACGACACGCTCTGGTTATTAATAAACCTGAAGAGTAGTGTTTTGTTTGTTTAAACGTGCTCATCTCTGAAAGTACAAGTTGGATTTTAAATTTCTTGATTGTTAAGGAAGGTTGTAGACTATTTCCCGTCACGCTAGGACCCTCACAAGCCGACCAAAAACAAAAACAGAAAGAAAGCTACACAAAAACTAAGAAATAGCGTGGACGGACGATGCGATGCGACAGGGTGGGTCGGTGGAACAAGATATTTCACGCGGACATAGTCGCGGGCAGAAGCTAGTATAGAATAAAAGCGACAATAGGTCACTCGTTCGTATGATAAATCATGATAACTCAAAAACTACTGAACCTACGAAGATGTTTGGGGCAGAGGAAGAATATGAGTAAAAAAGGTTGCCAGCGGGACGCAACATTAACGAACTTTGTGAATAGCGCGTGGTGTTGGTACTCACGAGCACGGTGGGCGTGACGGCGACGCTGAGCTCGTCCTGCACGAGCAACGTGGTGTGCGCGGTGGCGTCGCCAAACGCGTTGTAGGCCTTGCAGATCCACAGGCCCGCGGCGGCGGGCGTCGCGCGCCGCACGCACAGCGCCGCGCCGCCGCCCCACGCCCAGCCGTCCGCCGCCGCCGGCTGCAGGCGCCCGCCGCGCTCCCGGTACCAGCTGAGCAAACCTGAGCTGTACGGGATACTTGAAGCACTCCCACACCGCAATGGGCACAAGTACCCGTAGATGCAGCTTCAATAATGAAATAGGTCAGCGTGTAAAAAGCTTAAACTCTTAGGTGCTCTATGCTGTACAATAATTGTTCGAGTTTTGATCGAACACTCGAACGTTTGAGAGAATGGAGTACCGAAATACTTGAACACATTGCTCGGCACTGTATACAGTAGTGGGTACTAATGGTTGTTTCAGTGACATTATTTCATTGTTGATGTTGCGTTGACTTTTAAGGAACTACCGCTTCCGCGGCAAATCACTACATAGTATAAAACAAAGTCGCTTTCTCTGACCCTATTATCTCTATGTATGCTTAAATCTTTAAAACTACGCAATGGATTTTGATACGTTTTTTTTATAGATAGAGTGATTCAAGAGGAAGCTTTATGTATATAATTTGTCGACATATTATGCGGGCGAAGCCGCGGGCGGAAGCTAGTATGTAATAAGAAAAAACAATCAAATCCTATACATTTAAATGGTTATTTATGCAGTTGGTGCATCTAGAAAACTGGACCGAAATTACAAAATATTTTACGTTTTGCCTTGATTCATATACTAAACACTAATTCTTTATTTTTATTCTAAATTTGAAACTTCTATGGCAGCTAGAAGTGCCTTAGAGTTTTGATGATCAGACAGTCAGTCAGTGAGTGAGAAAATCAAGAAATGTAGACTAGATAAAATGATTAAACTGCTGGTTCAAATTGAATGTTTGAAATATACCGTGTTTATAAAATTCAGGTTTCTAGTTTTATCCACAAAGAAATTATCGGGGGGTCGAAAATAGCCTGAACTGCTTCGAGAAAAGAATGGTAGGTACAGCCGTGACTCTTTTTGATCGACTTGGCGGGAGCACTGCCGTGCCCCCAGATTGGGTTCTAGCTGAACTGAATAAACCTGTATCTTAGGTATCACAGTCACATGCTTATATATACATAAGTATATATAAGTAACACCGCTGTATTGTAATTCCATTAAATAAATAAAAAATAAAAAAGTAGTATCTTATTTTCTTTAATGACGGTGCGATATTAATTTTCCATTGGTTTTTTGCAATCTGCAGGTCAGTGTCAGGTTGTGTATTGATCAAAATACGATTCGCGGCGGTTTATTGGCATGTGCTAGGTTACACATAGCTAGGTCACGCTAGGACATATGGCAAATAATTTAATTTAATGTTTTTTTGAGTGAGGTTTGTTAGTTACGTGTACTGCGGCGCGGGATGGTCGGAGGCCACGCAGGGCAGGCACACGGGCTGGCCCGCCACCACGCTGAGCTCGCCGCCCGCCGCTACCAGCCGCGGCGCAGACGACGACGACGCCGCTGCACACACACACACACATTAGCGCGCCGCACACACAGCCACGGACGAGTTCCCACGTAGGCACGTACTGACCGGTGACGGCGAGCGTGGCGGGGCGCGCGCGCTTGGTGGCGCCCGTGAGCACGTGGCGCGCCAGGCAGCTGTAGGCGCCGGCGTCGCTCACGCCCACGTTCAGGATCAGCAGCGTGTTGCCCGCAACCAGGTAGCGCGACTCTGACACCACACACCACACATCACTCACTGTTGGCCTGTCGCTGCCGACCATCTAATTTACTATGGCCGGCAGCGACAGGCTCACTTCTGAGACAAGGACACGGCACGGCTTCTCCCTAGTGGCACGATCTGCAGTCGACACAGACACCGAGCGTGCGGCTCCCTGTTCATGTGACACACATACTTCCTGAAGCAACCAAGCTCCGCGAGCACCGGTGTCACCTGTGTCATACGAGAGGGAGCCGTGCCTCCTCCCGAACCAGTCGTCGAGCACTGGTCGGATGGCCTCGAGGGTGATGGCTGAGTGAAAGAGCCTGACCCGCAGTTCGTGTCTCTCGCGAAAATACCTTTCATGCAAATGTCCTGCTACCAGTTTCATATACTAATATAATTTTGCAAGAGTCTATGTAACGTTTAATGCCTTTTGTCGCGCGTTTGCTACAGCCCAACTGCCGAAATATTGTGTTGTGTTGCTTAACCTCTACATAATATCATAGAGGCTGTTGCTGTTATGCATAGATTTCACGCCCTTTCAGAAATTTTCAAATGTTTTTAATCATAGTGACTGAATTTTCCTGAGCTAGTTTTAATAAGTAAGTATAAAATGCGTAGAAATGCCATTGTTAAGCAAAAACCTTATTCCTTTTAGTAATGCGAGCCTTCAGGCAGTCGGCGTTAATTAATAAAGAGATGTTAAATAAAGCGGGAAGGGCGCCGTAAAGTGGTGGCGAGGTGGGGCGGTGGGGTGCAGGGGGAGGTGAGGTGGGGGTCGGGTGAGCGAGGTGCGCGGGCGGCGCGATGATAGATTTATTTGTGTCGGCCGCTCACCGCTCTCAACTGCGACGTTTTTCCGTTTCAAGAGCGCTCGCCACGATTTATGTGCGTCGATAATAATTCCTCTCCTTTATTAAAAGGAAAATGTTCCGCAAGCACCCTACGACCTAGATTGCAACATAAATATATATTATTTCTGAGCTTAACCGTTTGTAATACAATGATGTACGTGTCAGCAAAAATGCTATATATATAGTAGTCATATGTATCGATACTTTCACTTAAAGCTCTCTTTACAAAAGTCAGATTTTTTAAACTTTTGAAGCAAGTTTCAGTGCAGACGACAGACTGTCATGAATGCCGATTGAGACGCAACGCTAAAAGGGTTATTACACTATCATAATATATCTGAACGACCCTAGATCTATGACACTGATTATTCGCTTATTATTATTATTACACTAAGCTAAAACAGGTCTCCGGTACATACCTGGAGAAGGTGGGTCGATGTGCAACACGGTGTCGCCCCGGTACCAGAGCGCCGGGCGGACGAGCGCCGCGTCGCGCGTGGCGGCACACGTGACGGCCGCTACGCCGCCCGCCAGCGCCTCACCCGCCTGCGCCGCCGCCTCCCAGCCCGCCTCCGACACTGCACAACACGACTGTCACACGCTGCCCGCAGCGACACCGCGAGCTACTCGCCATAACGTGCGCTGGTGCCACGATACCTGGTACGAGAGTGACTTCCCGCGACAGCGCCACGCCGTGCACGTTAGCGGCGCGGCACCGCACCGTCATCACCGCCGCCGCTTCATATGCGCTCGACGGCAACAGCTCTAGCGTGCCATTCCGGTGTATTTGTCTGCTTAGCACAACATCGACAATTCATGGTCAACTGGAACTAGAATACTGAATAGGGTAGTAGAGAATGGAACAACATAAGTGACAAAAAATAACGAGACCAAATTTGAAAGGCAAAGTGATACAACGAGGGGTCACCGAGCCACAGTACAAAGACGAGAAGAGGCCGGGCGGCCGTGGCTTGAGCCGAGTAATGAGACCGTTTTGCCGTGGACGCCTTGCTACCGTCGCGATTATAATTACGTGAATGCTTCGACTAAATTATTAATCTCAAAAAGTTTAAAATTGTCCTAGCTCAGTGCGGCGCAATTGAATCCGGTTTTAGCAGATAAACGTGAGAACTATTATTACAAGCAGTGCAGCTATGAATGTAAATGTACTAGTAATCGTATTTTTTCCCGACACGAGTATGAGTAACATCATGTGAAGGTCTCGCCTGCTACGTACCGCAGGCCCGGCTGGTCGCGCAGCGCACTGCCGTCGTCGGCGAGCCAGGACACGAGCGGCGCGGGCTGGCCGCGCGCGGCGCAGCGCAGGCGCACTCCGGCGCGCGCCTCGTACTGCACGCGTGGCGGCGGCTCCTCCGCCAGCGACGGGCCCAACATCGACAGCTCAGCGCGCGACACTGACACACACGCACACGCTACCATTTCCACACAAACAAACATAAGTTAATTAACTATCTTAGTTATTTGTATGAGCTTGCATATTTCTGTCTAGATACCAAGGTTGCTTTGGAAAGAGAATAAAGAAGAACAAGTTGTCGTAAAAAATATGAACTTGGAACGAAGTAAAGCAATAAAAGTTTATTTTTCTTTTTATTTAACTTCTTCTGGCAACAACAACAAATGATTCCCAAGATGCGAGTTCGAACGGCACGCGGCGGCGTTGGTTCCGTACAAACAAAGACTAACTTTAAGCCACTTAAAAGTCTAACAGCGCAACTTCAGTTTTAAAACCGTTTGACCTAAAAAAAAAGTCGTCGTCCTACGGCGGACGGCGACGATCGGCTGCGACGCGCCGGGGCGGTTGCGGCTGGGCAGCGGCGGACCGGAATTACTTTGCTAAGTTACGCCGTCCGGCTCAGGATACTCCTCAAAACTGTTATTCATTTTAGTTTGTTCCACGACCTCTCTGTTGCAGTAAGTTTATGTTTTACTTCCACAATTAGCTGGCACGACCACGACGCGCCAAAAGCTTGCGCCGAGTGTTGCGTGCAGCTCAATGTTATGTAATGAGTCAGAGAGCGATGCTCTGTCTCATTATTTGTTTTACTTCCACAATCAGCTGGCACGACCACGACGCGCCAAAAGCTTGCGCCGAGTGTTGCGTGCAGCTCAATGTTATGTAATGAGTCAGAGAGCGATGCTCTGTCTCATTATTTGTTTTACTTCCACAATCAGCTGGCACGACCGCGACGCGCCAAAAGCTTGCGCCGAGTGTTGCGTGCAGCTCAATAATATAATAATATCCTCGGACATTTCACACAACGCCATATAGTCCCAAGCTAAGCAACCTAATGCTTGTGTTATGGGAACGAGATGGCTGATAAACTACTTATATACATTTTTAATTAATTAAAGTTGAAGTTTTTTTATTATTTTGTAAGTAATAATAAAGGGTGACTTTTTAAAGAAAATTAATGTTTTATCAGCCATGAAAGTATTTTCTTTACATTTTCCGTTTTTGTTTAGCAGTTTTTGCATAAAATAATGACAGTCGCGGAAATTTAACAATCAATATTACTTATTTAGAATATCTTTGTTGCAAAACAAAAAAAAGTAGGCCAAAATCACTTTTTTTTTAGAATTTATTACTATTTGAAAATTTTTTGTACGAATTTTTGGGTTACACTCTTTAAGTAGGAATATCTTGGAAAGGATTAAGTAAGGACGGTAGGTCTCCTTAAGATATCTGTCAGAATAACCCTAGACTACCACCCCTTAACGGCTCCGCCACTATTTTCCAGTCACCCTGTATACATTTTTTTTTGTAAATACATACATATTATAGATAGAAAAACACCCAGACCCGGAACAAATACTTGCAGGTCGTACAAATCTTTGTTCCGTACAGGAATCGAACCCGCGACATGCTGCGCAGCAGTCAATCGCTCAACCACTGCGCCAACCGTGTCGTCAATCAGTCATAGAGCTATGCTCTGTCTCATTATTTGTTTTCAATTAAATACGTTAGATTTGACAAGCCAGCAACAAATTAGCCATTACATCATATTTACGCTCACATCGGGACAAAACCAATCAGTGACAATGGAGAGATGTGAAAATAGTGGCCAAACGTGCTTTCATCTGGAAAGGAATAATATCGTAAAGGGATGCTCGCCGATATTGAAACGTGTAAAGGTGCGGCGTGTGGGAGACGTCCCGCCGACACGCCGCGCGCCGCTGTACGCTGGACCGAACATTGCGTTTAGGAGACTTAAAACTGCTAAGCTTTAAGTGTCGGGTTTCTGCTGTTGAAATGGTTTCTATTAAACGGAGGGCAAAACTCAAACTCAAAGTCGGGATATCTTTGTTACTACAACATTTCTCGTTATATCCTTACAGGCGGTTATAATGTTGAATTAATATTATTTATACCGTTAGTACTGCATTTTTTTTAAATATTTTTTTGGATATAAAATATTTTAATTCTTATTTTTCTAAATTTATAATTTAAAACACAGGGGCCTAAAATTAAGTAAGTGGTAATTAAGTGGTAATATATGTATTACTTTGTCGGAACT
This sequence comes from Hyppa rectilinea, assembly GCA_951799385.1. Lineage (NCBI taxonomy): Eukaryota > Metazoa > Arthropoda > Insecta > Lepidoptera > Noctuidae > Hyppa > Hyppa rectilinea. Next base: position 22,068,832 of record OX637301.1, on the reverse strand, counting down.
AAGTATAACTCGAGGAGATGCTAAAGGAAAGGAAGGAAGAAGCAGGTGAGCCTGCAGCGCTATCCTCCGAAACAATCAGAGTCTGTTACATTACGCTCCAAGCGTTACCTGACGTCACGCTCTCAGCCAGTTCAACATTGTTTCCAGATACCCAATTGACTCAACGGACGAGGAATCCCAAACCTAATAAACCTAACCTAACCTAACGGATGAAGCTGTATCCCCCGCCGAGTCAAAGTGTTTCGTTTTCAAACACGACGCAGCAAAAAAAACACAAGTGGTGGGAAAATATGCGTAAGTACTAAAGAGTTTGTCCTCATGATTTGCTGTGATTTTTCAAGTCATTACATTGAACTCGACGTTTTTCATATAAGACAGCCCAGACAGACAACAGCACGTGGAATTATATTATGGTTGTTCTGCAGGTCATCAACGGTTCTTATGTTGCTGATCCATGGAGCAGATATCATCGAAAGCAATGCAACTGTTCTAATTGCGAGCTTGTCAGAAGAAGAGCACAGACACAGAACGAGCCACACAAAGTGCACTTATGTATAATGAACATTAGCGTAATTAGCTGCGCTCCGAAAAGCATAGCTCATTCAAGGAATGGACTACTTTCATCCATGCACAGAGCCTGATCACTGTGCATGGATATAGTTCATTTATTTTGTGTAGTTCTAGTAATGAGTAGGTACTAGTAGTAACTTGATACAGATGCGAGGTATTGTAATGTAAATGTAAATAATATTGTGTTAAACAACGAATAATAATTAAAAAAAAGGTAATTTTTTATCTTAAAATACTCGTACAACGGTAAGTAGAAGATCAGTCACGTCTGTGAGGAAGGACCGCGCGGCTTGTAGCGCTCCTCTATAACAGTGATTGACAAGTGACGGAGTGCGCCACGCCGCGCGCTCCGCCGTCTGTGGCGCGTCTCCAACCGTCGTCCGTCGTCCACAGAGGGAGTTCTAGAAGCGGATGGTCGTGTTGCATTCTCTATTATGGCGAGAGCGCCAGGGAGCCCGCCAATTTTTTTTATTTTAGGTCAGTATCAAGTGTATGTTTATTAACAGAGGACACAGTGGAGCATACGGTGGAGGTTTGCCCCGCTTCAGCAGAGCACCACCGTGTCTTCGGAGCGGTGCACATAATTATTATCTTCTTCACTTACGAGTTACAAGGAGAAGAGTCAGCAGTAGCGGCAGCGGCGACGGCGCCATGTCGCCGGCGGCCGCACCGCACCACACCGCACCGCACCGTACCGCTCCGCTCCGCAACACGCAGTCCCACCTGCAATACCATTCAGTAGAGTCTGACCGAATTTCACTTTCGGTTTCAATCAATTTTAAACACTTTCGACTGTAGCTGAGAAAAAGTTAAGTCTGCCATGCCTTGCCACAAAAATGAAATCACAACAATTGAAAAGAAGCCGAGTGAAATACTTTCATAGCACAATACTATCTGTATTGAGATAAGTACGAAGTTAAGTGTGAATTAAGTTTGAATGTAATGCATTTCGTTCACTTTTACACATTAAACACATTGAAAACAAAAAAAAAAGTTTCGGTTTTGCGCCAAAAATGCAAATTACATGATATATTAGTAAATCAATGACAGATCATTCGTTCTGCGTAGCCTTTTCCCAACTATGTTGGGGTCGGCTTCCGGTCTAGCCAGATGCAGCTGAATACCAGTATCCAGTTAATAGATGGCAGATAATAATTTTTGTTTATCATAAAAGTAATCTATACTAATATTATAAAGAGGTAAAATTTGTAAGTTTGTAAGTTTGTATGTTTGTAAGTTTGTATGTAGGGGGTAATCTCCGAAACTAATGATCCAATTTCAATAATTTTTTCACTGATAGAAAGCTACATTATTCCTGAGTGCTATAGGCTATAAATTATATTTATATCATACATATTAGCCGAGCTATTGCATTTTTCGTCTAGCAAGTCGGAAAGAAATACCTCCGAAAACAGAATTATTTGCATGCGCTGCCTAAACAGTTGTTTAAAATTGAAAGCAATGTATGGCAACCCGGTTCGCCTTAATTATTTCTACAAAAAAGTCCGCGACACCACATTTCTATCTTTTGTATTTTAAATTTTATATTTCGTTTTATGTTTAAAAAAATTATTTTTTCGACTTACTTCTGTTTGGATGATTATTTAAACAACAAAATATCAATTCTTATCAAATTAAATTATTTTATGATCACAAGGACATCACAGAGATAAGATTTGCCCTCTACAGTATGTCAATTGGTCATATATTTTCCGAGATAATATAAAATTACTAAACGCAAAATGCTAAAACATTCGCCGAGCTCAACTATCATTCCTACTTCCTACGTGCTTTGTGCGGACGTTTTATCGTTTCAGAGAAGCTTTAAATTAAATAGGTTCCTCACTTAAATTTTATATTTTTAACGTTAACATTTTTAAATGATGGTTTGTATTTTGTATATAGGTAGTGTAATATCTTTTGCCAGCAGCTTCGCCCGCCTGGTTGTTGGAAATTATCCCACGGGAACGGGTACGTTTTTCCGTGATAAAAATTAGCCTATGTGTTATTCCAGACTATAATCTATCTCTGTGCCAAACATCCAGATCCGTTCAGCCGTTTTGGCGTGATTGAGTAACACACATCCATCCATCCATCCAAACTTTCACATTTATAATAGTAGTAAGATAATTTTATTATTATCCGTGTTGGGTTAAAATACATAATGCATTTGCACCTTTACAATGCGAGGCAGGGTGTCGTAAACCTTCATCTACCCCGGTCGCGATGGGGAATGGAACCGGCGAGAGATGTCGTGCGGTGTCCCACAGGGATCGGTTCTGGGGCCGCTCCTGTGGGACTTCGGTTACGACTGGGTGCTGCGGGCCGACCTCCCTGACGGCGTCAGCGTAGTATGCTACGCTGACGACACGCTGGTCCTGGCGCAGGGGAGGTCGCATCAGGCGGCGGCTGACGCGATGACACGCGGGGTTGCGACAGTCATTGAGAGGATCCGGCAGTTGGGTCTCGAGGTGGCATTGCACAAATCCGAGGCCATGTCCTTTCATGGACCTCGGAATAGGCCACCATCGGGATCCCAACTTACGGTAGGAGGGGTTCACATCGGCGTCGAGACCACGATGAAATACCTAGGTCTGGTCCTCGACAGCCGATGGAATTTCGTGGAGCATTTCCGACGTTTGGCCCCCAAGCTGGAACGGACTGGGGCCGCCGTCAAGCGGCTCTTGCCCAATTTGAGGGGGCCAAACGCCTCCTGCCGGAGGCTTTACGCGGGAGTCGTGTGGTCCATGGCCCTATACGGGGCCCCGGTGTGGGCGCGTTCACTGCGGTGGCGAGCCGCCCACTATCTGAACGCGCCCCAAAAGGTGGTAGCCATACGGCTTATCCGGGGGTACCGCACGATCTCGGGCGAGGCGGCAAGCCTCCTTGCCGGACTGCCGCCGTGGGATCTGGAGGCGATAGTCCTCGCGCGCCTGTACGAGTGGCGCGCGGAGGTACTAAGCCGGGGGGAAACTCCGTTGCCGCAGCAAATTGCGGCGGAGCGGACGGACCTCCGGCGCGATCTCATGGCGGCCTGGAATCAGCGACTGTCGCAACCCAGCGCAGGGCACGCCACGATAGTGGCGGTAAGACCCCTCTTTGAGAAGTGGCTAGAGAGGCGTCACGGCGCCCTCACCTGCCGCCTGACGCAGGTTCTCACCGGGCATGGATGTTTCGGGAGGTTCCTGCACATCATCAGGCGGGAGAAAACGCCCGGGTGTCACCATTGTGAGGATCGCCCAGAGGACACGGTGCAAACCTGCCCCGCTTGGGCGGAGCACCGCCGTGTCCTCATAGAGCCGATCGACGGCGGTGACCTCTCGCGCCCGGCCCTGGTGCAAGCCATGGTCCGGGACGAGAGGGAGTGGGAGGCAGTCACCTCCTTCTGCGAAAAAGTCACGCTCGCGAAGGAGGTGGCGGGATGGGAGAGAGAAAGGTCCTCCCGTCCCAGCCGCCGCGGGAGAAGCCTTGGGCGTCGGGAGCCACGTGACGACTCCCGGCCACCGTAGGCGCGGGCCTGCGGACGGTGAGTAATGGGTGACTCACCGTCCCATCAGCACCAGGCCCGTGCCGGACGGCGCGTATATGTTCCACGCGCGCCTCAAAGAGATGTCAGCATATGAAGGGGCCCCTCAGGGCCAAGCCTGCCGGGTAAGCGGGATTGTCCGAAAGGGTTACCGCTACCCCGGAACATAAAGGGCTACGGAAGGAACATGGATGGGTTTTAGTCAGTAAGAGTCTGACACTCCCTTCCACTCCACCCAGAGCGGGAGCAGTCATTGGATGATTTCCCAGCCTTAAAAAAAAAAAAGGGTGTCGTAAAAGGCGACTAAGTTGAGCAGAAAAGATCACCTCGGTAATCTTTGGAAATTCTGATCCGATTCCAAAAATTCTCTCACTAATGGGAACCTACAGTATTGCCGAGTATCATAGGATATATTCAATGTTAAAACTAGAAATTTTCCGCGGACGAAGTCGCGGGCAGAAGCTAGTGCAATCATATTTTGTGTTATTGTGACCATCTGTCAGTCAGATTCCTGTGAGAGAAACGTACGTACGTACGTCAATGGGAACTGACAGAGCCTTCACTTTGTCATTACCTCATGTATGCAGCGGCAGTCTGAAGTCCTGTAGCAATCTCTCAAAACGAAAGTAGCCAAAGCAGCCGCAGTACAACTGTGCTGATGACCTCCTATAAAGACATTTCACACACAGACACACCCTATACCGCTCTTTGCTGCCATGAGCCAATCAGAAAGAGCGCGATAGTCGTTGATTTGCATGCCGCCATGCCGCCCCGATGTGTTTCTTAAAACTTTGTTACATAAATTATGACGGTAGCTATGAAATGAAATGAATCTACTGAATGAATAAATAGTTTGACGTTGTTGAGTTTTGATTTAGATTTGGGGAAGTAGACAGTTGAATCTAAAGAGCGTGCTACAAGCGGACGCCGCCGCTTGTGAACCACGCTCAGAGACGTTTTGTGGTGCATGGATATGCGACGAATGGTTTTACACCAACTTCCAAACAATTCTATACGTTATTACGCATTGTACGCCACGCACTTTATGCCGAAAACACCAAAGACTTTTTCTTGTAAATTGGTTGTCCCTGTTTTTGGAATAACGTATAAATGTGCCTGCTCATCTGCTCAATGTAAACAACAGTGAAAGGAAGTTATTATTGTAACATCATCCAGTTACCCCGGCAAAATACGTATTATTGAAGCTTACTCAAAAACTACCCAAGTTAATAAAAACTATATGGGACCACCGCGCCAGCTTCCTCTGCCAAAAGAAATAGTACATTATACAAGCGACAAAAAACGGAATTTAATTCGAGGGACTATGTTGGATAAAAGAACCGAGATTTTTTTTTCACGAATTGTGAACTTTTAACGCGAGAAAATAAATAGTCGTGTAATATTAATATTTTTAACATTATTTATATATTATATTTAGTTTTTATTCGGTCACAAAGGATTATATAAACACTAAGAAGGTACTTTCAGCACGTTTCATTTATTTTTGTACAGAATTCGTATAATTCGTCCTTTTCCAAATTCAAAACAAGTATGTTGGGGTCAACTTCCAATAAATAACCTGATGCAGCTGAATATTCGTATTTTATGTGGAGCGACAGCCTGCCTAACCTCTGCTACTTAGTTTCTGGGTGGTAACACGGTACCTCTTGGTAAAACTGCAAAAGTATTTAATTGAAATGAAATCTAAACGAGGCGGTGATTGGTGTGAAACAATGGGTACCAAATTAAATACAAACGAGTGACTAAACACTGCAGCTTGAATCTGATGTCGGGACAAGTGTCGTGTACACGTGATGTACGTATCGGTTGCGCTTGAGATATCGCCCCGTCCCGTCCCACTTTGCCCTACTCACAGGATCCCGGCGTGGCTCGCATTATGACGTCACGTGACACTGTGTCCGAGAGCACCACCGAGCTATATTACAGGCGAGTGTGACGGCAAGTAAATATAGCATTCTGCATCCATCTCCCTTCAGTGCTAATCAACTTCTTACAAAAATTAATAAACTAATAAAATATTTACATAAGTTTAAGCACTTGGCGCCGGCTTGCGGTTATTGTATTTTTATTAAAAAAGTAATCGGGGATCAGACGCATTTCAAATAAAATTACTACCGTAGACCGTGCAATTAGCTGTGGTAATTTCATTCGTTGTGGTAAATTGCTATTCAAGCCCGAACGGGCAGAATAAACGGACTATTAATTCAATTTCAATGTGAATAATATATTTGTTAAGCTCAAAATGCCACCGATTCAATAATAAGTAGTGAAAGGCATACTGAAAATAAACTAACGTTAGTTTAGTTACAGCTGCTACCTCCTTATCGTGTCATAAGAAGTTTTTAGCCTGACATGCATGAAACGTAATAATACGGAAAGCGCAGCATTATGACGCTGTAACTCGAGTGTGTAATTTAGCAGTTGAGAAGTTGTTCAGCGAGAGCGCTTCCGGCCGCTCTACGTACGCTACGAACTACTACGTAATGTCGTAGGCGCACGTAGCACTCCGTAGCACTTTGTAGCGAATGCACTATGTCTATGTGAATTACAAAATGATGGTGATATTAAAGTTGACAGGGTGTTCGATAATTGTGTTGTTGATCACTGAAGAAATATGAATGCAATCTTCTGTCATGTTCATGAACGCGGCGTTATACCTAAGTTTCGAAATTTATAGTCGCCTGTCTCCTGTCTTGTTGGGAATACACGCTTACGACGATAGCTCCGCTTTATTATTATTATTTTTTTACTCAATTTAGTCAATTCATAAACTAAATACATAAGCATCAGGTTATGAGCCCAGAAGCCTGATTAGCTGAGCCGTAGGGCAAGTTTTAAGTTAAAATTAAATCAAAATCTTGTACGTACTCGACCATTTTTTTCATATAGAGGAGAATGGGCAAGAAACTCCACCGCCTCCGCCGAACCTCCTCCTCTTTTAGAATGTTTTACAATATTTTATTTCCATTAATTATTTGCGAAGACGATGCACTTACAATGAAATTACTACTTATCCCAAAAAAGGTGAAATGAAGAGAAAAAGATACAAATCGAGCGATGACAGGTAAATCAATTATGTACGTTTGAAAGTGTGGATACATGATGGGCGTGGTGTTTTGAAGGAATTTAGGAGACTGATCAGGATCGTCGGACTTGAATCGCTTTAGGAAACGGACCTTCGGTGTACACCAAGAAGACATGTCCAAGGCGACTGTCAGAAAGTAGCGAGTAATAGTTGGGTTAAAGCCCAGATTAGGCTAGTTTAATGTAGTATATTTGTGTGTGTGTGTGTGTGTGTTGGAGCGACTGGGTGAGTCCTTAATTATAATAATATTATTCTAGGCTAATACTGCAATTACAGTTCTTGTAACTAAACAGACAAAGACGTGTTGCTGGGGAGTTTATTGCGCCACTTCTTGTCCCCAGCCCAAACACTAGGAAGTTGTGTAGGGTGGGCGCTTTGGGGCTGTCTATAGAGAGATCAAGAGAGTCGATCCACAACTGTGTTTACTAATGATTCTTGAGTTTAGATTATTTACTCTACTATCTAGTACTTAATTCTTGAATTTTGTATTCTTTGCCTCTGAAATGAAATGAAATGTTTATTTCTGTAAGTAGATCTTTTACACGGCGATATTTCAAAGCTTGATAGCGCCGGCATTTCCTACCTGACTAGTTCCCGAGAACAAATGCCGAAATCAACATTATAATTATTATAAAGATTTTATGTGAGTAAATATGAGTAATACAGGGGCCATATTAATTAATTAATCAATCTTAAGCTTTTTGTCATCCAAGTAACCTTTAACTTTATAGAAACCTTTTTACAGAGTTTCTGTTTAATAAATGATTTAAATTTATTGAGGCTCAGTTCTTTATCATGACTTGGGTGTTTGTTATAAGAACGTGTACTTTGGCACTTAAATGAATTAGATACTAATTTTGTGGAGACTAGTTGAGATTACATTAATTATATCTTTGTTTCTCTGTGTTTGGAATATAGATTGACATTCTTTTTAAAACAAATCAGGTTCTCATATTCATATTGAGATGCGATTGTCATTATATTAATTTCCTTAAATTTATCCCTCAGAGAATGCCTATAGCTTAGGTAGTAGTTTCGGTTACAAATAGCTCGAATGGCTCGTTTTAGCAGCATAGCTTGAATATCGGCTGCATTTTCCCACAGCAAAAAGCCGTACGTCATTACACTATGGAAGTAGCTAAAAATACTAATCGCGGTATTTCTACTTTAGTCAAATGACGGATTTTATAGACCGCGTATGCTGCAGAGCTTAGCCGGCTTGACAATTTGTTTATATGTGTACTGCACAGTAGCTTTGGGTCCAAAGTATTACCTAAGAACACAGCTGTGGGGTCCACAAGATCCAGTTCCGCACCGTTTACTAGTACATTGGTTTTCAGCTGTCAGAAATCTAATAAATTTAGACTTTTTCTCGTTTAAAAGTAAATACATTATTAACACTAAACTAATGCACTATTTAAGAGAGAGCATTATTTATATCGTACCTATCCTCTGACCAATAATTCGGCTTTAAGACTCATATTATGGTTATAATGATTCTAGTAATTCTTAATCTGAGACCGATAATTCGGTCAGACTTTCAGGAATATGTGACACATCACATAATATCCAGTCCAAGGACTGACAGGCACCGAAATCTCCTAAAGGGGGACGCGTAAGGGTAGCGCGCGAAATTTCAATTTCTCATAAGTTTTTAGCCATTTGAGGATGTATGTGAATCGAAACATGATTCGCGGCCGTACGTAGCAAGTACGTATTTACGTAATTATAATCATTGGAATTATTAATACAACTGTATTCGTTAGGGCTGCCCTCATGTCATGATTTCATGAAATAGTCATTCTTCAGTCAGGATTTTAAGAACTTGTAGGATTGTATCGGTCACCCTGGCGCATCCTCCTCACGAGCACGGTGCGACGTGATGCCGCTGGAGCGAGCCGCCCCGCTGCGGGACGAGGACGGTCGCTCGGTTGCCGCGGGGAAATCAGTTCGAGAGAACAGCTAGGGACCATGATTCCAAAAAGCATGATTCCAACAAAACGCCGTTGAAAAGCCGCTTGCGTCACTTCATGGAAGTGTTGCTCATAGCACGCCGAGTGCAGGTGTGGGGTATCGTGTGAGTATGGACTGACCATGTACCGGTTAAGCAAGTGCCCCTAGCACGAGCCGAGCGAATGGCGAGCGGTTCGTCCGCAGCTCGCGGCGACTGCCAGAAAAGACTATATGCAACGGACATAATACATATATATAAATGCAAATCTTTTATCATATACTAAGCAATTGACTGAATAGAATTGGTCAATTGAAAACTGACGATACTAAATATTTGGTTTATTTAATTTTGCGTAAAATATGTTATACCAACTACAAATAGGTACTATAGACTACATAAAAATTGCTAAAACTGCTAGTTGGTAAACAAGTGATTGTTCAAACGTACACTTCCCAAACATTACTTGTGAATTTCTTTACGATGAACCAAGGGTTACAACGTATCAGTGCTGTGCCATCAGGTAATTAGCAGATTCAGAAACGCAAGCGTTCATTAAATTACTGAGCGTAATTATTCGGGTTGCTTTTAGCTACACAACTGAATGATTTAAACAAATTTAATGAAACAAAATTTAAAACTTGTATAAAACGCACACTATGCAGCCAAGCGTATTATAAATTGGGAGATTACATTGCTGATAAAAATGCTTGGGTCAATGCTAGTCCAGCTCCACAAGGGCGCATCAACTAATTTATTAGACTACTGAAAACTGTTGGAGCTGCGGAAGATCAACAACAACAAAAAAACATCTTTGCATTGTATAAATTCAATCTCTTAATATTGTATAACTGCTTAGCACATATGTGAGTACTATGTACCTACTATAAAGCGACCAATCTCTGGGTGCGTCTTTCATTGACTTGAATATGCCCTGGCGGCTGAGAGTATGCCATGCTCACTTTAATGTCTCGCTGATGGTGGCGTGTGTGTTGGATCATTTAGCTCCCTTCAAAATGGTTGAGCTGAATGGTGCTAATATATGCGTCATGTTCGTGAACGGGCGCTGTCAGTAGAGACTGGTCATCTCTTAGCGGCTAAGGCTTGTTTTAATTTAATTATTGATTAGGTTTTACATATTTTATATCTGATGCTTTTAACGTTCTGCATCGTTCTCACATGTATAATATTAATATGAACTATGTAACAAATATTTTGTAACCATATTTTGTTTAAAAGAGTGTCCATGGAGTTTCTTGCCCGTTCTTCTCCATAGGTACCTACTCCTTTGGAATGGGCAACTAGCTTCATTTCTCGGACTGACCGACACCTTGACAATTCAAAAGTGCCTGTAATTGGTTTATTTGAAATAAATACTTTGAGTTTGAGTTGAGTTTTGAGTTTGAATAACCAACTGGTATTATTTTTTTTTTCTAAAATATTAAATAATTGTTAAGTATACATTTTTAGATTGTTTATTTTTACAGATAATATTTATGTATTTTAAACAATCTTAAATTATTAATAATAATACGTATATTAAGTATAAATTGTGGGAAAATAATCCTAAGACATCAAAGATTCGTCGACATCGCGGTCGACAGTACAAGTTTCCAAAAGGCACCGTTAGAGGCATTGGTTTTCAGTTAAAATAACTGAAATCAATTGAACTTTATAGATAATAAACTTTTCATAATATTTGAACCAATGCAAATAAAATAATAATGTCAAACATGGTTTTCCCAAAAACCATTCGATTTCCAATTGTTTGGAAGAAAATCCTTGAATACAAATTACTCAAGGATAAATATTAAATCCATTCCGTTAATTGTTTAAGTTCAAGGATTTCCGCTTAGCGGTCAGTGGGTAGCCTTAGGGGCGGATTTTTTTACAATTAACTAGTTAAGTGTTAGAAAATACATTTTTCTTATTATGTGTAACATAAACTGATACCGCTATATAACTTGCTTTAAAATACTTATTTATAAAATGAACTAACTTACATACCACGAGAGCAATCCAATTCAGCGAGCAAGCTATCACATAGCTCGCTCAAGTAATGATCACGACCAACTATGAACACAACACAAGGAACTTGTTGTAAGAGCAACAGTCGCGCGGGAAGTTGCGGCGAGTGGCCGGCGGCGCGCGCAGCTCGCCACGTCACGCGCGCTCGGGGGCCTGGAGCCGACTGAGGGCCGCCGGCCGCCGGCCCACAGCAGCGGGACGCACTGCCCCGCGCGGGTAATTACCTACCAATTGTATCACGATATTGGCCGATAAATGATTTAATCAACTTGTAATCACTGCCCGCAGCTTTCTGCAGAACAAAGACCGCTACCTACACAATTGCTACGCTGCTGCATGTGTCACATACCGCAATTGCTTAGCTGTGGAACCTAACATAGGATAAGATAATAGATTGGAAACGATAGTGTATCAATTTCGAGCACTGAATCCTTGAGTTTTTTGTTGTTTGTCTTCGTGCACAACTCGCTACGACACTCGTTATTGTGTAAAACAAACTTGTGCCGTAACTGATTTGATCTATGCATTTTCAATGGTATACGGAGAGGCACTTAATGTCCGCTCTGGGTGGAGCGGAAGGGAGTGTCAGTCTCTTACTAACTAAAACCCATCCATGTTCCTTCCTTAGCCCTTTATGTTCCGGGGTAGCGGTAACCCTTTCGGACAATACCGCTTAAGAGGTCACGCCCTGCATAATTGCAGGGCGTGACCTCTTAATTATATTTTGCACACTTGCACACTTAATAATGCGCCTCCGAAAACGGTCGCTAGCACAAGTCGTCGGTGGGTCGGTCGTAGCGACAAGGGGGCAACATGTCCTGAGGTGCTTATGCGGAGTGGTATAGAGGTAGAGGTATTCCACGGTTATCAGGACAATCCTAGAAGTACAGTCAAGATCTCAACCAGCATCTTATTGCAATACTTCCTTCCTCCGACCACGTTTGCTCTTCCGAATATCCACTCAAGCCGGCGAATAAAGGCGAGAATGAGGTGGGAGCTCTGTTCCTCGTCAGTGTTCACTCCAGCCAGTTTTGAATTGAGCTGCACAATTTGACAAATACGTGCACTGACTGGACAGTCCCACTCAATCTGTATGGTTCATTCCTCAGAAGGCCATTTCAGACACCAACCTACATGGTCTTCACATGATTTGAAAGTACCCACCAAGTACAAAAATAAAATCATTTATCAGTATAATCAATACCAGACCATATTTAATTAGTCTAGTTTCTATATTTTGTTATAATTACTTGCTGTTCGCAATGTATTAATTATAAATACTATTAAAAAAAGCTCGTAAATAGACGTTATAAATATTTAAATTGGAAGACGTTCCGCGTCTCCGGGCAAGTGCCGGCGGGCTGGTGGCGAGCGGGCGGGTAGGCGACGATGGATTCAAGTGTTCTCTCATTTCACTGTAGCGCTAACAAACTTAAAAAAAGTAAAACGTTATCAAAATGAGAAGGGAGGCGCAGTTGGGGTGGAGGCGAGTGCGGGGGTGGGGAAGGGCGCGGGGATAGCTTCACGTGGAGACGTCGTCTCTAGAGCGTGAAGATACCTGATGAAAAGAAAATGAAGCCGAGATGGTGCAACGCAGACACTGCACCGACTGCCGACTCACGACACGACACTACTCATTTCGAACATTTTTATTTTACATAAAGGCTCCCTGGCCTTTTTATTTTATCATTTTAACGAGACGCCCTTGCAGCCTGAATGGTAGGCAGCCTCCATGAAAACACTAGTGCGCGGAGGGGGGGGGGGGGATCTAGCGGCGTGGCAGGCTCTATAGAAAATGTAGCGACAACTTCGTTATCTGTTGGGAGTCACAAACAATCGCAAAACTAAATTTATAATTATTGAAACCTCCAAAGGGTTCCTGGGTTCAAGTCTAAAGTCCGATACCGATATTAGTTGCTAAAAACAGACTTTTGAGTGTTATTGTAGAATATCTTCCCATAACTTTTACGTGGGATCGCTCGGCCCAAGTTCAATAGTTGTCGCGCGATTCCAGCCCCATTGAGTTAGACAAAGTTCGCAGAGTGATGAAGTGCCAATTAGTAGAAGTGCTTACAAAATACTGATCTGCATGGACTGTGTTGGAAGTTACCTCCAACATGGACACCTCAGCTCTTCACCCGGCCCCCAGGAAGTACAATGTAGGTAGATTAGTAATGTAGGTAGGTAGATCCTAATAGGTCATATGATTTAAATATAGAAAACACCAGATCATAATGTTATTTATTTGTATAGCTGCCATACCGACCTGGCGTTTTATATAAGTGATTTTATAAACTTCATCAGAGAACTAAGATTTATCTTGATAATTTAATAATAATTCTAAACAAATATAAAAGATACAGGAATTACTGCAACAATTTTCTAAAGAAGCTGAAAAATAATTACGACAGAAACGAATTAGATAAAGCAGGCAATAATGGCAAACAATTTTGGAAGCATATTAAAAATGTCACTTTCATGACCAAACAACGTGAATCAAACTCGAGTTTACTGTTAATTAATCCTTCACCTCTCTTGTCCGGAAACAAAGTAAAAAACTTTTTTGTAAATGTTGAGAAAACTTTAGGCGAATAAAATCCAAAACATTGCATCGAAAAACTAAAAAACAACTGTCACCAAAAGTCATTTCTTATGCTTGACATACCTACACAGATAATAATAATAATAATATAATATCCTTGGACATTTCACACAACGCCATATCGTCCCAAGCTAAGCAACCTAATGCTTGTGTTATGGTAACGAGATGGCTGATAAACTACTTATATACATATTTTTTTTTGTAAATACATACATATTATAGATAGAAAAACACCCAGACTCGTAACAAATACTTGCAGGTCGTACAAATACTTGTTCCGTGCGGGAATCGAACCCGCGACATAGTGCGCAGCAGTCAATCGCTCAACCACTGCGCCAACCGTGTCGTCATATGAAAACGAAGACACACATGAACACAGATGAAAACGAAGTAGCACGTATCATCTCTAGCCTAAAAGATGATTGTGCAGTTGGTTGGGATAATAAAAGCAATAAGATTCTTAAACGCTTTAAGCATATATATTTGAACCTCCCTTAACGCATATATTTCGAATCTGCGTTTCCAAAGGAGTTTTCCCTATTTGTCTGAAAAAGGCAGTTGTCATCCATCATCATCATGAGATTTGGTTAATAACTATAGGCCAATATCGTTAATAACTATAGGCCAATATCGTTAATAACTATAGGCCAATATCGTTACTGAGAAAATAATGTCAAAGATAATTGAGAAAATAATTAACAACCGACTAGTAAGCTATTTAGAGAAAAATACCTTGCTGTCACCTGCACAATTTGGCTTCAGAGCCAGATTATCCACCGCAGATGCAGTGTACGGCCTAACCGAATATGTTTCGAAAGAACTAGACAAAGGAAATCCGGTCCGGGTCAGCGAATCTTGCTGGATTTAGCGAAAGCCTTTGACACAGTCTACGTCTCAGTGCTTCTTAACAAATTAGAGGCCATAGGGATACGAGGTACGAAGCTGTCGTTACTTGCTGATTACTTAGACAACCGATACCTATATGTTAGGATATATAATTTTACGAACAGAATTACACTGGTGTTCCTTAGGGCAGTATTTTGGGCACTACGCTTTTCCTAGTTTATATTAACGACTTGTGTAATCTAAATATTGGACACGGCAACATCGTATCTTATGCTGACGTCTACAGCGTAAATTTTTACGGTTAAAACCATTGGTGAACTGCAGGAAATGCTCAACTTGGTTTTAATACTGTCACTAATTGGCTTCAAAGCAATTTAGGTAATAACATTAAATGCTGATAAAACTAAAAATGTACACTTTTCAATGCGAAAGTCTCAACCTACCACCGCTACACTTGATCGGTTCGCTCATCAATGTAATAAAATATCAGTCCTCATGTGTGATTGTCCTCTCATCCTCAACACACGTAACATTAAATACCTCGGGGTAATAATTGATGACACACTCACTTTTAGACATCATGTTGAAAGTCTGGTAAAAAGAGTGCGCAAGCTAATATAATTATGTCTTTAAAAAAATCCGAACTTTTGCTGATTCAAAACTAATCAATCACACATGTTTATCTGGCCCTATGTCAATCTATAATTTAACTCTGTATCACATCATGAGGCGGCGCTACAAAAACTATCTTGCTTCCTCTTGAAAGAGCAAGGTCGCAAACTTCTATCCCTTTTTCTTTCCCACAGATCAACTATATAAATCCTGTAACGTTTAGTACGTCCGCCAGGTTTTTAAAGTCGCCAGTAGTATTTAAAGCAACATACTATGCTCTCATACAATGCTGACAATACTAATAAGAGACGGAATGATATAGTGTGCAGTATAACGCGCCCACAGAAATGTAATTGCGGAAAGATTATTTTCATTTTTAGGTTCATTTTTGTACAGTAAGAAATCTAAGTATCTATAAGTTGAATTATTTTATTTGTGAAAAGACTGTTATTGCGTTCTTAATTTTAGTACTTTACACTATTAATTTATTTACTACTAGAAAAAAAAATGTACTGTCAAACTCAAACTCAAACTCAAACTCAAAGTATTTATTTCAAATAAACCAATTACAGGCACTTTTGAATTGTCAAGGTGTCGGTCAGTCAGAGAGATGAAGCTAGTTGCCCATTCCAAAGCAGTAGGTACCTATGGAGAAGAACGGGCAAGAAACTCCATGGACACTCTTTTAAACAATATATGGTTACAAAAAATTGGTTACATAGTTCATATTAATATTATACATGTGAGAACGATGCAGAACGTTAAAAGCATCCGATATAAAATATGTAAAAACTATCCAAAAAATAAATTAAAACAAGCCTTAGCCGCTAAGAGATGACCAGTCCCTACTGACAGCGCCCGTTCACGAACATGACGCACATATTAGCACCATTCAGCTCAACCATTTTGAAGGGAGCTAAACGATCCAACACACACGCCACCATCAGCGAGACATTAAAGTGAGCATGGCATACTCTCAGCCGCCAGGGCACATTCAAGTCAATGTATACGTACCCAACAAATGGTCGCTTTATAGTAGGTACATAGTACTCACATATGTGCTAAACAATTATACAATATTAAGAGATTGAATTTATACAATGCAAAGATAGTTTTTTTTGTTGTTGATCTTCCGCAGCTCCAACAGTTTTTAGTAATCTAATCAATTAGTTTATGCGCCCTTGTGGAGCTAGACTAGCATTGACCCAAGCATTTTTATCAGCTATGTAATCTCCCAATTTATAATACGCTTGGCTGCATAGTGTGCGTTTTATACAAGTTTTAAATTTTGTTTCATTAAGTTCAAGAATGTGGGGAGGTATTTTATTGTAACATTTTAAACAGTACCCCATGAAAGATGAATCTACTTTAGCCAGCCTGAAACCTGGTTGAACTAATTGGTCCCTATTTCTAGTGAAATAATTGTGTCTTTCACCTCTTTTACTAAAAAGATGCAGATTTTTCCTTGCGTACATGATGTTTTCATAGATATATTGACAAGGTACAGTCATGATGTTAATAACCTTAAACCGTTCTCTTAGAGAATCGCGCCTACGGAGATTATATATGGCTCTGATAGCTCTTTTCTGCAGAATAAAAATTGAGTCGATGTCTGCAGCTCGGCCCCAAAGTAAAATACCGTAAGACATGATACTATGAAAATAACTAAAATAGACTAGCCTCGCGGTATCTACATCAGTATACTGACGGATCTTTCTGACAGCATATGCTGCAGAACTTAGCCGTCCTGCAAGAGATGTTAAATGAGGACCCCATTGTAGCCTTGAGTCGAGCGTGATCCCTAGGAAAACAGTTTTATCGACAAAATCTAGTTTCTCTTGATTCAATACTATCTCACAATCACTACTTTTAACATTTGGTAAAGAAAATCTTATGCACTTAGTTTTTTTCCCATTTAATACTAAATTATTTGCAGTGAACCAATTTTGGACCTGCAGTAGGGCGTTATTTACGTCGTCAAAATTTTTTGCACGTCTATCTATCTTAAAAATTAAAGAAGTGTCATCAGCAAATAACACCATTTGTGGTTGATTTTTTAATAAATGGAGAAGATCATTTATGTATACTAAAAAGAGGAAAGGACCCAATATAGAACCTTGTGGCACACCCATTTTTACTTTTAATCCGAGTGAATTTACACCTTTTATTTGAACTTGCTGTTGTCTGTCATTTAAATAAGATTTTATCAAACTAAGCGCAAGTTTCCCAAGTCCGTAATGCTCTAGCTTCAACAGCAAGGTTTCGTGATCAACGCAATCAAATGCCTTGGAGAGGTCACAAAAGATTCCTATGGCGTCTTGAGCCTCTTCCCACGCATTGAAAATGTGTTTTAATAAGGTCACACCGGCGTCAGTTGTACAACGTCCTTTGGTGAAACCATACTGTTGATCGTTAAGTATTTTATTCGTGTTAAAATGATTAAGCATTTGATTAAGCATTATCTTTTCAAAGATCTTGCTGAAAACCGGCAGCACAGATACGGGTCTATAATTATTGGTGTCTTTACTGTCCCCGGATTTGAAAAGTGGTATTACCTTGCTGTATTTCATTAAATCCGGGAAGATGCCTTGATCCACACATAAATTAAATATGAAGGCTAAGTAAGGTGCTATCGTCTCAATGATCGAGGTGCAGACTTTACTGGACATTCCCCAAAGATCTTCGGTTAATTTGATTTTAATTTGTTTAAAAGTTTTAATCACTATTATGGGGTTAATATGCTTAAAGTTGAATTCAATCAGGCAGGGTGAAACGTTTGCCTTTACTAAATCAAAAGAGAGGGAAGGCGAGGAATTTAGAGTTTCAGTAGTTTTTAGGGGAATACTGGTAAAGAAATTTACAAATTCTTGAGCTACTTGTTTGCTATCACAAATGGAACCACATGACGTCTCCAGTACGTAATCTGAACTATGTCTTTTGCTCCTGTTCGTTTCGTTGTTGATAATTTTCCAAACCGTCTTTATTTTATTTTCAGCTGATTTAACCTTGTTGCTAATGTATTTGGATTTAGCTGCTTTACAAGTTTTCTTAAAAATTCTCGAGTAGTTAGCAACATACTTATTAAAAGATTCTGTGTTAATAAAAGGCTTAAGGCCATAAAGCTCGAAAAGTCTTTCCCTACTTTTCCTGAGTCCTTTAGTGGCCCAGTCACTAAATACAAATTTAGGGTTTATAGTTTTAGTTTTCTTCTTAAAACAATTATTAAACTCAGTTTGCACTACGTTAAAGAATTCCTTATACAAAATATTAATATTTTTTAAAGATAGTTCCTGATCACTTAACTTACAATTTAATGCAATATTAAATTTATTTAAATTAACAGATGTTATAGGTCTGGATTGTATTAGGATTTTTTGTATTGTTGTGTTGGACTCAAAAGTTACAGTTTGACCACTGTGATCAGAAGGGAGATAATTAACTATGGCTTTATCTAAATAGTCGCAGCAACAGAAAACATTATCAATGCATGTAGCAGTAGACATAGTTATTCGGGTTGGTTCTAAAAACACATTTGACAAATTAAATGATTTAAACAAATTTAATAATCTACTTGAATTGGAATTATTTTCTAAAATATTAATGTTAAAGTCACCACAGATAACTACTGATTTATTACCAGTAGCAAGTTTTGCCAAAACATCTTCCATGACTGCCTCAAATATTGAGTAGTTTTGATAATTAGGGGGTTAAGCTGAAATACAAGTTCAACCGAGTTCAGGCAAATAAGCAACTGTGCTCTACGGTAATTGTTAAGATATTATTATTGTAAATATGTCCCTTTTTATAAAATAAACGGTTTATTATTATTATTATTTGTTGATCAAGAATTCGGTGGACGTAGCGTCGTCTCCGCGCGGCTCAGCGGAGTGACATTGCAATATAATACAGCCCAAAGTTCATTCCTTTCTCTACAAAAGGAAAGTAATCAACATGAAGAGGCTTCGCGCTAAACATCGCTGTATCTGTACGTAGCCACACCAGCACAGTCGCAACCGTGAGCTCGGCCGGCTTCTAAAGGATTCAGCGCCTATTGTAACGAATTTGTTCCGCGTGCGAAATAAAACCGGTGTATATTTTACGACAATTATTTTTGTGTCGCAGTACACTTTGGCGTGTAAATAGGCTAAGGTAGGTTAGGGTAGGTTGTGCAGCACGACGCGGAGTGGTGAGGCGCGGCGCGGTCCGGTGCGGTGTGGTGCGGTGTGGTGCGCTGAGTGCGGTGCGGGGCCAGCTCAGTGGTATCACAGCTCTGTTAACGCGATCAGTAATGAGTTGAGTGGTCGCAGCCGCGCGCCCGATGGCACTGCACTTACCACATTTCCACGACGTTGCCTCGCGACTACTCTGACAAGGAACTGAAATAAGCTCTCAAGAGACACATACACGTCAACTACGTAGTGTATACTTCAAAGTAGGATAGTAAATACTTCAAAGTAGGACTAAACCAAAGTTCTGCTCTCAGTTTTAACATTCAAGATATAGTAATACCTGTGAAATCTGATTGACGGTCGATTAGACTAGATTGGCTTTTACTGGATCCGATCTAATCAATCTTCGTTCGGCCATCACCGAGATTCAATATACGACTCTTTTTATGTTCCTTTTCATATCCAGGTTATCTTTATGCTCAGTTAACAAAAGTATGTACACATAAATTACAAACCTGATAAATATTATATACCAACACATAATATCTATCTAACATAACTATTAAGTGGAGACCTTTTTTTTTGATGTTGGGAAATCATCAAATGACCGCTCCGGCTCTGGGTGGAGCGGAAGGGATTGTCAGAATCTTACTGACTAAAACCCATCCATGCTCCTTCATTTCCCTTTGTGTTCTGGGGTAGCGGTAACCCTTTCGGACGATCCCGCTGAATAAGTGGAGACCTAGACTTGGCTTTCAGACTAATGTACTGTCCACGATCTGTTTGTTTTAGCTGTGAGTCTCCTATGTTATATAAATAAATAAAAAACACGTGTGTGAGTAAATGTGACAGCCGTGTGCTCTGTGTGGATCGCAGCGCAAAGCGTGGGCAGCAGTCTGCTCGCAACATCGTTACATCAGTTGTTCCGGACACCTTCTGCGCGTCGTTAAGTAAAAGTAGCATTTTATCAAAAGAAATGACCTATTCGGTTCGAGGGTGCACCACTCCCGTACACTTACTAATTCTATTCGGGTACACGGTATATAAATTAGTCTCCGTATTCTTAATTAAATAGTGGGCGGCGCGGGCGGGTCTCGTAATGTTATTTAACGTGAGTGCGGCGCGACTCGCGAGTGGCCGCTATTCAATGCTCGTGAACAGTCTTACCTGTTATATACGTGACGTTCTTAGTCCGCACTCTGTATTTGTTAATGGATGAAATCACAGCAAAAAATACGAGCAAGTACTGAGTGGAGCTGGTTCAAATGGACGTCCTTGCGGAATTTAATTAAGCTTACAATACACGCAGCGACGCTCACTCAATAAACTGCTGTGGGCTTTAGTAACATACTGAAATGGAAAAAGAGCTTTGAAAAGTGTTTAATATTTTGTACCTTTAAATATAGCTGCACCTGTAGTAAAGCGTGCGTGTTTTTATAATTATAAAACATTCATTTATTTCCGGTAACAACACCCACTAGAAAGATAACGGTGTCCTGTTAGTTCACCATAAAATAATTTACAAATTTTTATTTGGCAATCGACGATTGGAAAAAACATGGTTTTTCATTTCATCGTTGTTATTTATAACAACAAGTGTGTCAAATAATTCACTTAGGAAGATAAGTACCTACCCGATAATCTTTTTTTAATAACCTATTGTGACTGTCTGTCACGTACTCCTATTTAACAACAAAATATTATACTTGTTTTAAAACCAGCACATGGTTCGGGCCACTTAGAGACGCATAAATTCTCTATTTAATGACAGGCAAAATAGGGACAGTGACGGGTCGAAAGCAATAATTCAGCAAATTCTAAAGAAACGAGTAAAATATCTGATTTCTAAGCGCCACTTACAATACTTGTATCACATCTGGTTATCATAAGTTGGGCTCAATCGGTACCCAAATGCACCCTTGAAACAATTGAAGAACTGCACAAAAACGGTCATAAACCTGTCCTGCGAAAGTGTGGGAACATGGGTTAAGCGTGGTGTTTTGAAGGAATTGACGAGACTGATGCAATTAGACAAGGCAGTTGGTTTTGAATCGCTATAGGATACGGACGTCCTGATCCAGGGCAGTCAGGATAGGCGGCTTGGTGTATACCAGAAGGTTATGTCCGAGTGGGCTGTTGCAAGACAGCAAGTATTAAAGTTTAAGTCAAGTAAAGGCCCAGATTAGACCAAGCAAGTACTTAACGTAGTATACGTGTGTACACACACACGTATACTACGTTAAGTACTTGCTTGACTCACCCAGACTCACCCAGTCGCACCAACACACACACACAGACACACGTGTGTGTGTGTGTGTTGGTGCGACTGGGTGAGTCTTTTACTATAATAATTATCCTAGGCTGATAGGATAGGGTTATATTACCTGCCCATCTCCTAATCCGTACCTTGACAGATAATTGTCAGTTACGTTTGTTTATAGGGAAACGGGGAAGGCCTTCCCCTATACTTGACACTGAGCACTACTGCTCCTGACTATTGACGACCATGACTTTAACTAACCCTCCAGACCTGGAAGGCAGAACCGTATATAACATAGTTATTAGGCCATCAGGCCAATCTATAATTACATAAGCCAATCAAACGTTACTGATGGTGTCTGCTTCCAAAAAGGTCTTGCCACAGAATGCTTTGTGTGAGGCTTGTTGACGCACATTTCCAGGGAGAGGGGGTAGGCTTCACCAAGTACCCCAAACTGAATTGGTAGACGCTGTGAAAACACTAGAGATCGTGTCTCGTTAAAATAACCCCGTCCGTTTTGTAGGACTATTACTAAATCGTCACTGTTTAGCGAGACACGCTACTTGGATGCAAAGCCGCTAATAGCCGCACCGCGTCCTCTAAATGGGGAAGACTAAGTAAATGTGAGGTAACGTATTACCACTTCGGCGCTCACCAAGTACGATCGTAATGCATTTTGCTAGAGACTGAGTCTACGGTGCGCTTGTGCTAGATTTGTGCTATAATAGTAAAGAAGGCGGATAGACCGCCGTAAGGGTAATTTCACAGGGTAGATTCACAGTAGTCTGCATTTAGAACTACTCAATACTTGTCTTCCTCAATGCAGTTGGACTTCGCAGCACTCTGCCTTAGGATTGAGTAAGACATTTAGTTTATGCCTAGGGAACGTGTTCTCTTAGAATCGTATTAGGGTCGTTAGAGGCACTATGCGTCAGGTCTAGCAGAACACGTAGAATGAGACAAACGTTGTAAAACGGTTCCCGATCTCACTGAAGTGGGTACATTGTAATTATATAAATTAACGTAACTATAAACAATGAATTAAAGCGCAAGCGTAACGATTCCTTTACCTTCTTCACTCACGAGACTGTGTGTTGACCCACAGCTCATTTCATTAATAATGATTATTCTCGAGTCTTGATTCTCTACTCTAATAACTAGTAAGTCTTGAATATTACTAGATCTTTTATCCCAAGACTCTATTATAACAATCATTACTGATTTCAATTCTCTACTCTATTAACTTCACCTTCACCTCAGATCAATAATATTAGACCTTTAGGAGAGTTTTATCTAAAACTCTATTATAATTATAATGACTCTTCAGCCTAGGTTCTCAACTCTTTTATCCAGTAATTCTTGAATATTGTATCTTTTATACCAAGCCAATAATTGAGTCAAAATTGTACGAGCACGCGCCTTGCAGATGCGAGGTATCGTGTGAGTAATGTCTGTCTAAATACCTGTTACACTAGTGTAAGGGTTACTCACAAGTTTCTATAATAATATACTTTGCATTCCCCTATTATCTTGTTAACTTTCTAAAACCACTTCCAATTTCATTACTATGGATTCCTAAGCCTCATTTACTATTCCTTTCAATCCTTTCCTTGCTCTATTATTGAGACAAGGTATTGGACTTCTTCACTCTTGGAATTCATTTAATCTATGTCGGTGGGAGGGTGACCAGTCCGGGACGAGCCCTACAGAGTCGCGCGGAAGGCGGAGCGCGGCTCTTCCCCCTTAGGGGGAACCGACCCATACACTTATGGTACCTTAATTTAGGAAAAACGAAAATTTTATCAGCCTGGGGTAATTTAGGAACAGTCACACTATGATTTAACTAACTTTTTTTTTCATTTTCTCATAAAACAACGTTTCGATTAAAAGATTTACATATTGACTCCTTTATTTAATGGAAATAATTATGAATTACATTTTAAAGAATATTCTATTCTATTCGATTTTTAAACATTGTCAAAAAATAAAAATAAAAATTTAAGAAATAGTAACCCATCGGTATCGGGTATAGGGTCCAAGCTACCCGAGGTCAGAGCTCCAGAGAATGGAACCTCCGTCCGCAGTCAGTACATGCTACGTAGCGCCTTTCTGTATTGTTACAGCTGCTACACCCAATTTTTAATCTACTTGTACGCATATCTACATCCCTTCAAAACCTACTTAATATAAATTGTGTTCTTAGTTATATTAATAAGCCTGTTATTTGGACACTTTAAAACGTAATGAGTTTCCAATCTTGGTCATATAACCTGACCAAAATTATGTCAGGGCTTAAAAAAGACTAGTAGGGACGTGAAACGGTGTTTTTAAAACAAAATTAGCGAAATAAATATAATTAATCATCAATAGCATTTCTAGAGAAAAGTGATGTGTTTAATCTTGAATCGATATTGCGGGAGTGGTACTAGCGCCTTGTGACACTGTCAATACGATATGGAGGACACAACAACGGATACAAGCTGACTGACCGCAGAACTAGTCGTTACAGTTGAAAACACGCATAGGGTTTACATTAGAAATGTGGTCTCTATTTCACCATCACTACCTACTACACAAAGAGACCTCGAATAGGACACGCTGAAATTGCATAAATATGTTCCATGTAATGTGTTTCACAAGCAGTTGAACAAGTCTCGCTCAATAAGAGGAAATGCTGAACATTGCTGTTTCCGGCTCGCAGTCCCACGACTGACATACTGCCAATTTGTTGCAGTGGAGTGTATCAGCGAGCGCCACAGCATGACAAATTTCAGAAAGTCTACATCTTGAAATGCGTATTAAACAGATACAGTAACGCAGTTTCCACGTACTTTGCAATTTGTTTTCCACAAAATCTAGATCTATTTAATACGTGCCCCTATTATTTACTTATTTCCAAAACATAATCACTAAAAGAATTATGACAATTCCACATCCCGATTCCATAACCCGTTTTTACCGCCATGTTCAGACGACTATAATTATCAGACATAGATAAGTTTTTAACGAAAAAGGATTATATAAGATAAGAATTTATATTAAATAAGAATTTTTCAGATCAGTCCAGTTCCGAAGAAGAAAACAGCGGAATACAAAACGTCTTTTGGTCAAAGTTTTTGTAGGTAAAATCAGTCTGAGTGCATCGCAGAGCAACGGCAATAGTTTCTTCAAATACCTATTTTTCAAATTCCTCGAGACTAATGTCCCCTCTTAAGCCATCAGAGCCATATACAGTTGAATAATATTAACACCATGACAGTACTTTGTCAATATATCTAGGTAGGGTAGGTAGGGTAGGTAGGGTAGGTAGGGTAGGTAGGGTAGGTAGGGTAGGTAGGGTAGGTAGGGTAGGTAGGGTAGGTAGGGTAGGTAGGGTAGGTAGGGTAGGTAGGGTAGGTAGGGTAGGTAGGGTAGGTATCATCGTTAAGACAGGACAACGTCTGTTGGGTCAGCTAGTATTTATATATAAATAGTGGCCCATTACTATTACTTTACAACAAACTACGTTAAATGTTACTACGTTAAATATGGTTTTATTTTTGCATTTTCTAAGAACATTTGCCATAGTAATGTATATTTTTTTTGTTTGTTTTCTTGGGACTTTGGTTTCCGCACTCAGTCCTTGGCGGACCATTGTGCGTGGGCCATGGCGGCCTGTGGCGGTTATTCCAGCCAGTTATTATATTTTTTTTACACCATCAGGAAGCAGAGATTTCAGCAAGCATAAAGACCAACGATTTTTTTTAAAAAGCTGATATTTTGAAGTGAGAATTTTCGATCAAAAATTAGGGTGCTTTTTCGATATTAAGTCTGCTCTGCTGGGAAATGCTCTGCTAAGTTCACCCATTCATTTTCATCCTACTATGTTTTTTTTTCACTTTTTACCATTTTCAAAGGCCAGCACTGGTCTATGTCCCAACAGAGACCATGTGGCAGTAAACCTATGTTAAGGGAGCTCAACGACCCGTCACACGACGCTACCAGATCTGTGGGGCATTTGAGTTGGTCATTTATAAAATACTCGCAGTTATAAAATCATGTATGCTATCTAGCCTGCATGGTATTCACATTCACAGTCAGTATTTAATTTGAATATCGTCAAAACTATAATTCAAATCAATAAAAATTACAATATTAATTCCAACACTTGGGAAAAAATTGTTTGTTGCTTTGTGGTACATTAGAGTAACTCAATTAATTTATTAATCCCAAGCCATATTATGGTCATGTGAAATAACGACCGCTGCAGTTGCGTCGAGCTCGAGCAAGGATATTACGAGTATATTACTCGCCACCGACGACACCGCTCCCAGACATCAACGCGGCAGAGGCTGACCACCGACAAGCTTAGGGCTCCGAGGCCCTACTATCACTGATAAGGCCCCCTTTCCCGGTGAATGTCATACTTTGGGGATACAGAGGGGGAAAGTAACTGACCGCGTCCCGTGGTCGGGTGCGTACAGCTGGCTCAAGCACCTGGAACAGAGGGACTGTTTGAGGTGCTTGAGCTAGCTGTCAACGTATCAGCGCAACGACTGTCGAATCAGAAGCGGGTCACCTAGCGTACTCTACATGATGTCGTAGGTACTTGTTCGACTATGTCGCGAACCACGGAATAGCCACGTTACGCCTGGTTCACCACAGGTCACGGTCCAACTGCAAAATTAAGCCAGTGATTTACTACGACGGTGCGACCCGGCTGCGTTGATGAAGTGGATAATAAAGAAGCTAGTATTTCGACCCTTAACGTCTCGAACATATAACTCATGCGGTGGCCCAAGAGCGGCGACACATGTAGCATCCCACACCAAAGGCTTGCCTAACCTCCAAAGCTTGGGTCATTCCGTCTGGTCTCTTCCCATCTTTGTGTGCCAAGTAGGCCTCCTCTCTATGAAAGGGGTGGGCCATTTATATATTAATTTATTTATCCTCCATTGAAAAGCTATTCCAGCAATACCACCAACGGAGCAAAACATTACTTTATGGTGTTCTACCATCCATCCTGCATCGACATCGATCGGTTGGCGATGCATAACGCACTATACGTCGCGTCAAGCCACTTCTCCAGTAGCAGACCTCCATTCGTATCGCGCATCAATTGAATTGTCAAAATAAATATGTAAAAATTTTGGTGTGTCATCCATTAAGCCATAATCCACTATACGGGTCCAGTAGACTGCATAGTCGCGTCGTTTGCCCTGAAACCAACCTCATTAGCTTCACACAAACAAAGAGGAGCTACTCCCGCAGTGTGTGTTCGTGACAGTTTTATTAACTACTGTAACATTGGAAAGTTGATAACAATTTTAGTAGAACTTAAACTGCTAACGAATCCTTTTATGTCGAATTATTTTGTATTAGAAGGTTTAAATTACGTGTATTAAATATGTCGTTGTAAAAATAAAGCCATCATTTTTTTTACATTTCCAACGGACTCTATGCTAGAAGTTGCCTGGCAGATAGAGCGCGGGTACTGCAGCTGTACCGCATGGCGGAGCGCGCTATTGTGCCGTCACGCCGTCTCACGCCGCCCGACGTATTACTGACACATCACGCCGCAACGTTCTATATACCTACCATTCACATTCATATATTTATGATAATCTCTATAGGAGCTTATTGTTGTGAGAGATCTGTAAGTAAAATGCCCCCTAATATTGTGGAGCTAATTGTAACGAAACTGAACTCATGCATGACGCACTAGAAATAAAAGACAACCTAAAAGAGGGTTAGGTTTGAAAAAATCGGTTAGAATGTATCAGGAACCGCAGTGAGGTACGTGAGGCGTCTTGTGTGTGCTAGCATGTATGCAATAAGCACCATTGCTGGCACCTGATACAGATAATCATATTACAATCGATAGCAAACATAATAACATATAGTTTACTTAAACTATTTCCGTCCCCACACCGGTCACTGGTCACTGCCGCCTAATCTCTAACAGTGTACGGAATGTTCTTCATTCCCTCTGACCATTCCATTTGCATTCTTCGCCAAGATATATAGTAGAGTAACCTAATTCTTCAGTTCGACGATAAGTCGTCTCTCACACTGAATGGAGCGATGTCTAGACATTTTGACTCATTCCACACCATCGGATGCTGCGGGAGGTTGCTGATCACTCATCACATTGAATGGAGAAAAGCTGGATTGTATTAAGCAAACGGTTTTCCTAGGAATGACGCTGGACAATAACAACCCCCCAACAACTCACCAACCCCATAACAACTCTTGCGAGACGGTTAAACTCAACCGCTTAAAGACAAAGCAATTGATAGACGTAGAAACCGCGCGTTTGATCTACTTTAGTTATTTGCACAGAACTATGTCGTATGGCATTTTACTGTGGGGTTGGGCGACTGATTAATATTATGGTGGTACCTAGTCAATATTATGGTGGTACCTAGTCAATATTATGGTGGTACCTAGTCAATATTATGGTGGTACCTAGTCAATATTATGGTGGTACCTAGTCAATTCATTTATGAAAAACTAGCTTACGCCTGCGGCTCCGCCCGCGCGTTGGTAAAAAGTATCCTATGTCCTTCCATAGGCTTCAGATCATCCACATCAGGGCACAAACGGCTCAGCAGATAAACCGTGAAACATACATTCCCTGTGAATGTATGTTTATTATTGAAGAGGGTTACTTGCGCAGCAGGCCCAAAAAGTGATGGTGGATTGAGCTGGACTCTTTTTTAAAGAATTGGCATACAATCGCTGTAGACCGGGCAACGTTGAAAGAGGGAAGGGGGCCTTTGCCCTGCAGCGGGACAACACAGGCTTATAATTCGAATGATAATTACTTGATATAACAGATACGGCCGCCAGATGCGGGCATGAACCCCTAGCCACGGTTTGAGATCACTTATATAAACTGATTACTTATTTTGTCCAAATTGCTTAGTGTAAAAGACCAAGTTTATCTTTGTTTATTCCAAAAGTGTGTGTGTATGTATTTGATAAGAATTAACTGAGTACTGTATAATATGCATTGTAAAAAAAGTATCCATTTGAAATATATTTATGGCTCACTATTTTGTATATACTGGCTTCCACATAAATGGTAGACATATGCTGTCGCGGACTTTTATGTAGAACTGTTTAAGACAAACAATCTCACAATATATTACCTTCGTGTAACTCTAACAGGTTAGGCAGCGCACGCCAAGATAGCTTACAGAGGGCAGATATTTTGCCGACTTACTCGATACTTATCATTATGTTATGGCCAAATCACGCAAAATCTTTGTAAATGGTAGCCTATGTGTTATTCTGATGTATAAATTTTATTAATAAATAGATCAGATTTTCAGATTATCAAAAGTACATACATCTTTTATGGGGTTCTGAGTTAAATCTTACAACAAAATACCATGTAACATATTGCAATTAAATGAAAGAAAAACTAAAACTCATGTTAAAAGTACACTTTGTAAACAAGCTTATTACAATTAATTAGAGGATTATATCAAGGATAAGGATCTTTGAAAACATGTTGGTCCTGCTCCACAGGATAATCTAGTGTCTAGACAAAATCCAACTGGTTGCTAAGTAAATTAGGTAATAATTTATACCACACTGGTTTAAAATTTTGTAATAACTTTAACTCACACATTGATTGATTTAACTTTTAGAATGTTGGAAATATGTGAGTACCATGTATTTAAGACATAATTAATTTACCTATCATTTGATTGTTATACATAATTATGTGTTTTTCTTTTCACCCTTTGTGATTTAGTATTTTTATTTTTATAGCATCGTCTTAACATATATTACATGTATAAAAAACATTGTGAAACATTTTAAAAGAGTAACGGTGGAGTTTCTTGCCCATTCTTGTTCATTCGAAACTATCTTTTGGAAGGGGCGATAAGTATCAATTCTATTTCTTGTTCATTTTGACGCCCAAAAGTGCCTTTCTCTTGCCTTTTTGAAATAAATGATTAGACATTGACTTTGATTTTGATCTCTGACTCTGCGGCTTGCGTGCAGCAAGTTATTCGAGGGCTACATCTACCGTCTCAGCTGCCTGGCACTGGGATATAATGGCGCTTGAAAATATTTATTGGCTGTGGTTGCTGCGCTTGGCTCAATCTCATGTTGCATTGACTGTGGAGACGAACACGTTCCGCCCAGCTCAAAGTTCGTCGTCTCGAGCTGAAATCTCTTTCTCTTGCTGCCTGAGCTCTTGCACGCCAGGTTTCTATTTAAGTATTGCATGTAGTGGATGACGCCTTAATAGAGCAGTCATCAAATATCTAGAAAAAAAACAACTTTTTAAACTTCAACTTCAACTTTAACAACTTCGAAATATGAGTTTTATGCATCATATCTGCTATATTCTTTAAAATTTCACCATATACACCTTTAGTGAGAGCTGTTGCTGAGGCTGCGAGCGTACCACACAACAAGTCACAACACGGTGTCAACAGCACGAGAGTGGCAAACAAGGAAGGCATAGTTCGCTGAGTCAGATTAAACAGCTCCGTGATCCTATTCGTGGGGGAGAGACGCTTCGCGCGCCATTCAGAACAATGAACACCTACAAACGTTATTTTTATAATGCTGAGGTACCGACAGGGTTGGTGCTGACCCACGAACTCCCCAACTACATCTCTATAAGCGCCTTGGACCGGTAAATAAAACATTTTGTTCACGATACCATGTCAAGGAACTTGGGCCAAGTTCACTGATCACTATAAAAAAATCAAAGTAAGGTTGATGTTTTTTCCGTTCCATTACGTTTTTTACGTAAAGTACTTACTTACCTACTCGCTATGAATGAATTCCCCTCTTTTAGTACTGCTAAAAAGTGCTTTTGTAAATTTAAACTGAAAATGTTTAAAAAAGTATGTTTACTATCTAGGTCTTCCCAATCCCGTTCTATACGAGACGTTCAATCTGTTTACTATACGAGAGGGTTACATGTGGCGAGCGCCGAGTGTGGCAACGTGGCAGCCCTGAGAGTCGAAGAGTCGCTGGCTCTAAGGCGCCGCCTTACTATTTACCTTTTATGAGTTTTTACGCGTCACCTGACTTTTTGCACGGGACCCGCTGCCAAGATTAATAGGCCCATCCATTTACTTACACCTAGTAAAATCTCGGTTTATGTTGACATAAAACTGTTCGAGAACATTGACGTCATGCAGTCTGTTGGCGAACAATAAATTGATGTATTTTATTAGTATTACCTCCAAAATGGCGCACCGCGGTTTATTCGATAGTGCGACGTATCGAGCTCATTACCAACGAGTATTAAGTGACGTTAATAGTGCACACAGTGTATCTAGAACACAGGTGAGCTCTGTGGCTGATGCTAGTGTACAGAGTGTTTGCGTGGATGGTTGATCCCGTTCATGTGGGGACAGTGATCGAATGAAAATTAAACGTAGGCGCAATAAAAAGTACTTTCCAGTATTCAATTTTGAAGCACCGTTCTCAGATAATATCTACGGTCAAATCGTATTCAGCGTTAAAACTGCCCCTTCAGAGGCGGTGAGCGAGCGGCCCCAAACTGATTCTAGGCTAAGTGTGCGTCCACACTGCGAGCCTAGCGCGGTTGCGACGACGGGCGCGAAGTATCAAACATATGAAACGCGCCTTTGCGTCCATATTGTAGTGACTAAGACGGAAGCCTAGTGCGACGGGACTGAGCGAGACAGCGTGCGTAGTTTTCAAACGCTCCTGTCCGCGCGTTCTGGCCTCACTACGGGCCTAGTCAGCGAGCGACCCAATGCGCGGGTGGCGGGGGTAACAAACCAGTTCGGTCTTGTCGCTCGGCGTATGCGCGTCTGTGCTTGTTTGTCAATAAATACTGAACTGTTTTTAAGTGCCATTCAATCTAAACCTACTATAAACTACATATAAATACAAAACTTAGTAAAATCTTGTTTTATTCTTACCTCAGAGTTATGAACAATTTCTCCTCAGGTCTAATACTTTTGCGAAAGTTAGTATCTTCTTTGGTGATTTTAGGGGCTATTTTACTTAGTATGTAGTCAAACGTTGACATGGGCATTCGCGTATACTCAAAGAATTTTGTAGGGACCAGATATTCCTCTGTTTTTATTAATTTCGTGCACACCATCTCTAGTGTTCAACACCTCCCATCTCAGGATCGGACTGTCTAGTAAAAAAAGCAGGTCCTCGTCCATGTTTGCAACACCTGATATACGTCGAACCGCTACAAGAGCTCGCGCTTAAGTGTGGCCACCGCACGCCCCTGCTCGCCGCGCCCGCCTAGGCTCCAGTCACCGCGCATTCAGTGTGGACGCACACTAAGCCGCTGCTTGTGCCTGTTTCCTGTACGTGCCGGTATCTAATAATAATAATAATATTTAATAATATCCTTGGACATTTCACACAACGCCATATCGTCCCAAGCTAAGCAACCCAAGCTTGTGTTATGGAAACGTGATGGCTGATAAACTACTTATATACATTTTTTTTAAAATACATACATAGATATTATAGATAGAAAAACACACAAATCTGCTAACTTAATACTCCGCCAAAAAATTAACTCACATCGTTCATAGAAATCTCAGTATGCATACACAGTACTTGAAGAACACCAGTGCTTCAGTGTTGGAATTGTTCTGTTCCAATATATGGCCTCTCTACGGCCACTGCCTTGTCGCCGTAAAGACAGATTCAAAAATTTCCCTTCCGCATTTTCCTTAGGATAGTCAAATACCATTACAAGACTAGGTTTAATTTGGTATAGGAGCCAGTTGGTTGTCTGTACAGCGTGATCAATCCAAAGCCGTACATTCTAGTGCCGTTAGACCAACAAGGCATCCATCGTATGAGTATATGTGTTTCTATTGTGATATCAGTTTTCAGAGCGTCTGAAAGCCTTTGAGTGAGGATAGCTTGACATCGTGTGCCGTCACAAAGGACGTTAAGGGTCACGATCGGTCAGGCGCTCGTCTGACCGCGCCACAGCCGCACATTGCCGCTAGTGCGACCGTCTATGTCGGGTACTCTGTGTGGCTTCACGGTTCATAGTAAAACGCGGCGGAATGTAGCGGCTGTGGAGTTTATGTAGCGTGTAACTGACGCCATCAACTAATGACTCCTAATGTACGAGGCGTCACAATCGACAGATAGATTACCTATCAACTTGCCAGCATAAATACACTGCGGACTGTGGTATTGTGTGACTGTCTGAGCTATCCGATCGAGTCGTTAGTCAGCTAGCCGGCTATGTCAGTACTGTGTGACAGACGTCCCGTTATCGTTTGGGCAACGTTTTCTACAAACGACATCCAATGTGTGAGAGTGGTCGGTGAACTACTAAGGACGACGACGGACAAGGGAACGGCCGGTCTTACACCAACGACATCCTGTAACCATCCCTCCCCCCCGGCACCTATCTACTTACAACAACGACATCCTGTATCCATCCCTCCCCCCGGCACCTACCTACTTACAACAACGACATCCTGTATCCATCCCGCCCCCCGGCACCTACCTACTTACAACAACGACATCCTGTATCCATCCCGCCCCCCGGCACCTACCTACTTACAACAACGACATCCTGTATCCATCCCTCCCCCCGGCACCTACCTACTTACAACAACGACATCCTGTATCCATCCCGCCCCCCGGCACCTACCTACTTACAACAACGACATCATCCTGTATCCATCCCTCCCCCCGGCACCTACCTACTTACAACAACGACATCCTGTAACCATCCCTCCCCCCCGGCACCTACGTACTTACAACAACGACATCCTGTATCCATCCCTCCCCCCGGCACCTACCTACTTACAACAACGACATCCTGTATCCATCCCTCCCCCCGGCACCTACCTACTTACAACAACGACATCCTGTATCCATCCCACCCCCCGGCACCTGCCTACTTACAACAACGACAACATCCTGTATCCATCCCTCCCCCCGGCACCTACCTACTTACAACAACGACATCCTGTATCCATCCCGCCCCCCGGCACCTACCTACTTACAACAACGACATCCTGTATCCATCCATCCCTGGACAATATTTCCTGACTCTATATTTTTAGAAGTAGGTACATATTGGTGCACGTAAAAAATATATTTTTAATATTGTAGGTCCTCAACAGAAATGACCATGCCAAAATTAGGCCCAGACACGCACAAGAAATTGATTTCATTCAAAAACTATGTTATTTTTTCCCCCATGTCTTCCACGTATTCATTATTCTGTGCAAGTCGGCACAATTTATTCAAAATATTAAATATTGAAACGACTAAAGTGATTGGAGTTGAATAAAAATTCGTTACAAAATGTTGCCGTTACAAAAAAAAATTGCCAATCGGAATTATTAGTCATCATAGCTTTAATATTTATTATTGAATACCATTCATTTTGTTCCGAGCAAACGATACATAATATAATATGTCACAAAAAACTCTTTAATAATTATTGTTATTTCTATCTTTGATGATTCTAGTGTAAACAAAAAAAATCTAATACCGATCAACCTCTTTTTTGCATTTATTATGGCAGCACTAACTTGTCCGCTAGCGGATAACGTAAATGTCAAATGTCTAAACCATTGCTTGTCTTGTAACTTGTGACAGCTTGTGTATACATATTTATTCCGGGTTAAATTGACTACTTTTACCCATGAATCTGACGATTCTCCTATACCTGACGACCAAGACTCTAGGCTATAACTCCGATTTGATATTAGACGCTTCCCGGTGGAAGCGTCTAAGCGCGTTCGTCGGTACGAACCCGGCATTCAATCTGGACCTAGTCTTTCACAACAGTCATCATCTACTGGAAGTGGTGATCTGCGTTGTGTAAACTAAGGTTTAAATGTATCCAGAATGCGAAGTCATCCGTTGGAAATCGCTGAAGTTCAATGTCTTATACAACGATGGGTTGGCAAGGTAAACGAGCTCATCTTCAGGACCAGGACTTTGATTTTCCTACAGTGTATTTTTTGACTATGCTAATTATGCTGATAAATAAATTAATATAATGTATAACGAATCTTAAATAACTTCGAAATGCAAAGTTTTTGGTACATCATTTCTTTTACTAATTAATTATTGGAATTGCCTCCCATCATTATAATTGTTTTTTATATGTGTGCACAGTGGGCCTAAATTAATATGGCCGCCTGGCATCCCCCTTTCACAATCTGCGAAGTTGAGTCAATTCCGCCAAGCGCAAATAAAAACCATAGTCAAAACCGTCCTTTTCTCGAAGGCATTCAGAACATTTTCTACTCCTCTGTTACTTCGTTGTGGATAAAGCTAGAGTATAGTTATTATGATTAAAATTCAAGTCACAATTACTATTGCTATTATTTAAGTTTCAGACTAGCTGTGAGTGACACGACGGTTTTGCGTCGATGTCTAAACTTATTGAGATCTCTCGCTTCATACTCGAGGACGTACCTACTCACTTACATACATTGGAATTTGTGTCGGTATAATACGCGCGACTATTGTCGTAAGTCGTGTAAAGGCGCGTGTGGCGAAGTGGAATCAGCGGCTTACAGTAATCTCATCGGCTCCAGCCGCGCGCGACGCCTTACCTGTCGCCACTAATGTGGCTCAGCGGCCCCAGGCTAGCGGTACCCGCGCACATACTATAGGACTACTGCCAAACACCAAACATTGTAGTAAAGGCTATAAAAAGCTTTGTTTTGAAATTCACGAGATGCTAAAACCAAGCTAAGCAATTTTGGTTCAAAAAAATAAATTTCATACGATTTTAGATAAAGTGCAAGTGCAGTGTGTTACATTTGCTTTAGCAACATTTTATAATTTTATCACTAGTTTTTATATTTTGGTAACACTGTGTCAATACACAAAAAAATTTCAATTCGTCTGAGCGCCATGAACCTTTTAATAATTTGGAAATACAGTTCTATTGTAGCATTTTCATTGTACAATGGCGCTATGCAAATAGCAAACTCATTATTTTATTTCATGTAGCTGATCTGCAAAGATCTGCATTTTATTTCAGGGATTGTACAGCTTACTAAAGGCGTAATGAAATGGAAATCACGAAGCTTTAAATAGCTTTAACATGGTAATAAAGGAAAAGCTGGCATTATTGAATGGCGTCTCTGAGCGCGATGCAAATTGACATTGAAGTATGTACATCAGCGCGGTGTACACGGCGCGGTATTGCGAGCGCTCGCAGAAGCATCGACTGTTTACTGAGTAATCGGATCAGCTCATAAGTCGTGGGAGGAGCGGCTGGCGGTGTGAGCGGTCTGTGCGGACTAAGGACACCATTTAATGAGCTTTATATATTTCAGGTATTTGAAGATTTCGCTTTCATTACTATTTCAATTAACACATGAACACACCTAATGTGTCGAATTATGTGTGACGTCACCTTTTCGGCATCACATGAACGACGACGCTGAACTTCATAGGTAATACTGGTAATCTGGAAGATGACTTTATCTCTTGATTTATTTTATCTTCATAACACGAATGATACCACGTGCATTCTGTCGGCTTAAGAACGAATAAAATAAAGTGCTAAGTTAATACAATTTGCTTATACGTCAAGTGAGTGCGAGAACTGATACAATGACTGTACGGTAACGCATACAATGGAAGTGGCAACAAAAGCTTACGTAAGTGACAGAGCTCGCACGCACATCTCATGCACAAACGGGTATCGTAAGAACTTACTAGCTTTCGCTCACGTTCATTTAGTGTACTCTGCTTGTTGTTTGGCCGTTGCAATCATGGGCTCAGAACGAAACGTACACGTGGCCTTATCTGTTATCAAAAGAACATTATTGTTGTTGACTCGGGAACAACACTTTTTTCGGGTTGAAACCGTATGTCCGTTTCTGTACACCTGACAACGTATGTATACGTATATATGCAAAATTTCAGGATTTTAGTGGTTTGGACGTGCAAAATATGTAACAATCAAAGTGACAAACTTACTTTTATATTCTTTTTCATATTCTTTTTCGTGTGGTGAGTGACTACGCTGGTGTCGGAGTTTTTGTGCAGCCCATGGACTTAGCTTCACATCATGCTGTTGAGAACTATCTCTGGCATCTGTTTTCTCACATGTTTTCCGAAGTCGAAACCGCTTAGCTTGCTTATAATACATTAATTAGCAAGGATGCAGGATCTCGCCATTTTTAATTTGTACTTACTTATAAGAGAGGTGCCATATTATTGGTATCTCACCTACCACCCGACAGCTGACAGTCCGTCTCGCAGTATGAAGTTGTTTACGTGTCATCCATCTTTGCAAGAGTGTTAGATATTCCGTTGGTGACGCGTCAGACAACGATGGCGTCTTCGAATTCTTAAACACGATTGCGTGTTAAGATTCTGAAATATACGCACACAAGATATTCTCTGTTCCTGCACAATTCACTGAATTTGCGTAGGAGTGATCCTCATCCATTAGTATAGGTGTTGCTCTGCACCGGTGTATTCTGCGTTCGTTCGATTATCGCAAACAGTCCAGTTCGAAAGCGCGCGTGGCGCGTGGTGCGGTGGTCCCACGCTGGGCGCCAGTGATCGCGCCCCGTGAAATTAAAACCCTAATCAACATGGCGCGCTGTAAAACTTAGCGTGGCGTGAACAGAATTACTTCCAAGGTTGAAGCCGCAGAGGTGCCGTGTTTGCTATGATCCCAGAGAACCGTGTCGCCTTTAAGTACGGTATTGTAGGTACTGTGACAGTTCGCATTTCATTTCATCCGACACAATTCCAATTTAATAGAAAACTCTCAAACATTATTATTCTTATTACTATACCTTGAAATTGGAATCTCGTACATAAGGACCGGTCCGAAGCTTAATTTATTGGCTCTTAATCAATCAAGTAACTCTTGCAGACTTGAGTAATGCTTGAGGCCGAACCGTTGAGCCGGCCATATATCGGCGCGCAATATGCTCTTCATTAATAACTTATTGGCCGGCCCGCACCCCGCGCCCCCGTGCCCCGCGCTCTCAGTGCAGGCTAATTGATTCTTTGATTGAGTTCGCTTGGATTCTTGAGAATTGTTGTACACAACTATAATTATGTATAGGTGCATATTGGTCTCCTCCCCAATGAAGGAAGAGAAAGCTGCCGTTCATGTAAATCCTATGAACGGCAGCTTTCTCTTCCAAATCTGCGGGCTGCAATTTGATAAGGGTTTATATGATACATGACAGGTTCACACCTGTCATGTACCCTACATCTACTCACGTAGGTGATTAACTTTATTGTTATTGTAAATATAATTTGTTATTGTCGTGAATCATATACAACCTGATCTGATCAAGATGAAATGAAATGAAATGAAAAAGCGTTTATTCGTGATAACAAACCTACGAATTACATAAATCTTACTTCTGCCAAACTGTAAAGCAGTTTGTTGGCAGATGTAGCTCCCATATAAAAACCTATATTATAATGTTACTCGTAGGTACTTATCCATCAATAACAATTACTTACGACTAAACAAATATTCCACTATGCAACTAAACAAATATTCAACTATGCAACTAAACAAATATTCAACTATGCATCCCCATTTATGAGGCTTCGACAAAGGTTGTTAAAAAGAAACTTCCCCATTTTATTTTTAAAAGACATTTTTGTAGTACAGCTACTTTCTAAATCAGACGGTATGTTATCATTAAAAATTGTAGGTACTAAGCATTTTCTACATCTTTGTCCATAATAGTTAGTACAAGTGGGTACTACAAATCTCTTAGTGCATTTATTCCTTTGAGGTCTTTTGTGTACCGTCTTAATTTTAAACTCATCCTTACAATAATTTTCTATGGTTAGTAACAACGTAACTTTCATGTGGACCGGCAATATTTTACATTCTAAGAATAATTCTTCATAATCACTACTTTTACAACGTTTCTTTGTGTTTTTGTCAACTAATAGTTTCATAAATCTAATTTGTAATAATTTTATTTTGTCTAGATATGTTTTAAATGTATTACCATAGCATGCCAGTCCATATGAAAGTAGCGAGTCCACCAGCGCGTAGTAGACCACGTACAAAGTGGCCCTATCCAGTACAAAACTAAGATGGTGGAACTTTACAAGCACCACTCTGAGTTTGTCACAGAGACGTGTTATGTGTGTTTTCCACGAGAAGCTGTTATCTATGACTAACCCCAAGTACTTGTAATCCTCCACCACCTCAATATATGCACACTCGCAAAACGTCGCGTTGTTGTGAAGGCACTCAAAGCTGTGCCCCACCACACGTGGTAGACGCCCATAGTTTTTGAGATAAGGAGACCGTATGCGCATACACTTAGTTTTATTTATATTTATTATAATCCCATTATCATGAGCCCATTTGATTATATTAGTGAAATCCTCCTGGATATTCTTCTCAATTACATCTTATTCTTTATCTGCATACACTAAACAGGTATCATCGGCATACATATACAACATGTCCCAAAATTCAACGATAAGCCGGCACCAGAGGATGGACCTACTAATGACTACTCGAGAAAAAAAAAGAAAAAAAAAATACCTCTACTTTTTTTTAAATTACTTAAAAAAAATGGAAATTCTTCGAAAATGTATACCCCTTATGACACTTTTAACTACCATGACCACAATTTTTCAAATTTTTCAGTTTTTTTGTTTGTATCGGCAACCTAAGTAGTACTACTATTCACCATAATCTTTGAAAATTACAGAATTTTCGTAGTTTTATACAAAAAAACAACCAAAAAAAATTATTTCCCTAAAATTTTGAAAGATTTTAACGTTCAGTACACTTTAAGTCATCGTAGTGTAAAAAAAAAATATGGGCACTACTATGGCAAGTTTTTTTAAAAATTAGCGCAACTAACCTAGATTTTAAAATGGTATAATACTTTAGGAAAACTAGCCACAAAAAAAGAATAATGACACTTTTTCTAATCAAGAACCAAATTTCATAAGTTGTTGTTAATAGTAATCACTTCTACTATGTGCCCAAAATAGATTTTTGTTGTTGGAAAATGTTGAATGAATGAAACAAATGGTGTCAATAAATGTAAATTTATTGCATTATTAATAATATTATAATAAATGTTCGAACTGTTTACCACCGGCATTAATACAAGCATGACATCGCCTTAAAAAAGATCGTTTTATTCGTCGTGCATATCTTCTACTATTGATATGATCCG
Source organism: Hyppa rectilinea (assembly GCA_951799385.1). Taxonomy (NCBI): domain Eukaryota; kingdom Metazoa; phylum Arthropoda; class Insecta; order Lepidoptera; family Noctuidae; genus Hyppa; species Hyppa rectilinea. The sequence goes on along the minus strand of OX637301.1, from coordinate 22,029,013 downwards.
CAGCCTGAGTGATTTTTTGGTGAAGGTCGTTCAGTGTTGCAATGGGTTTCGAGTAGACTCTGTCTTTGAGACAACCCCAATAGAAGAAGTCCAGGGGGTTTAGATCGGGTGAACGGGGTGGCCATAAAATAGGACCAAGTCGCCCTATCCAACGCCCTGGATACTCTTGGTTTAAGTATTCTCGCACAGGACGGGCATAGTGAGCTGGGCAGCCATCATTTTGGAACCATATGTTTTGTGGATCACTAATGGGCATGTCTTCTAATAATACTGGCAAGTCATTTTGTAAAAAGTTCAAGTAACTATTGCCATCCAAGTTTCCTTGTAATTCAAAAGGCCCAATCACTTTTCCGTTTAATATGCCCGTCCATAGGTTAACCTTGAATTGATATTGGGATTTGTCTTGTCTCATCAGGTGCGGATTTTCATTGCTCCAGCTATGTAGGTTGTGAAGATTTAAATAGCCATCTCTCTTGCAGGTTGATTCATCCGACCATAGAATATTATCCAAGAATTGGGGATCTTCTCTGTGCTTTTGCAGCATCACACGGCAAAATGCGACTCGTAGTGGATAGTCCCGCGGTAATAACGTCTGCACACGCCTGTAGTGATATGGGTGAAGTCTGTGACGTTTTAGGATTCGATGTGCAGTACTTTTTCGGATTCCCGTAGCTATTTCTATGGCACGTACCGAGGTAGTTGAATCATTTTCAATTTCATTGAGAACGTCTTCGTCGCGTTCCGATCTAGGTCTTCCAGCATTTCTCCTGTCAGATGGTAAACGGCCCTCCGAAAACGCTTGATGCACGTTAATAAATACTCGATAATTCGGGTATCTTTGAGCATTTGGGTACCTTTCTCGATATAATCTGCTAGCAGCACTACCATTGCATCGGCACTCTCCATAAATGAGGTGCATATTAGCGTATTCCAACGGTGTGTATGGTAGCGGCATGATAAACGCTAAACAGTCCAAAATACGCCAAAAGTCCAATTCACAAAACACAGTCCAGTTCAAAATAATGCCAGGTTAGTACAGTTTGCAGATCACTTAATCCAGTCCAAAAAGCCAAGCCAAAAGTCGTTAGTACGAGAGTCACATCAATTGAATACGAAACGGTGCATAGTAAACAAAGAAGCAGAGCGTACTGACTTTGTACTTTGTAGAGAACAGCAACATTCCTACCTGCCCTATTGTTATTTAACAACAAACATCTATCTATCTCTCTCTAACGTATAATCGCTCTCTATCTATCTCTCTCTAACGTATACTATCTATCTCTTTCTGACTTCTGAACTTCACTGACTACGCACATGTCCCTTCCAAATTCTAAGAATTTGCGAAAGAAATCTATTTTGGGCACATAGTAGAAGTAATTACTATTAATAACAACTTATAAAATTTGGTTCTTGATTAGAAAAAGTATCATTATTTATTTTTTGTGGCTAGTTTTAATAAAGTATTATACCATTTTAAAATCTAGGTTAGTTGCGCTAATTTTTTAAAAAACTTGCCATAAATTTTTTTTAAGTAATTTAAAAAAAATGGAAATTCTTCGAAAATGTATACCCCTTATGACACTTTTAACTACCATGACCACAATTTTTCAAATATTTCAGTTTTTTTGTTTGTATCGGCAACCTAAGTAGTACTACTATTCACCATAATCTTTGAAAATTACAGAATTTTCGTAGTTTTATACAAAAAAAACAACCAAAAAAAATTATTTCCCTATAATTTTGAAAGATTTTAACGTTCAGTACACTTTAAGTCATCGTAGTGTAAAAAAAAATATGGACACCACTATGGCAAGTTTTTTAAAAAATTAGCGCAACTAACCTAGATTTTAAAATGGTATAATACTTTATTAAAACTAGCCACAAAAAATAAATAATGATACTTTTTCTAATCAAGAACCAAATTTTATAAGTTGTTATTAATAGTAATTACTTCTACTATGTGCCCAAAATAGATTTCTTTCGCAAATTCTTAGAATTTGGAAGGGACATGTGCGTAGTCAGTGAAGTTCAGAAGTCAGAAAGAGATAGATAGTATACGTTAGAGAGAGATAGATAGAGAGCGATTATACGTTAGAGAGAGATAGATAGATGTTTGTTGTTAAATAACAATAGGGCAGGTAGGAATGTTGCTGTTCTCTACAAAGTACAAAGTCAGTACGCTCTGCTTCTTTGTTTACTATGCACCGTTTCGTATTCAATTGATGTGACTCTCGTACTAACGACTTTTGGCTTGGCTTTTTGGACTGGATTAAGTGATCTGCAAACTGTACTAACCTGGCATTATTTTGAACTGGACTGTGTTTTGTGAATTGGACTTTTGGCGTATTTTGGACTGTTTAGCGTTTATCATGCCGCTACCATACACACCGTTGGAATACGCTAATATGCACCTCATTTATGGAGAGTGCCGATGCAATGGTAGTGCTGCTAGCAGATTATATCGAGAAAGGTACCCAAATGCTCAAAGATACCCGAATTATCGAGTATTTATTAACGTGCATCAAGCGTTTTCGGAGGGCCGTTTACCATCTGACAGGAGAAATGCTGGAAGACCTAGATCGGAACGCGACGAAGACGTTCTCAATGAAATTGAAAATGATTCAACTACCTCGGTACGTGCCATAGAAATAGCTACGGGAATCCGAAAAAGTACTGCACATCGAATCCTAAAACGTCACAGACTTCACCCATATCACTACAGGCGTGTGCAGACGTTATTACCGCGGGACTATCCACTACGAGTCGCATTTTGCCGTGTGATGCTGCAAAAGCACAGAGAAGATCCCCAATTCTTGGATAATATTCTATGGTCGGATGAATCAACCTGCAAGAGAGATGGCTATTTAAATCTTCACAACCTACATAGCTGGAGCAATGAAAATCCGCACCTGATGAGACAAGACAAATCCCAATATCAATTCAAGGTTAACCTATGGACGGGCATATTAAACGGAAAAGTGATTGGGCCTTTTGAATTACAAGGAAACTTGGATGGCAATAGTTACTTGAACTTTTTACAAAATGACTTGCCAGTATTATTAGAAGACATGCCCATTAGTGATCCACAAAACATATGGTTCCAAAATGATGGCTGCCCAGCTCACTATGCCCGTCCTGTGCGAGAATACTTAAACCAAGAGTATCCAGGGCGTTGGATAGGGCGACTTGGTCCTATTTTATGGCCACCCCGTTCACCCGATCTAAACCCCCTGGACTTCTTCTATTGGGGTTGTCTCAAAGACAGAGTCTACTCGAAACCCATTGCAACACTGAACGACCTTCACCAAAAAATCACTCAGGCTGCGGATCATATCAATAGTAGAAGATATGCACGACGAATAAAACGATCTTTTTTAAGGCGATGTCATGCTTGTATTAATGCCGGTGGTAAACAGTTCGAACATTTATTATAATATTATTAATAATGCAATAAATTTACATTTATTGACACCATTTGTTTCATTCATTCAACATTTTCCAACAACAAAAATCTATTTTGGGCACATAGTAGAAGTGATTACTATTAACAACAACTTATGAAATTTGGTTCTTGATTAGAAAAAGTGTCATTATTCTTTTTTTGTGGCTAGTTTTCCTAAAGTATTATACCATTTTAAAATCTAGGTTAGTTGCGCTAATTTTTAAAAAAACTTGCCATAGTAGTGCCCATATTTTTTTTTTACACTACGATGACTTAAAGTGTACTGAACGTTAAAATCTTTCAAAATTTTAGGGAAATAATTTTTTTTGGTTGTTTTTTTGTATAAAACTACGAAAATTCTGTAATTTTCAAAGATTATGGTGAATAGTAGTACTACTTAGGTTGCCGATACAAACAAAAAAACTGAAAAATTTGAAAAATTGTGGTCATGGTAGTTAAAAGTGTCATAAGGGGTATACATTTTCGAAGAATTTCCATTTTTTTTAAGTAATTTAAAAAAAAGTAGAGGTATTTTTTTTTTCTTTTTTTTTCTCGAGTAGTCATTAGTAGGTCCATCCTCTGGTGCCGGCTTATCGTTGAATTTTGGGACATGTTGTATATGCGACAGTTGCGAACCACATTGCACATGCTGTTGACATGCATGATATATCCGACAGGACCGAACACGGAACCGGTAGGCACACCACATGTGACGTATCTGGGCTCCCCAACGACGCCGTCAATGACAGTTTGGAGTGCCCGGTCTGTAAGGTAGGCACGGAACCACTTGTTTAGTGGTCCCGCGACGCCACATTCCTCCATGGCTTGAAGCAGCTGGTCGTGTTCCAAGGTATCAAATGCTTTTTTGAAATCAATGAAGACCACCACCACCTGCTTCCTCTGATCCAAAAGATACAACCTGCCATTGTCAATTACACTGATAATTTCGCGACTTTAGTGTTAACATTATATTTTTACCTTTTTATCATTTCAAATGTTTTTTTTATCATTTGAAATTACTTATTAATCAAACTGAACGATTTGTATTCTTACATCAAAACGCATGACAAAATATGATTCCTACTTTTCTAGGTACGTGAGCGATGAGCGTGTATCAGAAGCATTTGTGTTCGATGCATCAGCACGTCTGGCAGTCATAGGTCGCGGGCGGGAGAAATACTTAGTGAGGCAGCGTCACAAAGTCACGCGCCGGCCACGCGCTTAGTGTTGGGCTCTGAGCTCAGCGAGCACATCGGTGCTATTGAGCGCTTGCCCTATCCGCTCACACGCCTCACTGGACAAAGGTTGTGCGACCGCGGCGTACTGCGATCGATCAGGACACACTGCTCTATGCAATTGCATTAGTCACAGGCGAAGAAACACGTAGGAAGTGCGGACAATGTGATCGCCGTGGCTGTGATGCTTGGAAAAGTAACATACCTTGACGTAGATGCAACAAGGTGCATTCGTAATACCATTCGCCACTAGCACATGCTATAGACGTAAGGCGATGCAGGGATTTCAGAGCACTCTGTGAATAAACCACGAAGTTGTTCCTGCAAGGATTTATTGTAGATTTTAAGTTTTTATCCGACATTGTAAACGGCGTATTTCTGGTTAATTATAAAGCAGGTGACCCTGTTACCCACCGCCAGGGTTCCGTTTCACGCTAAGCTCCTTTTGTGTAAAGCTTCAACATCCATAATAAACACTTCGCAGCGTATACTGCGTACAGGATCGGAGATTATAACGCTAAGAGATGGTGAGCCTAGGCTACCATCATTTAAGGCGATCTGGCATTAAGTCATAAGACAGACATTGGCAGGTAGCCAGGTGGTGCCAGCGTGACAACTGCAGCAGTTTTATGTATGGGAAAGCACTAGATCACTAAACATGTAGATGTAGAAGATTATTTTCTTATAATAACCGATAGCGCCTCAAATGATCCCGATTCTTCCGTCGAAATGTAAGTAGGTTATACACTGTGCACATCACCGGCTTGTGTTTCTACGCTGTTAATGATTAATTTCCAGGTGCATCATCTGCATGTGAATCACTTGGACAGGTATATTGTTCCAGCACAGATTCTCACACACTGTGATCCTGGTTCATTGAACATCGTTCACGTCGTTCTGTTTTGAGTTATGATGCAACGTCAATACACTTGGTTTTATGGGAGACGCGATACCTCGGCTTCGCTCGGGTTACAACCTCGCAGGTCACAGCCGGCTGTGGATCACTCCCCCCATTACCCCCTCCCGCTGACCTTTATGATAAACTACATCGTAAAATGTTGGTACTCGCCGTTACTTGTACCATTTATTACTTTCCTTTAATATAAGTTCCCGTGGGCTTGTACGTTAGTCTTTTATTTGAATATGATTACTTAATATTTAGCGTGATAAGAAATGATTGAATTATTGAGATTTGGAAGGTAGATTATGGATGACAGATTATCAAAAGTTATACATATCTTTAAATAAAATGATTGGGAACGGGTTTGCCGGCCCTAGTTCACACGACTATCTATATCGATAATAACAAAAGGTTTCCAAACAGCGGCCATGGCCGGAAGTGACTATGTGTGAACTGATGACCGTAGTAACAGTAAGAAGATAAAAGATTCTCAACTCCAATTTATATCACTATTCATTGAAATGTTATTGGAAACCATTATGTCCAAAGTCAATAAATTATTGTTTTTAAGATCAGTTTGATGAACTCAAATTAATGAGTAAGCAACGAGGGTTTTTCTCACATTTATGTTCAGCTTTCGGGATGACGTAGTCACTCAACATACACATTTGTGTAGCCTCCTATTAGAGCCAAAGCTTTTCGACCGTCATAAGAGAAAATTGTGTCGTCGATGATATAGTGAAATTTTCCTCCGAAACGATTTTTCTCTCGAACGAAGCAAAATGCTTTTAGATCACATTCAACATCCGACGTGAACTGAAATCACAACTGAGACTTGTTGTATGCAGGAATTTCATATTTATAGTAAGAACGAGTTACAGAACATCTACATTTTCTACTCTAGGGGGCCATGCATGAATGCGATGGATTTCGATCAATTTGTTCATTGTTTGTGAGGAAGAGACAAATAATTATAGCAACATTATTTTTGTGATTTGAAAAGTCGAGTTTTTTGTTGTCCATGTGAAGCACAATGTCCGGGCGATTAATGAGAAATGCGTGGACTGACTGGATAAGCCCGTACGAGACATTAATTTTGATTTTGGACATTTGAAAATATCATTAACATCATTATAGTTATGGTTTATTGCACGTGACTGAACCAATTATTCAACTCCAATACAGAGCATAGTAAAACTACAATGGAAAAAAAAAACCCTCGTCAGTAACGTATATCTTCCTATTGTTTAACAAATCATTTCAAGTCCTGCATTCTTCAGCTGTTCTTGAAATAAAATAATACAATAAACACAGGCGATATAAACTATAAACATTTTCTAAGAGCGCAAAAGTAATATAACTATGTATGAACAGGTGCTGTGACTGACACGAACGGTTTAGCGCTACTAACTGTACTTTTTAGTCACATAGTCAGGAGAAATTGTTCATAACTCTCAGGTAAGAATAAAACGAGATTTTACTAAGTTTTGTATTTTTATGTAGTTAAGTAGTTATCAAAAAAGTTGATAAGTAAAAAGTTGTAATAATCAAATTAATAATTAGGGTAGTTGCCAGTAGAATAACCTCCATAATTTTCCAAGCACAGACGCGCATACGCCGAGCGACAAGACCGAACTGGTTTGTTATCGCCGCCACCCGCGCATAGGGTCGCTCGCTGACTAGGCCCGTAGTGCGGCCAGAACGCGCGGACAGGAGCGTTTGAAAACTACGCGCGCTGTATCGCTCAGTCCCGTCGCACTAGGCTTCTCACTACAATATGGACGCAAAGGCGCGTTTCATATGTTTGATACTTCGCGCCCGTCGTCGCAACCGCGCCAGGCTCGCAGTGTGGACGCACACTTAATGTCTCAATAATTTCAAGCTTTCTCACAATTAAGAATATTGAAAAAAGAGGGTGCATAGAGCCGGCCTAGTGGCGCCTTCAGAATGTTGTGTAGACAAATGCGGAGTCATGCATCTAAAACGAATCCGTGGAAACCCAAGTCTCCGCTACCCCACAAGTATTTAGGTATATAGAAGAAAGAAAGAAAAAAAATGTTTATTCTGCACAAACAAAACGCACATTTATAAAAATAAAATAAATAAATAAATAAATAATATCCTTGGACATTTCACACAACGCCATATCGTCCCAAGCTAAGCAACCTAATGCTTGCTAAAAATAAACGAAAAAGTAAAAATACACCCGTGCAAACCAGCTAAAAAACCCCATATTCAGAAACATTAAAACCATTGACAATTAGTATCTCGGCTATGGACAACTTAGAGCATTTAACCTAGGACAATGGATGGACCACAGACAAAAAATTGACAACTTAATCAACTTATTGCATAAGAATATAAACATGACAACAAACAGAGTAAAAAATCTAAACAGTTCTTAAATAATATTTTTTAAATAATAACAAAACACGCATGCACGAGAAACAAAAATGCCGATTGCACGGTGATAACTCGCGAGGATCGCCTAGAGGACACGGTGGAAACCTGCCCCGCTTGGGCGGAACACCACCGTGTCCTCGTAGAGGCAATCGGCGGTGGCGACCTCTCGCGCCCGGCCCTGGTGCAAACCATGGTCCGAAGCGAGAGGAAGTGGGAGGCAGTCACCTCCTTCTGCGAAACAGTCATGCTCGCGAAGGAGGTGGCGGGATGGGAGAGAGAAAGGTCCTCCCGTCCAAGCCGCCGTGGGAGACGGCCCGGGCGTCGGGAGCCACGTGCTGACTCCCGGCCACCGTAAGCGCGGGCCTGCGGACGGTGAGTAGTGGTTGGCTCACCACCCGATCAGGACCAGACTCGTGCCGGACGGCGCGTATATTTACCACGCGCGCCTCAAAGAGATGTCAGCACATGAAGGGGCCCTTTAGGGCCAAGCCTGTCGGGTAAGCGGGATTGTCCGAAAGGGTTACCGCTACCCCGGAACATAAAGGGCTACGGAAGGAACATGGATTAGTCAGTTAGAGTCTGACACTCCCTTCCGCTCCACCCAGAGCAGGAGAAGTCATTGGATGATTTCCCAGCCTTAAAAAAAAAAGGGTGATAACTCAACTACTGTTTTTTAACAACTAACACATTGAAGTAGTGCGCCGCATCTGTGCAAGAATTGGTCGTCACTCGATAAAAATGTCTGTGACTTCAGACGAACCTAAGCAGCAGCAGCAGCTCGAAAGCATCCGACATCAATTCTACCGATGAAACAATGAGGGGTGCTTTTTTTGCCGCCTTATTAGTTTTAAAATAGTCTATTATCGGCGAAAACAAGGTGCGTGCTTTTAAAGTTTGTTTTGGGCAGATGGAACTTGACTCTCTAGATAGGAAGTTCCACACATTGCTGCGTATCGGACGCATCACCCACGGTCATCAGTGATGAGACTGTACATCCCGCGGAAGTGTGTCGAAGTTTTAAACCGACTTCGAAAAACTTTACTTCCTGATAATTTAACTTTCTATTGGTAAAAAATTGTTAAAATCAGTCCAGTACTTACGGAGCCTATTCGATATAAACAAACAAACTTACAAATAAACAAACAAAAAATGTTTCCTCTTTATAATATTAAAGATGATATTAGGATAGAGATGAAACTCACATTTTTAGTTCTATATTCCATCTAGGAATTTTCTTTTTTGGAGAATTACTTAAAAAAACTCACATATCTTGATATATCAAACAACCCAAGAGTCATAATTACCTAACCTACTTAATTAGGGTCGGGAACGCTGTAACTGAAAATAATCGCAGGTCACATAACGCGCGCGAAGGCGGCGGCGCCGGGCTGCTAACGATAAATAAGCTCACGCAAAGAGTTACCATAAGGCTGATATTATTCTACAAAGTCGACGAAAATATTAATAAAAATAAGGTTCGCCAAAGTGAACGCTTGCGTTGAGGTTACACGAGCGAAAGACAGTACAATTTTCACAGCCTGAAGCTCTTTCTATATCGTTCTCAATTACTTCGAAATGTGTTAGCGGAATGTATTTGTTTGTCCTGACAACAGAGATGTTAAGCAATATGAATCATTGATAGGAACAGTATAAAGGAATACGAGATGTAAGAGGGAATGTCGGCTGTTATTCTTGGTGCACCAAGCGGGCGCGGTTTCCTACTTTATACCTCAATATTATATTGCTTCTTGATACTATCAACAAAATAAATGTTGTATTACTGCACATAAGCTTTCCAAAAGTAAATGGTTTAACGCTTTCGATATAATTTAGTTAGTTAGTTAAGTTGTTACTGTAATGTTCCTCGGCCTATGAATGAACATAGGCCGAGGAACATTACAGTAACAACTTAACACATGTCAGATACTTTTACTTGTAATTGAGAAGCGATGTCCACAATCAGGAAGAAGAGCCTCGTATTCGACCAATAGATCTGATCGAGTTGGCTCAGTTGAGCGTTGGACCGGGTGCGATCAGCCAGAAATTGGCCGAGTACTGATTAACTGGCGGGTCGGTGACCAGTGAGGGTGCGTCCGTGTCACGAGCGACGAGCTGACGACGAGGGCCCACTTGCAACTCACCTGTTTACAACTTCTCTTGGCACGGCCGTTACATAAAAGCAAGTAATTTCTATTCCCTCGCGCGTCGGGTTGAATGTGAAAATGGAGATGCTTACCTAAGTATGAAAATTGCAGCAAGGTAAATGAAAGGGGTTTCTTGTTTAATAACAGCCGGTGGACGGTGTTTAAACACTCCCTCAGTGCTCTGGGAACAACGAGTCTTATCGCTTTCATTTAAAAATAATTTCTGTTCGCCGCTAAACGTTACTTCTTCTAATTTACAAATAAGAACTACTGCTAAGTGTAACAAAAAAATATTGTATTCACAATGGAAAATTTGCTAGCAATCTGCGGTTAACATAAAAGCTGTAAGCTGCAAGTGAAGCTGTAGAGCGACACCATATCGATACGTACGTCGAATATAGTATAGAACAGTTAGTGAGACGTAAGCGAAGCCTAAGAGGTGGCTCGTAGCTACACTGTAAGCGAGTGTCAGCTACCGGCCATCGCGCCCCCAATCGATTGTTGGCGGACGAGGCCTGCGCCACGAGCCGACTATCAGTGCCGTCGGTGAACGCTTTGAATGTAATTAACTCAGTAAACTGCGGCTCTTACAAGCTCTTAACAGCTCCAAAAAGGTTACCACTCAGTAGTCAAAGCAGCAAGTCATCTATTTTAATACTTGGTTAATTAAAACAGTTTCAGTAGATACCAATTGCAGGTTGACGGTCCATGGGTGAGTTGTCTTAATGTTAGGAAGCAGCTGATCTCTTCTCTGAAATATGATGAGTTAATCTGCAGCATATTATAGTCTCCATCCAGCAGATAAGCTGGTTGTACATAGCCTGTTCACAGCCGCACAGTTCGACACGCGTCATTGCATGTGACCAGTGCAGCAGTGTGTACCTGTCCGATACCACCCACATTATACAATAGTAGCTAATAATAGAAAAGTTTCGTATGGCCTTCTTCAGGTCATGGACTACAAAGTGCCAAAATTCTTCCAAGTCCGTTTTTGCATGAAAGCATACCTAACAAAGAAATAAACCCAAACTCAAACTCAAAATTATAATACAAAATAGTTAGGATACAATAAAATTATAGTGTGTAGTCGGCTGCGGCTCCATGTACAAAAATCATAGTTTAAAAAAACTAAAAAAAACACGCTTTTTATAGAAAACCGAAATAAAAATGTTTTTTAAACTAACTATTATTTATTTTTTTACTTCTTAGTTTGGTTTATTTATAAAAGCGTGGTTTTATATAAAAAGCGTTATTTTTTAAACTATTTTTTGCTTTGTTGAATTTAAAATTCTCTTTGGTAGGTACCTATTCGAAAATTTTCTAATATTATAAGATAAATCGGTTATAGTTAATGGTTGGAATTTATAATTAACATAAATTCCTGCCTTATCGATTATAGATGAAAATTATATAAATAAAAAAAAAACCTATTTTGCAAATTGAAAAATGGAATATTGATATCAAATTAATGTATTGTCATCGGTAGGTACCTACTCGATAAATCTACAAAGTTTGGCCGTTTAAAGTGGGTCAAAATCGCGCCCAAAGGAGTCGGTTACAAGCATACAAATTTACAAACAAACATACAGGTGAAGCTAATATAAAGCGTGTAAATGGTTATGACGTCATCCGTGTATCCCTGTATCTTAGTGAACACAGAAAGCAGATGATTTGCATGTTGTGCACCATCATACACTTTAGTTAGGTGATCATAATGTGTCCGGTTGAGTAACTGTCTCGTTATCTGTATGATAGTTATCATAATGTGTCCGGTTGAGTAACTGTCTCGTTATCTGTATGATAGTTATCATAATGTGTCCGGTTGAGTAACTGTCTCGTTATCTGTATGATAGTTATCATAATGTGTCCGGTTGAGTAACTGTCTCGTTATCTGTATGATAGTTATCATAATGTGTCCGGTTGAGTAACTGTCTCGTTATCTGTATGATAGTTATCATAATGTGTCCGGTTGAGTAACTGTCTCGTTATCTGTATGATAGTTATCATAATGTGTCCGGTTGAGTAACTGTCTCGTTATCTGTATGATAGTTATCATAATGTGTCCGGTTGAGTAACTGTCTCGTTATCTGTATGATAGTTATCATAATGTGTCCGGTTGAGTAACTGTCTCGTTATCTGTATGATAGTTATCATAATGTGTCCGGTTGAGTAACTGTCTCGTTATCTGTATGATAGTTATCATAATGTGTCCGGTTGAGTAACTGTCTCGTTATCTGTATGATAGTTATCATAATGTGTCCGGTTGAGTAACTGTCTCGTTATCTGTATGATAGTTATCATAATGTGTCCGGTTGAGTAACTGTCTCGTTATCTGTATGATAGTTATCATAATGTGTCCGGTTGAGTAACTGTCTCGTTATCTGTATGATAGTTATCATAATGTGTCCGGTTGAGTAACTGTCTCGTTATCTGTATGATAGTTATCATAATGTGTCCGTTGAGTAACTGTCTCGTTATCTGTATGATAGTTATCATAATGTGTCCGGTTGAGTAACTGTCTCGTTATCTGTATGATAGTTATCATAATGTGTCCGTTGAGTAACTGTCTCGTTATCTGTATGATAGTTATCAATAATTATATTATACTAGCTGCTCCCGCGGTTTCACCCGCTGCTCGGTTCCTGTCGGTCGTAGCGTGATGTTAGATAGCCTATAGCCTTCGTCGATAAATGGACTATCTAACACAAAAATAGTTTTTCAATTCGGACCTGTAGTTCCAGAGAGTAGCGCGTTCATAAAAACCAACTCATCAGCTTTATAATATTTATATTTTATAGCTTGACCCATATAGAGTCAAATCACACAAATCACGATTAACATCATCTTCATTTTAGGGAAAAGTTAAATGATGTACTCTTTGTAAATCCATATAGCACGTATATACAAATATTGTCTTTCTCGATTTCTCGCCCGCGCTCCATTAAGCACAGCATAGCATTACAGCTACCTGAGGGTGGTTGCAGAACACCTGGAGAGTCCTATATGGAGGCATTGGATCCGCCTACATACAGGATAATTATATATGTTGAGTTGGTGGAGATCGTTTGATTGTACGCGATAAGTGGACACTCAGACTGGAGACACACCCAGGTGGATTCAGCGGGACCATGACCCGCACGTGAGCAAACGGGATTCGTTCCAAGTGCGAGGAGATGCTCGATGACGTTTCCCTGGAACTCCATCGGAACTTGACCTGTGGCCTGGCCGCCGCGTTCTGCGGACTTGACGCCCCTTTTTTTTTTAAGGCTGGGAAATCATCCAATGACTTCTCCCGCTCTGGGTGGAGCGGAAGGGGTGTCAGACTCTTACTGACTTAAACCCATCCATGTTCCTTCCTTAGCATGCTGACATCTCTTTGAGGCGCGCGTCCGGCACGGGCCTGGTGCTGATCGGATGGTGAGTCACCCATTACTCACCGTCCGCAGGCCCGCGCCTACGGTGGCCGGGAGTCGTCACGTGGCTCCCGACGCCCGGGGTGTCTCCCGCAGCGGCTGAGACGGGAGGAACTTTCTCTCTCCCATCCCGCCACCTCCTTCGCGAGCATGACTTTTTCAGCAGTAGGTACCTGTGGAGAAGAACGGGCAAGCAACTCCATTAACACTCTTTTAAACAAAATATTGGTTACATAATTCATATTATTATTATACATGTGAGAACGATGCAGAACGTTAAAAGCATCCGATATAAAATATGTAAAAACAGTTCAAAAATTAAATTAAAACGAGCCATAACCGCTAAGAGATGACCTTTCCCTACCGACAGCGCCCGTTCACGAACAAGACGCATGGATTAGCACCATTCAGCTCAACCATTTGGATGAAGGGAACTAAATGATCCAACAACACGCCACCATCAGCGAGACATTAAAGTGAGCATGGCTTACTCTCAGCCGCCAGGGCACATTCAAGTCAATGTAAGACGTACTCAGTATTTACTGGTCGCTTTATAGTAGGTACCTACATAATACATAAAATAGTAATAAATACCATCACCCTAATTGCATAACACAAATTCAAATTCGAATCGTTTTGAACCAAATTGCTAACCATCTACTTCCTATGTTCGACAAACTGGTCTGCTCAACAACGGAATTAACACAATGAATGTTGTTGAACTGTCAAAACTAAAAAATTCCGACTGATAGTGTCACAGAATTCAGGCAAGCCAACTCACATTTACACAAACACAACTCACACACACACACAACACACACACTCAAATACACTCGCGCACACACTCACAAACATACCCGGCGCAAAATTAGAAAGTACAACCTTTAATATTAATTTTGTTATTCCTACTTTATTTAAATTTCTTACTTTTTTTGTTTCGATTATTCTTATACATTTAATTTTTTTTTAAATTCATTTTGATTTAAGTAAAACAGTGTCTTTTTTCCTTCTTATGTATCATAAAACTGCAAGTGTGTCTTTTTATTACGGGAGGACACTGGCTCCTGCAACACAGTTTTAACTAGTGCAGGAGAGAATTTCCATATTCTGGTGTACAATCTGTTTTATGACAATAAATAATTTTTGAATAATACTCACATAATATTATGTGCTAAGCAATTATACAATATTAAGAGATTTCATTTATACAATGCAAAGATAGTTTTTTTGTTGTTGATCTTCCGCAGCTCTAACAGTTTTAAGAAATCTAATCAATTAGTTGATGCGCCCTTGTGGAGTAGTACTAGCATTGACCCAATTTTTATCAGCGATTAATCTCCCAATTTATAATAATGCTTGGCTGTTTTCGACACGCACGCGCATAGCGATATAGTCGTACGACACTGATACGCAACGTTTATTAAACGCAAGTTGAGCCAGAAAGCTTTTTATGCAGTTTAAGACTATTTTGAGGACAAAAGGGCTTGGGATTGAGCTGCTCCAATTGATTAGGTAAAGGTTACTTTTAAAATAAAACTCTTGATTATTTCTTTAATCTTTTAATTAGGTCGTTTTCTTACGTACTGCATCGTTCTGATAAATAAATCTCATTGTATATTTCAACATAAATGATGTAACCCAGCTTTTGTAACCATATTTTCGTTTAAAAGAGTGTCCATGGTGTTTCATGCCTGTTCGTCTCCATGGGTACCTACTGCTTTTGAATGGGCAACTAGCTTCATCTTTTTGACTGACCGACCCCTTGACAATTCAAAAGTGCCTGTAATTGGTTTATTTGGAACTAGCTTCTGCCCACGACTTCGTACGCGGACCTTGTTGCTTATGCCAGCGACAACGGGGTCGCCATTTATGTAATTTTTTATCATTTTTCCCATTTAAATCTTTTATCACACGGAGCTTTATTTCATTCCAACAACCACCAAAACATACAGTCCATTTGTCATCGTTTTCATTTTGGTAACCGCATTATTATATTCCCCATTTGTCTCTAGAGACCTAGAAGTCAATGCGTAGATACGGTTGGAACTCAAGCACAATTCTCTTTCCGTTAACGTCTCTGACCCGCGAGACAATACATGACGTTCACGATGAGCGGTCAGTCGCGCATCATATTCTTCACTGGTCTCTAGAGACCTAATGAATACGCTGAGAACGCAGTTGTGCTTCGCGCCCTGAAGAGGTTTCCACGGAGCGAGTTGCAGCCTAATGTTCTCGAACTGCATCAAGTCTCTCCTGACGCTCTTCGGTAGATTCTTGGGATCTTATGATCCTCAATCTTTTAGCTCTCTTGGAACATTGGGAAAGATTTGACCTCTTTCTAGGCATGGTCATAGTTTTATTGTGAAGATACCTGATCAATAAACATCTAAATTAAAATGACTGCTCCCCTACGTTACCGGGTAGGCTACCGTTTCACGAAGATAAATGGAAAAGGAAATTAAACACTCATATAACATAAGCCCGAAGGCATATTCATAGGATAAAATAAAAAAATAAATAGGAGTTTTGGCCAGTAGAGTGATATACCATCGTCATCGAAAATCAGTCCTAAACTGTTACCGCCTTCACCGCGTGCAGGTACTCCCAGTTTATGTTATTTTATAATTACACAGTAAAATTAGTGATAGCTTTGATTTCCACATCAGATGTTTCTGATCTTCGATTTTAATAAGTCAACAGGAAATGCCCATCAGATTGAACAACTTTTGCTTAGACTTCATTCCTATAGGTATGTGTTATGTTGTAGCTAGGCTCTTGGAGTTCCACAACAGGTGTTCCAGATCGCCGTGGGATCTGGAGGCGATAGTCCTCGCGCGCCTGTTCGAGTGGCGCGCGGAGGTACTAAGCCGGGGGGAAACTCCGTTTCCACAGCAAATTGCGGCGGAGCGGACGGACCTCCGGCGCGATCTCATGGCGGCCTGGAATCAGCGACTGTCGCAACCCAGCGCAGGGCACGCCACGATAGTGGCGGTAAGGCCCCTCTTTGAGGAGTGGCTAGAGAGGCGTCACGGCGCCCTCACCTACCACCTGACGCAGGTCCTCACCGGACATGGATGTTTCGGGAGGTTCCTGCACATCATCAGGCGGGAGGAAACGCCCGGGTGTCACCACTGCGAGGATCGCCCAGAGGACACGGTAGAGCACACGGTGCAAACCTGCCCCGCTTGGGCGGAGCACCGCCGTGTCCTCGTAGAGGCGATCGGCGGCGGCGACCTCTCGCGCCCGCCCCTGGTGCAAGCCATGGTCCGGGGCGAGAGGGAGTGGGAGGCAGTCACCTCCTTCTGCGAAAAAGTTATGCTCGCGAAGGAGGTGGCGGGATGGGAGAGAGAAAGATCCTCCCGTCCCAGCCGCCGCGGGAGACGCCTCGGGCGTCGGGAGCCACGTGACGACTCCCGGCCACCGTAGGCGCGGGCCTGCGGACGGTGAGTAATGGGTGACTCACCATCCGATCAGCACCAGGCCCGTGCCGGACGCGCGCCTCAAAGAGATGTCAGCATGCTAAGGAAGGAACATGGGTGGGTTTAAGTCAGTAAGAGCAGTATTTTTAATACCTGTTTTAAAGGTATGACTTAATTATTTTTCATGAGGTCAGGAAAAGTTCCTATATCAACACATTTATTAAAAGTAAGAGCTTAATAGGGGCTACGATTTCTATTAAATTACTTTAAAGTTGAATGGAGGTGCCCCAATAATCACCAGTATTTTTGGACATAGAAAACTGTTTTATCAACATTATGAAACGCATTGAGTTTCCTCACACACTCTTCGTCTGGCACCAACACACAGACTCTCGTAGTTAGCTAAAACCTAATCAACCCACATCAGTCTGCAGGCTAGTGTTCTGACACACCTCTTACTCGGCTCTGTGCTGCGATGACGTCACGCCATCAGTTAGCAGCTGACTTGATGTCGCATTTCTTCTTCTTTTCGTGTGGTTAGTGACTAACCTGTGCACTATCAACTTGTGTATACCTCCATAATATATCTACAAGACTACCTTTCACGAGTGTGGGTTATGTCTTTCCTATCCCTTCTACTCCAATAACGTCAGACAATCGAAAACAAGATTTATCAACATCAGGTATTTGCCACACAAATACTATTTGTACCTCGTTGAGTGATAGGATCTACCTGTATTAGCGGACCTCGCCAAATTCCCACACACGTAGTCAGTGTGCGTATCGTTTTGAGATAAATTCCTTGTCACAGGTGTGTTTCGTTTCTCAGGTACTGTGTGATCTGTCGGTAAGTCCACTGATCCTTTGAGGCGCTTCACGCACTGCCGAAGGGTTGTGAGTGAGACGCGGGTGGGAGGCCCCTAATGAATACCAGCATGTTTGACGACCCTTCCGACAAAACTTATTAGTCTTAGGTTCTGTGGGGTGGGTTCAGTCTTGTTTCTAGCTACCAAATTGAAAACATTTTTGTACAATAATATGTTAACTAAGACAGAAAAGGCATGATGACTACATTTCCGTCAACTAGATTTAAAAAAAATAGGACACGTATGTTTCCCTTAATTACGTTATCAAAAGATTACTTCGATACGTTGAGTTAAAGTGTAGCATGACGTCACGCCTACGTAGACTTTATACTTAGTAGCGAGCCCCCACTTTTCATTATATAATTAAGCAAAAAATACAATAATAATATGTATGTCTAATATTTTTTTGTTTTGGACTGACGCGGACGGACTAAATATAATTTCTTTAATTTAACCCAAGTACCAACCTTATAGTGAATGGAACCAAAATGTGAACAAGCTGCAGCCTGTAGTATTGCCCCCTATGCGAAGTGTGCTCAATAACGCGTCCCGGGTCCACTACGAGCCGAGGAGCATGCTGTTTGGAGACCATTCTCTTCTCTCAATCCGATGAAGAATCGTTAGCGTGGGAAATATTAACTTTACTAATTTACTTACCTACCACAGCTAAATGGCCACAGCTAAATCTCGCGGCAACCATTTAGATAGCGATTAAGACTTGTGTTATTGGATCTAAACGCGAGCGGCGGGGCGTGAGGCGTTATGCGTGTGGTGCCTGGAGCGAGGCTAGAGGCGCACGGTGCGGGGCGTGTGGCAGACACGCACACTTTTGTTCGGGCTCCAGACACTTCGAGTTCACCGCTTCCAAAACTGTATGACACAAAAAAAGAAATGAACATTGTTTCTTACATTGGGCAAGGGTGTATCTGTGTACCCATTATTTCATAAAATACCACGATGCAAAGCGTAACTATTTGTTTACAAGCTGTAATCAATAAAATCAATTGGTTTTTATAATGTACTTCAATTACTTTGTCTGGGGATTAAAATCAGAACCTTGCGGTATCAATGTTTCTAACACTTTAACGTCAAGAAAGAAAAATAACACACCATTTATAACTTTTGAATTGGTCACAATTTCACATTGTCCGTAATTATTCATTACGCGTTCGCGCAATACATCGCAAGTCGAGCAATTTACGCGATCGCGTGCGATCCACAGCGACGCGGGGCGATTGCATCCGTCATCATTAGTGCGATTATGAATAATGACAACGATTCAACGCGATTTAACGCTGTGCGTGCGCTGTGTGTGTGCCTTAAGTCATAAATGTATATTTTGATAAAGTAAAATTAGCTGTTGCCTCTGAATACTGTGAACACAATATGAGCAAGTTACAGAAAATAAGTAGACCTCATTCTGTTCGTAACCTGTCGTACTTACCTCTGTATAAACTGCCGGAAGTAAATAATGAATATAGTGAAAGGCGTATGCTCTTCCAAGCATTCTAAACAAATTGCCTAAGGAAATAGCCAAATAATTGGAAAACAAAAATCCTTGACAAATGGAAAACATTTAGAAAAACTACTTTACCGCTAAAAAGTCTAGAATGGGGAACGGGCCTACGTGTAGGTCGGCCTCCAAAACTTTTACCCTTATTTGATAGCACACATAATCTTGCTTGTTATGTACAATTTGAAGGCATTTGGAAATATATAGTCAGTTTAAAAAGGAAAAGATAAAGGGGTTTTTAAAACTTCTTTTTGAAAATTCCTATGCCAGCAACTGGTAGTATCGTGTAACAATGCTTATATTGAAAACTACTACTAGTCATTAAACCGTAAGTAGAAGTGGCGGAGGGTGATAAAAATCACCCACACATAGTTCTAAGTCAAGTTTCATAACAAGGCCGGGCGAGGCGCATGTAGTCATAAGTCCAGTTTCTTACCAGGCCGGGCGAGGCGCATGTAGTTCTAAGTCCAGTTTCTTACCTAGGCGGGCGTGGCGCATGTAGTTCTAAGTCCAGTTTCTTACCTAGGCGGGCGTGGCGCATGTTGTTCTAAGTCCAGTTTCTTATAATCTGTGACTAAAAAATATACTACAAATACAAAATACTAGCACTTTGCCCCCGGCTTCGCTCCCGTGGTCTTTCCCGTGGGACCCGTTATTTTTCCCGGGATAAAAAGTAGCTTATGTTACTCCTAGAACACTAAGCTTTCCAACGATGAAAGAATTTTTTAAATCGCTCCAGTAGATTCGGAGCCTATTCATTTCAAATAAACAAACAAGAAATCAAATCTTTCCTCTTTATAATATTAGTATAGACAAATACAACAGGCAGTGTTGTATTTTTGTCTAAACGTTGTGTATTTTTAGCGTCATTTTATGTTTAGCGTCTACTAATGTATTTAGTTGTGTACGATGTTACACGTCAATATTTGTAAGTCAACTAGGTTTTTAATGAATCTCTTTCGCGGTTTCACAATATGAAGAAATTGAGCGCTACAACCATAGAAATTGATACATCACTAATGTTAAATCTGAAAAAACTAATATGAATAAATTAATCTAACACTAGCGTACTCGGATGCATAATATTTCTTATCTACGTCAACGAATTCCCTTCGCTGACCACATCTCAGTTGTGTTTCCATGCACAATTAATCTGACCTTTATCAATGACATCCATCGAATCTTAACTGACTTAATAATATCTACTTAATTCAACAAAAATAAACTTAAACTAGAACAAGACTTACCAAAAATGACCCTTCGAAATGAATGCTGCATATAATAAAAACAAAATAAATAATACATAAATAATATTGAAACATCCCACTCACTCTCACTCACTCTCACACACGTGTGTGTGTGAGAGTGAGTGAGAGTGGGTGACACTAGACCTTAATCATAGTTGTAACAAGTTATTTCACAAAATGTATTATGTAACGTGTGTTTTTGGTTCAAATAAAGAATTATTATTATTATACCTAAATTGGAGATTGCATATACTCAATACTTTTTTGCATTCCGTAATGTGTACTGTATATAATAGTTGGTATGTTAAAACATCGAATCAATCTGTTTTTAATATTTCTCTGGAATCAATTATGAACCCTGTCAGGCACAGCCAAGTTAATTTTTAATAGGAGAGAGGATGAAGGCGCTTTTTGTTAAGAAAAAAATTAGTTCAAATAAAATAGTATCATTTGCTTTTATGTAATTTATATTTATATGAGTACCTAGATATATATATATTTGCTTTCAAGTTATATTTATATTGCACGATTTACATGATTAACGCCTTAATTATAATAAACTACATATCTATATACATATAATAAAACAGTAAAAAAACTGTGTATGTACATTGAATATATTAAAAAAAAAAAAATTGAGGGGGGTTTAGAAACAGTAATAGAGCATGAATCCAAAAAAAAAAATTGTCTGTTTGTCTGTATGTCTGTTTGTCTGTTTGTTTGTACACGCTAATCTTCGGAACTACTGGACGGATTGGAATGTTTTTTTTTTGTTGTATAGGTATTAAGTCTGGGCAACATATAGGCTATAATTTATCTTGGAAACTTGAACACCTGATGCAGAACCGCAACAGACCAGCTAAACTATAAGAGATACAAAAATGATACCTTAGCAAAAATTGTTCCACGTGATTAGCATTTTCTGCTGAGAGAATAAATTTGAAGATCTGGAACACCTGATGTGGAACTCCAAGAGCCCAGCTACACTGTAACATATATAGGAATGACGTCTTAGCAAAAGTTGTTCGGCCTGATGGGCATTTCCTGTTGACTTATAAAAATCGAAGATCTGGAACACCTGTTGTGGAACTCCAAGAGCCTAGCTACACTATAACATTATATAGGAATGACGTCTTAGCAAAAGTTGTTCGGTCTGATGGGCATTTCCTGTTGACTTATAAAAATCGAAGATCTGGAACACCTGTTGTGGAACTCCAAGAGCCTAGCTTCACCATAACACATATAAGAATGACGTCTTAGCGAAAGTTGTTCAGCCTGATGAGCACTCTCTGTTGATATATAAAAATTGAAGATCTGGAACACCTGTTGTGGAACTCCAAGAGCCTAGCTACACCATAACACACAGGAATAACGTCTTAGCACAAGTTGTTCAATCTGATGAGCACTCTCTGTTGACTTATAAAAATCGAAGATCTGGAACACCTGTTGTGGAACTCCAAGAGCCTAGCTACAACATAACACATATAGGAATGACGTCTTTGACGTCTTTGTTGTTCAATATGATGGGCATTTCCTGTTGACTTATAAAAATCGAAGATCAGAAACATCTGATGTGGAAATCAAAGCTATCACTAATTTTACTGTGTAATTATAAAATAACATAAACTGGGAGTACCTGCACGCGGTGTAGGCGGTAACAGTTTAGGACTGATTTTCGATGACGATGGTATATCATTGAAAATTTGACTCTACTGGCCAAAACTCCTATTTATTTTTTTATTTTATCGTATGAATATGCCTTTGGGCTTATGTTGTTTGAGTGTTTTATTTCCTTTTCTATTTATCTTCATGACACGGTAGCCTACCCGGTAACGCAGGGGAGCAGTCATTTTAATTTAGATTTTTATTGATCAGGTATCTTCACAATAAAACTATGACCATGCCTAGAAAGAGGTCAAATCTTTCCCAATGTTCCAAGAGAGCTAAAAGATTGAGGATCATAAGATCCCAAGAATCTACCGAAGAGCGTCAGGAGAGACTTGATGTTGTTCGAGAACATTTGGCTGCAACTCGCTCCGTGCAAACCTCTTCGGGTCGCGAAGCACGCCTGCGTTCTCAGCGTATTCATTAGGTCTCTAGAGACCAGTGAAGAATATGATGCGCGACTGACCGCTGATCGTGAACGTCATGTATTGTCTCGCGAGTCAGAGACGTTCACGGAAAGAGAATTACGCTTGAGTTCCAAGCGTATCTACGCATCGACTTCTAGGTCTCTAGAGGAGGAATATAATAATGCGGTTACCAAAATGAAAACGATGACAAATGGACTGTATGTTTTGGTGGTTGTTGGAATGAAATAAAACTAAAGCTCAGTGTGATAAAAGATTTAAATTATAAAAAATAACATAAATGGCGACCCCGTTGTCGCTGGCATAAGCAACAGGGTCCGCGTACGAAGTCGCGGGCAGAAGCTAGTTCAAAATATGTCAAAAAAAAAAACAAAAAAATATATAGCACACTAATGAAACAACATCTTCAGATAATCTTACACTTTATCGGAATTGAAAAGATCTACGGATTTCAAATCTGCTAAAGCAACCTATATCGCACAGGCGCACTCTAGGCTCCGTTACAGTATCATACTTGGGGGTGATAGTACGAACGCAGTTATGCTGTTCGAGCTACAAAAAAGCTGCTTTCGAATATTGAAAGCAGATAGAAGGTACGGACAACTATGTAGACCTCATTACGGTGCATGATATCCTCACCTTACCCTGAGATGCCAGTTGATATAATTGTATTTCAAAGATACAAACATTATCATTTCCTACAGGATTACATACAAACAAACAAACATACAGGTGAAGCTAATATAAAGCATGTAAAAATAGAGAAGAGCTCATTGGACGTAGAAAAATTCGTTCTCATCGCTGTCAGTGGGCGATGTGCCCAAAAGACTGGTAGCGTTGCCACATTCGATGGCAATGCTGATTCTTTGACCTAAAAATGGTCACGTGTAGAGTCGACCAACCTCTGGGCAATATCCCGAAATACTCGATGAACAGTCGAACTCCACGGCCCTGATTCAAACCCGAACAGCTCAAACAACAAATAGCTCCCAATAAGGTTGTAAATATTTTTGCGCCGTTTGCGCCGCTGGGTTGTTGTTTCTGCACCTGCAGCTGCAGCAGTTGCCCCAGCACAGCGCGCCGCCGCCGTGTTAGAAAGATGGGATGGCGCGATAACTGGCACTTGACATACCAGTTCTATTAATTTGATCTATGATATATATTTTTATTTTTAAATGGGACATGATATAAATGTTTTGTTTTCCCGAAGAAACGTACTTAGATAAATATTGGAGCCAGGTTTAAGGAATAACTTCCTTGAGTTAATAACTTCTTTTTATCATTTTATATTTAAAAAGGTGAGCGTACCACGATACATTTCTTGTACTCCACCGTTTTCACCAAATATCATACTGCATCTTACTGCATCATACTGTTCGTGAACTTAATAATCTCATGAGTCCGTGTTGATGTAGATCCTACCGAAGATACATAACGTATGAAGGTGGGGCAGTAATAATCGCCGGCAATCACAACGTGGCTGTAATAACGCGGTGTGTCCGGAATGCGAGCGCTCGGCAGCAGAATAGCAGTACAGTCACTAGAGTAAATATATTACTATGGACAGATCGGCAATGACATCTAACTTCATGATTGATTCAAATTGTATGATCATTTCATTTTCTAGAAGATATATACATTATGCAATACCTACATGTGGTAGTACAAGTAAGTGACATTGAAGGAACACCATAACTATATGACGGCACATACGACGACAGGAAAATACAGGATGCTGCATCCGTTCCGAAATCAGATAATATTGCCGAGCCGTTCATAGTTATAAATTTATGCTCGTGATATTACATATCGACGTGTACGTACAGAGGCCAGGACATCAAGTTACCACAATCTGTT
Source organism: Hyppa rectilinea (assembly GCA_951799385.1). Classification (NCBI taxonomy): domain Eukaryota; kingdom Metazoa; phylum Arthropoda; class Insecta; order Lepidoptera; family Noctuidae; genus Hyppa; species Hyppa rectilinea. Next base: position 22,004,483 of record OX637301.1, on the reverse strand, counting down.
AAATTTCTTTGATAGTATTTCAACTTTATTGCAAAGACAAGTTTTTGCGTGTCAGTATTATTAGACGCGGACCGACCATCGTGCGACGTGCTGACACGTACTCATGCACCTATTGAGTGATCAACTATCTGATATTTACCAGAAACATAATTTTACAAATAAGCTTTCCGAAACCGCGGCATATTGTGTTCAAGTTATTTTATTTCGATAAACTGAATAGTAGATTAAACACACAATCATTTCACAGGCTAGTGTCGCAGCAGCGCTGACGTTATAGGCTGATGTAAGTCTGTGTAGCTCTCACGGAGAGGAGGCCAGTGTCGCAGCAGCGCTGACGTTATAGGCTGATGTAAGTTCTGTGTAGCTCTCACGGAGAGGTGGCCAGTGTCGCAGCAGCGCTGACGTTATAGGCTGGTGTAAGTTCTGTGTAGCTCTCACGGAGAGGAGGCCAGTGTCGCAGCAGCGCTGACGTTATAGGCTGATGTATGTTCTGTGTAGCTCTCACGGAGAGGAGGCCAGTGTCGCAGCAGCGCTGACGTTATAGGCTGATGTAAGCTCTGTGTAGCTCTCACGGAGAGGAGGCCAGTGTCGCAGCAGCGCTGACGTTATAGGCTGATGTAAGTTCTGTGTAGCTCTCACGGAGAGGAGGCCAGTGTCGCAGCAGCGCTGATATACTTACTAAGTTTGTTTAAATTGTACGAAGAACAGTAAATAGATAATAAGGATAACCTTTACCAAAAATTAGATTACTTCTGATTTGAAAATATCTCGCAAGGAGTAAATTACGGAGACTCGCAAGGATGTGTCAGTGGCTTAACATTCCACTCTCGTAAACGTCTAGTGGGGCTGATTTATGGCACCTTTTGTTTGAAATAGTGTTGGTGAAATGTTTAACTGGTACTCATTATAGTCTGCGATATTGTTACTGCAACTAAACATACCTATAGAAAATATGAGACTCGATCGATAAACGAAAATAATAAAAGTAACGAACGAACGTATTTTAACATAAAAGTAATGTTGTATAGTTTAATCATCAAACTGATTTAGATTTTATTTTTATTACGAATCGAGTTCACCTACTTGTGCTGGAACGGCGCTTGCCCGCGAGTCGAGAATGTCAAGTGACACAGCAGCTCGAACGGTCCGGCAAGTCGCACTACCTTTGAATAAACAAACCGTTATAATTGCTACAGAACAGAGCACGTATCGATCTAGTTCGATGTTATGTATATGTCGTAGGATAATTTGATACTTCGAATCTTCGCGGAAATCCTAGGGGTTTTGCGAAAACGCGGATAATTAGACATAGGCGAAAAATTATCAAATCTTACTGGACAAAGTCAGGATTTTTGCGAAAATACTCGTTATTATAGCAATATTGCGAAACGAAACGCTGGCTGTTATGAAATAAGAACGCTGATTGGTCGGTCAGCGCGTTCAATAAGAGATCGTCTCTGATTGGTTGACGTCTTAATCATCGGCAAACTAGGAACCAATTAGAAGTCAGCCAGCAAAATTGTAGCCAATCAGTGTTGAGCACATCAAATCTTACTATAGTAACGAGTATTTTCGCAAAAATCCTGACTTTGTCCAGTAAGATTTGATAATTTTTCGCCTATGTCTAATTATCCGCGTTTTCGCAAAACCCCTAGGATTTCCGCGAAGATTCGAAGTATCAAATTATCCTACGACATATACAATATCTAGCGACGTTGAAGGAATAGAAACAGTTATACAAGTTGACATGGAAGAGGCTCAATATTTATACGTTTATTGCATATTGAGTAAAATGACCTTGAAGGCAAAGAGGGAAGAAATGCATGTGTATGAAGATCACTGCATTTATTCTATTTGTACGCACGCGCAAGCAATTTTGACGGTTTGCGATGAACTTTCAAAATAAGTTTAAAACAACTAGTTTGTACCAAAAGATAAAGCTACAACTAGTTTACCCGATGTAAATAAGAACCGTTATAAAAGCTTTTGATGTTTCGAGTTTCCGACATACACATCCGCTGCACAACAAACGAGTTTTATTTCCAATTTACGCGATGGAAACAATTCCACGGTGAGAGCACATCCCCCTCGCTTCTCTTACAATCATAGGCGGTACTCCCGAGACGCGCGGCGGTCTGCCCGATGTGAGCTCGGCGTGTGTCCGACAAGCGCTCGGCTTGCCCCGCGTGTGTCCGGTGCGCGACCCGGCGCGGCCGGCCGGCTCGTCGCACCGGTCGCCGCCCCACGCTGATCGGTTTATTCGCTGTTTGCTCTTTACATTAATGTTTGTGCTGGGGCGTAGGACACGTCCCCACACTCGGCTACCGTTCTTCGCTCCCAACGGATGACAAATGTAAATCGGCCGAGAACTGTATCGCTCCTGCAGACACACAGTTAATAAATTGCCGATAGGTGTGTATCAGTTGACAACGATTTACTTATCTGCACAGAAAACTAACATGTTGTGTTTAAAGGCGAATAACAGTAAAGATAAACTAGAGTGATGAACACAAATGTCTTCTACCATGCTTAACCGGTACCTGTCAATACTGAGGATACTCTTGCAAAGTAAGGAACAAAATATTCAGCTTCCAACTCGGCAGGGAACGGAATATGCTAAATATCAACAAATGACAAAAAGTAAGATACAAAAATAAGAGACATATCAAAAGCTCATGCTCTAATCGACGCGACGCTCAGACTTAATGGAAATGGACGGGGCATACAGAGAGACTACAAGGTGGGAGATGGAAAAAAATAAAATTATGGATCGGCCCAAAAGTAAAGGCTACAGAGGAACACCCCCTGCGAGATGCTAAGACGATATCACAAAGACAGCGGGCCAAAATCTTAGCATTAAAATAATTTATTTAAGTTATAAATACATAATATACTATGAGAAACACTTAATATCACTGTTTATTATATTTGTAACTTAAATAAATTATTTTAATGCTAAGATTATATAATATAAGCAATGCACAAAAAATCTAAAGAAAAATAACAACTCATATAAATAATACAATGATACATTATTTACATTAGATATAATTATTTTATTGGTATTTACTTTTATGTTTGTAAGGTTTTATTTTATTTTATATTTTGATTATACTGATGAATATTGCAAAGTAAGCAGCTGTCGCTAGTTAACAAGGAATGATTTCAATCTCGGCGATAAAAAACAACATATCTCTTTAAATTGTACACTTTATAAAACGTTGATTGATTTGAAAAGTTGTGTTTCGAGTTTCACTTCATGAAGAACATAATCACATTGTCATCGACTTGAAATTAATGATACTGGAAACCCGAAGGACTCCAAAACAGACGCACTATTAATACCTTATTATTAACTAAAGTAAAACTCAAAAACACGAAGTTATAGCTTTCTTTTTACGGCGAATTTTAAATTCATAGCAAATACTCGTAGCGCCGTAGCAGTTGCTGCGTAGCTGCGTAGCATTACTCGTAGCGCCAATGTATCGCGATATTATTAATAACAGGAACATTATTTGATTTCATATAATAGTCAAACAATGTGTGCATAATTATATTGGAGACTCTACTCACATTTACGAATAGCGTTGTTGAATCATAGAGAGTATTAACAACTATGAGGTGTGGTTTGATATTTGCCGCGAGTGTGCGCGCGGCTGTGTGGGTGGCTCATGGCTGGATGGCTAGCTGGTATTATGCAATACGTTTACGGAGCAGTTTCAAAATTACTTATCGTGTTTGGCAACTCTGCGGGCTGTCCCCTATCTCGTGATGACGCGGCGCACGTCTCGAGCGGCCGCGGGAGTATTTTACTCAAATAATGTCTAACCACTATGATTACAGAGGTGTTGGATTTCAGTTGCATTCCCACTAAGCAATACATCCGTTACATGTTCTTAGATACGTAACATCACGCCTTGATTCCCCGAAGGATTTAGTAGAGGTGTAACATTTCGCCAGTTACGTTCAATTATAATATTATCATTTGTAGTTTCATATGATGTTTATGCCCATGTCACATAGGACATGACAAACTATTAGACGGCAGTTACTATGTTTGCAAAGGAATAAATTGTTTGGTTTGAATGGAAATTGTAGTTCTAGTATTCAGGGGTACCCTCATTCAAAATCAAAATCAAAATCAAAAGTCATTTATTCAAATTAGGCTGAAGATCAGCACTTTTTGAAGGTCAAAGTTACATAAGACAGTCCCCCAAAAACGCCCACCCTTCACCACTTCCTAGTGCTTTAGCTGGGAAGAAGAAGTGGCGCAACAAACTCCCCAGCAGCACAGCTGTCTGTTTAGTTGGAAGAACTTGACTCTACACACATTTATCGCATGAGAAGTAATTAACATTACGAAACACATCACTTTAAAATCAATCATTTGCCACATGTCAGCTAGCACACGTCAATATACCAATTAAAACATTAAAACTGACTGTACTCAAGCGTAAATTTAAAAAGAAAAAAAAAGAGCCTCCAGGTAAAAGTGCGTGCCCGCTTACATGTGCAATGCTGTACTATGTCCATACAGCCGTAACTCGAAGTTACAAATGATAAACTAGGACCATCGAAGTAAAATCAATCAATTAATTGCTAATGATTACTAACTAGGATCAAGATAAATAAATATGATCAACTGTCGAGGTCTCTAGCTAACCACATTTTGCAATACAACTCATTAAAAAAAAAACATTGTAATGAGTAGATTATGTCAACAATAAATGGCTAATAAAAAAAAAAAAAAACAACCAAAACAATGAATTGAATACATAATAAAAATAATTTTATGAAGCTAATTCTGGAGAAAGAACATAAACATTGTCTTGTGTTAATCACAGCGACCAACTATTCTTGTCATTTAAGTAGTCGTTGGTAGTATAGTAAGCCTTTGAACAAAGGATAGATTTTACTTTAGATTTAAACGTATTAAAAGGCAATTCTAGCAAAGAAGAGGGCAGCTTGTTATAAAAGGTTATACCAAGCCCCACAAATGAGTTATGAACCTTATGAAGCCGATGAAAGGGAGCACGTAGTTTATCCTTATTTCTAGTATTGATGTTGTGAATATCACTGTTTTTAGTATATAAGTGTAAATTTTGTCTAATATATAAAATGTTGTCGAAAATAAATTGTGACGCTACCGTAAGAATACCAATTTCTTTAAAAAAATCTCTCAGAGATACTCTGGCACCTAGCTGGTAAATTGCTCGAACAGCTCGTTTTTGAAGAACGAATATATTATTTATATCTGCGGCTTTGCCCCACAGCAGAAGGCCATAGGACATAACGCTATGAAAATAGCTAAAATACACTAACCGGGCTGTATCAACGTCAGTGTATTGTCTTACTTTCCTGACGGCATAGGCGGCTGAACTAAGCCGTCCTGCTAGACTTGATATATGTGGGCTCCATTGGAGTTTAGAATCTACTGTTATTCCCAAAAAGACTGCTGTGTCTACAGTTTCAAGCACCTCTTTATCTAATATTATTTGTGGTCCTAGATTTCTGACATTGGGTAAGGCGAATTTTATACATTTCGTTTTCTTCGCATTGAGAACTAGGTTATTAGATGTTAGTTTAAATGAACACTGAAGCACAAATAATTAAACAAAATTTAATATCTTTTGTGACTTGTGCCACGGAATAATCTAGTAATCGCCTGACGATATTGCGAAGCGAGTGTTGAGATTGAATGCAGTGTCACTTGCAATACATTGCCGGATGATATCGTACCTATACTACTCCGCAGGTACTATCAGCCAGACTTGAATAGCGATCTCATGAAGTACGGCTCGTAATCGCTTGCAAGCAACAGAATAGACGCGTCATATTACCGTTCGTTGATTTATACCGCGAGTTTGATTGCGAATTATGCAGGCGGATTAGTGCGCGTTCACACAAACAGCACGCGTCAGAACAGAAGCAACTGCAGCCGTCGCGCGTCGTCACCGAGCTGCTCGTGTGTGAGCACCCGACACACACGAGCGGCACGTTGTCGTCACCGAGCTGCTCGTGTGTGAGCACCCGACACACACGAGCGGCACGTTGTCGTCACCGAGCTGCTCGTGTGTGAGCACCCGACACACACGAGCGGCACGTTGTCGTCACCGAGCTGCTCGTGTGTGAGCACCCGACACACACGAGCGGCACGTTGTCGTCACCGAGCTGCTCGTGTGTGAGCACCCGACACACACGAGCGGCACGTTGTCGTCACCGAGCTGCTCGTGTGTGAGCACCCGACACACACGAGCGGCACGTTGTCGTCACCGAGCTGCTCGTGTGTGAGCACCCGACACACACGAGCGGCACGTTGTCGTCACCGAGCTGCTCGTGTGTGAGCACCCGACACACACGAGCGGCACGTTGTCGTCACCGAGCTGCTCGTGTGTGAGCACCCGACACACACGAGCGGCACGTCGTCACCGAGCTGCTCGTGTGTGAGCACCCGACACACACGAGCGGCACGTTGTCGTCACCGAGCTGCTCGTGTGTGAGCACCCGACACACACGAGCGGCACGTCGTCACCGAGCTGCTCGTGTGTGAGCACCCGACACACACGAGCGGCACGTTGTCGTCACCAAGCTGCTCGTGTGTGAGCACCCGACACACACGAGCGGCACGTCGTCACCGAGCTGCTCGTGTGTGAGCACCCGACACACACGAGCGGCACGTTGTCGTCACCGAGCTGCTCGTGTGTGAGCACCCGACACACACGAGCGGCACGTTGTCGTCACCGAGCTGCTCGTGTGTGAGCACCCGACACACACGAGCGGCACGTTGTCGTCACCGAGCTGCTCGTGTGTGAGCACCCGACACACACGAGCGGCACGTTGTCGTCACCGAGCTGCTCGTGTGTGAGCACCCGACACACACGAGCGGCACGTTGTCGTCACCGAGCTGCTCGTGTGTGAGCACCCGACACACACGAGCGGCACGTTGTCGTCACCGAGCTGCTCGTGTGTGAGCACCCGACACACACGAGCGGCACGTTGTCGTCACCGAGCTGCTCGTGTGTGAGCACCCGACACACACGAGCGGCACGTTGTCGTCACCGAGCTGCTCGTGTGTGAGCACCCGACACACACGAGCGGCACGTTGTCGTCACCGAGCTGCTCGTGTGTGAGCACCCGACACACACGAGCGGCACGTTGTCGTCACCGAGCTGCTCGTGTGTGAGCACCCGACACACACGAGCGGCACGTTGTCGTCACCGAGCTGCTCGTGTGTGAGCACCCGACACACACGAGCGGCACGTTGTCGTCACCGAGCTGCTCGTGTGTGAGCACCCGACACACACGAGCGGCACGTTGTCGTCACCGAGCTGCTCGTGTGTGAGCACCCGACACACACGAGCGGCACGTTGTCGCCGGCAGAGTACTGTCGTTGGCGTAGGATTACATACTGTAGTGATATTTGATTCTAATCACGTGCATTCTTTAAACGTAATTAATATCCACCTGGAGAAAAAGAAGAAAAAAAAAAAATTAAAAAAAAAAGTGTAACGAAGACATCATTGTCACAATTTTGTGACCACTATAAATAAAGACTGACCACGATGGACACCTGTAGATCTAACAAACCTCTAGACGTATAAAGTACCAATACGTCTGTCTAGTGGTTCACGATCACGCATCGCGAACCACTACACTATCATCATCATCGATGCGTGATCGCGAACAGAGCACACAAATGATATGTACTAGTCGTGGACAGCGCCGTGATTCCATTACACACAAACAGACGGATAGACAACCACAAAGCCAATACTGCTGTGAGTGTTACTTCGTTGCATTATTAAAATGAAAGAATGCGCGACTTGTGAGCCACTGCCGCTCAATTATGGAGGCTTGCATGCGTTAGGATACGTCACACCGCCGGCATCTTATACCATTTCATTTTGGAACGTTTTTAAGAATCATGAAAAAAGAATGAAAGTGTTTAATTTTTTAGTTCAGGCAATAAAAAACTATAACAAATGCCACCGGGGAATAGGGACAATAATCCAGGTTAGCATAATATTTATGTAACATAAGCACTCACTCGAGAATAGTGGTGGCCCAGTGATAACGGTCTTACTTACGAGATGTAAGTCATAGGTTCGAACCCCGACAGGCGTTTTACTTTGTGTAAATTATTTCATCATCACAGCTCACGAAACGGCAAAGAAATCCATCTAAATGAAAACGGCCTGTCTTAGAAGCAAAAATTTGAAGACATGTGACATAGCTACCGACACGCACTGGGTCCGCGAGGTGGATTCGCACTGGGTCTGACTACTCCCGAAAGGAGACCTGTGGCCCAGCAGTGGGAAAATTATAGGCTGATTATGCATTCTACACACATTAGTATCCAAAAAAAATAATGGATATTCAGCACATTATTAATTTTCCTATAATTTACATACTTAGCTTCTACCATCAACTAATTTAGTTATTTTACTGAATAGTTAGGATTTTGATCCTTGCTACTCTTTGACACAGACTTAAGGTGAATATAGTCCCAGTCAGGGGGCCGAGCAACTTGTGTACCTTGTTGATAAGAGGCATCTAAATTATCTTATCTGACAGCATTTGTCTTTGTACCGAAAAAAAATGTTTTAAAATGTATGCAAGCAAACCCGCGTGGTTCTGTAAGTAGTGCTACAGACAAAATAATGTAGGCCGATACAGACATTCGTTCAGTATAATGATCGTACAAGCGCTGGACATGAACCCACTCGTGTAGTTGTCCGCTGCACCGTGGATGCTCCTCGACCAGACACAAACAGTAATCACCTTGGCGCGGCTCTGTGCTCGCGGAAACTGCAGGTTAATCCACTTTCATAGGTTATCTAGTACCTAGCTCTGGAAATATCAGATAAGTATACGACAATATTGGCCATTTCACCGCAACACTTGTAAAAGTAGGTTATAGATAGAACAATGGCTAAAGCACCGTAACTGTACTTAGATTAATCTCAACATTTTGTTATTACGGTTTTAGCCTAATGTATTGGTAATTTGTAAGTAAAACGGGAGATGCTGAAGTCAAAGTCAAATCATTTATTTCAAATAGGCACAAGGCACTTTTGAACGTCAAAATGGACAAGAAATAGAATTGATTCTAGCCGCCCCTTCCAAAAGATAGTTTAATGTGGAGAAGAATGTGCAAGAAACTCCACCGTTACTCTTTTAAAATGTTTTGTATACATGAATTATAACAATATATTATGTGAAGACGATGCACCCAGAATATAAACACTACACCACAAAAGGTGAAAAGAAAAACACATATAGTAATGGCAGGTAAGCTTAAGTATGTCATAAGTACATGGTGCTCACATATTTACAACCATACTGAACCATAGGTACAATAATAATTTTATTATATTTGATACCTACATACATGATATTTCTTATCATCAGTCAGTTTTATATCACGCGTAATGATAAAACACTAATGTGCTGCTCAATCTAAAAATCAAAATGGGTTGACATCTGTACCACTGTCATAAATAAGCCGTTAGTGTAAATAAGTATTAATAACTACGCGGACCGCGAGTCCGTAAATAGTAAGAAATATTTTTTCTTTATATTATAATATTTAAACCACAGAGGGTTTAAAAACGCTGTCAGTGGAATATGGAGATTGCTAGTTGTTTCGCTGTCCGGGTGCTCTGTGGCGCCTGCCATTAGCTAATTGCTCGGAAAAATGTCACCTCTTAAGCGGCGCCGCCGAGCGAGAGATTGTTAACACCGCGACGTCACTCGGCGCCGATATCGCGCACACCGGCCACGTGTCACGTCAACATTCAATTAGTGAAAGTAAACGTACCTGCAACACGTTGACTACGAATAAATACCTCGCCGTCTGACGCAGCTGTATTCACTCAAAATGTTTTTATTTTTCGCGGAGGCGTGTGCAGGATTCTGTTACAAAAGGTTAGGGGGGGGGGGGGGTGCGGCACTGCTATAACTCCATCACACATTGATTTCATGAAGTTTGTAAGCTGTTAATTATTGTGATATTGCTGGACATCGCTATTGTGTCAAAGAACAAAGTAAATAATTAGTAATGTAATTGAAGCCATACGTGGAGCCCAAATCTCTCTGCACACTGATACACGACAGTGCCCACTCAGAACTTCGGGAGGGATACCGACGACGGATTGACCGCTCGGCAAGGATGTAGGCGCCTGTCTTGTTATAACATCACACAGATAAATAAGGAATAGATATTGTTTCAAGTTACATTACCTATTTTAAATGATACATTGGTGCCACGTAGGTATATTCTTATTATATGGACGCGACCGGTTTCCTCAAGACGTGTTTTAGTAATTAATCATAGCACCATTAAATTTATGCGAGAGGCATCTCATTAGCTCAGCCCGAGTTTAGCGCTAATTGTTTTAATAAACACACTTCTAAGTACCTAATTAAATTTAGACATTCTTGTTATGATGTAAAATAACTGATGGAAGGTAAAATGAACATTAATAACTTATGGACTAATTAATGTTCTTCTCGTAAGTAATGTGCTCCTGTTACCATGAACGTGATCATGACGCACCTACTACATGCCGGGCGCGGGGTATCAAATAAAGTAGAAGAGAGACGAGCACTAGATCATTTTGTTTTCTTAAGTTTTTTAATGATCTCTCAGAGAAATTGTCGATCTGTTTTCGCGAATAGGATATTTTATTGCGCCTGCATGTCCAGTTGTTACCGTTTACTAAAAATCTATACCTACATAATAATACATATTTTTTTATTAATTATTTATTCGATGTCGCTATAAGAAAACAGACTTAAAACTTTTTTGAAGATATTGATTTGTATTCACAGATTTCAGAACCGCTGCACGCTTTTTTATACAATAATTTTCATGTGTCTCCTCGATGTCATTGGTCTATTAAAAGTTTGAGTACCTACCAGAAAAGTCAGATATCGCTAAAATCTTCCCATAAATTTAAATCAGAAGATAGAGAGTGCAATATACGAGTGTGGCAACAGTGGGAATTAATACATTGACCGGACTGGCTCAGGAACGAATGTAGCAGATGGCTGTATGTAGCCTTTTAAATGATTACCTTCCCGTTTACCTTTACGGAGCTAAGCAGTCATTCAGGACTTAATCTGCGCTATGTGGCGAGCAGACTCGATCGTTTATAATTATGTCCACCTGTGTTAGGCGTGTGGCAGTGATTCACATGCATTCATGGTTTAAGGTTAAGGATTAGAATATAGGAGCGCTAACATAGGAATATTGTTACCAACACATTTGAGTCATGTTACTTGAATAAAGATATTATAATTATAAGCACGGGTATTTTAGACAACTTTCAGCAATGCAAATAGCTTAGAGTAGTGGGGGTCAAGTCTTAGTGGTCGCGTCGGTGGCCGCGACTTACGAGAGGAGGTCATGGGTTCGAACCCAAGCAGGCAGAACATTTATAAAAACACGACTGCTGTTTTTAGTACATTGTAGTGTCTTACAGCTTCCACGCGAACGAAGCCGTGGGCAGAAACTGCTAAACGATACAATTGGTACCGCACGCACCCGGGGCCAATTGGTACCGGCCGCAACCACGCGTGACACTGGCGCGCCACGTCGCAAGCATTACGACATACGCTACTCAGATCCTCCACATCTCAAACCGGAGTTAGTTACTCTCTGCAGTTTCACTGTATAATCTGTATCTCTTATGAAGATCACTACCGTACCAATATTCATTATCTCGCCGTCACGGGTTTGTATGCGGTCGATAAAAGGTGTATACAGGCGTCTGGAATTACTATCGACATAATAATATAGATATAACGACATAGAAGAGCTAATGGAATAGCTCTCGAGCTTTTATTTGCATTGTTAAAGCCCGTTCTCACAATAGCAGAAGAAACCGAGAAAAGAAATGCCCACTCGCGACGGGATGGTTGTCCGTACATTTAATCAATACGTCACATTTGCCTTGCGATAGTGTGGTAGTGTATGCCTCCGGCACTTTCTTTGTGCCGGTGTCCGTCCAGAGGGCGCCTCCGCCGCTGGTTCGCTGGCACTGCGCTCGACAGCGAGCCTGTTATAAACACGCGCTCTATTAGCTCCTTTGTTCTGCTCACGGCACACATTCATTTCCATTACGATATTAAAAAACAAGAAACATATTGGATTTTTGACGTTAGTACTTTTCTTTGTTCCATTTTGAAATTAAACGTAAAATCCAATGTTCTCGTGAAATGTGAATAGCAGTCAGACAGAAACAGACAACGGAGGGGTTTGGAGAATCCGTAAATAATGAAACATTAGAGGTGGGGTTTTTTGTTTCTACAATAGGGAGGAGTACAATACTTTAATAGGTAAACTAAATAAATGTAAAACAGGATACATTTTGCACAATCATTGTTTTCTTTCGCACAAAGATCGTCAATGTGAGAATTTTTGTGTCTTAAACTTTGAAACGGTGAATACCTACTAATGAGTTTATACTCGAACGTTGCAACAATGAGTAACAGCGACCACTTAAATAAATACTGTCTCTACTTAAAGCTGAAATCTATCTGATAAACAAAATGTAAAGGCTTATGAGGCAGTGCAAGGCCGTGTATGGCGTGGAGGTAGGCAAACAGCCCGCGGAGTGGGCCGTCGGCTCTGGGGATGGGCCGTGAGCTATAAACGCGGGCCACGCATGCTAAGTGCGCCCACTCGCGCCGAGCATCTACTGCGACCATTTGCGCTATTACTACGCACATTAGAGCAGTCCGCATTATGTGAGAGGACGATGTTATCTCCGTACCGAAGGGTATTGCTGAAGCTAGGAACCCCTTATAAGGTCAATAACACATATACAGACTACTTCGTTAGGGTATTATATATTACGGGTATGTTAGTGGTTTATTGCTCTGTCCTGAAATTAACACTTATCCATTCAGTGAATCTCCCCGGGTTGAGACTTGAAAAGCTGGAGCGATTATTAGCCTCTCAATTCGGCTCGCACTTATCTGAGAACACATTCATAGCAGTTTTTGACAGTAACGTGCAATATCGAATTAGAAATACACGCAAGGAATAGTCGGTAGTAGCAGCAGTAGCACCAGCTGGTCTTCGTCAGTTCCGTTACAACTTACAACTGATACTGGAAAGTTATTCCGGTTCGAGCAACGAAAGCCACGCACGTTGTTGTAGTTAATAGCACTTTTTCAAATAAAAGTTCTATACTTTGTACGCAAAACTGGCGCGAAAACATCGTTGATTCCAATTTAAAAAAAAGCCACAATCTCAGATCACCAAAAATTTCAATCTAATACCAGTTCTATAAATGTACAGAGGCCAGTACATCAAGTTACCCAATCCATCAAATTATTTTGATAGATGTTCAACTTTATAACTGAAGCATAAGGGTAATTTTCAATTGGGAAAACTTGACAGTTTGGGAGCGCTTGACGATCTGTGGGTCTGTAACTACTAGTGTACATAACAAGGGGTTGTTCCGGTCGGATCCCCATCTAATCCCCTGCTGGTCAGTTGCACAAGTGTGCACGTGAACGTTACGAGTTGTATAAATGAGCACGTGTACCTACATGCCTGTACTAACGGAGGCACCTGCGGACATGTTCAATAAGTGTCCTAATCCGGTATTCCGAAAGACAAACAAGTGTACCTACACGTATCGAAAAAACCGGCAACCGTCCCGAACTCTAACTACATAATCAGGGGCCATCTGTTAAGGACTCAACACATTCAGATGTACCCTAACGGACGATTATAAAGCTGGGTTAGGTATACTAGTATGTAGGAGCCCGGTCCCATCGCCATCGTGTTATTATAACCACCTTATTATTACATCTGCGTGGTTCTGACAATTGACTGTACACGGCTCACTTAGCCTCATGTCTATCAGTACACTAGTTGTGACACTCAATAATATACCTAATGTGTGTGCACCTTCGCTGGACAGCCCGTACAAGTATATAGAGCCCCTAACAAACTCAGTAACGTCCCTAACTGGGAACTAAACAAGTTCCGGAATACACCCGGCTGGGTTAATGGGCATCCTAATAAACTTTATATTTTATCCAGTTCCACACACACGCTGCTACAGTATATTCTTAAACATGCGTCCAATAAATATATATGCCATAATTGCAAAACGAAAGTATCTCTAGCATCTGTGCTGTGGCGCTCTTTGACATTTCCCGTAATGATACTTTACATGTACTCCGCGTTATTTGTCGCCTTTCTGTATTTTATACTCTGTGGTTTATCCGTAGTTTTTATTTCATCTATAGGGTGTATTACATCAAGGTACCCTCCGAGGGATGACTCCGGTAATAGGCAGTAAAGTTTAAGAGCAGCTTCACTTTCATTACGCCCGGCATTCGCGTATTCGCCGCGTTATCGTCATTCTGGAGTTATTGCGTCGACAGGTGGCAGTCAGGTCGCCCAAACAGACGTACGTCATTACATTTGAGGTGACATCACACATGCAGAGGTGGTCGGATACTTAAACACACAAAGAACATTTATGTACATTATGATTGTGTGAGTCCTGGGTAAAGCAATAAAATAACTGTTCAACAGTAAAAGATTTCTGACAGAGAGATTTCGTAAGTAACACCAAACTGGCGACTCTAAGAATACAGAAGTGGTTCTGTATTTGAATGAATATAAAAAATATCCAGCAAGAACTTTGTAATATTGTCGACTTTGTTTTAGGTTATTAATTTCGTATTTGCTCTATCCAAGTCTTTCTATTTGTGTGGCTTTCATCTTAGATGTCTTTTTAATCGACTTTTTGAAAAAGGAGGAGGTTCTATGTTCGCCTGTATGTATTTTTTTGCTAATGTATGTTAATCGATGTTTCGCCAATTATTGTAAACCGATTTATAAGAGGCAGAGGATGATGAGGTGGGCCCAAATAAATTTAATAGTTATTGAGTTAGCATCGATAATCTGCATTTGAGGATGTTTAATATTTCCTGTCACTATTGTTTACATAGCAAGTAGTCGAATAAATGCGGGGACTGCGGGGCAGGCACCATAAGTAAAAAATTAAAAATAAAATACTTTTTACAAAAATAAAACAACCGATTTAAAAAAAAACACTAAGTGATAAACCACTTTAAGTCGAATGTCAATGACACTGACTTTCGACATAAAGATTATTTTTCATTTTGTAGTGTCTTAATAGAATAGAATTCTATTGTTTTTACTCATGACAGAATTATACTTGCCAATATTGTGTGTCACGAAGCTTGTATCGTTTTCCTCTCCATTTCGTTGCTTTAGGTATAGATATGCTCTCGTGTCATATTTGAATGTAGAGAGCTCAAGGAATAACAGACATGCAAAGGTAATCTCCAAATGTAAATACGAGCTTGTGGAAGAATTCTTCTCATTACATGGAGTGATCCTTCCCCTCTCGCTCGCGTTAAGTTGGAGTGCAATTAATTACACGTCGAGAGCGCGACTCATTCCAGATGAAACGAGAAAGAATATAATAGTGTCGACTGTACGAACGTGCTATTGTGAGCGCAGTGGGCGCGCCACACGCACACACACATAACCACAAATGTGTTGCCATGGACGTGGCACTAGCTAACACGATGCCCTGAGTACGACACTCGTTTGTGTCTTCTTACTTCTTCTGTGCTACGAGTGACGCCTAACTGCGCATGTGTGCGTGCGCTGGCGATGAACGTAAGAAGCAAAATGTTTATATGTACGTAATCCGTGGCGTTGTAACATTGTATATTTGGCTCAGTGAGTTTATATAGCTCGTGGAGACCGAGATGGTTAAGATTCTAGACAATACGCTTTGATTGCTGATATAAAGCGAATTGCTTTCTGTACTGGTGACATTAATTCCTGAAACGTACGTTGAAATTGAATATAACCTTTTATGTACGCTACGTTAACAGTTTACGAATATAATTGCTGAACAATGCCTATACAGGGTGCCAGAGCGAGCTGGCTGGACGATCGCGTGATCCTCATACTAATGTGCAGTTTGGAATGTGGCCCGGTGGATGTATCGAGAAATGAACTCTCATGTTTGTTCATAAGGTGATTACCTAATTGTAATCCAAAAAGAAGACTCTTTTAGGCAGGCTTTACATATGTCTGCACGAGTTCCTCTAGGCACCACATGAAGAGTTTGATTACAGCCACCGGCAAAAATAAAGGTGACGTCTCCCATAAGTTTGTTTGAACTTGATTTCCATAAATTAGGTATTGTATTTTAAGACCCACAAATTATTGCGTTTTATTTGCAGTAAATATTGAAACATATGGTAATAAAAAAGGCAACAAAGTAACTTCTCAGTCTTATAACGAAGTATAGAAAACAGCAATGAGTCGAGGCCCCGCGGGACTGAAACTCGGACTGAAGAACTGTAAGCCTGTTGTCTATAAATCAAGAATTATTATATAGTTATCAACACCAAAGATAAGAAGGGTTTACATTGTGCCTTGCAGTGTCTATATTTATATTTACAGTAACACTTCCAGCTCTCCGATTTCTCTTTATTAAAATATCTGTACCTCCGAGGCATACAATAGTAACTCCTACTTAGTATACGACATTAAGTCCTATGACATCTATGAAAATAAATATCCAATCGTATATGACATTAAATCCACTAACGTCATATGGGTATAGGAACTCGATTATTTACCTCTAAGCTTTGCGCGTGTTATAATGTGTTATATATAAAAATTCCATCTGATAATAATAAAAAATACAGTTGAGTTTGTTGCAATGTCGTTATAACAACTACGTCAAAATTATTGCACTCAAAGGTTCACTCCGCGCATTTTGCCTCTCCTGAAAAGTTTTCGTTTTATCACATAATGTTGTATACTGCGGTAGAAATATAATAAAACATTATATTTAAATAAAGAAAAATCCGAGAGCTCTTTCCTCAAAGCAGTAAGTGGGTGGCTGGTTGAAGCGAGCCCTGTAAGATGTTCAGTTGTGCGCTTGTTGAGCAGCACGTCTCGCCTCAAGTTACCAGCATTAGAAATTAAATAAGGAACGCGGCACGTGACGCGCTTACCACGGCTGACTGGCGATGGCGGCGCGGTGCGGCACGTTCTCTCGTGTGCAACTCGCCTAACCACAGTAATTATTGTTGCTGCAGCTGTGTGATTAACGGACGTTCCGACGTTGCGAGTTTAGAGAAACTCGCTACAAAGGTAAATAGTTATAGGAAAATACTGAGATATCTAACAATATAGACTGATCACTATTGTGGGAAAATTCGGAATCAATCGTGTGTACACAGGCCGTCACACACCTTGGGCATTGAAATGTAAGTTATGTCTGTAGTGGAAGTACACCGTCGAGTCACCGTTCTCGTTGACGCTAAACCGAAAGGGTTAGTTTTGGGCGCGGTGTCGAATCTGTATAACGATGTGCGGAGCTTTGAGTTTATTACTATTTCATTCATAACAATAAAATAAACATGTAAGTGCAATGTGTCCTCGCTGTATATTGCTCGCTCGCTGTGGATTTTGAGAAGAAAGCTATTAACGAACGATTAATCAAAACCCGGCTTTATTGACAAAACGTGAAGTCCAACATTAAACGTGGTCAGGTCAGTCAGAAATATAAAGCTGCCCATTCCAAAGCGTGGTAGGTATATAAGGAGAAGAACGGGCCCGAAACTCTATGAATACTTACAAAAATATTAGTTTTTTGATATTTTGTATGGCTTATTATTTATAGAAAAAAACAAGTTAAGTCAAAGGCAAAGTCAAATCATTTATTTCAAATAGGCACAAGCAAGGCACTTTTGAGCGTCAAAATGAACAAGAAATAGAATTGATGCTAGTCGCCCTTCCAAAAGGTAGTTTCATATGGAGAAGAATGGGCAAGAAACTCCATCGTTACTCTATTAAAATGTTTTACATGAATTATAACATTGTATTTATTTATTTATTTATTTACAGCACAAACTATCGTTACAGGCTAACCTAAAGTGATAGAGTGGTACATTACAAACTTACAATTAGGACATTATCTTAATACTATGTAATACTTAATAATTTCATGTACTGTGTACATCTTTTGTTGGAGATCCTAAATAAATAAATAAATAATGTGAAGATGCATCCGAATAAAAATACTACACCACAAAAGGTGAAAAGAAAAACAAATAAAACTATTGCAGGTAAAATTAAATCATAAATTCATGGTGCTCACATTATTAGCAGAACAAAACTCGATTAATGAAATTACTTTGATATATTTTATGTATTTGGGACTGATGATAAGAATGTGTATTTAGAATCATATTATGTTCTATAAATGTGTGTTGACAACTACGCGAATTTAGTAAAAAGTTAACTAGTAGCCACTGTAGAGTTCGACTATCCCTGTATCTCTTGGTTCTATAAGATAACAAATACCAAGTATTATATTAAAGCTGCGAGATTTCATTACATCGTTAGTAACAAGTGAAGCTACAAAAAGCGTGTCAAAAAGTGTTGTGAAATGAAGTCGCGTCCGCTATGAAGCGCAGCCGGAAGGCAGCGAGTAGCGACACTCGACGGAGAAGCTCCCGATCGTAATCAAATCAAGCTTTTATTGAGTTGCTGTTTGCAACGCGACAAAGCGTTTAAATATGCTTGGCCCAGTGAAAGTTGGCCCAATAAAACACAACAGTCGCGCCATTTGACGAGCTCTAATGGAGACCAATTCATTCAAAATATTTAGTTTAAGGGAGGAACGATGATATTTTTAGTAGGCAATAGAATAGTAAATAAAAGAAATTAATTAAATACAGCCTGTAACTTACTGTTTCAATGTAAAGGATCGATTGATACTCACATTTTTGGTCGAAATAAGGATTATTCCGAACTTGACCCTAAATCGTAACCCCCTCGTGGGTTAGGTTAGGAATTTGAAAAAAAAATGTTTGTTCCGAACGTAACTCCTTCCTTTTGACACATAATATGTACCTTTTATTCTGAGAAAGAGGAGAGGGAAGCCTACCATCGCAATTCGAGTTATGATAGGAACGACATGTCGGGTCAGGTTAGGAAGGAGGTTACGTTCGGAACAAATTTTTTTTTTTTTCAAATTCCTAACCTAACCCATGAGGTGGTTACGATTTAGGGTCAGGTTCGAAATAATCCGAAAAAAGTCGAATGAATTAGAAATTGTTGACACTTTTTAGCTAGGGTAGTGTTAGATTATTGGTGTATCGGCCACCTGACCGTGATGGTCGCTGCTTTACATAATGCAAGTCTTGGAAACACCGCTTAGTAATATATATTAAAAGGACTAAGTTTATCGGATATTGGAAACCAGAAAAACACAATGCTATAGGGAAAGTGCAACCGCTGTAACAAATGAGCATCGTAGTGTAGCTCTTGAGTAGAGAGACTTAATTAGCGAGCACGTAATGTATACGATGTGCAGATTACCGCGCAGCCAACCGCAGCGAGCAATCTATTACCAACATAATGAAACGAGCCCCGGTAGCACTTGCGAGCGGCGGCACCACCGGGCACAGCGCATTTTTTTTTTTTTTTTTGAAATGGCATCTCGCAGTTCAACCAAAGGGTTGTCTACTGCTTAACCGGGCTTGCCTGTGGCTGCCACAAAGAATTGTAGCCTCCAGCCAGGGCTTAATAAAAACTAAAGCTAACTTACAAAACTAAGCGACTACACGCTAAGGGCACCCCCTGCGGGGTTCGGACCTCGGCTTAGGGCGTCGCTGGGGGGGGACAGCAAGGGACAGCTGGATCGGGGGTTATTAAAATTACTGGCTCAGCGGCAACGCGGGCTGGCTCGAGCAAGGGTCGGGGGATGAGAGCGGACAGGGTCGTCGCGACGGGCCTCGACGGCGAGGACGGAACGACGGAAATTTGTGTTTGTATGCTAGTCTAACAGTGCTAGTGGCCGGGCTGCTCTCCTGGAGGAGAGTGGTGGCATCGTCGGGGGCAACGAGGGTATGCCGTGGACGGCGAACCTTACTGATGCGGGACGGGGTGTATCGGGAGGCGGCCGCAATCAGGGGATTGCGGTGCTTTATGGCAGTGTCAAAGAAACGCTTCGATAGGCGTTTCATGATCTGCTGAACTGTGGGGAGTTTAAAATCTACATGAAGGTCCATGTTACGGACGTAAAAGGGAGCTCCTGAGACCCTACGGAGGAACCGGTTTTGAAGTGTCTGCATTCGATGCAGATACTTGGGTTTGGCGTGCGCGAAGACGACGCAAGCGTATGTCATAATGGGACGGATTACAGCCTTATAGAGATGCAGTTTGCACCGGAGTGACAATTTGCTGCGTTCTGTAAGCATGAATTGGAGCCTACCGAGAGCGAAAGCGGCCCGCGAACGGACCTGCTTTATGTGCTCTGCGAAACTGAGGTGCTGGTCGAGAGTGACACCCAGGTACTTGGCATGCTTCGCCCAAGGGATCGGCTTGCCGTACATGGTGATCGGATTAGGAGGGTTGGGGAGGGCCCTACGAATTCTCCTAAAGAGAACAGCCTGGCTTTTATCGGGGTTGACCTCGATTCTCCATTTCCGGAACCAAGCGCCGAGGACGTTGGCCGAGGTCTGGAGAGTCTGAGCTATAGCTGGCGGACTGGTCCCTGTGTAGTAAATGGCCGTGTCATCGGCGAATAACGCCAATTGGGCCTTTTTACTCTTAGGGATGTCGCTAGTGAACAGGGTAAAGATTAGGGGGGAGAGAACGGAGCCCTGGGGGACTCCGGCGCGAATCGGGTGGGGGGAGGAGAGAGCGCCCTCGATGCGGTAGCGGAAGGTGCGGTTCGACAAAAAGTCCCGTAAGATGAGCACGAGACGGTCGGGCACGCCGAGTTGGTATAGCTTATATATTAAGCCATTGTGCCAGACTTTGTCGAAAGCCTTCGCTATGTCGAAGAACAGGGCGCCAGTCATAGCGCCACGCTGGAAGCCGGCACTGATGTGCTCGACTATGCGGTGCGCTTGCTGGACGCACGAGTGTTGGGTACGGAACCCGAACTGCTCGTCCGGAATCAGGCTCTTCACCTCGGCATAGTCCTTGAGACGCTTATAAATAAGCCTCTCGTAGATTTTGCCGAGCACGTTGAGCAGACTGATGGGGCGATAGCTGGTGGGGTCTGATTTGGGTTTGCCGGGTTTGGGGATACCTATAACAGAGGCCTCTTTCCAGGCTTGTGGGAACATGTTATTACTCATGGCGCCATTGAAGATGGCGGTCATGAGCATGATCAGTTGGGCGGGGAAGAGTTTGAATACCCTATTGGTAATTCCATCTGAGCCGGGGGCTTTACGAGCCTGAAGACCCTTGATGATGTCTTGCACCTCGTCAGGGGTGACGGGGGGCAGAGGATCATCGGGATCTTCGACGGGCGGGCCGGGCACAGCGCAACAACGTTGTTAGCTTAAATACTGCTTGCGGCGGAGTCCTTTGAAATACAATATTTATAATCAATTATAATTTCTAATTATTTCATATCAATAAAATAACAGAAAATTGTTTTATTTAATTATTATTTTACGAGTATCTACATACATGTAATTTTAATGTAAAGCTGTGTGTTTAAATTCGTTTATATAATTTCGTGTCAGATATTTTCAAAAGAGATAATTATAATTTCTAGATTTATTCTATTCCGTAATTACTTATAATGCAATGTAAAAACAAATTCCACAGTCAAACAAACCGGTTCTAGCCCATAAAGTGAGGGGCTCGTTTGATAAAGATTTAGTAAGAAACACTGGAGCAATATTAATGCGAGGTAATTTATTGAGCGGCAGTCATGTGCAAAAATGGTTGAATTTTTCCTCGTAACACAGATAGTACGAGCTCACTGGTACCTACGTCGTCCACTATATAGTTAGGAGTATTACATGGCGATTGGTGCTTTGTATTAAAAGTCAAATTTGTACCAGATTATAATACGTGTATGAAACGAAAAATATTTGACTTGAGATTAAAGTCTTAGTCTTGCAACTAAATAATAAGAGCGCTATTATTTTAGATAATAATGTACCGAGATTTGAGACAAGTCGCAAGAATCTTTTTTAGGGTTCCGTACCTAAAGTGTAAAATGGGACCCGATTAAACTCTATTACTATTTTCAAGACTCTGCAGTCCGTCCGTCTGTCCATCTGCCACGAGGCTGTATCTCATGAACCGTGAAAGTTAGACTGTTGAAATTTTCACAGATGATGTATTTCTGTTGCCGCTATAATAACAAATACAAAAAAAATACCCCCCATACAACAAACGTGATTTTATTGCCATTTTTATGTTTATTTACTTTCATAATTTTTAAATAGAAAACCTACTGGCATTCATTTCATAAACACTTTTAGATTCTTTCCTACCTTTTATTTAATGTTCTAATAATAAAATGTTCAGGTGACAAGAGCGAGCAGTTCAATAAGTGCGTCAACGTTTTTTATTTAAATTATTGAGGTCGCGCGAGGGAGGGGCGCGCGCCCTTATCAACACAACAGGACCCCCGACAACGCGTCACACACTTCAGAATGAACACAAATGGAAATCAGTTCCTGAAACATTTATCACTATGGGTAGCCCTAAAAAAATCTTAAATTATTAATGTGTGATACGAGACAGCATTAAATAATAGACGTAGGATCGACTACTAACTGTTACGGATTCCCGATGTTGGGGAAAACCGATAATAATCAATATTATTTGGTTACTTAGATTTAATTGCCATGTCATCAAAGTCAAAGTCAAAGTCAAAACATTTATTTCAAATAGGCCCAAGAAAGGCACTTTTGAACGTCAAAAATTAACAAGAAATAGAATTGATTCTAGTCGCCCCTTCCAAAAGGTAGTTTCGTGTGGAGAAGAATGGGCAAGAAACTCCACCGTTACTCTTTTAAAATGTTTCACAATGTTTTGTATACATGTATTATAATATTATAATATGTGAAGACGATGCACCCAGAATAAAAACAATACACCAAAATGGTGAAAAGAAGAACGCATGTAGCAGTGAAAAATAAACTTAATTAGGTATGTCATAAGTACATGGTGCTCACATATTTACAAACATTCTAAAAGTTAACAATAATAAATTAATCAATGTGTGAGATGTTATTCCAATATAATAAAATAATATGGTACAAATTATAAATTATTACCTAATTTACTTAGCAACCAGTTTGATTTTGTCTAGACACTAGATTGTCCTGTGGAGCAGGACCAGCATGTTTCCAAGCATCCTTATCCTTGATATAATCCTCTAATTTGTAATAAGCTTGTTTACAAAGTGTACTTTTAATATGAGTTTTAAATTTTCTTTCATTTAATTTCAGTATGTCACAAGGTATTTTGTTGTAACATTTAACACAGAACCCCATAAAAGATGTATGTACTTTGGACAATCTGAAAAATGGTTGAACTATTTTGTCTTTATTTCTAGTATTAAAGTTATGCCTATCACTTATTTTGTTAAAAAGATGTCTATTTTTTCTTACATACATAATATTTTCATAAATGAATTGGCAAGGAACCGTCATAATATTAATCCTTTTAAATAGTTCCCTAAGCGATTCGCGACGAAGATTGTAAATGGCTCTGATCGCTCGCTTTTGCAAAATAAAAATGGATTCAATGTCAGCAGCCCGACCCCACAGTAAAATGCCATACGACATTATGCTGTGGAAGTAACTAAAATAGACCAAACGCGCGGTTTCTACGTCTGTCATCTGCCTTATCTTTCTAACAGCATAAGCGGCCGAACTAAGCCGTCCCGCAAGAGTTGTTATGTGGGGACCCCATTGCAACTTGTCGTCTAGCGTGATTCCCAGGAAAACCGTCTGCTTAATAAATTCCAGCTTCTCTCCGTTCAATATGATGTCACAATCGCTACTTTTCACATTAGGTAATGTAAATCTAATGCATTTGGTTTTTTTTTCATTTAGTACCAAATTATTTACCGTAAACCAATCTTGGACCTGAAGAATAGAGTTATTCACGTCGTCCCGATTTTGAGAGCGTCTATCAATTTTAAAGATTAATGATGTGTCATCTGCAAATAACATCATCTTCGGTTGATTTTGAAGTAATTGGGGTAAATCGTTAATGTAAACTAAAAAGAGGAATGGACCCAATATCGAACCTTGAGGAACGCCCATTGTCATTTCCGACCCCAGCGAGTTCACACCATTTACTTGAATGATCTAAGTATGATCTAAGTAAATCAAGGGCTGTATTTCTAATCCCATAGTGCTCTAGTTTTAGCAGAAGCGTCTCATGTTCTACGCAATCGAACGCCTTAGAGTGATCGCAAAAGATTCCAATGGCATCTTGTGCTTCTTCCCAAGCGCTAAAAATGTTCTTTATTAGGGTGACACCAGCGTCAGTAGTACAACGCCCTTTGGTGAAACCGAACTGTTGGTCATGCAAGATGGAATTTTTATTAAAGTGACGTAACATTTGATTGAGCATCAACTTTTCAAACACTTTACTGAGAACTGGCAGAATTGAAACGGGCCTATAATTGTTGGGTTCTTTACTATCACCGGATTTGAACAATGGCACTACTTTACTGTGTTTCATAAGATCCGGAAAGACTCCTTGGTCCACACTGGTATTAAATATGAAAGCTAAATAGGGCGCAATGGTGTCTATAATAGAACTACAGACTTTTACAGACATTCCCCAGAGATCTTCTGTTGATTTGATTTTAAGATCTTTAAAAGCTTTTATAACAGCCTGGGGGTTTGTATGCTGAAATGTAAATTCTAAAGGGCATGCCTTTACATTTTTTCTAAGTAAGGCAGCAGAAAGCGCGGCTGAGGAATTTAATGATGCAGTAGTTTTGAGTGGAATATTAGCAAAAAAGTTTTCAAATTCCTGAGCTATTTCTATATCTGAGTTGATGCGGCCATGTGCAGTCTCTAAATTATTATACTCAGTATTACGCTGCTTTTTCCTACCTGTTTCATTATTTATTATTTGCCAGGTAGTTTTTATTTTATCATCAGCTGATTTTATTTTATTGCTAATATAAAGAGCTTTAGCTATTTTGCACACACTTTTAAAAGTTTTAGAATATTTTGCAACATACTGATGAAAGTTTGTATGATTCATATGTTGCTTGAGGCCATAAAGTTCAAAAAGTTTTGCCCTGCTTTTGCGAATACCTGGAGTCGCCCAATCGCTAAATAAAAACTTTGTGAAAATACTTTTAGTTCTTAGTGGAAAAGAGTCATTAAATTGCTTATTTAATAGTAAAAAGAACTCGGTGTAGAACTCACTTGGGTCAGATATATTATTAAAATTCTGAACACATAAATTACTGGCCAAAGACTTTTTGAATTTGTTTAAATTTGTACATGTAATTGGCCTAAATCTTATTTGAATTTGTTGTAAGGGCATATAGGAACAAAATGTTATAGTTTGTCCACTGTGGTCAGATGGCAACTTATTTAAGATATCTTTATGTAAGTATTCACAATTACAAAAAATATTATCTATACAAGTGGCAGAGGAAGCAGTTACTCGGGTTGGTTCCATAAAAACATTGGACAAATCAAATGACCCAAAAAGACTTAATAACCTGACAGTATTCGAGTTATTTTCTAGTAAATTAATATTAAAATCTCCACATATGATTATTGATTTGCTACCAGTACTAAGTTTCTTTAACACATCTTCCATTACAGAATCAAACACAGATAGATTCTGGTAACTTGGAGGTCTGTACACGCATACAATAACATGCTTATCTAGCTCAACACAGGACAATTCAATGGTGTGTTCAACAGATAGTCCAATGATGTCTTTTCGTTCTTTGGATTTTATTGAATTTTTAACTAATATTAATGACCCACCATGTATCATTAGTTTACGGCTGAAATAGCTAACTACGCAATAATTTTCATAAGATCATTTTTAAGATAGCGATGCCTGACTCTTAGTGGGCGCGCCAGTCCGAGCCTGGCCGTCGAATCGGTACCATATCAATCTTGTGTCTGCCAGTTGCCAAAGAGTCTAAAATAAAATGTTTTAATTTCTTCAATTAAATCTAGAAATATACAGGGTTACTGGTAACTCGACGTATTCCTTGCAGGACGTCATAGTAGGGTTAAAATGCAACAAATTAAGCCACCAAATGTTCTACCGAAATTCAGTAGTTTTTGAGTTAGTTCGATTTTTAGAGTCTTTATGAATAATCCCAGATTAAATCATTTGAAACCAATTTAAAAATTATTTACGGCGCGACAGTACAGAAATTTTAAGTTATTATCGTAGTTGATGCCGTAGCAGATCTTTGTTAATAATTAAAAGTTCAAAAATGCCTTAAACCTTGGCAAATATCACTAATCAAACATTTTTTTTTTGTAATTTTTGTTATTACTCCATACAAATTGTTGTCTAGTGCAAAAATAAAATACTACGCCTGATGTACAAATTACTAGGAAAATATCCTTGTCTTATCAGCTATTCAGAAAGGTATGATTGTCAATACTTTTGCATGTATGACAGGGTAGAGAAGAGTTTTATGGGGAGCAGGTAAAATTGTAAGACAATCAACATTTTGTTTGTTATTCGTAGTATTCGTAGTTTTACCTGAGCTTGAACTCCAAACACACGGTAAGCTTTGTGATTGGTTACTATTGTTCTCTCGGCATGACTCGGGGTGCGATTTTCTGGTCGTCAGCGTTAGTCAGTCTCAACTCTACGTCGCGTAAGCTCGTGTTTTGTTATCTGGCTATCCCTATCGCGTATCTTGCTCTCGTGCTGTGCTGTGCCTTCATAAGTGCTGACTATGGCTGCATATTCTAATCCAGAATACGCTGACATAATTTACTGTTACGGACTTTGTGACGGTAACGCTGCTGAAGCGCGGAGAGAATATGGACTTCGCTTTCCCAACCGCCGACTCCCACACGTTAGTGTCTTCGGATCGACTTATCGGCGAATATCTGAAACTGGCAGCGTCCAAAGAACCAGGCAAATTGACACTGGTCGTTCCCGGAGATACACGGCTGACGACGAAGAGCTGATTCTTCAACGTTTTATTGACGACCCCAACATATCGACAAACATCGTAGCGCGTGAGCTTGGTATGTCACAGTGGAAAGACTGGTCTGTAGTTCACTTGTCAGGCCGACATCCATATCACTGCCAACCAGTCCAGTCATTAGAAGAGGGAGATCCGCCGAGACGGCTTGAATTTTGTCGTTTCATGCTGAGTGCCGACGCCGAAGGCGAAAACTTTTTAAAAAATATTCTGTGGACCGATGAGTCATGTTTTGACCGTGATGGTATCACAAACTACCACAACTTACATTACTGGGCACCGAAAGCAGAAGCAAACCCTAAAAAACTGAAACCAACCGCATCCCAGCGTAGGTTCTCGCTTAATGTTTGGATGGGTATTATCGACGACAAATTAATCGGCCCACATTTTTTACCCCGAACACTAAATGGGGAACTTTATGAAGATTTCCTTAGAAATCATTTAACACCACTGCTCGCGGATGTACCGGAAGAAAGAAGAGCAAACATGATTTATCAACATGACGGATGTCCAGCCCACTTCCGAATCACAATTCGACAATTGCTGGATGAAAACTATCCAAACCGATGGATAGGGCGCGGTGGGCCGATTCCGTGGCCTGCGCGAAGCCCTGATCTGACGCCCCTAGACTTTTACGTCTGGGGTCATATGAAAGACCTAGTTTATGTGACCCCAGTAAATTCAATTGAAGAACTAAGGGAGAGAATAACAGATGCGGCGGACCAGATGAGGGCAACAATCACATCAAGAATCACAAAAACTGAAATGAGGAAGCGAATAAGAACATGTATTCGAAACCGAGGGCAGCACATCGAACAAGACGTGTGAAATGTATGTCATAAAAGTTATTAAATTGAAATTTATTAAAAATAATAATAACATTCACGAAATTGTTTTATTTGATTTTCCGAATAATCACCTTTTTGTGAGACGCACGTCTTCCTGTACTAAATCAAAAACGATTTTCATAATGTAGTCCATGACTTTGTATTAACATTCATACCTTTTTGGATAGCTGATAAGATAAGGATATTTTCCTAGTAATTTGTACATCAGGCGTAGTATTTTATTTTTGCACTAGACAACAATTTGTATGGAGTAATAACAAAAATTACAAAAAAAAAATGTTTGATTAGTGATATTTGCCAAGGTTTAAGGCATTTTTGAACTTTTAATTATTAACAAAGATCTGCTACGGCATCAACTACGATAATAACTTAAAATTTCTGTACTGTCGCGAGTTAGGATATCGCCTGAGTAACGTAATCGCTGACTAAGGCAGCGGATGCGCCCGTGCGTCATTAATAAACTGCACAATTGCAGAATTGCAGATTTTAATAATATGTTTTAGTTAATAGAAATATTATAATTGTAAATTAGTCTTGTAGAATATTCCAATCAATAAACATTGTTTTAATTCAAATAAATATATTTTTTTAATAATAATTCCGTTCGCCGTAACTTAACTGGCGCAGTCGGTAGGATCGCGACACTCTATTTCGAATATAACTCTTCGGTAAGAGTGAACGGTATCAAGCGTTATCTTCGCGATCACAAATTCGAATCTACGAAGGCGAACAACCTGCGGGAGTCCTGGAGAATTGGGAGCCTGCTGTTCTACAAGGCCCGGCTAGAGATGCAGAAGATACTGTGGTGAGTGCTTGTTGTATACCCAGTTTCCTATGCTATATTTCCTGCCGTATTTTATAAATGTTATCTGTGATTTTGTTTATAGGCTTAAATCGCTATAGGCAAATTACATTACGTATCTGAGTTTATTACATTCATTTTAATTTAGGTTCTTTGTATGCGTGCTAAAATCGCGGTATACATTTTGCAACCATTCATTTTGTAACAAGATATCTAGGTACTCGTTTACGTATGCGCTATAATCGCGATTCGTATAACATAATTAAAATAACTTCAAGCTAACTTGTAAGAGAGTAAGCAGTATTAGGTATTGTACATAACCTCAATAGTACCTAGTGAATTAGAACGAACTTGTTTTGTTTTCCTATTTTGACAAGTAAATCACGATGGCTATGGCAAGCATAGATCTAGCGACTTTCAAGTTTGTTTCAGAACTGTTGCCAAAATACGATGGCAATCCTAAAACATTAAATTACTTTATTAGAGAAGTTGAAAGTGTGATGCAATTACTAGACCCACAAGTTAGGGTGAACCCTGCTATTGTTAGTTTAATTAAAAGCAAATTAAGTGGTTCGGCGATCAGTGCAATAGCCTCCGAAGAAACAGTTGATAACTGGCAGACAATTAAGGCTGCGCTGACGCGTAGATTAGGAGAACCACGTAACGAAATACAGCTGATGCAAGAACTAACGCGCTTGCGTCGTAATAAAAATGAAGACGCTGAGACGTTTGGTAAACGACTAAGGGAAATTTTAGACACCTTAAACGTAGTAGGTAGGCATACGGATAAGTCATACTATGAGAGTATGGTCATAGATCAATACATTAATCATTTGGACTTTCACGTCTCTATTGGCGTGCGGATTGCACAACCTAGGACTCTTGAAGCAGCTATAGTAACGGCTAGGCAAGAAGAGGCACGTTTGGCATTCAATAGATTTAATAATAACTTTAACGCACTCTCTATCCAAAACAAATCGAAAGAAATACCCAAGCCAAACCAGACGGCACCCCAAAATAATAACTTTCCCCCGCGTAATAGCTGGAACATAGATCAGAGACAACAGAGGGGTCAAGGCATACCCCAAGGAAGACCCGCTTCAGGTAACGTTAGACCTAGTGGTTCTGGTACTGTCAGAAACCCAGGTAATATTAGACCTCAGCCGAATATACCTCGCTAGCAGGTGAACCCGCCACAAAAGGTGTCCGACGTCACCATGAGATCGGTAAGTAGGCCCGAAGCACCGCGCTTTGCTTCCGAAGAAATGTTTTATACACAGCATAACCATGACCAGTGTTACCCGGATTACAATGCCTACTATGAAGGTGAGTATAATAACAATTTAGAACTTAATGGTGAAGACTACAACGACACGCAGGAGATGCCTGTGGAGGGACCAAGCCATCAGGATTTTCCCCAAAACATGGACCCATTGAACGACGGCTAGTAAAGACTGTTCACCTCAACAACCAAGGTAAAGACCATCTTCCTTATATAGAATTGCCGGAATTTAAAGGTAAGTTTTTATTAGATACTGGAGCTTCGCGTTGTATGATATCACCTGACGTAATAGCCGGTACTAATCTGGAACACTGCGTCGAGCGCGAGCCATTCCAAGTAAAAACTGCGCATGCTGTTACTCGTCATGAACATGTTGCTATTTTACCTTTACCCCCACAGTTTAAGACAGACATATATCATAAGTTTCTACTTTTCGATTTTGACCCAAAATATAAAGGATTAATAGGGATGGACTTGTTAAAAGAATTAGGGTGTAACATAGATTTTAAAAATAAGCTATTACGAACTTATAATACCGAAATACCGATTTATTTTGATTATCCAGTAAAAAGACTCAAAATTGAACCCAATTGTGAAAAGTTTATAACAGTTAAAACAAATTGTATGGACGGTAACTATATCTGTGACGACTTTAGTTGGTTTAAAGGACTCAAGTCACCCGCCGCTATAGTAACGGTAAAAAATGGAATTTTTAAAACATCTGTAATTAATTTAACTGATAAAGAACAAGTAATCAGTAACAATAGCCACTTACCTCTTGAGCCTTTACCCCCACAATTGATAAATCAAAATAAAACACACAAAATTAACACCCTTCAGACTAAAACGGACATTGACAAAGAACTTAACGAAAACTTAAAGAAAATTAGAACCAGTCATATGAACGAAGAAGAAAAACGTGAGATAACCAAAATTTGCTATCAATATCGTGACGTATTTCACTCTGAAAACATACCGTTATCTTTCACCCATACTGTAAAACATGAATTAAGATTAACGGACGACACACCCATTTTTGTTAGAAACTATAGACAAGCCCCGCAACAACGTACAGAAATTAAAAAACAAATAGACAATTTATTAAAACAGGGAATTATACGGGAAAGTATCTCACCCTGGTCTTGCCCTGTCCATATCGTCCCGAAAAAACCCGACGCTTCAGGAAAGGTTAAATGGAGACTTGTTATAGACTATAGACGACTGAATGATAGAATTGTTGAAGACAAGTATCCTTTACCGAACATCAACGACATACTTGATAGATTAGGGCGCGCACAATATTTTACAACCCTCGATTTAGCAAGTGGCTACCATCAATTGGAAATGCACCCTAACGACATAGAAAAAACTGCATTTACTACAGAAAGAGGCCACTATGAGTTCCTAAGAATGCCGTTTGGATTAAAAAATGCTCCGAGCACTTTTCAGCGGCTTATGGACCATATTCTTAGAGGGATAGACAACGTATTCACTTATTTAGATGACGTCATAATTGCAGCCACCTCACTGCAGAATCATAACGAAATACTCAAGTTAGTACTTCAGCGATTCAGAATGCATAATCTCAAAGTACAATTAGACAAGTCAGAATTCTTACAAAAACATGTACAATTTTTAGGACATGAATTGACTGACCAAGGACTTCAACCCAACAAAGACAAGATAAAAGCTGTTCTAAATTTCCCCGTACCACGAACACAAAAGGAAATAAAGTCTTTTCTAGGATTAGTAGGCTACTACCGAAAATTCATTAAAGATTTTGCGAAGCTTACAAAACCGTTAACAGTCTGTCTTAAAAAGAACGCAAAAGTTGTCCATAGTAATGAATTTTTAGACGCAGTTAACAAGTGTAAACAAATTTTGACTAATGCCCCAATACTACAATACCCTGATTTTGACAAACCATTTATCTTGACAACAGACGCATCTGACTTTGCGTTAGGCGCAGTTTTATCGCAAGGCAATGTAGGTGCTGACAAACCAGTAGCGTTTGCTTCAAGAACCTTATCAGAAACCGAGACTCGTTACTCGACAATAGAGAAAGAATTACTCGGGATAGTTTGGGCTATCAAATATTTTAGGCCTTATTTGTACGGTCGGAAATTCACCATCTATACAGACCATAGACCCTTGACATGGCTGATGTCTTTAAAAGACCCCAATTCAAAATTAACGCGTTGGAAATTAAAACTAGCAGAGTACGACTATAAGGTAGTCTATAAAAAGGGCAAACAAAACACTAACGCTGACGCATTATCCAGAGCCAAAATCTTTCACAACAGCATAGATTCGCTAGCTGTCAACCTCGACGATAACGACGACGACGAGATTATAAACAGAATATTTGAGAACGCCCGTAGACAAGCAGAGACAAATAACGACCGAGACGACAACAATGACGGACTTAGAAATAATAATAATGACGTAGAAACAAGAAGTACCAACCACCCCCACACTGCCACCGGAACAGACTCAATGAGCGTTGTTACAATTGACCCTGACCAATTAGTCTCGACTAATCATACCCAACCCGATAATGAAAACAACGGTATCCCGATTTTATCAGATGCAATAGACAAACAACTGAAACAATTTTATATTAGGTCTACCCCGGGTTCAACATATAGAGTAGAAAATAGATCAACTAACTCTAGGACAGTTATTAAAGATGTTTTCATCCCCGTAAACAATACGGAACCCGAAATCATTAGGTTCCTAAAAGAGCATACAATAGCAGACCGTATCTTCCACTGCTATTTCTACGATGAAAATCTGTACTTGGCCTTCTCGAGAGTCTATACTACAATTTTCAATGACAGAGGTCCTAAACTTATAAGATGCACGTCACGAGTTACCCTTGTTGAAAACAAAACTGAGCAACAAGAACTCATTAAGCGGTATCACGAAGGCAAATCGTCGCATAGAGGTATTCAGGAGACGTACAAACAACTCCACAGAAACTATCACTGGCCTAATATGCTATTGTCAATTCAAAGGTACATTAATCAATGCGACATGTGTTTAAGAGCCAAATACGAGAGAAACCCTTTGAAACCCCCACTAATGCTAACAGAGACACCTACGAAACCGTTCCAACATCTGTTTATGGACCTATATTCCACTGGAGGCGCGACGTTCCTGACAATTATAGATAACTTTTCAAAATTTGCCCAGGCTGTACCACTAAATGCTTCAAGTAGCGTTCATATCGCAGAAGCGTTATTACAAGTATTTTCCATACTAGGATTACCGCTGAAAATCACCACAGACTCTGACACGAAATTCGACAATGACGTCATAAAGGAAATATGCGCTTCCCATGACATTAACATACACTTCACGACCCCTTATAATCCAAATTCCAACTCACCCATTGAACGTTTTCACTCCACCATTGCTGAAATAATAAGAATTCAGAGAATGACAAATAAAGATGACCCTATACAATTACTAATGAAGTACGCCATCATTGCCTACAATAATGCCATTCATTCTACGACAGGTTATACACCGCGTGAACTTTTATTTGGTCATACAGCATCCAGAAATCCACTAGAACTATACTATCCTAAAGAGTTCTATCAGGACTATGTCCTTAACCATCGTAAAAATGCAGAAGCAGTACAGGATTGCATAGCAGCTCACGTATCTAAAAATAAAGAGCAGGTGATAGAAAAGCGGAATCAGGCTGCTGAGGCGATCATGTTTAAGGTAGGTGAAACAGTCTATAAACAGGTTGCAAAGACTACAAGGAGCGATAAAACGAAGCCAGTATTTAAAGGTCCGTATAAGATTATTCACCTTCATCCTAACAATGTTGCAGAAATCATAGGAAGCCACCCCAACTCTAAATCCATCAGAGTTCATTTCAAACTTTTACGAAGACAACATCTTGTTCCAGGACCATCGTCACAGGAACCTTCCTGCTCTACGCAACCGCAAACCTGACTCTCAACCCCGTAGATAATGTCAATGGCATTCTTTTATTAAAACAAGGTCAAATTTTGAAGCAAGTAGATACGTTTAGTTTGGCCTGCGTATATAACGTATCCTATTTACACGAAACGACTTTAAAACTTATGTCCTTATATGCCAATACTAAGGCTGCTGAAAATAACGAGCAATTAAATAGGGCATATAAAGATCAAATAGATAATAGTTTAAATTTAATAGGTAAGAAAATAGTGTTTATTGCACCGCACCATAGGTTTAGACGTGGTTTTATTAACGGCCTTGGTTCCATAGTTAAAACCATAACAGGCAATTTAGATTACGAAGATGCTATTAAATTCGAAAATGAAATATCAAAATTACAAAATTCAGTAAATAAAATTGATGTGTCTGAAAAGCAATCACTATTCATAGCAAAACACGCAGTTGAAGAGTATAGTAAACAGATTAAGCTTTTAGACTAGAACCAGAAAAAACTAAGTCTAATGTTAAGAAATACCACTTTTAATAATAATATTATAGTAAATAGGTTGCACTTTCTAGATTTATATATACAAATAGATTTCAGTCTGCAACTACTGTTAGATAAGTTAGTAATTTTAGAAGACGCCATGACCTTTGCTCAGTTGGAAGTAATGCATCCAAGCATTGTATCCCCACACATTCTTATAAACGAAATGTTAGCTATTCAGAAATCATACAATTTTAGACCAGTGGATAGCATTACTATTAGCAATATACATAGCTTAGAGAAGTCTATTAGTGTAAAAGCTTATAGTACAGATCACACGTTAACGTTTATATTGGATATTCCTTCCATCGATATAAACCAATACGACCTAATCCATCTATATTCCATTCCCGACAAACAAAACCTGGCAATAATTCCTAAATCCAAATACCTCATACTGGGCACCAACGAGTACTCGTACCTAGAAGAAGACTGCAAACAGATCACACAAGATACGCAACTCTGCACGTCACTGAACACCCAGCCTGTCGATAAATCAGAAGACTGCATAATATCACTCGTGAAACACCAAAACACAAACTGCACACGAGCCAAGATAGACTTCAAACAAGGAAGAATCCAGAAACTCCAAGACAACAAGTGGCTTATCATCCTGAAGGAAGAAGAAGTCCTAAGAACTAAATGTGGCACTAAATCTGAATACAAAAGGATATCAGGCATACACATCGCCAGTATTACAAGTGATTGCCAAATGCAAGTACTTAACCGAACACTAACAACAAACAGCAACACTGTCGCAGCAGACGAAATCATACCACTTCCCAGTAAAGCCGTGATTCCAGAGGAGAACATCCAATTCAACCTACAATTAGAAGATATATCACTGGACAGCATTCACGAACTGATAGAACGAGCCGACAACTTACAAGAACCCACAATAGATTGGCAGACTATGATGGCTACGCCCAGTTGGTCAACACTAGGACTGTACCTCATCCTGATGACAATCCTTCTATGGAAGCTTTGGCAATGGAAACATCGTCGACCAATACAGGATCAATCTCGCACCGAGGACGCTGCGGGAAGCTGCGGGACGCGCTTCCATCTTAAGGAGGGAGGAGTTAGGATATCGCCTGAGTAACGTAATCGCTGACTAAGGCAGCGGATGCGCCCGTGCGTCATTAATAAACTGCACAATTGCAGAATTGCAGATTTTAATAATATGTTTTAGTTAATAGAAATATTATAATTGTAAATTAGTCTTGTAGAATATTCCAATCAATAAACATTGTTTTAATTCAAATAAATATATTTTTTTAATAATAATTCCGTTCGCCGTAACTTAACTCGCGCCGTAAATAATTTTTAAATTGGTTTCAAATGATTTAATCTGGGCTTATTCATAAAAACTCTAAAAATCGAACTAACTCAAAAACTACTGAATTTCGGTAGAACATTTGGTGGCTTAATTTGTTGCATTTTAACCCTACTATGACGTCCTGCAAGGAATACGTCGAGTTACCAGTAACCCTGTATATTTTTAAACCCCGTTTCCGGAAACCCGTATAACGGAACGTGTTATCGACTACAAGACGTAGCATCGACTACGAGTAGTAGCATCTACTACAAAATGTAACATTTACTGCAAGACGTAGCATGTACTACGAGACGTAGTATCTACTACAATAAATAGCATCCACTACAAAATGTTGCATATAGTACGAGACGTAGAATCTACTACGAGACGAAGCATCAACTATGGACGTAGACGTATGGACTACGAGACGTGGCATCTATTATGAGACGTAGCATTTACTACGAGATGTAGCACATACTGCAAGACAACGTTTACTATGACTCGTAGCATCGACTACGACACATATCATCGACTACGCGACGTAGCATCGACTACGAGACATAGCATGAACTGCAAAACATAGCATCGACTATGAGACGTAACATCGACTGTACCACGGAAGATATTTTCATTGAACCTTTCATGTAAACAATAAAAGATATACATATGCAGAAATAAATAGAAATGCAATTATGTCCAAGCCTTTCCAGGGCGTCTAATATCGCTTTCTTCCATTTAGTATTCTATACCTAGAGCAATGAAAATCCTGAAGCAGTAAAGACGAGTGCACAGAGATAAGTTAGTGCTCGCTTTGCTTCCCGTGGGCGGCAGCGGGGTACGGGAGGCAGCGGCGGCGCGCTCTGACTCACAAACCATCTAAGTTGTATTTGCCGCAGGATTGCTGACCGCCGCCGCCACCTCGTATATCTCGTACATATAGACGTTGACTTGCTTTATATATTACGTGATGGTTTATCTTGATGAAGGAACTTCCCTTCGCTCTAATTGTTTCTCCGAGTACGTTATTGAACGAACATGAAGGATTATTCAATTTGTGCGGGAACGGGAAATATTTATACACAAAAAAACTTTGTTTTATACGTAATTATTTATTATTTTCCCTGTGAGCCATGTAACGTGGGTGTAACACGTCTTTGGCAAACGAACACACCTTAACATGGGATAAAGGAATTACGATTCGGAAATAATACGTTACCTATTCGATTTTTTTTAAATATGTATGATTTAGGTGTCGGAATGGATCGAGGAGCCAGGTCTCAATTTAAACCATACCATTTCAATTTGAAACTTTTATGATCCAATCATTTAAAAAACCATTCTGTATAAAAACTTCTGACTTAATAATCTAAGGGCTGGTTTTTCAATGGTCAGATAACTTTCATCTGAAGAATAAGAAAGGCGGTTTAATATATTTTCTTTGCAAAAGCTGTCAAACTGCCATTTTTATACCTCCAATAAAACTTATCTGACTATTCAAAAATCAGCTCTAAGAATAATTATTATCTATCGTGTTCATTTTTAATTGAATTTACTTAAACTAAACCTTAGCTTAAACCATGTTTCTAACATGCAAATCGAGTTATCAAGTAGCCGCCATTGATTAATTATTTTCTGGGGCGCGCCAATTGAATTCGAGATTAACGATAAGCTCGCTTTGCCTCCAGCGCTTAAATAGCTGTATCAACAGATTATTATTATTAGCTTAGGGCTTAAAATCTAGGTATTTAAATCAATATTTTTCGACTTAGTAAACAATAATTTAAATCAAAATAAACTAAGATAGCGAAAGTGATAATTATGTGGAGGCAATTATATGAAGACAAACGTAGTACAAGTAACATAGTTTAGCGTTTCAGGGAAACCTTTTTTAATAAAAGAAAAAGAATATGAAACAGTGCAAGTGAAAAATTACGTGAGTGATGTAAATTTTAATTACGAGCAGTCGGACCGCGCGTACTGCTCCTAGCCACGCTAATGACGTACCGTATATACTTAGCCTAATAATCATCTGTTGTAATTCCGCTCGAATCACCGCATATGCGTAATGTTCGCTGCATTTATAATGTAACGCTCCCACGTACAAGGTATCAGGCAATGGAACAAAATTAATGAGCCCTGCTCGTGACCACTCACTCTTCGGTTACTAGCTTTAATTGAACCAGAAAGGGTACTATATGAAATTCCGGTATTTAGTAGATAGACCGCGTGGTGGAGGTGACGAACGACATGCGTTACACCCTGAAATAAGCGCGTATAAATGAAAATTAGCTGAAAAGCGTTCCGGTGTTCGTCACCTGCGCGAAGTGCGTTCGAGTGGAGAAATTAATATCCGGCCGGGGGCCGCATCGTTTCCGGGTCAGCGCGCCGCCTCCCCCACTACCCCCAGGCTCCCCCTCCTTCGCCAGCCTGGAGGGCGAGCGGTCGCTGAAGGAGGATAATTAAACTGTTTCATTATGTTGGAGAGGCGGCAAGATAAGGCGATCGGATGCAAATTTTAAAAAGTTTCGTTTTACTACACTCCTTCTATACTGTGTGCTACGAGTATTCCATACCGTTCTAACGAGGTCGGAAATGTAATGAACACGAATACTTTAATAGTTGTTGGAGTTATTGTATTTTTTCATATGTCGGCGAAAAAGCAAAGAAATACATACCTTTATGAGCACAAATTACAGTTAACACTCATGGAAAGTTTGCCTGATTAGTTACTTGTAGAGGAGTATAATACATTTTTTGCCGAGTGAGTTAATGTGATTAATTTCTGATTAAAAATTGCAAGTCAAAATTGAATGAAGAAAAAAACGTTCGGTGAAGGCTTCTAGCATAAGTATACCTATAGTTATTATCAGCCTATAATGTTGGCTGGGCTGTTGGCAGGCCTCTTCTCGGTGAGAGGGATTGGGTCACACTCCAACACGCGGCCCCAGTGCAGCCTTGTGGCTGTCACATTTCATATTGATTCTACGACATACTCCAACACGCGGCCCCAGTGCAGGCTTGTGGCTGTCACATTTCATATTGATTCTACGACATACCTCACAAAGATTTCCTACACCATTTTGAGACCAATGGTGTGCGTGAACAAGTTTATTACAAATTGGAGGATTGTATCCAAGATAAGGATGCTTGGGAACGTGCTGGTCCTGCTCTCCAGGATAATAGAGTCTAGACAAAATCGAACTGGTTGTTAAATCAATTATGTAATTTTTGAAGTGAAACTTCTATATCGGGGTTGGAAATAAATTTAGTGTAACATTTTTTCGTTACGCGTCACATTTTTCCGTTACGCGCCATCTTCTTCTTATCCCTACCACGCGTGATTCGAAGTATACTTTCTTCAGCGGAGTAGGGATTGGTATTACAATAACAACAACAAACAACAACAACAACTACAACAACTACAACAACAACAACAACTTTATCTAATTTAACTTTATTTAACCAATTTCTGTAAAGTTGCATATAGTAAATTATTTTTTGAAAAATAACGTCATAAAGAAGTTTCACTTCTTACGAGTGTACGCTAGTACACGCACACATTTTTTTAAATTTGTACTACACTGATTTAACATTCTGTGATTACTTTAAGTCACACGTTGATTTATTATTATTAATTTTTGGAAAAAGAATTTGTTCATTACACCTCCTAGATAATAACATTGTAGGTACAGGACAGACCCATTGTGGGACAGGGTTGTACCTGCACGGGTAACAGACAATCTCCTGTCGTGGACGTGTATGTACAGCATAGTACCGTGATCACTACGCCGAATGTTTAGTGGCATCAATTCAATTAAATTAAATTAAATTCAATTTGTTTATTTGTGAACATAGGTATGTAATAGATGTTACAGTCAGTATGAATGATCACTGTGCCTACCATTTAATGGTGTACAAATATAAAAGCAATTAATTAAATTCAAATAACATCTCCAAAGAATATAATAAAATCAATAATAGGAATCGAATATGGAGTCAATAAGAATGTCAAGAAAATACAAATAAAATTCTATGGACATGTCAATTTTAAAACTTGAAAACACATTATCATTCATAATTATAGTCTACTTACAAGTTACTGTCATACAATGAAAATAATGAAAAAAAAAAATTGTGGCAATGTCAATAATTATAAAATTCGTCAACTTACAATATCACAATAATAAGAATTTATATTTTATCATTCGAAAATTCCTCAATAGAATAATACGTCTTATCTATTAATAATTTACATAACATTTTTTTAAATAAATTTATAGTAGGTACCTACTGCTGCCTTTATACATTTCGGAAGTTTGTTATATAATTTAGGACACATAGTGAATATGCTTTTCTGAAACTGTGCAGTTTTACTTGGAATCAAGTTTAACTTATCAGCTCTACGCAGGCAGCTGACCCGGGAACAATTGGCCAGGTTGCGTCGAACAAAGAGAGCATCAATTGATGAGGATTGTTGCTTAAGCAAACAATGGTCTAAGTTATTAGACAACTACATTGTAAGTTTTTTAAATTTATTCTTTTCACATCATCCATCAACCGTCCGGAAATACAGTAAAACATACACGCTTATGTTGGTATCGCTTAGGATTGGTTCCCGATTATTCCAGTCCATTTTGCTTTTAAAGACTGTACTCGTAATTCGCCTTCGAGTTGCATACTTCGAGTAGTTCGAATCATATTTGAGTCAAAGCCAACTGCAGTACAATCACCGACGTAGATTCGCACAGGCGGGTGCAGGGAGCTACACAGGCAAGTGCAGTGAACTGAATGATGACTATTAAATTCACTATCTAAATCGTCGTGAGACATTCTTTATAATTGGTTCTTGAACTGTTTTGACATAGACGGGCAAACACAAGACAGTTTAACCCATATTTAACCGAAAGGTGTGTGCCTACTGTGCATGGCTCATTGCTTATAACTAGAAACATATACAGAGTGACTAGTAATCTACATATAAATAGACGCGAAAGGTCACTCATTCATATATTCACTCACTGATTAATCACGAAATCTCAAAATCTGCTGGATCTACGAAGATGAAATATACAACAGAGATAGATTATGAGAAGAAGAAATCAGCTAAGAAGGAGTTTAAAAACTTCTCCTTAAAGGGGGAAAATGGCGGTGGGAATTGGGATGAAAAATGTGAACATTGTCGCGGGCGGAGCCGCGGGCAGCAGCTAGTTTGGCCGGTCCTTTCTACATTTCGCCTGATTTATAAAGTGGGACGATCATGGCATAACAAAATGACGTGGCATAACTACACGTTGCGTTCTGTTTCAGGGTATAATTTACTCACGCCGCCGATATGATCTATGTAAATAAAAAGAGAAGTCCTGACTGACTACTGACTAACTCATCAACGCCCAGCCCAATCTCTTGCACCTAGAAATCTGAAATGTTGCACAGAGGTTCCCTTTATAATGTAGCCAAAGGAAAAAGGATTTTTCGAAAATGAACCATGAAAGGAGTAAATTAGAGGATGAAAGTTTTATGAAAAATCATATTCCTTAAGTTAATAAACTTGAAGCTTAGCACAAATACAAAAAAAAAACATATCAAAATCAAAATCATTTATTTGCGTAAATAAGGTACAGAAAGTTCTTAAGCAATAATTACAGATCTCTTATTCTGCCTTTAAATTCGGCGTGCAAATTAGTCATAAAGTTATTAGATAGTAAAAATTCATGCAAGCAGTCAAGAATATCAAAATTAATTTAACATAAATTACAATTGTATTAAATTAAAAATATATTAAATTATATATGTCAAATTATAATATACATTGAAATTGGATCGTTTTAAATATCATTAATGTCCTCTACCGCTTTACAACTTATAATCTAAAAACTCAAGCACACTGTAAAAGCATTTATCAATAAGTAAATTTGATAAACTACGCTTAAATTTAGAAAATGGTAATTGTTTTATGGTACTCGGAATTTTATTGTATAATTTGATGCACATAATATAGCTGTTGTTGGATGTTAGCGTGAGATTAGTTTTTGGTCGATGCAACTTGTTCATGTTATGCGATCGAGGGGCGTAATAACTTGTCGCTTGCTCAAAAAGTTCCTTGTGTTTGAAAACAAATAAACATGATTCCAAAATATAGATGCATGGTAAAGTCAAAATTTTGTATTTTCTAAAGAATGGACGACACGAATCTATTTGTTTCAGTCCGAATATGGCTCTTAAAC
Source organism: Hyppa rectilinea (assembly GCA_951799385.1). Classification (NCBI taxonomy): domain Eukaryota; kingdom Metazoa; phylum Arthropoda; class Insecta; order Lepidoptera; family Noctuidae; genus Hyppa; species Hyppa rectilinea. Next base: position 21,962,509 of record OX637301.1, on the reverse strand, counting down.
ACTTTTTTTTGCATTATGAATGCTTGATCTATTTCCACACATCGACCCCAAAGAATGATGCAATACCGCAATATGGAGGAAATATAGCCGTGGTACGCAGTAATTGCAGCGTTTCTAGATATTTCACAGCTAATGCGTCTCAGAGGGTAAATAAAACTATTCATCTTACCGCAAACATCATTTACATGGTTCTTCCAGGAGCAAAATTTATCCACAGTAATCCCAAGAAATTTGATTGAGTCCGTTTCTGTCAAGGCTGCCCCTTTATAAGCTACATTTAAATTTAATGGCTTACCTCGGTAGGTATGAAATTGCATGAATTTGGTTTTGCTAATGTTTACCTTTAAGTTGTTAGCTTCTAACCATTCTATAGATGTTTGGAGAGCAGCGTTTATTTCTTGTTCATACATATTTTTGTCATTGCCCTTTATTACGATAGAAGTATCGTCCGCGAATAGTACACATTGGTGATTTAAAATACTGGGAAAGTCGTTTATGTAGAGCAAGAACAACGGAGGACCTAAGATACTGCCTTGCGGCACACCACACCTATTAAACAAAAGGGAAGACTGGAACAGTTCACGTGTTTTGGTCTGATCATTGTAACTGGAAATTTGAACTGCCTGTTTCCGATCAGAAAGGTATGATTCTAGCCAGTCATATGCTTTTCCTCGGATTCCGTATCTATAAACTTTTGCCAATAAACGTTCGTGATTGACGTGATCAAACGCCTTACTCATATCCATAAACAGCACTGAAACAGGAATTTTGTTATCGATAGAGTCCGTTACTGATTTTATTAATTGAAAGGCAGCTAAAGACGTGCTTCTATTTATGCGAAAACCATTTTGTTCTTCATTTATAATTTTGTGTTTTTCAACAAAATCATCCAATCTCTTAAGAAACACTTTTTCAAAAAAAATTGAGAATATAGGTATTAGTGTAACAGGCCTGTACGGTTTACGTACATGCCGTCAGGCTGCAAACGCAGCAACCTACTTTTATCTTTCGTATTTAAACAATGATTAATATAATTTTAAGTTAGTTGACAAATTACATACTTACGCGAACACCGCGGATTAGCATCCAACCTTACTTGTTGTGATCGGTACTCAAATAAACTTTTAGTGTTACCAAATCTGTGTGTGTTTACGTCAACTCACCTAACTCCAAGTACTTACTACTTCTAACTTAAACTGCAAGTGTAAGGTGCCGACTACTACCGGACCTTACATTTAATGGTCCTTCGAGTGTTTTACTGTTTGGGGTAATTGTAACTCTTGAAGCGACAGCGAATCGGCTTGGCTGGCCTTCCACAAGCGGAACTCACCAGTCAAGTTGAGAAAGCGCGCATATTCGTAGAGAGAGTACAAGAGCTCTGGGCAATCAACGAAGAGGGGATACTTTGAAACTTCTTCGTGAATCAAGCGGGAAAAACAGACTCAACTGTGTCAACTGCTGCTGCTACCACTACACTACTACTACAGCTTCTGGACTACGACGTGAACTGCGGGTAATCCGAGGCCTACAAACTAGGAAACACCGAACTACGTGTTTTCAATACCTACTTTACTACTACATCCTACTACTACTGCTTTCGGTTAACTAATCGACTACATCAAGATGAGCGAAATCACTATACAAAACGAAGTCTTCGAGTCAATCAAACGTCTCTGTGCTAACTACCAAAAGGACGGCGCGTCTCGGAAAGTAAAGGAGTACTCGACTCAAAGGTTAGTGTCATTGGAAAATCTCTGGCAAGACTTTGACAATAGACACAAGGTATTACTTGAACGAGAGGACAAAGGAATCCAATATTTTACTGGGAACATTTATGAAAAGACGAAACATATGTACGAATCCACCAGGGCTGATATACTGCAGCGGTTATTGGCCTGTGAAGGGAAACAGGCTGAGGTAGTCATCCCTCATCCTACAGGAGTGGATACCAAGACCAAGGAACTACTAGATCGACAAGAATGTCACATTAAAGCACTTGAACGGGCGATGTCCAAAATAGAGATCGACTCCATTACTGAAAAATGGGAATTAGAGGATCATCTAAGCGTCCTGAAAACTAAGTGGGACGCTGTAGAGAAATGTCACTGGGAGCTTGAAGCCATTTTGAAAGGCTCAAACGAAGTATACAACGACTTGTTTGGCAACAAAGAACGTCAATACGATATAATGAAAAGATCTCTCAATTCGAAACTATGGACAAGCGCTAACTACCACAACTTTGCACCTAGGATTCAACTACCGGAATTCACTGGACACTACAGCCAGTGGATTACATTCAAGGATATGTTTTTGGAGACAATTCACAACAATGCAAATTGTTCAAAAGCGCAGAAGATGCAACACTTAAAATCAAAACTTAAAGGAGAGCCTGAACGATTAGTTCAACATTTAGTCGGCGCTGAAAACTATGAAACTTGTTGGGATATTCTTATTCAGCGATACGACAACAAAAGACTCCAATTTACGAACTTGATGAACACTTTGATGCAGTTACCAACCAACCAGCAGGCTAGTGCTGCTGTCTTGAAGAAAATGCATGACGTAATCAACGAATGCATAAATGGCCTACATAACATCGGTCTAAATACATCAAGCTGGGATCCAATAATCGTGTACTTAATGGCACAGAAGTTAGACACAACATCATATACCGAATACACTAGAGAACTACAGCACCCAAAGGAAGTCCCGGAGCTGGGTGAATTTTTGGGGTTCTTGGAGACAAAATTCATGGCGTTAGAAGCAGCAAAGGGTTACCAAAAAGATGCATCAAACCAACATAAACAAACATTCAGCCACAAAACAAGATTCAACTCACATAAACCATCATATGAACAGCATAGAAAAGAAGCATCAAGAATATACCATACGTCATTCGGTAAATGCCTTTTGTGCAGCGGTCTTCACGTGATCATGCAGTGTCCAAAGTTCATTGAAATGGACACACGGCAAAGAAACGACACAGTAAGGAAATTACAAATATGCAAAAACTGTTTGTATAAGCATAGCGACACAGAATGCACATCAAACAAAACTAGCAAAGACTGCAATAAACCTCATCACACGATGTTACATTACTCAACGCAAAAACTGTCACCTAGTTCTAATTTGAACAATACGTTTCAACGCTCTCAACAACGGGAGCATCAACCTTCAACATCAACTAATCAATATAGTACGAACCATCTATCAAATGACTACATTATGGAGATTTTACTTACCACAGTGGAACTTCCAGTAAAGACTTCATCAGGAGATTTTATAACGTTGCGAGCTTTACTTGACCAAGGATCACAAGTAAACCTCATCACCGAGAACGCGGCTCAACGACTAAAACTACCTAGAAAAAGGATGAACGCTACGATTTCCGGCGTGGGTTCTATCTTAGGTGATTGTAAGGGGCGTCTAGAATTGGAGTGCAAATCACGCTGCACTGACTTTGCATTTTCAGCAAGCACTTTAGTGATGAAGAGGATCACGAACAACCTACCCAACAAAACATTTAAAAGAAAAAACTGGCCTCAGCTACAAGGTCTGAAACTAGCGGATCCTGACTTTAACTTATCAAGGACCGTGGATTTACTGCTGGGAGCGGATATCTATTCCCAAATTATATTAGAGGGGGTCCTAAAGGGAGATGCTCAAACGCCGACAGCGCAGGAAACCCGTTTAGGATGGATTTTATGCGGCAAGGTAGAAACTTTTAACTGCCATGTTGCACTCGTCGACCTGAACGACTTAAAGAGATTTTGGGAGACAGAAGATATCATACAAAATACTGAAGACACATCTAAAGACGACTGGTGCGAAAATTACTACAAAATGACTACTGAAAGAGAACGCGACGGGAAATACATAGTGAAAATGCCACTAGTTCCCGGTTATGAAGAAAAACTGGGAAACTCGAAGCCGATCGCAATCTCTCAATTTTTACAACTAGAAAGAAAATTCAACAGAAAACCTAAACTTGCATCAATGTACAAAGACTTCATCCGCGATTACATCGATTTGGGTCACATGAAGTTTTCGGACACAGCATCCGCCAAAGATTCAAATTTCTTACCACATCATGGAGTACTGAGAGAACAATCAACAACAACAAAATTAAGAGCAGTTTTTAATGCTTCACAGAAGACTATGGGTGGATGTAGCCTCAATGACGTGATGGAAAAAGGTCCTAACCTGCAAAAGGACATCCAAGCATTGATATTACAATGGCGTGGCTATAAATATGTCTACACAGCAGACATTGAAAAAATGTACCGTTCCATATGGTGTCATCCCGATCAACAACATCTACAGAAGATCATATGGAGAAACCAACCAACGGAAAATTTACGAGAATATCAATTGCAAACTTTAACATATGGGACAAAAAGTGCTCCATGGCTAGCAATGCGAACACTCAAACAGCTTGCTTTCGATGACGGTCACAAATATCCAAAAGCCGCTGAAATATTGCTAAATCAGTTTTACGTCGATGACTTAATCAGCGGTCACAACTCCACAAAAGAAGCAAAGGAAATTCAAACATCGATCATCAAACTACTGAAGGGAGGCGGAATGAATCTGCGAAAATGGTCAAGCAATAATCCTGAGCTTTTACGACACTTAGACGAAGATCAAATATCGAAAAGTACATTTGATTTTAAAGGCGACGAATCAATGAAAACGTTGGGATTAAGTTGGAATCCAAAAGATGACGTTTTCATATTCAACTGGACTGTAGACGACTACGACTACAACAACGAACTACTAACTAAAAGGAAACTGCTGTCACAAATATCAAGACTATACGACCCCTTGGGTTGGCTGGCGCCTATAACTGTGTCAGCTAAACTACTATTCCAAAGGGTGTGGCTAACTAAAATAAACTGGGATGCTGAACTACCTAACGAGTTACAAGACGAATGGCGGCATCTAAACAAAGAACTACATTTAATTAAAAACATTAAAATAAACAGATGGATTGGCAGTACGCAGAAAACTATCCAACTACACGGATTCTGTGACGCAAGCGAAAAGGCATACGCTTGCGTCATATACAGCCGAGTAATCGACGAAAAAGGCGACCCAAGGATCACATTATTAGTGTCAAAGACTAGAGTGGTGCCGATTACTCAAACAACTTCTTTACCCAGACTTGAGCTATGCGGAGCACTACTACTCTCCCAACTCATGGAAAAAGTGAAGAATTCACTAACGGAGCACGAGATAGCAGCCTACGGTTGGTGTGACTCCAAGGTGGTTCTAGCTTGGATTCAGGGAGACCCCTCAAGATGGGAAAGATACGTAGCTAACAGAGTGGGGAAGATAAAAGACGTAATTCCACCTCAACAATGGTGCTACGTACGATCGGAACTTAATCCAGCTGACTGCGCTTCGAGAGGCTTGCTACCGAGCAAGGTAGTCAAGTTCAACTTATGGTGGCACGGACCTATGTTTTTGAAAAACTTCGCAGAATCAGAAACACCTCATAATGTGAATTGCCACTTTACTACAAGCGAAGCACGTAGGGTTGAACCCAATGACGTCAGATCGAAAAACTACAACACTGAAAATATTGTTTACAAGTTATTGAAGAACCACAGTTCGCTGACATCAGTAACAAGAATTACTGCTCGAATTGTGCGATATTTTGCATCACTAAAGCAAAAGTTACGACCAAGCGCGACTCACCTAACAACAACTGACCTACAATACTCAGCAGAATATATAATAAAATATGTTCAGCAAAGTGAGTTTGCGCAAGAACACAAACAGTTGAAACAAAATAAAACTGTGTCACCTAAAAGCAGCATTTACAAACTCAAACCATATCTGGATAACAAGGGAATAATTCGCGTAGGCGGAAGACTACAGCACTCTGATCTTCCTGCTAATATGAAGAATCCCGCAGTTGTACCATACTCCAGCCGCTTCACTGAACTACTGATCGACCAAGCACACTTGATGACGCTTCATGGAGGAGCCCGTCTAACCCTTACTTACATACGGCAACGATACTGGATAGTGTCTGGAAATCGAGCGGTAAAGGGAAGAATACGACGCTGTGTGAAATGTCATCGTTACAACTCTACTGACAATGCTCAAATAATGGCCGATCTTCCGAAGCAAAGAGTAACGCCAAGTCGTCCATTCACTCACACTGGAGTTGACTTTACTGGTCACGTAGACGTGAAATTGAACAAAGGAAGAGGAGTGAAGACCTCAAAAGCTTACATCGCGGTTTTCGTTTGTATGGCTACGAAAGCTGTACATATCGAATTAGTTTCAGAACTAAGCACGGAAGCATTTATTGCGGCGCTACAAAGAATGTGCGCGAGGCGAGGAACGCCCGCTCATATGTACTCGGACAACGGCACAAACTTCGTTGGAGCATCTAAAGTGCTGAGAGAGGATTTTAGTAACTTCAAAAAATTACTCTCTCCTGAGTTTTTTGACGAGATTGGGAAACTAGAAATTCAATGGCACTTCAACGCCCCTGCTTGGCCTAGTGCGGGGGGGATATTTGAAGCAGCCGTTAAATCATTAAAACATCACTTGCGGCGAGTTCTTGGGGATCAAAAACTAACCTGGGAAGAATTTACTACATTATTAGCGAAAATAGAAGCCTGCCTGAACTCCAGGCCTCTGTGCCCACTAACAGAAGATCCGGAGGAATTTTACACCACTCTTACTCCTGGTCACTTTCTAACTGGCAGTGCTACGTTGTCACTACCTCAACCGGAGCCTGACGACAGAAAGATGGATTTGAGAAAACGTTGGCAACTAACGGAACACATGCTGGATCAATTCTGGAAGGCATGGTCCAATGATTACCTAAATACTCTACAGTCTAGAAGCAAGTGGAACAAAACTGTACAAAATCTCAAACCAAACGACGTCGTATTAATCAAAGAAACAAACTTACCTCCTGGTAAATGGGCCATGGGACGAGTGATGGAAACTCATCCCGGGAAGGATGGTCTAGTACGAGTGGCCACCCTTAAAACCAAAACTGGAGTGATAAAACGACCCACGGTCAAACTAACTCTATTACCACAGCAAGAAAAACTGCCAGCTACTGAAGAAACAACAAACAGCAAAAGAGAAGAAGATACAGAGATAACAAAAAACCAAAGAAGAAAAAGGAGCACACGAACCAACAAGTACAGTTTCCTGACTTTCACTCTCATAACTTTGATAGGAATGATAGGAACTGCACAATCGTCATCAGCAACAAATAACTATAAGGTGACGTCTATAATCAACAATCAACCTATTTACTTCGATGAAGCCGGAAAACTGCAACTAATACATGATGAATGGACACTACTGATCTATTACAACCTAACGTCCTACTGGCAAGCCACGAATAACATGAACTACTACATAAACCAAATTGATAAACTTTGTCAAAGAATCGCGCACGAGTTTACACCATGCGAAGCAGTCGTCAACCACCTACGCCATGAAATGCATCACCTTGAGAATTATAACACTATGTTACTTTCTCAGCATTCACGACATAAACGAGGCTACTTTGATGGAATCGGAAAATTAGCCAGAACACTCTTCGGAGTTTTGGATGAAGACTTCGCGCAAAAGTACGAGAAGGATATCCAAAACATGCAAACCAACGATAATTATCTGCTACAGCTGATGAAGAATCAAACATTAATTATAGAGGCGGAAAACAACGTAATCAAAAACAATACGGAATTTATGGACAAACAATTTCACGCAATACAAACCTACATAAATCAGACTTGCAACATAATTACAAAAATTGAAAACAAAGCGCAAATACTATACACAGCAAACGACGTGACTTCTGCTGCTTTATCATCAACTTTAATTTTGAGCGATTTGCATAGAATCCAAGAAATGCTAATGAATGCTCTCGCCAACATTTACCGAGGTCATTTGGATACTCACTTATTTCCTGCATCTCAAATAATAGAACAGCTGAATATCATCTCTGGAAAACTACCACAGGGACTAACCTTGCCGATAAAGGACACACAAAAGGATTTCCGCGACATCTACGAACTAATCCATGTCAAGGCTCGGATTACAAACAACTTCCTACTTTTCGAATTGCATATTCCACTTTTGAGCGATGAAGACTACAAAATATACCGGGTAATACCTATACCATTCCAGAAACAAGGACAGTTGAAAGTCGTGCAGCCTTTCTCCAATTATATCGCCATAAACTTCGTGAAAAATTCGTACATCACTATGGAAGAGCAAGACATGCGCCAATGTACGCCTTACGGAGAAGACGAGTACACATGCATTTCACGTCAGCCGGTATTTAGCTTACAAGACAAGGACGCACCTTGCGAGGCCAAGGTATTCAACCAACAAACGTCAGTATCCTGTGTCATCAATAACGTAACTTGCAAAGAAACCTGGATCAAATTACACAAACCTAACTGGTGGTTGTTTACATTGTGCGACAGACAGCTGATGCGCGTCATATGTAGCGATCAAGTTACGCCAGCGGTCATCAACGGTACTGGGGTGATTGCCTTGAAACCAAAATGCATACTACAAAAGAAAGATGCGACAATATTCACCTACAACCACTTAGGAAGCAAATTTTACAAGGAAGCGGATATCGAAGTACCAATACTCAACACCACTATCAACAATTTATTTGATCTAAGTTGGAAAAACGCACAGCTGAATATGACGGAACTGGATACTTCTAAAATAAGTATCAAAAACATAGATAGGCAAATAACTCAGCAGAAAGAGCAGGAAAGACTACCACAAACGACAGAGATATCGAGTCACGACATATATCTCTACTCTGTGACTTCTTTGCTGTTGGGAGCAGCAGCTTCGTTTGCTGTCTACATTTGGATTAGGAGACTATGGCATAAGAAACCTAAAAAGCCATCTACAAGACAACCTGCAGGTATCGACAACAAAGTCGAAATCGAGATGCAAGAAATACGTCATTCGACACCGCCGGAGCCACTATACAGCGACGCGAGGCCGAAACAACTATTTCACTTTGAGGAGCAGTAAAAACCTACCATTTTGATGTGTACATTTTAACTTTTACTTACGTTTTACTTACTGACCTAATGTTTACTTTTATACTGTCTATACTTTCAATTATTACTTTTTGGGATTTCTTACTTTTATATTTTTACTTACTTTACCTACTTCTAAACTGTCTGTACTTTTATTATTACGTTTTGGGATTTTTTACTTTTATATGTTTTATGTACTGGATGCTCATCCCACCTTTTGCCCTCGGGAGCATGTACGGTTTACGTACATGCCGTCAGGCTGCAAACGCAGCAACCTACTTTTATCTTTCGTATTTAAACAATGATTAATATAATTTTAAGTTAGTTGACAAATTACATACTTACGCGAACACCGCGGATTAGCATCCAACCTTACTTGTTGTGATCGGTACTCAAATAAACTTTTAGTGTTACCAAATCTGTGTGTGTTTACGTCAACTCACCTAACTCCAAGTACTTACTACTTCTAACTTAAACTGCAAGTGTAAGGTGCCGACTACTACCGGACCTTACAAGGCCTATAATTGTCCATTTCAGTTTTATCACCTTTTTTATACAACGGTTTTACTATAGATTTCTTTAATATTTCAGGAAATATGCCTTGTTCTAAAGATAGGTTAATAATATACAATAGAGGTTTCAGAATAATATTTGCAGATAATTTTATAATGTCAGTGCGGATTTCATCATAGCCAGAGGCTTTCGAGTCATTTAGAGACATTATTATTATTTTTAAATCACTCTCATCTAATGGATACAGGAATATAGAGTTGCCGATTGATCCAATATTATTATCTATATAATTCAAATTCGAATGTCCAAAACTATCTGGGCTATGCTTGGTAACTGCGTCAATAAAAAAATTATTAAATTTATTTGAGATAGAGTCAGGACTTACATAATCGTTGTTGTCTACGGTTATTTTTGCAATATTTTTTTTTCCTTAAGTCTGTGTCAGTAAGTGTTTTTATCAAGTTCCACGCTGCTTTACACTTATTTTGGGCTCTATTTATATAGTTCGTGTTATTATTTTTCCGAGACGTTAAAATGCATTTTTTCAATAAGATACAATAGTTCTTGTATCTCTTTTTCTGATGATTACTATCTTTGTATCTTAATTTATAGTGTAATTGACTTTTATTTTTACAACTTTTTTTTATTCCTTTAGTAAGCCAATTTGATTTATTTAATGTTTTGTTTGTAACTTTTACACGAATGGTAGGAAAACATAGGTTATAAAATAATAAAAATATGTCATAAAATTTAAGAAATGCTATGTTCGTTGAGGTTTCTTCAAAAACGTCATTAAAAGATAAACATGAAATTGATTTTAAAAAGTTAACCTTATTTTCATTACTGTAATCTCGTTTGAGTTCATACCACCATTTCAAAGGCGACTGCCTTCGCTTAGTAATAAACAAAAAAAACAAACAAAAAAAAATATAAATAATTTTTTTTTATTGACAAATTAATATTTTACTTATATCAAGTCGACCCAGAGCGGGGAGGGGTCATTTGATGCACCCAAACTTAGATAAATGATTAAATACTAGCTTTTGCCCGCGACTTCGTCCACGTAGAGTTTGGTTATATCGCAATATCGGGTTGCAGTATTCCCTTTCGGGCAATCCCGCTGACCCGGCAGGCTTCGGCCCTAACGGGCCCCCACATCAATGCTGACATCTCTTTGAGGCGCGCGTGGAACAAAATTCACGCACACCTTCACAGCGTGTTTGTACACTTGGTCACCACAAGTATAGCGCGCGTCAAAGTCAAAGTCAAAGTCAAAACATTTATTTCAAATAGGCCCAAGAAAGGCACTTTTGAACGTCAAAAATTAACAAGAAATAGAATTGATTCTAGTCGCCCCTTCCAAAAGGTAGTTTCGTGTGGAGAAGAATGGGCAAGAAACTCCACCGTTACTCTTTTAAAATGTTTCACAATGTTTTGTATACATGTATTATAATATTATAATATGTGAAGACGATGCACCCAGAATAAAAACAATACACCAAAATGGTGAAAAGAAGAACGCATGTAGCAGTGAAAAATAAACTTAATTAGGTATGTCATAAGTACATGGTGCTCACATATTTAAAAACATTCTAAAAGTTAACAATAATAAATTAATCAATGTGTGAGATGTTATTCCAATATAATAAAATAATATGGTACAAATTATAAATTATTACCTAATTTACTTAGCAACCAGTTTGATTTTGTCTAGACACTAGATTGTCCTGTGGAGCAGGACCAGCATGTTTCCAAGCATCCTTATCCTTGATATAATCCTCTCCGTCGCTTCGTAACCTACAAATAGAACCAGGTAATATTCTAGATTGATTAAATGTTCCAATAAAACACTTGTGCTAGCTTGGTTAACAAATAAGAACGCATACCTAACTTATATAAGTTCTAAATAATAACAGAATCTGATATTATTAGTTTAGACAATAAAGTTAATTGTTCAGATAAAATTGGAAACAATTTTTCTATTTTCAACTCCCGAGACACTGAATATCAAACAGCATTGTACTGCATTGTTGTAAGCAGTGCACAGAGTGGAATACTCGCGAGCAATTTATTCAATTCAGCTGCAGCGGAACAATGTATCGACACGAGGGCCATCCGATGCTCCAAGGAGCTGCTTTCAATTATTAGTTTCTGTCTGTGGCCGAATTGTTCGGGACACAATAACGTAGATATTGAATATTCTACAATTTCTGTGCCCCTGGTACCGACAGTCGAGAGCCTTGAGATCCTTGCATGCCTCTCATAGCGGCTGAATTATTGTTTCTTGAATCGTGTAGCTTGGATTATAGAGCAGTAAAATGCTTTTCTATGTTCTTTAATTTACGAACGTCAATTCAGATTGAATGGTACCTACTTATACTAAACTGTAGTATAAAAGCATTAACCGAAGTAAAGTTATGTCAGTGATAACCTTAAATTCATAAAAATCCATCCCTGGAACTTTAAATTTAATGAACCGATTACCGTCGCTAGATTACTAATTCATCAACGTAACAGAAAGCGAATAATAGGAAATACAAGTAAGATTAATTATACATAATAAATTATTACAAGTAAAACGTCGTTTAACTGTGAGCGTCACGTAAGGGAAAATGGAAACAATGCATTTTTCCAAAATTCGAAAAGGCAAGCTGAATTCAAATCCAGCAATCACAGCTAGGTCGTGCGATGTAGTAAACTCTCTTGTTCAATAACTGGTTTGTGCAGCGCTGCGAATGATAAACCGGGCTATAACTCAGCGGACTGGCAGCGGCTACCAGGGCGGCAGGCGCGCGCAGCGGCCGCGGGCACCCTCGCACACGATTAACTCATTAGATTAGTTACTTCATGCTCTGCTGCGCGGGAATTGGATCGGCTTTCTCCGGAATCTGAATTTAGTTGAGACGTTCATAATATTCTCGTCTTTATTATAAAGATAGCTCTTTGTCTTGGACTTACGATTGTGTAGAAGTTCGGGATTAGAATTGTGCGGGTAGTAGGTCTGTTCAATATCTTATAAATTCATCTCAACTCAATTACATAACATTGATAATATTTTACAATTCTCAATAAATGGATCGTTCAATAAATTTTTCTTGATAAGTAAGACAGTAAATAAATGCACAGCATACAAGTAAAGGGTTTTTCAACAAGGACTTTTTTTTCAATTGGGGCAACACCAACAACAGGACAGTTTTGACATTTAGTTTTGTAACGTATTCGTCGTAAATGATTTGAAAGGGTAGTCAATAACGTTACTTTTTATGAATTGTCAAAATGCGGCATTTCTACGTGATTTGTATGAAATATAACAATGTGACGTCACAAATTTTTAGCAGCGAATGGAGTATTTATTGGCATTAAATGCAATTTTGCAATTATATTTTCGCATAATGTTTTATTTCTGTACTGGAAGGTGTGGGCAGTAATGGAACTTTTTAAGACGAGCGGTGTTTTATCTATTAGATTTTATCTTTTATTATTGACCGTTTCAAATAGTCAATTGTTACAACAATGAATTCAATTTCACTACACTCGAGTTACACTCGAAAATCGAATTAAAATAATTAAAATCCACTATGAAAATGGTGGTTTTGTTAAAGTTACATTTCGTAAAATTCGTGATATTTTCTGACAACATAATCGCCCTTCTGAGGCCGTAGTATGGTGTGCTATGTGGTCTGGTGGCGTGATTGTTCCGTTGTTTTTCGAAGGTGAGGCTGGAAATGCGGTAACGGTCAATGGATAACGCTATCGCGAGATATTAACAACGAAATTTTGGTCTATTATTGAAGACGTGGATATTACTGTCATGTGGTTTTAACAGGACGGTGCCACATGTCACACAGCCAATGAAACGATCAATTTATTGCAAACCAAATTTCCGATCGCATAATTTGACGAAATTCAGCTGTTAAGTGGCCAGCCAGATCGAGTGATTTAACACCACTGGATTATTTTTTGTGGGGTTATGTTACGGACAGAGTCTGTACGGAGCCAATTGAATCGATTGCAGCCTTAAAACTCAAAATCGTGATGTGATTAACGAAATAGTCCCGCCATTTTGCCAAAAAAATATTAAAAACTTTGATTAAAAAATTGACATCTATCAGCGTGGTCATGGTGGACATTTGCCAGATATCAGTTTTCATTCATAATTGCCAAACTTTTCACTTCTTAATACAATAAAAATTTGAATCATCTTTATCTACTCTTTGTTTTGGAAAACAAATTTCTTGTTGAAAAACCCTTTATTACCAGCGCTTCCTCTCTTAGTACGACTAGTAACGACGCGCACGTTATGATTTCATAATCTCGACAAAACGAGCATTATGAATGGAGAGACTCACTGTGTCGTCGACTGAGAGTGAGCTCCATAATGACTGACAGTGAAATCCATTACATACACGTAAACCATTTTAATCTTAAAAAAAACTACTGCTGCTACTGTCGTTTTGTTAATGTACTCTCAGATGACAATCTCTGATAGCAGTTATACTCCATATAATACTCGCTATAATTTTGAATATCGGCTTCGTTTTTTTTTCCATTTCTCTGTATTTTCCGAAAGGTCAGGCATATGACCGCCTGTTATGTTACGGTCCCGTGTAATATGGCGAGCTTGGGCAATCAACCGGGCACAAATCCAGACTCAGCAGTAATAATAGTAGTGTATATAAAAATCTCTTCCTGAAAAACTCATGACACTTTTTCCCTTTATATGCACTCCATATTAAAAGTACATATTAGTAGCTATTCATCAAATAAAAAAAATCTTTTCAATTCACAACCTCGTAAAGATCTGTTTATCATTCGAAATCTGAGTGCAAAGTGCATTTTATCCGCTAGCGTGCAAAGAATTTTTAAAAGTCGAACCTTTCTATGGAATAATTTTCCGTCCACTCAAAATAAGTATTTCAAGTCTGTGCGCCAACCTTAGTTTTAGAGACAAGCACAAGCATAATACTTAGTGAATAAAAAATATTTTGTATTTTGTAATTTTGTTTCCGTACATCGGCATCGGTTACCCTGTCTACTTGCATCGTGTAGTGCATCTTTTAGTAATCAATGTTCATGTGTGTGGGAACTTGCAATATCCTAACGTAGATATAATGTATTATAAATATTTCATTTACTGCGGATCACATGATACACGCAGCCCATATTGTATTAGTTAGGAACAACGACTTAAAAACGATGTTGTAACTGGTTTAAAAAAACGCGTATTGCGAGCCTATACCCTGGGCCCTGGACAGTAGCGTGTGCGGCCGGGCCGCACGACGTGCCAACGGCGACCGCAAATCAAAGCGCGGCCAAAGCAACAATCACGCGCTGTCACACAGAACCGTTTGAACTCAAACACTAACACAAAGCGATCCGGACCTTGTTGTACCTGGCAACACTAACGTGTCAGGTACAGCGGACTGCAGGCAAAAACATGAATTAATCGTTATTTACGGTAGATAATAATCATACGTATTTGGTAGTGAAGAGGTTTTGTAATATGAAAACAATAATATTACTTATTAATACGAATAAATGCTGCTTTAGGCGTATTCATAATAAACTTAATCATTGTACCTTAACCTCATTACCATAATAAGTACCGTCGACACTTAGTGCGCTGAGAACGATCTAGGCACAAAGGACGCACTTTAAATGGTAATTGATTACTGAGATAGGCATCACCCCAATCTTCTGGCCTTCAGCGAGGACGTAACGTCTTCAGATGAGAACTCAATTAAGTATCATTCACAATAGGTATAAGGCGTCCTTTTTAAAACAAAGCGGTCGTACTATAATTCAGACTATCTTAATGGGAATGCGATTCCAAAAGACTTTATGAATATTATCTGGCACCTTTTGTTCTGAAGGAAATTGAATTCAGTTGTCAAATGAGTTCACATTCCTTGCTTGTCGAGTACAGTCGGATTCTGCTGGGCTGCTCAGTTACGAATACTTCAAGTGCTTTATTTGGTAGTGGTGCCTTTGTCAGTCACTTTGCAATGTACCTACGCAGTTAAAGTAGGTGTAATGTGGGCTGCGGCAGATGTAGTCTGTTTTCAATAGAGTATAAAATATGATTATGGACTGTGCCTAATTCATCGATTACGTACCTAATCGTCTGTAATCTCCCGATAGAGCTTCGCTTTGACACGCCCACAGACCCGACTGTTCATTGATGACGATATTAAACCCTTTCTTAACTGTGCAAGCTTATCAAGCTCGTCATTCCTTATCAGTATCAGCGTGTGACTATACGGAAGCTCCGACAACACTTACCTCTTGCTTGGGAATACTGAGAACACAAAGGTCAACGATGAAAATAATTTAATCTATCTATACATAATTATAATAAAACAGTAAAAAAACTGTGTCTGTACATTGAATATATTAAAAAAAAAATAATTGAGGGGGGTTTAGAAAAAGTAATAGAGCACGAATCAAAAAAAAAAATTGTCTGTTTGTCTGTATGTCTGTATGTCTGTTTGTCTGTTTGTCTGTTTGTTTGTACACGCTAATCTTCGGAACTACTGGATGGATTGGAATGATTTTTTTTTGTTGTATAGGTATTAAGTCTGGGCAACATATAGGCTATAATTTATCTTGGAAACTTGAACACCTGATGCAGAACCGCAACAGACCAGCTAAACTATAAGAGATACAAAAATGATACCTTAGCAAAAATTGTTCCACGTGATTAGCATTTTCTGCTGAGAGAATAAATTTGAAGATCTGGAACACCTGATGTGGAACTCCAAGAGCCCAGCTACACTGTAACATATATAGGAATGACGTCTTAGCAAAAGTTGTTTGGTCTCATGGGCATTTCCTGTTGACTTATAAAAATCGAAGATCTGGAACACCTGATGTGGAACTCCAAGAGCCCAGCTACACTGTAACATATATAGGAATGACGTCGTAGCAAAAGTTGTTTGGTCTCATGGGCATTTCCTGTTGACTTATAAAAATCGAAGATCTGGAACACCTGTTGTGGAACTCCAAGAGCCTAGCTACACCATAACACATATAAGAATGACGTCTTAGCGAAAGTTGTTCAGCTTGATGAGCACTCTCTGTTGACGTATAAAAATTGAAGATCTGGAACACCTGTTGTGGAACTCCAAGAGCCTAGCTACACCATAACACATATAAGAATGACGTCTTAGCGAAAGTTGTTCAGCCTGATGAGCACTCTCTGTTGACGTATAAAAATTGAAGACCTGGAACACCTGTTGTGGAACTCCAAGAGCCTAGCTACACCATAACACATATAGGAATAACGTCTTAGCACAAGTTGTTCAATCTGATGAGCACTCTCTGTTGACTTATAAAAATCGAAGATCTGGAACACCTGTTGTGGAACTCCAAGAGCCTAGCTACAACATAACACATATAGGAATGACGTCTTTGACGTCTTTGTTGTTCAATATGATGGGCATTTCCTGTTGACTTATTAAAATCGAAGATCAGAAACATCTGATGTGGAAATCAAAGCTATCACTAATTTTACTGTGTAATTATAAAATAACAAAAACTGGGAGTACCTGCACGCGGTGAAGGCGGTAACAGTTTAGGACTGATTTTCGATGACGATGGTATATCATTGAATATTTGACTACTGGCCAAAACTCCTATTTATTTTTTTATTTTATCGTATGAATATGCCTTCGGGCTTATTTTGTTTGAGTGTTTAATTTCCTTTTCATTTATCTTCGTGACACGGTAGCCTACCCGGTAACGCAGGGGAGCAGTCATTTTAATTTAGATTTTTATTGATCAGGTATCTTCACAATAAAACTATGACCATGCCTAGAAAGAGGTCAAATCTTTCCCAATGTTCCAAGAGAGCTAAAAGATTGAGGATCATAAGATCCCAAGAATCTACCGAAGAGCGTCAGGAGAGACTTGATGCTGTTCGAGAACATTAGGCTGCAACTCGCTCCGTGGAAACCTCTTCGGGTCGCGAAACACGCCTGCGTTCTCAGCGTATTCATTAGGCCTCTAGAGACCAGTGAAGAATATGATGCGCGACTGACCGCTCTGATCGTGAACGTCATGTATTGTCTCGCGAGTCAGAGACGTTCACGGAAAGAGAATTACGCTTGAGTTCCAAGCGTATGTACGCATCGACTTCTAGGTCTCTAGAGACAAGTGGGGCACGTGATGTGCGACTGACCGCTGATCGTGAACGTTATGTATTGTCTCGCGAGTCGGAGACGTTCACGGATCGAGAATTGTGCTTGAGTTCCAACCGTATCTACGCATTAACTTCTAGGTCTCTAGAGACAAGTGGGGAATATAATAATGCGGTTACCAAAATGAAAACGATGACAATAGGACTGTATGTTTTGGTGGTTGTTGGAATGAAATAAATCTAAAGCTCAGTGTGATAAAAGATTTAAATGGGAAAAATGATAAAAAATAACATAAATGGCGACCCCGTTGTCGCTGGCATAAGCAACAGGGTCCGCGTACGAAGTCGCGGGCAGAAGCTAGTTCTATAATAAAGATTACATTATAATATATTATTGTTATCTGTTTTAGTTGCCTCACAATTTTCTTGCAACAGTACGAAGGCAACATTGAGACAAAACCGACAGACAACAATTCAATGACCCGATAAAAGATAAAATATGAAAACAAACGCCGAACGTAATCGAAGTACCTAGAGTAGACAACGGAGCAGCAACGTTTTATATACAGGCTCGTCCCACCGATGTAACGCAATTGAGCACAATATTGTGACGCAATTGAACATAATGTGCGTACGTGAATAGATTGAAATAAAACCAGCTCATCGGGTTATTTGCCTTAAATATTCAACTCTTTATTTTTTTTTTGGGCAATATTACTCTTTCTTAATGCCACTAATCCCGAGTTTAATTTACAAGCAGTCACAGCGGGTCACAATCGGCGGCCGAGGGCCGTTGTGTGCCCGTGTGGGGCCGGCCGCGGTCGGCGCAATCAGACTCAGTTTGTGTACCACTTGCCAGCTATACTGAGCACACCTCTCGTTAGATATGCTTAGGTAACTGCAGATGGGTCATTGTAAACATGTACCAACAGAACCTTACCGAACATTATTGAAGTCTCTCATTTGATCAGTAACTCTTCATTCTAAACTTTCCCTAATTGACATTGAATACTAAACTACCTATGAAACGCTTCGAATCGTTAAGTTACACAACGATATGCATAAAACACTGGGAATGACAATCTCTTTAATTTTGACAGTTTAACTAGATACTAAGTTCGACAATACAAATAAGACAGTGATTATTGTGGAGCTACAAACTAAAAGGGATTATCATGTCGAGAGTTACGGAATTAGTTTACAAATCCGAAATTAAGAATATTAAGTACAGTAAGTTACAACATTTCTGCAAAGCCGCTTGGAACAAAAGCGAGCACTGAAAACAATACAAAGGAACCGCAAGCCGTATTAACTTGAACCGTGTACACATGGCCTGAAGCCGCATAGCTACAAACAAAGAATCAGCTTTAAAGAGTGTATCGCGCAAGCGAGACCTCCCCCGTTGGCGTCATGAATCCTTGACCTTCGACACAGCCCGCGATTTTCAAGTAGGTACAAGTTGAATTGGCCTATAAAACTATGTTGTCTGATTTCATGTGCGACATAAATTCTGTGCAGGCACATAGTGTGCACGAGTCAGTCGATGTAGTTCAATATTCATGCGGCTATCAATTCACACGAGTACGGTCAACACAAACGGCGTGTATTTATGTTTCTTCGGGGTCGAGACTATGTGGTGGATAGCGGTTACATCCGCACCATTAAAATTACGTACGCAGAAAGTCCACACTATTAGTGAGGAAACTTTTTTTAGTTCTAGGTGAAATTTGAAAATCAGTGATGATAATGGGGGAACCGTCAGTAGATTCAACCTTGCCGAACAGAACATGTTTATAATGACACGAACATATATGTTATTGTCGGTACTCGAATCCCTTTTCGTGTGACCTACATCAACGGATGAGTCAGTCTTATTTAGTCGGATGTCAGTAAACATACGTTGTTTCAGATCGACCTTCTGTCGCGGACTAGTCAGTGGCAGACGTAATATCCGCGCACACCCGTCGGTGCGAATATTAATATCCGGACGGACCGTATCAATTTCGGCGCCACACCGGCCCCGGTACTACGGACCATTTCAATGATATATTTTTTGACACACCAGCACTTTCTACTTCATATGTTAATCAAGGATCTAAGGAAACGATAGACATAAATAACAGCAGATAAATTGAAAAAACCAAACGAAGAAATGGGTAATTTTATTTTATTCGTTCGTTCGTTCGTTATTCGTTCACTAGCGACAGATCATAGTGATCCAAACGATTGTTTTTAAAGTAGAATAATTTAATAATAATTAATAATAATTTAATAATAATAATTTAATAATAATAATTTATTTCAAATAAAACGTTTACAAAAAGTGTACATGTAGCCAACAGTAATAAGTTTTCCATACAATTAAAGTGCCTAAAACTAAAACTAAGATTTTATTATAGGTGCAAGTACTGGTTGTTCGGAATTGCAATTTTATGTAGCGACCAGCCCGATCTAGGTTAATTTAAACCTGTGTTTCAGGCCATCACTTTACAATCCAACTACTTTGGTCTAGTACAATTTAAAGTTAAGCTGTATTTAAATAAAGAATATTATAAGAACTAGGAGAAAAAGCTTAATGGTACCTTAATATCTAAAACTAAGCCTATGTAATTTTACAAAAATAAACACTTACGCGGGGATCAAAATCATCATGGCAAAATTTCTAGAAGTTTTACTGTGTCTGTGTAATTTAGTGTCTCTAAATATTCGGATAGCATTTTACTACATTTTTTATACCTTACACTATAGAAACTTAGTACCTTGTAGAGCTTATTATATAGAAAAGGTCCCAAGAACAGATAAAAACGATTAGCAAACGCATGTCTAGTATGAGGCTTAATGCAAACTAAGTCCTTCCTTCTCTTATCAGAAGGAACAGGGTCAAAAGGAAGTGCAGTGTGCTGGAGAAGTACTATATTTAAAATAAATAATTGCCGTACTGTAAGCACCTTACATGCTGTGTAGAGTTGATGCGTAGGAAATCTAAAAGGGCGAAAGGTAGCTTTTAAAAGTACCTTTAGAATAGCTCTTTGAGCACGCTCTAATGGGAGTAAAATTGTTTTAGCCGCACCACCCCAAGAAGTTACGCAATAAGTAAGAATGGATTGACACAAAGCTAAATAGACCTGTTTTATCAATTTAAAGTCGGCTACGTTCCGTAAATTCTTAAAAACATATATTAATTTGCGCACTCTCGTACACAGTAAATCGATATGTTTACGGAAATTTAGATTTGTGTCAATGGTGACACCTAGATATTTTAAATGGTCAGCTTTAGCTAAAGCGGGGCAAGAACATGCGATGTCAGCATACGTGCAACAATTATGTGCGCGAATGTTTAGATTAGTAAGCGGTATGTTAGTATTTCTCATTGCAAATAAAATGTAATTGGTTTTATCTGCATTTAATGTAAGGAGATTATTACGGAGCCAATTAGACACAATGTTAAAACCATTTTGAGCATACTCATAGACCTCAACTCTAGATTTAGCTGAAAATAATAGAGCGGTGTCATCTGCATATGACATTATAACACCATTCTGGAGTGACAGGCTACATAGCTCATTAATATACACACATCAAAAGTGTCTAGGGATCAACATATATTTTTGCAATAACTTTTCTCTTGATTGATATTAATTTAAATTTTCTTTAAGGATTCATCAAATAAAGTGTTTTCGTTTGTCACAGTAACGATAAACCAAGTCACCTTTGCATTAATAAAGAAATTTGCCATTTTCCTAATAAAGGGATTTTTGACATTTGAACCACTAACATTAAAGTTCGAAAAAAACACTGAAATAACAGTTTTCTTTAAAATTTTATTGGGTAACTTAAACAATTAATAATCCGTGTTTCTACCGCGAACACTAACAACACAAGAACATCGGTTTGGCATACTCAAAATGAGTTCATCCAAATCACGCTGTGGAATGGCCGCCCATGTTCGTTGCAACAACAAAAAAAGGTCTTCTTGCAACTGGATACCCTCCATATTCGGCAGAGCTCTTCTCTGTAGCATATCCCATGCATGCTCAATCGGGTTCAAGTCTGGCGACTGAGCAGGCCAGGGCAGGACATTGATGTTAGCTGCGGCGAGAGTCTGTCTTACAACTCTTGCGGTGTGCGGTCGTGCATTATCATGCATTAACTGAAATAAGGGACCGATTTGCACTTGTAGAGGAACGATGACGTCAGATACAATCGTCTCAGCATAAATTTGAGCGTTGAGGTTGCCTCTGATCCAAATCAACTCAGTTCTTCCGCCGATCCAAATACCCGCCCATACCATGATGGTTCCACCACTATAAGGATGGACTTCCTGGCAGGATTTTAATCGCTGTTGGCGTCCAGGGGTTCTCCAGTGTCGTATACGTCTTGTATCCGGTCTCATACCAAAACGAGACTCATCAGAAAAGCACACGAAACGCCATTGTTCTTCTGCCCAATTTCTGTGTTCAAGAGCCCATTGATATCGAATCCTACGATTGTGCATTGCTATAGGTGGTACCCGTAGCGGTCTTCGGGAATGAAGGTTCACTTCATGCAAGCGGTTTCTGACTGTTTGGTCGCTAATTAAGTTCCCTGAAGAGTGATGAAGCCTCACGGCTAACATCATGGCGGTTATTGTTGGAGCTCTTCGAGTTAAGATTTGAATGTATCGGTCTTGTCTCCGTGTGGTGCAGCGATACCGTCCTTCATGGCGCTCAGCCACGGTACCAGTGCTTCGGTAACGTGTCCAAAGTCGACTGATAACACTCTGACTTGTATTCAGAGCTAAAGCCACAGTACGTTGCCGGGAACCAGCTTCTATCATTCCCACGGCTCTGAGCATTTCTTCCCTGCTTAAATGACGTCGCCGCTCCATAATAACGTTGGTTTTAATCAGTAGTAGGGAAACAGTAGCACTAATAATGTCTTCAATGCGTTGTATGTTTTTATAGGGAAAATATTGACAGCTGATTTTCATCTTTTACTCGAATTTGATTGACAGTTCCTGTTTCAAATTATGAAATGCACCAAAAAGGATCCATATAAATTTATAAAATCATAAATTTATTACAAAGCCACATCTCAATCTCAAGAAATCCGCATAAAAATGCTTGATCCCTAGACACTTTTGATGTGTGTAGATTAAAATTGATTATTTTTTTTATTAGAATGAGCGTAAACATGTGAAAGGTAACGTACTGTTATATTTTTAGGGATAAAATGGTGTAAATAAAGTCCAAGAATTGCAGTATAACAAAATTTATTTCAGACAACCGATAGTTTTAATGGCTATTCTTCAAGTATTGGCGGGAAAGTAACCACAGATAAATTTTACCGAAGCAGTAGCGTCACTTCGACATGGACGTCAAACAATATTGCCAAAGTAATAATTATGCAGTGCAGTAGTATTATACAGTGTTCCCACTTATGAAGGCCGTATTAAGCCTGAAAACGTACTTCATTCAAGAATACGAAATAACGAAAATAAGCTAAGACTAATAGGCAATTCCAACAGTGAAGCGAAACCTATACATATATAATGTATACGCGGAGGCTCATGCGAGGGGCATTTTTTTACATCATTGATTCAGTAGAGATCTATCAAGCGGAGCCAGACGGACGGCCCAGAAGCCGGACTGGCAGTGGTATTACCGGACAGCTGCACGCAAACAACGCCTCAAATTACGCGTACCGCTAGTTTCGTTTCATTATTATTGTGGTTAGCACACAGTGCCGGCAGTACCAGTAAAACAGTGGAATGCTTCAATTGAAAATTTGGTCGGAATTTTGTTCAGGCAGCAGTCAAGGAGCAGTCGCGTTCTCACTGCGCCATCTGTCGGGTATTAAGGTGGCACCACAAGGCTTCAGGCACAGCGTATAGTACCGGTCGGCGCAAGTTATTGTCACTTGCATCTATTCCAGATTCCATAAGGCATTTTACAAACCAAAAAGTATTATTTTATAAAAAGACTAGCTGACCCGACAGACGTTGTCCTGTGTTAACTGTGATACCTACCCTACCTACCTACCTACCTGCCTACCTACCCAGGTAGGGTACCTGGGTAGGTAGGCAGGCAACCCTACCTACCCACCCTATCTACCCTACCTACCCTACCTACCCTACCTACCCTAGCTACCCTACCTACCCACCCTACCTACCCTACCTACCCACCCTACCTACCCACCCTACCTACCCTACCTACCTACCTATCCTACCTACCTACCCTACCTACCTACCCTACCTACCCACCCTACCTACCCTACCTACCTACCTACCCTACCTACCTACCTACCGTACGTACCTACCCTACCTACCCACCCTACCTACCCACCCTACCTACCTACCCTACCTACCTACCTGCCCTACCTACCTACCTACCTACCCTACCTACCTACTTACCCTACCTACCTACATACCATACCTACCAAAAAAAAAAAAAAAATGTATTCTGCTATTCAGGGCGGAGACAAATCCAACGAAACAAAAACCATGAAAATTGGTCCAGCAGATCTCGAGTTATAATGGAGGGAACAAACCCGACTTTCTTTTATATATATAGATTAATTTGTACTGAACTCCTTTTTATTTAATAATCTTTCTTTTTTGTGTGATTAGTGACTAACCTGGTGTCAGAGTTTTTATGCTGTTCATGGGCCTCTGACAGGTTCACATGCAGTTGAGCAATATCTCTCAGGTGTACCGATTTCCTCACGATGTTTTCCTTCACCGATTTTTGAGCAAGTGATTTAAGCAACAACTTAAGTTATCATTACAGGGTTAACCCTAATGCGACACTTAAGACCTTAACTACCTAAAACTATACACTAACAAGAAATGAATTTTAAAAAAAAAAACACAACATTATTAAATTACTACACACAGAAAATATCAAATAAAAAATAGTGGGTGGGTGACTAACCTATCTGAGGTATAAAAAAAAATCAACTAATAGGTATTAAGTACATAAAAATCTACTTAAAACTAAATTATAACAAAATTTAACCTAAAGTAAATAATAACAAACAACAGAATAATAATTATACAATATTACTCAGAGTTCATTAGTCAGAGGGGCGTGCCTTGTTTTCGAACTCAAAACCTAAGACTTGGCAGTGCGACGCAACGTGCAGTTAATAATCAGAAATTTATTAAACAACACCCATTCTTAAGCGAGTGGTTTTAATAAGTTAGGTTCAATCATTTTCTGTACCATGTTCGTTTGATAAGGTAGTAGTATGCTGTTGGCCTGCAGTGTTATATGTATACGTGTAGGAGGACTTAGGTCTTCTCTTAGGTGCTGGCCTCTTGTCAATAATAGGCTCGTGTCGCTTTTCTTCGAAAGATTTGATACTTTGGAGCGCCAAGACGTAGGATCAATAGCTCACGCGTTAAGATGCTTTTTGAACACAGTGGAGATGTGGACCGCCATGCTTCCGTCTACCTTCTGCCATCTCAGGGTAAAATACCACTTTGGGTAAACGGTGATTTTTCATGCGAAGGACGTATCCACACCACCTGAGTTGACGCTGCTGTAGGGCTTCCATGCCATACATGCTGGAACAGTGCAAGATATCCGTATTAAAACATGGTCCTGCCACTTAATGTTTAAGATCGATGTAATACACCTTTGATGGAATGTGTCCAGTTTCTTAATGTCTTGTTTGTGGGTGTTTAATGTTTGGTTTAGTAATAAATATTCTAATTTTACTTGAAATAACGTTCATATAATATTATATAATCTTCATATGCTATAACATCAAATAACCCAAATTCATAATTATGACCTAATATTTTCTATACTTATATAATATTATAAAGAGGAAAACTTTGTTTGTTTGTTTGTTTGTTTGGTTGTAATGAATAGGCTCAAAAACTACTGGACCGATTTTAAAAATTCTTTCACCGTTGGAAAGCTTAGTTTTCTAGGAGTACTATAGGCTACTTTTATCCCGGGAAAAATAACGGGTCCCACGGGAAAGACCACGGGAGCGAAGCCGCGGGCAAACTGCTAGTATATCATATAATTATCAATATGTATAATATTCATTTTATATAGGGTGACTGGTAATTAGTGACCGATATTTAAACACGTGATTGTACTCATGATTACAATTAACTTTCCCAAAGAAACTTTTTTTGCATATTCAATAATTTTATTTTTATCACAATAATAAAACGACTCGCGCGCGCAAACTTCAAACTTTGCGCGTGCCATCAGCTGTTAGCAGCGTGGCGCCCGCGTTATCGATGATGTAAGCAATGTAGTAGAGACTAGAGACCCTCGTCCGGGGGCGCGGTGCGGGCGCCGGGGGTCTCCCGCCTGCAACGCGCCCTTTGCCATGCAGTAGTGACATGAAAAAAACAGTTGCCTCGGAAAGCGCGTCGTATGCACATTGTTTTGTTTGAAATGAAAATATACCAAATGAGTTTATATCAAATGAGACGCACCGAATGGATTAGTTCACGATTGAACGTCCGATATGCACCTGAAACAGTCACTGTCAATTAATTAACGACGAAAAGTATGACGGGTTTTTTCTTAACGTGGTTAATTCAGACGTTCACAGTAGATGGACGTGGCCATCACACCGAGACGTCACGTAGCGATACCCATCAGACTCGCCGCGATATAATAATGGCATTAAAGTTCCTGGCGCGGGTCCAGCGCCCGCGGCCGGAATAGAACTCGCACCACCGACCGGCGCATTTTTGGAACAATCCGCGCGATCAGTCATGCTGAAAATAACGTTTGAAAATGAACTGGCTTTGAGAGGTTAACCGAAGTCGATGCTTTATTTGTAAGTCGGATTACGGCGCCTTGCTGAAAGACTTACAGTCTGCGACAGTTATTTCACACCTTTGTAATGAAAAAGGAGAGATTGATTAAATTCATACAATCAAAGTACATACACGAATCGCCCGTCATAAAATCGACTTGGGTCGCTCGTCATGAAAGTTCAATTCAAAGGTGCATGCGGTAACAGCGCAATTTTTTCCGCCTCTCCAGCTCCGCTCCATTATTAAACTTTCTATAGAGACAAAACGTTAATTAAAACCGTAATCCGCGACCAAACGGAGCTCATATTTGTGTCGATGCGGGGTGTATTAAGTGGCATATAAGCGCGACCGCGCCGTTGCGCGGTAGCGTGCGGTTCTGTGCGGAGGCGGGTTGAGCCGCGTGTAATAACATAACGTACGTATTATGAGCGACGACAACACGCTCTCAAGCACTCCTTGATATTAGCATTTAATGGAGCACGCGAACACAGAATATTTTTGTATTATAAAAGTGTTTAATAAATAACAGACTGACGGTCTCGTTTTGTACAGACGCCAGCACATCAAGCTATCCCTAACTGTAAAATTTTCTTAATTAAAAATGTACCTTATATCTTTGCAATTAAGTTGAAATACTATCAAAGAAATTTGACAGATTGTGGTAACTTGATGTGCTGGCCTCTGTACAAAGAGGCGATATTAGGTACTCTAAGATTCAGAAAACCGCAGTTTATGAAAAAAACGTTAGTTTCGGACAAGCGGAAATATCCTCGTGCATGTTCGGGCATCCTCCCGGCCGCTCAGTCACGCCAAGGGTAAAACTGCCTTCAAACGGGAACGCGCCGAAGCTGATCAACAGAATGCTCGAGCATGTTCGAGACTGCGCGAGGATGTTCGAGTTTATGTGCTGAAAGCACATGAAATTGTTATCAAATTCAATCAGAAGAAGATAGATATATGCTACTGCGGACTTTTCAGGGTGCTGCTGGATCCTGAAGTTATATTTAACATGGTATCGGTATAGGCGCCTCCTTTGAGGTGGGCGCAAATGCCAAGGCACTATGTGCTTGACGTGAGGCCAAGCACGTGCATCGGCCCGCGCGTACATGTTTGACGCCAAGCGCCTGCACTGGTCGTCAAGGCTCTCGATGCTAAGATTACCCTGAATTACGGTGTTCCTCACGTAGCGACGCGAAGCGACGATTTCCCGCAGCTCAAACTCAAACCTAAACTCAAAGTATTTATTTCAAATAAACCAATTACAGGCACTTTTTAATTGTCAAGGGATCGGTCAGTCAGAAAGATGAAGCTAGTTGCCCATTCCAAAGCAGTTGGTACCTATGGAGAAGAACGGGCAAGAAACCCCATGGACACTCTTTTGAACAAAATATGGTTACAAAATATTGGTTACATAATTCATATTATTATTGTACATATTGTGAGAACGATGCAGAACGGTAAAAGCATCCGATATAAAATATGTAACAAAAAGTTCAAAAATTAAATTAAAACAAGCCATGGCCGCTAAGAGATGACCAGTCTCTACTGACAGCATCCGTTCACGAACGTGACGCATAAATTAGCACCATTCAGCTCAACCATTTTGAAGGGAGCTAAATGATCCAACACACACGACACCATCAGCGAGACATTAAAGTGATCGCGTCAGCGTCAGCTTCTTCTACACACGGGGGAGCTTCTTATTAGTCTTGCTAAGGGCGAACCAAGCTGGGGTGGCCTGCGTGAGGAGCGGACGAATGTATGTTTTATACAAACCCAGTTTGGGACGCAGAGGGAGACGGGATACAGCTGTGCGCGTGCTGTTCTGCCCTTCGCGGCGAGCTTGCAGACGTGGCTTCGTATGGTGAGCCAACGATTAGTTGTGACTTCTAGGTACTTGACTTGGAGTGACCATGCGAAGTCAAGTTCTCGCAGCTGTAGAGGTGGTGGGAGGTGAGCGCCTCCACCGAGCAGCGCCTTTGTCTGACTCACGTTAACTTTCGAAAGCCAATCGGCAAGGAAATCTAAGTATTTTATGAAACTATCAAAACCCTAACCACATCGTTGTAATAAAACCATAGCGAGATCTATTTCGACGTCAACGACATCTAGTAACGTCATGTATAACTTTCGAAAAAATATAATTAATGACTTCATGAGTGCACTTAATCATAAACAGTTGTAGCACTCACACGTAATTTAATGTATCTCTTACAATTTGCGCGGCACACGGCGATAAAGCTCCAAGTCTGCATATTTTTTTCTGACATCTTCAGCAATCATCTTTATTATACGCTTTTTATATTACTTTCTCCTGTATGGTTGTTTGTAACCGACTGCTTTGCGCGCGATTTTGACCCACTTTAAATGGTCAGATTTCATTCAAACTTTGACTGCTATCGATATCTATACATATAATAAATTTGTAGAAAAGTGGTATCTGTACAATAGAAATATATAAAAAAAAAGTAGCAGGGGTTGTTATTATATCGATGCCAAGCCCAAAATTGTAATTAATTTTTTTTTGTCTGTTTGTCTGTGTGTTTGTGCACGCTAATATCAGAAACGGCTTATTCGATTTAGATACAGTTTTCACTAATATATTGTAGTAAGCTTCACTTAACATTTAGTGTTTATTTCATGTCAATCGGTTCATAAATAAAAAAGTTATGTCAATTTAAAGAATCACGGCAAACATTTGTTAAGGTATTCTATCAGAGTACGTATACGCTTCGCGCCTGCACGTCCGTGGCTATCTAAAGCGCGCTGAGAGCCGCGCCGCTGTTACCCCCGATCCAGCTGTCCCTTGCTGTCCTCCCCCAGCGACGCCCTAAGCCGAGGTCCGTACCCCACAGGGGGTGCCCTTAGCGTGTAGTCGCTTAGTTTGTAAGTTTTTATAAGCCCTGGCTGGAGGCTACAATTCTTTTGTGGTATCCACAGGCAAGTCCGGTTAAGCAGTATACAACCCTATGGTTGAGCTGCGAGATGCCATTATCAAAAAAAAAAACACGCCGCTGCCCTAAGGATTCAGTTATTCGTAGCGGACGCACGTATCCTGGAGAGTATAGGCGAATAGTTGTATTCGATTATTGCGATTCACTTGATTATGACTGTTTGCATATTTAATTTATATTATTTATATTTTAGGGTTTGTAGGTAAGGTGCTTTTACTAAATTTTCCTTAAAATCTATCTATAATATAATAAAACAGTAAAACTGTGTCTGTACATTGAATAAATATTAAAAAATAATTATTGAGTGGTTTAGAAACAGTAATAGAGCACGAATCCAAAAAAAAAAAATCGGTCTGTTTGTCTGTTTGTTTGTACACGCTAATCTTCGGAACTACTGGACGGATTTGAATGTTATTTTTTGTTGTGAAGGTATTAAGTCTGGGCAACAAATAGACGATAATTTATATTGGAAACTTGAACACCTGATGCAGAACCGCAACTGACCAGCTAAACTATAAGAGATACAAAAATAGTACCGTAGCAAAAATTGTTCCGCGTGATGAGCATTTTCTGCTGAAAGAATAAATTTGAAGATCTGGAACACCTGATGTGGAACTCCAAGAGCCCAGCTACACTATAACAGATATTGGAATGACGTCTTAGCAAAAGCTGTTCAGCCTGATGAGCACTCTCTGTTGATGCATAAAAATTTAAGATCTGGAACACCTGTTGTGGAATTCCAAGAGCCCAGCTACACTATAACATATAAAGAGTTGATACGACAGAGGGGCTTTCCTTTAAACAGCTTATAGTACGGATCATTTTCAAGCTCTGTACCAAAAATCAATTAAATAGGAGCTGTAGTTTAGTCGCAAATGTTTTTTTAAGTTTTTGCCCCGTTTGAACACGATGTACTCGTATCTTTCCTAACAGCGCTCCGGCGTGCACGCGTCGGTGCCGCTGCGTTACAAGGTCAGTTTTTATTTACAAAGGGTGGTTGCGTTGTACTCTGATTTGTAAGCTATTTAGTTTGTTTGAAAAAATAAAAACCTTATTTTTATTTTTATACCGTACCGAGTTAATATATATATATATATATATATATATATATATATATATATATCATTTATTTCAGGTAACAAAGACCCATAACATAAATACCTTACAGACTATCATACGTATTTATAAAAAACTGATAATAACTATAACTAAACACGTATAGTAGGATACGTAGTGTAATTTAATGCCCCTCTGTCATATCAACTCTGTATAGGCATGACGTCTTAGCAAAAGTTGTCCAATCTGATGAGCACTTTCTGTTGACTTATAAAAATCGAAGATCTGGAACACCTGTTGTAGAACTCCAAGAGCCCAGCTACACTATAACACATATTATAGGAATGACGTCTTAGCAAAAGTTGTTCGGTCTGATGGTCATTTCCTATTGACTTATAAAAATCGAAGATCAGAAACATCTGATGTGGAAATCAAAGCTATCACTAATTTCACTGTATAATTATAAAATAACATAAGCTGGGAGTACTTCCACGCGGTGAACGCTGTAACAGTTTAGGACTGATTTTCGCTGACGATGGTACAGACGCCAGCACATCAAGCTATCCCTAACTGTCAAATTTTCTCAATTAAAAATGAACGGGCAAAAAATCAAGAAAAAAGAGAGGGCGCTGATGTGCTCATGTGTTTACATCGTCTCTGTGCTGTTTTTAGAATAAAAAATAGAAAACTAAAGCAATTCCTTGTTAAATAGTGTCAATTCAGTGAAATAGGCAGTGATACATCTGGACAATTGTTATCTAGTGAGAAAACGCTAAGATAAGTGTAAAATTTTTCAAATAACTGCTCGTAACGGATTTCTACTTACTTTTGAAGTAACGTGATCAAAACGGACAAGAATCGCCTCTGGACAACAACGAGAAGGTCAGTCCAAGTGTTTAATACAAAACTGTGGATGTGAAAGTGATGCCAGACAATCTACAGCTCATGACAATATCAAAATAGCAATTTGCAAATTGAAAGTCATCTTTCGTATCGATCGATTATAACGCCATCTATTGGCAATGTGTTGCAACCGCACACTAACCACAGTTCGAAGCCAAGTCACCGAGCTTCTGTCGTAGTTGCACTTCCTGCCACTAGAGGTCATCAGCGGTCTCCCGCAGGATCAGCTGTTTGTTAACTATACAAGGAAAGCAACCTACATACGAAAATTCATACGTAATTTATTAAGATGGACACCGAACACGAACAGAATATCACATATCGGAACTACAATCCTCAACGAGCAAGCTCATTAAGTGATCTCACAAAAACTGATCATTCGTCACTTTTTGATACGACGATGTTAAGCTTACCGAGCACTTCATTTAATGAGAGTCAAACAGTAATTGAATTAAATGAAAAGTTAAATGAACTCACAAACCAATTAAGTAGTGCTCATCAAGAAATTGAAATCTTAAATACTGAGAATTTCCGCTTAAAGACAGACCTGAACAAAAGTTTGAAACTCATTGAGACGTATAAGAACCTAAGTCTAACAGATAATACACATATGTCACCAAGTAGTATTAGGAGGAGTAAAGGTAAAAAGGCAACACTAAGTACAGATATTACTCACTTGCAGAAAACTCCCAAAAATACCAGTCACCAAACAACTCAGACTGATGGATCCCCTACAAATTATGTACCTAATAACATCTCACCATACAAAGCAGTACAGATTCGTGAAAAATCTCCAACATCCGTCTTAAAAAAGAAACCAACAACTACAAATACAATGGTTAATCCGGAACCAAAAGAACTAAGGCAGTTAAACACGTCTGACAGTAATATTTGCATCTTAAGTACCAACAACAAAAATAAAGTAAGGAATATTGCAGAAACTACTATCCGCAAACATTCAAAAAACATAATTATGTCATTATTTAATGCCACACTGTAACACCGAAAAATTGTTGTGTGACTTAGAGACAAAATTAAAGACATTTACATACAATGATTTTTGTATTATATTAATAGGAGAAGAAGATTTCACAACAACTAACGATTATTTCCAGTTAGTATTGAGTATAAGGACGACTTTGCAAAAAACAAGCCACACTAATGTTATCATCTGTACTCCAACATATAGATACTGTTACTATAAAACAATGTACAATGGGAGAGTAGAAAACTTTAACAACCTGCTGTATCTCGACATATTAACACACGAGCATGCATACTTTCTGGACTCGAATAAGAACTTATCAGCTGACTACACAATGTTCAACAAACGCACTGGATTAATTAACAACTTTGGGATGCATACCATTTTTAAAGACATTGATGAGTTCATTCAGGGACTAAAGAAATACCATCTAGTGAATACTAACACTATTGACGAGTCACTCCAAGTAGACGACGACGAATCTAATAACCAGTTATTTCTATGACAATTATTTATATATACTACATCAGAATATTGCAGGACTTTTAAATAAATCAGAGGCTTTGACTGTGTGCTTAGAAGAACTTACATTGAAGAAAATCAATATTGACATTTTATGCATCTCTGAACATTTCATCATGTCAGGCTATGAAAACTATCTCTCCATACCCAACTACGAGCTAGCGGCCTGTTATAGTAGAAAAAACATAAAACGAGGTGGAACATGTATATTGGTAAAAAAAGGACTTAAGTGGATAGATTTACCTGATATAAACAAATTAGCAATAAGTAACACATTTGAATGTTGTGCTATCAAATTAACGCAAACAGACACCATTATTATTTGTATTTATAGAATTCCAAAGTCTAATAATTTAAGTTTGTTTTTGGAGCGTTTGGAAAAAATGTTACAGTCGATAACAATGAAACGTAAACAAAACATTATAATATGCGGTGACTTTAATATTGACACATTAAAATGTAGCCATATATCACAAGACCTGGAATGTCTG
Organism: Hyppa rectilinea; assembly: GCA_951799385.1. Lineage (NCBI taxonomy): Eukaryota > Metazoa > Arthropoda > Insecta > Lepidoptera > Noctuidae > Hyppa > Hyppa rectilinea. The sequence continues at coordinate 21,929,125 of OX637301.1, read as the reverse complement.
TTGCTAAATTATAATTTAAAGTTGGAACTCAATCAGCCAACAAGGCTAAAAAGCAATACATGTATCGACAACTTTGCACTTAATTTTGGTAATAAATGTAAAGCTGACGTAGTTGAACTTGCCTTATCAGATCACACCTGTCAAATACTGAAATGTCCTGTAAAAAGAACCTTCTGTTTAAATTACTGGTATATCAAACGACGAGATTTTAGTAACGAAAATATGAAAAAATTTAGAGAATGTCTGGAAAACATTTCCTTTTCGGATATCTATGAATGTGATGACCCGGATAGAGCTTACAATCTATTTCAAGAGACTTTCTCTCTATTCTACGGCTTATGTTTTCCGCTTAAGAGAATAAAAATAAAACTATACAATAGACCTCAATGGGTGTCGCGTGGAATTAGAGCTTGTAGCAAAAAGAAAAGATCACTCTTGTGGCGTTACCGTTTGAATAGAAATGAAGCAAATAAAATAGAACTTAAAAGATATGCCAACACATATAAGCGAATAATTAAATTAACACAACGAGCTCAAAATACATACAAAATAAAAAAATCATTAAACAAGTCAAAAGCGACATGGCAAATCATAAACCGGTCAAAAACGAATTTACCTAAGAATGCAATTACCAGCATTAAAATGGGAAATTCAAATATAACGCATCCACGTGACATAGCAAATGCTTTTAATGATTTTTTCACTGACAAAATTAAACCAGTCTGTAATAGAGGTATACAAACAACTACAAATATCTCCAAACCAAGCCACTCCATGTTTATGGCACCCAGTAGTGAAAATGACATAAAAAACATAATCAATTCCCTTAAAAATACTAATAGTGTAGGACATGATGGCATTTCCACAAAAACTATTAAATATGTATCGGACAGCATTAGTGGACATTTAAGCCACATAGTTAACTTATGTATAATACGAGGCACATATCCGGCAGATCTTAAGACTGCCGTAGTAAAACCTCTGTACAAAAAAAATGACAAAGAAAACACGGAGTCATATAGACCTATTGCACTGGTGCCAATATTCTCAAAAATATTTGAAAAGTACATTATATGAACAAATTAATAAATATTTAGTAAAACATAACATCTTGACTGAAGAACAAAAAGGCTTTAGGAAAGATAAAACTATTAACATGGCCATTTTTGACTTCTTGAATAAAGTAATTGTAAATGTTGACCGTAAAATTCCTGTTTGTTCAATATATTGCGATATGACTCAAGCATTCGACTATGTTGATCACAATATCTTGCTTGATAAATTAGAAGCATACGGAATAAGAGGAAACGTCCTACTGCTAATCGAATCGTTTCTTAAAAACCGGAAACAATATGTAGAAATTTCACAGGTAGATCCAAAAACAAAATACGAAAGGGTCTATAGGTCACGTGACAGATCAAACTTATATGGTGTACCACAGGGGAGCGTGCTTAGGCCCCCTCTTTTTATACTATATATAAATGACTTGCCCAAAGTGACTAAACACCACATGACTCTTTTTGCTGACGACAGTACAATTACCATTGACTGTACAAACAAACAAAATTATAATAATGACATAACTAATACTATTAATTCAATAATAAAATGGCTTGATAATAATAATCTCAAAATAAACATTGATAAAACCAAAATAATGGCTTTCAGTCAACGCAAAAATATGACGATGAATATTCACTACGGTAATAATAAAATAAATCAAGTAAGCACTTCCAAATTCTTAGGCTTAACAATAGACCAATTGAACCAAACCGCTTGGACTGGAAAGCACACACAGAAGAATTGGCAAAGCGACTTAGTAAATCGACGTATGCGTTATATAAACTCGCTCCAGTCATTGGAACGGATGCTCTTGTAACAGCATACCATGGAATAGTAGGGTCAATATTAAGATATGGTGTTATGTTTTGGGGAAACTCAACCAATAACGAACTAATATTTAAATGTCAAAAAAAGTGTATTAGGGCGATGTTCGGTTTGAAATGCACAGACACGTGTAAACCATTTTTTATTCGGTATAAAATATTGACACTGCCCTCTCTGTACATATTTGAGGTTGCGGTATTTGTGAAAACCAACCCACAATTATTTCCCAAGTTATCAGACTTAAATAACCGAAGTAGACGACACGCCAATATGTTATGTGCAAGACAATCTAAGACAGCTATGATGCATAAAAGTGTTTTCTGCAGGGCACCAATTATATATGATCACATACCAGAGTCAATTAAAAGCTTAAATATTAATTTGTTTAAAAGCCACCTAAAAAAGTTTCTGATTTGTAAATCATATTATAGTATTTCGGAGTTCCTATCGGAAAAAAAACTGTGGGACCTAAGTGGAATCTAATATCTATGTTTTGTCGCAATATTGTAATGGCTTTATGTTAGACTTTTTTGGTATGATCTTTTGTTTTTCTTTATTATTTCTCAGACATGCACATAAAAATTAAAAGGTAAATTGATTGACCAAATGAATTATTTCTTTACTTGTTATTTTTCTTATTTAAATTGACATGCTTGTATTGACATTCATAATATTGTTGTAACCAGTGACATTTGATGTAATATTTTTTGACTTTTCTACTTTCTATTTATTGTGTTTCAAATGTTTTGACATGTAATTTTGTAATAATGGATTTTTTCTAACACTTTTGATTGTTTTCTGAAATGAATTTTATTTAATTGATTATGTTTTGCATGCCCATGTGACGGCAGAACATGGAGAGCTAACTTATAAGACAACATCTATATACAAATTTTTTACCCATGTTTGCAAACTAATAAATGATTTGATTTGATTTGATTTGAACCTTATTTCTTTGCAATAAGTTAAAATACTATCAAAAAAATTTGACAGATTGTGGTAACTTGATGTGCTGGCCCTTTGTACTTATATCATTGAAAATTTGACTCGCTGGCCAAAACTTCCATTTATTTTTTTATTTTACCAAATAAATACGCCTTCGGACTTATGTTGTTTGAGTGTTTAATTTCCTTTTCTATTTATCTTCGTGACACAGTAGCCTACCCGATAACGCCTGGGAGCAGTCCCTTAGATTTTAATTGATCACTTATATTCACAATAAAACTATAACCATGCCTAGAAAGAGGTCAAATCTTTCCCAATGTTCCAAAAGAGCTAAAAGATTGAAGATCATAAGATCCCAAGGATCTACCAAAGAGCGTCACGAGAGACTTGATGCTGTTTGAAAACATCCGGCTGCAACTCGCTCCGTGGAAACCTCTTCAGATCGCGAAGCACGCCTGCGTTCTCAGCGTATTTACGCATCTACATCCAGGTCTCTAGAGACCAGTGAAGAATATGATGCGCGACTGGCCGCAGATCGTGCAAGTCACGCATTGTCTCGCGAATCGGAGACGTTCATGGATAGAGAATTACGCTTGAGTTCCAAGCGTATCTACGCATCGAGTTCTAGGTCTCTAGAGACAAGTGGGGAACGTGATGCGTGACTGACCGCTGATCGTGCAAGTCATGCATTGTCTCGCGAATCGGAGACGTTCACGGATAGAGAATTACGCTTGAGTTCCAAGTGTATTTACGCATCGACTTCTAGGTCTCTAGAGACAAGTGGGGAACGTGATACGCGACTGACCGCTGATCGTGCAAGTCATGCATTGTCTCGCGAATCGGAGACGTTCACGGATAGAGAACTACGCTTGAGGTCCAAGCGTATCTACGCATCGACTTCTAGGTCTCTAGAGACAAGTGGGGAACATGATGCGCGACTGACCGCTGATCGTGATTCAGATCTTCGATTTTGACGACCCCGTTGTCGCTGGCATAAGCAACAGGATACGCGTACGAAGTCGCGGGCAGAAGCTAGTTTTTAAATATTTTCCGATGCTAACAATTTACTGTATTACCTTCCTTATTATTTTCAATGTGTTTAGCTTAATAGCAAATAATAGCCACATGAGACTTTGAGCATAGCTTTTTCAATTGCATAACAATATGGGAGCGGATCGAGCATCAAATGAACGCACCGCAACTGATCCAGCGCATTACGAAGCGACGCGCGCACTACCGCCGTGCGGCTGCGGGCGGCGCACACACCGTGATACATCGGGGCAAGTTGAAGATATGAAAACGATGTGGATAAATAGCGGCAACATACACACATGCAAAATGTATAAAGCATACAAGTGTGTCTGATCACGTAGAGCGCAACGAAAATTGTATTTCCGCTTAGCTCCTTCTAGACACAATAGGTTCATTTGCTTGTGTCTATCTCAGTTCGCTGCACATGTTGTTTGAATCGACTAGCGTAAACTCATGCACGATACTTTTCCAATACAGTCTTGCAGAGCCTTTTCAGTAAAATACAAATTGATTGGAATTTTCAAAAATCATTAGATCAATCTGGAGATAGCTGGCCTGGTGTGCGGCTCTGAGCACATCATTTGGCGCGGTCAAGCGTTGCGGCTCGCGCAATCAGCCAATCAGCGCGCTAAACATTTTATATTAGCCAACGGCTGGGATCAATAGCGCCGACCGCGGTCACTCTGATTATGCAGCCGGTCACAGATGACCACCGCGTCCGAGCGACAGATTCGTTTAGATAAGTGAATTGGCGTGAGTGTTTTCGGTATTTGTTATTGAGTTCTGTTTGAATTAATATCTATATTTGCGAAAAAAAATTGCTTATCTCTAAAACCGCTGCATCCGCTGTAAACTAAACAAACAGGTTAAAATGCAGGTACTTGCCCTCAAATTTGTACCTACGAGTGCTAACTAGAAATGCAACCTACAAATACAATATTGTTTCATAACTCCTAAACAGAGAACCTATTTGCTTTTCATTTGTTTAGCCACACGGACCGTTTCAAAGTAAATTAATTCCACTGCTCGAGATGCGTTCTCCCAATACAAGCTCCAAATGGAGTATTTCACTGAACTGCACAGATGCACCATACATCTCCCTTTTTTTTTTTTTTTTTTTTTTTTGATCCGGGGGGAAAATCCTCATGGATGTCCCCCGCCCCGGGGAGGGCGGAGGGGTCTGTCAGACTCTTACTGACTAAAAACCACCCCGGGTGTTCCCTCTCACACCTTCGCCGGGGGTCGCGGGAATCAAAAAGAATTCTTCCGCAACCCCCGTGGTGCCGGCCCGCCGCAGCGGGCCTCGTCTCGGCCGAGCGGTAGTGAGGTGTACGACACTCCCCTCGTACCGTCTTGGAGGGGCGCGCGTGGAACACTACGCGCCGCCGCCTCGGGTCCAGATGTTGTTGTGGGGGGCGACGGACTAAACCCCGCGTCCGTCGCCCCTGGACCCATTTAGGGGGGCTGGAAGAGGGCATTGTCTGCCCTCCTCCGACGCCCGGTGCGCCTGCTGCGGGCCGGGTTGAGGGAGGTGATCTCCCGCTCCCGCTCCGCAGCCTCCTTCTGCGAAATGACTTGCTCGCAGAAGGATACCACCGCGTCCCAGGCCTGTTCACTGCCGACCATGGCGTTAACTACGGCCGGCAGCGACAGGTCACTGCCTACTTCAGAGATGAGGGCACGGCGTGGCTCCAGCCATGCGGCACATTCTGCCAGCGTATGCCGTGCCGTGTCCTCCCGACAGTCGACGCAGTGGTGACACCGAGCGTCTGGCTCCCTGGTTATGCGACACAGGAACTTCCCGAAGCACCATACATCTCCCTAGCCCAACCAGACATGCAGGCAATTAATTTTAAAATATCCACACGATTTGACGATCAATCAGGCGAGTCGCACGATACCGCAAGATGCCGCACGATGTTGCCCGATGTCGCCCGATGTTGAACGATGCCGAGACAACTGTATTAATGGCAGACGAATCCGGACTTATGAGCCAGACAGAATAATAGATTAGTTTCATCCATCAGGAAGCCAATCCACGACAAAGGCTTGGCACTGGTGGCCTTTAAAACTATCCCGGGACATCCACAAAGGAATTTAAACCTTACTGATTTAAGATAAAGATTGAAATTGTATAGGATTCGAATTGTTTAACGTTCGGTCTAAAATTAAAAAAAAAGAGTTCCCTACCATCTATGAAAATGGTAAAAAAACGTCATGTTTGTAGTATGGGAGCCCCTTTAATAATTATGTTATTCTGTTTTTTAGTATTTTGTATCTTAGTTAGATAACTACTAGATAACTATAACCCACGGTTAATGAGATACAACCTGGTGACAGACGGACAGACTGACAGACGGCTGGACGGACAGCGGAGTCTTAGTAATAAAGTCCCGTTATACCCTTTGGGTAAAAAGAAAACGATTATTCCATCAAAGCTGTAAACTAAATTCATATTTATTAAGGTATGTTTATATTGTACGCGGTACTACAGTAAACATTTACAAAACAATCGTAGTTCGATGACAGATAACATATTAACGACACAGAAACCATCCGCTGTCCGTTCAGAGCTCGCGCCGCACTTTCTGTCGGGCAGCAATCACGTGAGTAATTAGAGCGACCGATACGTGCGCAGAATGCGACACACGGCCGCCGTGTTTGTGTTGCGGCCAGCGAACTCAAACAGCGGCCACGGCCACCGCTTTATCAGCCCCACTTGAAAGGTCACACGCGCTTCATTAAATGTATATCCTTAATGAACGTCCCGTTTTGTCAAGTTTCTCATTTTGGCTCGACAGCGAAAGGTTTTTCACGCACCTTAATTTTACAATCCAGGGCCTAAACAGTTAATTGAATTACGTGGAGTATCGCGAGACCGACCCGAGCGGACGGCCCGACCACGCGCTGCGCTGTCGTCGGCTGGGAGTGGTGAGGTCTAATTGTGTGATGTGGGTAGTTCTATTTTTATCGGGCGCTGTCCCTCTTTTTATAAAAGGGGTTAATTAACTAAATACAATGGGTTATATGGGTATTGATGCTGAAATTGTACCAGATAAAAATAGAAAATATCCTAATTTCAAAATGGTCAATAATGAAACATAGGCAAATTCATTTAAAAAGGTTCCCTGTGTTTAGTGACAAACGTCTTCAATAAAGAATATTGTGTATAAACTTTTTTCCGAATAATAAAAGTGAAATGCTAATAAAGCTCGGAAGTTGTTAAATGCGGTTTAAACTCTTTTCAGTATGTTCAAGACGAGGCGCTGAACGTTAGCGAGGATATTGCAAGTCAGTCCAGTCGTGCAAACACCGCTCGCTCACTCCGCTGGCATTGCACTGACCGCTCTCGCTCTGCTACTGGCACGGAAAAGGTAATTGGAAATTCTTGAACGATACAACTAAAAGCTTCCGATGCGGATGAATTGATGTGTTCAGAGGAAACATCGCACGTATCGTATCGTGCGTATTTCTAACGCATATGAGAACTAAGAGTTCTCATATGAGCTGCTATTGAAAACTAAAACATTTTCCATATTATTATTGTATCAAAAACTCAAACTCAAAATTTTGATTTCAAATAAACCAATTACAGGCACTTTTGAATTGTCAAGGGGTCGATCAGTCAGAAAGATGAAGCTAGTTGCCCATTCCAAAGCAGTTGGTACCTATGGAGAAGAACGGGCCAGGAACCATGGACACACTTTTAAACAAAATATGGTTACAAAATATTGGTTATATACATGTGGTTATATACATATTATTATTATACATGTGAGAACGATGCAGAACGGTAAAAGCATCCGATGTAAAATATGTAAAAAAAAAGTTTAAAAATTAAATTTAAACAAGCCATAGCCGCTAAGAGATGACCAGTCCCTACTGCCAGCGCCCGTTCACGAACATGACGCATATATTAGCACCATTCAGCTCAACCATTTTGAAGGCAGCTAAATGATCCAACACACACGCCACCATCAGCGAGACATTAAAGAGAGCATGGCATACTCTCAGCCGCCAGAGTATATTTATATGTTCATACGTTATTTCGTGTCTTGGCATCATATAGTAAGAGGAAAACTATTTTGGGGATCATCGATCGACATCTGTCTTAGAAAACTGGAAAAAAAACACTTTTTGTGATGAAAAAAATACTACTTACAGTTTTTTTTTGAAGTTTCACTTCTTTAGGCTCGTTATGAAAAAATGATGAGAGTGAAATTTTTAGATGCGCGCGCATCACCGTCACACAAAATTCACAGGTTGAAGCTGTCCGCAAAACCGCTTATTGAGTCTCTCCCTCTATTAGTCGCGCATGCTGGCACGCTCGTCGCCTCTGATCACTGTTTACATTTATAATTTTCTATACATATAATAAAATTGTAGAAAAGTGGTGTCTGTACAATGGAAATATGTAAAAAAAGTAGCAGGGGTTGTTATTATATCGATGCCGAACCCGAAATTGTACTTTTTTATTTTGTCTGTTTGTCTGTGTGTTTGTGTGTGCACGCCAATATCAGAAACGGCTTATTCAATTTAGATGCGATTTTTTTAATATATTTAATATTTATTAATATATTGTAATAAGCTTCACTTAACATTTAGTGTTTATTTCATGTCAATCGGTTAATAAATAAAAAAGTTATGTCAATTTAAAGAATCATGGTGAACATTGTCACTATTCCACGCGGAGGAAGTCGCGGGCACAGCTAGTATTTATAATATTTATCCACATATTTCTATTTTCTACATTCACAACATGTGTTTTAGTTTCATGAAAGTGCGAATTATATTTGTGCTAATAAATTATATTTTAGTGATTGAAATTGAAATATTTTGTATAATATTGTTTACTATTCCTAGTGAAAATAATGTTGCCAAAGAAGTATAACTTCTGACGAACGTACAAGTACCTATTTTTTTTCATCATTTCATGGTTTGGTCGCCCAAACAAAATAGGATTTCATTTAATAATGTATGCCGTATAATAATAACAATTAGTAAGGTGATTAGAAAAAGTAATCTGTACACAAGAAATACTACAAGATAAACGTCAGTGATGTAATGTAAAGGATCAGCAAGTTTCACAGTTCTAATTGGTGGACGTCAACAAATTTAATTTACACCGAGAAGTAACTCGATTGTGAACTCAAACTCAATTGGGAGGGTCTGAAGATGGTCAGCGGCAGCCGAGTTCTGCACAATTAGCCCAATAGCTCGGATGACCGAGCGCGCTCGTTATTTGACTCAACTTTCGGTCAGCGACACCGCTTTATACGCACATAGAATGAACCTTCAAAAGTTAGTAAATAATGTTTCTCACCAACATATAACATGCGAAAATTAAACTGAACTTTTATCTAACTACCTGCTCTGAAAGCGGTGAAGGCAAACATCGTGAGGAAGCCTAAGGTCTAAGAAGCAAAAATCCGACGACATGTAACATCTAGCAACACGCACTGAAGCCGCGCGCTGGATTCCCTCTCTCTTACCGAGAGCTTAGCTTATAACTGTAACTTTCAAATTACGACTACAAAATTAAGCGTTCTAAAACATTCCGAATTTTATTTACTAACAGAAAATAACAAAACTTCTTTTTACACTATATTGAAGCACAGTTCGATACATTCCTCAGACAATGTGAGTTTCGTAGCCTCGTAAACTACACTTGAGGAAAGCGCACTATTCTCGAAGTACTAAGTTCCTCTAATAGCGGTGATGCGATTACCGTCAAACTAAATGTATAGGATTCCTGGCCGCGGTTATTGCTGTAAGTTCCGAGTCGCAATAACTTCTCAACTTAATATGACTGCAGCCGCAACCCCCTGAGACAAACTGCGCTGCTTCACTAGCTACTACTTTATTTTATTGCCCAACTTTATATACAAGTCGAGAATGTACTTATTTATATTCCTATTTTTGTGCTGCAGATAGGCTGGCGTTCGGCAAGTCCGTGGAGGACTAAAATAAAATCCAAGAGAAATAAAAGTTTTTAAGAATATACACAGAAGTTAGATACTAAACAGGATTTATGACGGAGTGCAAGGACCCCTAAAAGCTACTGAGAGCATCACGCGTAGCATAACACTCCGTAGTATTAGAGTGGTCATTTAATTTGTTTATAATGTTCGTTATAAAGGGGAAAGTTTCTGATCAGGTGGCGGAATAGGAAAAGAGAGTTCTGTAGGTTCGTGTTAATGTTGGAGAACATAACCCTCGTGGTATCTCTGGCATGTCGCCGGAAGCCTGCGAGCTCTCCGCATTCTTGTTCTCTACAGCGGAACTGTTACATTTGTTGTACAACTTTCCTACGCCCATTGTAATGTGTGCAGTAGATAAAACGTGTGCAACATTGTAACTTGTACGTTCGCTTGCAGTGCGAAATGAATTTTATTTCAGTAATACAAAAATAATTCAATGAGAGGCATTTAAAGTTTGCATAACCGTTTTATTGGCCGAAACACCTTCATGCAGAACTTCAACAATCTAAATGAGACTGATGATAAACAACTTAAACTAATGGTATTAAAATATAACCCTGTAACCGATGGGTAGTTGAGATTCGGTAGTGAACCCACTAGCGGTGGCTGTTGTAAAGTTTGACTTCGTAATAATTCTTCAACGTCAAGCAAATTGAATTTGTTGCCGGATAGTTGAGTTAATTCCAGCTAATAGACTCCTTCCGACGATAACACTTACATTATACAACGTAAACGTACAGAAGGACCAAGAGATGGACACGAAAAGTTATTTTGTCAATAGCTTAATACACTTAGACACGACGTGTGCGTCATCTACACCAGCAAATACAACTACCAGGAGCTTACTAGGGCTTGTCCACGTCACCACATCACGACGTCGTCAACATGGAACAGTGCGGTGACGCGAAAGGACGCCGCTTCACGTTGACGACGTCGTGACGTGGTGACGTGGACAAGCCCTTACTCATCCACACAACCCCTGACCTAAAATATTTGTTACAGTATGTAAAAATAAGAAACTATTATTATATAGAAGATCTTATAGACGGTAACGGCTGACCCCAAGAGTTATTAATGTAATTAAAAGTTAAATGCATACGGTAGGAAGGATTAGTCCTTCTGTACCTATGTTGCGTGTGCACTTATTAAAGCAACTTTTGTCATTAGGACCCTCCTTTATTGTGTGACGCTTTGTTCGGGGTTCACCCTCGCCTCTTGAAGTAATTAGGGCACTGAAAGATATCTACGAAATTTCGCTTTGGATAACAAATGGCAATTGTCTGGAAATCGAATTCTCTATAACTGAAACTTGTGACGGCTTTACAAAATCTTGTTAGTGCGAATTATTGTAGCTGTCATGCTAGGTCGAAATATCTCGAATTGGCTACATTAATAGCAGTATTAATGTTCTATTTCTAAACGTATTTTTTTCTAAATTCTCTGCTATCTGCCTAATATTTCTTCTTCCAGCTTACCATCGGCATAAATATTTTTTACTGCCATGTGATATTATTTGTTTAATAATAAGTTTTCTGATAAACGCCAAATTTTTTCATAAGAACAAAATTAAGGAGGTACTTATTACTATGTAACAGCACCTTCCATTCGATGGCGCGTGTTCTTTTCTTTCACCATTTCCATACAAAAATAAACCGTCGATCGAATATTTTTCTTACATTTTCCGTTACAAACAGAAACTCTCTTTGTTTTATGAAGGCACTTATTTCACTGAGTCGTTCAATTACAACATCTTTAAGGCTGTTTGTAAATAAGCGCAGTAAAAATAAAACGCTTGTTGTTTCGCATTGTAGTCTGCTTTTGTATTCATGAGGCGGCGGGAGGAGTTGTGTCGTGGACTGGAACGGCCAGGATAGAGCAGGCCAAAGGCTCACTCGAGACAATACCCAAAGATGGCATTGGTACTTACTTAAATGTGTGTTTTAAAACAAGTTTTTTAAATAATAAAGGGTAAAATGCTTGGTAATCATCAGGGTGTTCCGCCTAGTTCGAGAATATCGACAGTCAAATAAGAGCGATGTCAACTTGGGTGAATCGCAAAGTGCGCTGTTACAAGATGATTGCTGTAACAGGTCTTCAAATTCTCAACGTGCCTTATGAACGTGAGCCTTCTACTGTTGTCTTTACATATATTATTTTTATGCGAGGACTGTTACATAGTTACGTCTATTTCCAAAAGACACATATTGATACATAATACGCTTAAGTATACAGTAGGGAGTTACCGTTGAAATATACAAGTAATAAAAAGACCTACTTATTGCATTGTTTGTACGTTTTCAAAGCTGAACAAATATTTGGTCAATTAACGTATCGGCTGCGAGCTCCCCACTAATGCTCCGGATGGGCTGGCGCAGGGACGCGGAACAAATGAATGAATAAGTTCATAATTTTTACTGGGAGTTTTTTGAGTCTAATGTAATAGAGCTGCGAGTTTTTTATTTGTTATCAAGCAAATATTGAGTGCTTGGTTAATCACGAAAATGGTAGTAAAATTAATTTTGTATTTGTGGGTCTTTTGCTTCTTAGTAATGTTGAGTTTGTTTTGTAGGAATTAAACATTTAAAAAAAAATTGTATTAAGTAAATTGATTCCGGTGCAACTCATTCGCGCTTTTGCTTTCATATTTTATGTTTTTTGTTATTTGTAATTGTATTTATTTCTTTTCACGTTTCCGATAACTAATAGACGGCCCTATCAGATTCGCAACCACCACTACTAGCTAGAGACTAGTTTCGGAATATTCACGATTAGTTTCGAATAATACACTAGTAGTAACGACTAGTTTCAACTTATCACAAATTGTCACGACTAGTTTCGGACTAGTTACTAGGCATATTTCACGTTCGAGTGTGTAACAGTCTCGCACGCCATAATAGGTGAAATATGATCGGAAAGAAATTAGTGGTAACATTAATAAAAAGTCTGTCAGGTGGTCGGGTGGTCGGTCGCTCGAGTGACCGCGACGCAATCTCACGGGGCTGGGGGATGGCCGCCCTCATCACATGCAGTAGAGTCAGAAGCTACACCTTTACTAATACAGTCATATTTCAAATCTGTAAATCATCGATCTAAACTAATCTTTAATTTTCTTCCTTCGAATGTAATTATGTCTGTCTGTCTGTATATTACCTTTTCACGCCTAAACCCATAGATATAATAAAGAAGTTCTATGCCTAAACCACTGAACGGATTTCGATAAAATTTGGCGATTGCGATATAATAGTTGTTGTACAGTTAGGGAAATTAACTGTTAAGCATACTGACCCGTTACTACCACGCTACGTCAATTTGCATGTTATAGTCATGTTATATAGTTGGCAAAGAATGACAGATGTGATTTGAATATACGGACATTTAAAGTTGTGTAGTCAGTATTCATAACAATATCTTTTACCTAATTTTCAAAGTACAGAGGACAGTAACGTGTGTTGACACACAATTGTGAGGAATAGATCTTCTGTGACGCACCCTGCGGGCCGTCTCCGTCGTCGTGTCCAGCGGAGCGCTAGACCGCGGACGTAATATTATGTTGTGTAATGACCCAACCGCGTTTCTATTACACATACATCGCTCAACATGGGTTGCTGCTTCCAGGAATATATAGAAATGAGAGTTTCATCTTCCGGCTACTGTACGAAGATGTTTTCTCTTCTTCTCGTATACGTAAAATTAATTAGGCCATGTGAAAGTTTTTAAGTTTTTAGATTTATTTCTTTATTAAAAAAAAAATAGAAACAAAAGACGACGATAGATGGCGCTATATATGTAGATACGCTGCGATACTAAAGTACGAGCCACGAGAAGCTATAAATTATGTAAACAAACATCTTTTACTAAGTAAACATTTTATACTGCGAGATAATAATAAATTGACCATTTTCAATCGACATGAAATATAGACGGGTCATATGAAAGTAACAACCTATTTAATTTAGTCGGATCATATTTTAACGACGCAAAGCGCTATCGTTTGTGTTTCTTGGTACCGGAACGCGTCCGTCGCAGGGATTGTAAACTATCGGGACGCCATTTTGAAATAAACGCGTCATTCGAGTTTCGAATGCGTACGAGTTTGTTTCACACAGAAATGGAAACATCTGAATCTGACGAATAATTATTCTTAAATAATATGTTAATTAATATTTGTTACTTAATAATTTATTAAATCTTAAACAAATTCATTTTTTTTGTTGGTCCAAATGTTGTGAACTCCTGAACACTTGTTTACAAAATTTATAGCTTCTCATGACGCTTACTTTAGTTCAACAATTTGTTGTTGAGTTGTTTGCTACGGCGTAGCCTTCGTCTGCTACGGCTTAGCCGTCGTCTGCTACGGCGTAGCCGTCGTCTGCTACGGCGTAGCCGTCGTCTGCTGGCAAGTAGCTGTGTAGCCGGGCACTTTACATGCGTAGTCAGCTGCGTCGTCGTTCATATTTTGTAAGCTACGGCCATTGTTTATTGCTTTGGAACAGTGTTGGAACTCAGTCTTGGCAAAATACTAAACCCATGAATTTAAAAAAAAAAACGAATTCTCCGTAAACACATATATACTCAACTCACTCTGGGCGATACTAACGTAGATGATTCAAGGCAATATCTACGTGATCGTTTCTATTTCACCACCTAATTCTTTAAAAGTTTATTGACTTATCGCCTGACTTCAAGGGCATTTATGTTCTCAATAAAGGATTTTTTCACTGCTATACTGTCTAATAATGGGAGTAATAACACTTAGACAACATAAAGTTACACTCTTACCTTCTTATTAAAAAACAAGGTGTAGCTTTTTCATCGGCGCACTCATGAAATAACGCGACATACATACATGCATATACTTAGACTGGCGCAGGGCAGGGTCGAGTGTTGGGTGCGCGATCTCGCGGCGGACGGCCCGCGTCCGATCCCAGCCCACTCGACCAAGAAACAGATAGCACCGCAGTTTAACCTGGCATTCCGCTTCGAAACTAGATTTTTTGGTGATATCTTTGCGATATGTACATTTACAACTACAACTTTGTTACTTCAAGTAGGTAAGTACAAGTAAATCTTTATTTATGTTAAAACAACATTAACTATCGAAAGATCTGTGATCGTTATTACCAGCCTAGTGTTCACCCGCTTATTGATTCACAGCGAGGCCTCTTTTGCATATAACGTTACCACCGCTATTAGACGGATTTAGGTAATTACCGAATTGCCGATTACTTAACTTACTTTTTTCAACCAAGTAAAATTAAAAATTTAGTAATCGATTATCAATGGAGATGAAATAGCTCGAATTTCTTTTAAGTGAAAACAATACCATCTCTGTTTAAGTGGCCATTTCGAGTGAGGTCGATCAAGAGATCCAATATTTTTCAGCGTCGTTGGATTGTAAACCCTATCGGGGCTAACGGCAGTCACAACGATACAGCTAGGCTTGGATTCTGACTACGGTAGCGCTTCGCTGTGTTTGGAAGCAAAAGAGAGATAAAAATATACAACTCATTGGTGTTATAACATCTAGTACTATTGTTATCAACTGAGAGACTTACCCTTCCTCTTCATCCCGTGCTTTTCTCTATTCATACCTATAAGGAAAACAAAATTTTAAATTAGCTAGGTATATGCTATACTCAATCATTTATTGCATTCCACAAAATATAAATAAAAAAAAATATTAATAATAAAAAAAAAAAAAAAAAAAATATTAATAAAATAAACAAATAAAATTATTCACATCCACAACAAATGTACCTAAAGACACAAATTGTGGCATTATTCATGGCTGAACGCTGAGTCCCAAAATACAAGCTATAGCTTAGTTTGGGAACCAGTATCACCAACTCTTGCGATTAACGTACCTTTTATTTAGATACATTATTTTTGTGAATGCTACTCTGGTCTAACATAATCTAAGGTAACATTATATCACTTAATTATTATTTTAATCAATAAATTTTATTATTATTAATTTATATATTCATGTCAGTTCAACACATTTGTCAATTGTTGTTTGTAACGTTTCAGAAAAAAAAAAAAAAATATGACGAAGGGATTCGTTATCAGTGGGTTGCGACATCAGAAATAACACTCACAAAACCTTCGTTAACACTTTTAATTACTTCTTAACCTACACTGAATACAAAATAATCAAGGATGTCTAAGATATGGCTCGATAAAGAACTTAGGAACGCGGGAAGTTTAGCGCGGAGTAAAGAACGTCCACTCAGACTGACGGACCGATTCCAAGTCCTCACTCAACTGTCACCGCACACTTGTGCCTCCCCACTTACAGGTTAGCCAACCTACCTGTCAACGTCAGTACCTGTCAATGTCAAATAGCTGATTATACTTCCGGATCGACATTTGACTCGATTAATCGCTCGGTGTTGCCATTACTCTACGCTGACCATCCCCAAGTTATTACTTGACGTTCCGAAACGTAAGCTGTCGAATCTAACTACATAGTTCCTCCAGTGAGAGATAGATGGCGTTGATCCAGATTGATTGATATACGTTGACGCTTCGACAATTATACAGGGTTACTGGTAACTCGACGTATTCCTTGCAGGACGTCATAGTAGGGTTAAAATGCAACAAATTAAGCCACCAAATGTTCTACCGAAATTCAGTAGTTTTTGAGTTAGTTCGATTTTTAGAGTTTTTATGAATAATCCCAGATTAAATCATTTGAAACCAATTTAAAAATTATTTACGGCGCGACAGTACAGAAATTTAAGTTATTATCGTAGTTGATGCCGTAGCAGATCTTTGTTAATAATTAAAAGTTCAAAAATGCCTTAAACCTTGGCAAATATCACTAATCAAACATTTTTTTTTTTGTAATTTTTGTTATTACTCCATACAAATTGTTGTCTAGTGCAAAAATAAAATACTACGCCTGATGTACAAATTACTAGGAAAATATCCTTATCTTATCAGCTATCCAAAAAGGTATGAATGTTAATACAAAGTCATGGACTACATTATGAAAATCGTTTTTGATTTAGTACAGGAAGACGTGCGTCTCACAAAAAGGTGATTATTCGGAAAATCAAATAAAACAATTTCGTGAATGTTATTATTATTTTTAATAAATTTCAATTTAATAACTTTTATGACATACATTTCACACGTCTTGTTCGATGTGCTGCCCTCGGTTTCGAATACATGTTCTTATTCGCTTCCTCATTTCAGTTTTTGTGATTCTTGATGTGATTGTTGCCCTCATCTGGTCCGCCGCATCTGTTATTCTCTCCCTTAGTTCTTCAATTGAATTTACTGGGGTCACATAAACTAGGTCTTTCATATGACCCCAGACGTAAAAGTCTAGGGGCGTCAGATCAGGGCTTCGCGTAGGCCACGGAATCGGCCCACCGCGCCCTATCCATCGGTTTGGATAGTTTTCATCCAGCAATTGTCGAATTGTGATTCGGAAGTGGGCTGGACATCCGTCATGTTGATAAATCATGTTTGCTCTTCTTTCTTCCGGTACATCCGCGAGCAGTGGTGTTAAATGATTTCTAAGGAAATCTTCATAAAGTTCCCCATTTAGTGTTCGGGGTAAAAAATGTGGGCCGATTAATTTGTCGTCGATAATACCCATCCAAACATTAAGCGAGAACCTACGCTGGGATGCGGTTGGTTTCAGTTTTTTAGGGTTTGCTTCTGCTTTCGGTGCCCAGTAATGTAAGTTGTGGTAGTTTGTGATACCATCACGGTCAAAACATGACTCATCGGTCCACAGAATGTTTTTTAAAAAGTTTTCGCCTTCGGCGTCGGCACTCAGCATGAAACGACAAAATTCAAGCCGTCTCGGCGGATCTCCCTCTTCTAATGACTGGACTGGTTGGTAGTGATATGGATGTCGGCCTGACAAGTGAACTACAGACCAGACTTTCCACTGTGACATACCAAGCTCACGCGCTACGATGTTTGTCGATATGTTGGGGTCGTCAATAAAACGTTGAAGAATCAGCTCTTCGTCGTCAGCCGTGTATCTCCGGGAACGACCAGTGTCAATTTGCCTGGTTCTTTGGACGCTGCCAGTTTCAGATATTCGCCGATAAGTCGATCCGAAGACACTAACGTGTGGGAGTCGGCGGTTGGGAAAGCGAAGTCCATATTCTCTCCGCGCTTCAGCAGCGTTACCGTCACAAAGTCCGTAACAGTAAATTATGTCAGCGTATTCTGGATTAGAATATGCAGCCATAGTCAGCACTTATGAAGGCACAGCACAGCACGAGAGCAAGATACGCGATAGGGATAGCCAGATAACAAAACACGAGCTTACGCGACGTAGAGTTGAGACTGACTAACGCTGACGACCAGAAAATCGCACCCCGAGTCATGCCGAGAGAACAATAGTAACCAATCACAAAGCTTACCGTGTGTTTGGAGTTCAAGCTCAGGTAAAACTACGAATACTACGAATAACAAACAAAATGTTGATTGTCTTACAATTTTACCTGCTCCCCATAAAACTCTTCTCTACCCTGTCATACATGCAAAAGTATTGACAATCATACCTTTCTGAATAGCTGATAAGACAAGGATATTTTCCTAGTAATTTGTACATCAGGCGTAGTATTTTATTTTTGCACTAGACAACAATTTGTATGGAGTAATAACAAAAATTACAAAAAAAAAATGTTTGATTAGTGATATTTGCCAAGGTTTAAGGCATTTTTGAACTTTTAATTATTAACAAAGATCTGCTACGGCATCAACTAAGATAATAACTTAAAATTTCTGTACTGTCGCGCCGTAAATAATTTTTAAATTGGTTTCAAATGATTTAATCTGGGATTATTCATAAAAACTCTAAAAATCGAACTAACTCAAAAACTACTGAATTTCGGTAGAACATTTGGTGGCTTAATTTGTTGCATTTTAACCCTACTATGACGTCCTGCAAGGAATACGTCGAGTTACCAGTAACCCTGTATATTGACTAGCTTCTGCCCGCGACTTCGTACGCGGATTCTGTTGCTTATGCCAGCGACAACGGGGTCGTCTAAATTGAAGATCTGAATCACGATCAGTGGTCAGTCGCGCATCACGTTCCGCACTTGTCTCTAGAGACCTTGAAGTCGATGTGTATATATACGCTGAGAACTGAAGCGTAATTCTCTTTCCGTGAACGTCTTCGACTCGCGAGACAATGCATGACGTTCACGATCAGCGGTCAGTTGCGCATCATATTCTTCACTGGTCCCTAGAGACCTGGATGTAGATCGTAAATACGCTGAGAACGCAGGCGTGCTTCGCGATCCGAAGAGGTTTCCACGGAGCGAGTTGCAGCCGGATGTTTTCGAAGAACATCAAGTCTCTCTTGACGCTCCTTGGAAGATTCTTGGGATCTTATGTTCTTCAATCTTTTAGCTCCTTTGGAACATTGGGAAAGATTTGACCTCTTTCTAGGCACGGTTATAGTTTCATTGTGAAGATACCTGATCTATTAAAATCTAAGTGCCTGTTCCCTTGCGTTATCGGGTAGGCTACCGTGTCACGAAGATAAAATGAAAAATAAATTAAAAACTCAAATAACATAAGCCCAGAGGCATATTCATTCGATAAAATAAAAAAATAAATGGGTGTTTTGGCCAGTAGAGTCAAATTTTCAATGATATACCATCGTCATCGAAAATCAGTCCTAAAATGTTACCGCCTTCACTGCGTGGAAGTACTCCCAGCTTATGTTATTTTATAATTATACAGTGTTATTAGCGATAGCTTTGATTTCCTCATCAGATGTTTCTGATCTTCGATTTTTTTAAGTCAATAGGAAATTACCATCAGACTGAACAACTTTTGCTAAGACGTCATTCCTATATGTGTTATGGTGTAGATGGGCTCTTGGAGTTCAACAATAGGTGTTCCAGATCTTCGATTTTTATAAGTCAACAGAAAGTGCTCATCAGGTTGAACAACTTTTGCTAAAACGTCATTCCTATATATGTTATAGTGTAGCTGGGCTCTTGGAATTCCACAACAGATGTTCCAGATCTTCAATTTTTATATGTCAACAGAGAGTGGTCATCAGGCTGAACTATTTTTTCTAAGACTTCATTCCTATATATGTTATAATGTGGCTGGGCTCTTGGAGTTGCACATCAGGTGTTCCAGATCTTCAATTTTTATTTATTTATTTTATTTATTTATAACATAAAACGGCCAAGGCCAATTACATTAGTTACACGTTATACGCCAACAGTTTTTGCATTGTCTGCTGCGTGGCAATCAATAGTCTAATCACATTACATAAATGTAGTAACTATGTATACAGTAATTCAACAGTCATACGCTTATCTCACAGTACTCCAAACATACTGACAAGATCTTCTTCCATTCATCCGCGAACACATCACAGTCAGGCTTAGCATCCAAGAGAGCGTTGAGCGCAGAAAGTGTGCGAGGGACAGGAGACTGGGCTCGAGCGACGGTTCGAATTCGAGGCACAGCGAACAATCTGTGGCTCCTGTTACGGTTATAATTTATTGGTGCAAAAAGATGGAACAATTCGTCGTGCAATTCGGGAGCATCTGTTTTTCCGTGAAGGATCTTACAAAAATTTATGATTTGGTCATTTTTTCTTCTCACTTCTAGAGAATTATACCCTAAACAACCTAAAAGAAATTTCGAGGGATACATAAACGGATAATATCCATTCAAACGTTTATAGATATACCTTAGATAAGCTTTTTGAACCTTTTCTAAGAGTAAGGTGTACTTCTTTTCATGTGGGTTCCAGACGCATGCACTGGACTCCAGTTTGCTCCGAACCAGCACATTGAAAATAGATTTTATAGTGCTGATGTTACTGAAATCTTTTGCATTGCGTAGTATGAAGCCTAATCGCCTAAATGAGTCTTTTGCTACCGAAACCATGTGATCATGAAACGTTAATTTGCTATCAAATGTGACACCCAGATCCTTCAATCCAGTTGTTCTAGTAATTACATTGTTATTAATTTTATATGTAAGGGTGATAGGGTTTCTTGCTCGAGTGAAACTCATGACAAAGCATTTCGAAGAATTAAATTCCATTTTATTCTTAACGCTCCACTCCACTATCGCATCAATATCACTTTGTAGTGCAAGACAATCAGCTTCAGAATGAATTTCGGAAAAAAGTTTTAAATCATCTGCATACAATAGATTTCTGGCGTGATGAATAACTGAAGGAAGGTCGTTGATCATTATCAAGAAAAGAAGCGGTCCAAGAATTGATCCTTGACTGACTCCGGAACGAGTATGATAAAGCTTGGATTCATAAAGGCCCAGTCTGACAAACTGCTGACGATCGCGGAGGTAGTCAGCGAGGAGCCGTAAAAGACCTGGCGGAAATCCGATGGCACATAGTTTTTCTAGCAGAATATCATTATTGACCCTATCAAAAGCTTTCCGGAAGTCAAAGTATAAGACATCAACCTGTCCTCTACAGTCCATACGTTTTGATATATAGTCTACTAAGGTAAGAAGATTAGTATTTACTGATCTTTTTGCTCTGAAACCATGTTGTTCGTTACACAGATACTTTTCAACTTGGGAATAGATATAATTATGTAATATGTTTTCAAAAACTTTAGCTGGTGATGACAAAATGGCAATGGGACGGAATTCTTCTGCTAATGTTTTATTCAGGCTCTTGGGAATAGGCGTGACCCTGGAAACCTTCCACTGTGGTGGATATATTCCAGTTTTTAAGGACAGATTAAAAATATGAAATAAAGGTAAGCAAAAGTGTTTTTTACAACTTTTTAAAATTTCTGGAGGAATATTGTCTGGCCCTACGGAACTACTAAGTTTAAGTTTACCAATTCCTGACATGACATCTTGGGGAGTGAACTTAAATATATTTACATAATTACTGTTAACATTATTATCGCAAAGAGAAACTTTTTCCGCATCAAGTAGCGGAACATCTGGAAGATACACACTAGCAAAGAAATCAGCAAAGGCATCAGCTGCTTGAACACCTGAACATTTTTCACCGTTGTAGGTAACACTTGGCTCGAAACCACCTTTTGAGCGTAAGCTGGAAATATGTTGCCAGAAATTACGCGGATTGGATCTTAAATTATTTTCAATCATACTGATATACGATGCATAAGCAAGTGCCACCTGTGTTTTAAGGTTAGCTCTCAATTCTGAAAAGGTTTTATAGGCCATTGTACATTTAGTGCGCTTCCACTTAGTATGCCATTGGAGCTTGAGTTTAGTGTCCTGAATTATATCTTTGGAAAACCACACTGGATAACGCCTACTTGAAGTTTTACCTCGCCGTTTCTTTGGTACACAAGCATCAAAGATCGAATAAATTGACTCATAAAAGTACCTTGTAGCTAAACATACATCGTCGGTCTGAACAACTTTCTCCCATGTATTTTTCGAAAGTAAATCAAAAAGCATATCTCGGTTACATTTTTTGAAATTCCAGTCTTTACTGGAAATAATGTTACTAGGTTCAATGACATCAGAAATATGTCTGGATTTAATTTTAATATCAATATCTAATGGCGGGTGATAATTGTCAGGCTTAACTAAACCATCCGTGGCACTGACAAAAGTATCAATCGTGTCAGCGTTCTCTTGGACCAACACCACATCTAGCATACCTCCATTCGAATTACTCACGACATTCCTCTCATTCAGGCAACAGAAAGATAAAAAGTAGGAATAATAGTTAACAATAGACAAAGAGGCACTATTCAGATTTAAATCTCCTAAAATTACAACAGTTCCATTTAAGTCAGGTACAACACTTTCTACTTTACAAAACCAGCGCATATAGTCCGCGTCTTTAGCACTTGGTTTGATGTACACCACGCATGCGTAAATAGTACGACCACACCATGTAAAACTTGCCCACAGATCTTCACCACAGTCGGTTTCAAATTCGCGGCGCCGTCGCAACACCACAGGCGACCGTACGGCGAGTAGAACTCCCCCACACGGAGTGCCTCGGTCACGACGCAGAATACTCCAGTCTCCTGGCGATAATTCCGCGTCTTCAACCGACTCATCAAGAAATGTTTCTGTTATCGCAACGAGATTATGTTCCATCAACATTAAATTGTTTCGCCATGTAGATAGTTTGGTTTTAATACCTCTCACATTCTGGTAAAAACAATGTAAGTTTGAGAGTTTACATGCTACGAAAGGGCTGGTTGTTGGTTGATGAGCTGGGCTGGGGTTGTTTTGCGTTCTGCTTATAGAAACTAGTTGATCTTTTATAGTTCACCCAGGGTCTAATCTTGGCGTTGACCGGCCAGACATCAGCTGAGAGAAACATGTCATAGCTAGCAACTGGTACTCCTACCTTATAAGATTTGTAGTCTCCCTTTGCCGTTAACATTTCAACCGAACATGCACCTGTACTTGCTGGACACAGCTGTTGCAGGTAGTTGCGTATCTCATCAGCACCCGACGCCATATTCCACAAATGTAAGTATTTACGTGGTTCAAC
Source organism: Hyppa rectilinea (assembly GCA_951799385.1). Lineage (NCBI taxonomy): Eukaryota > Metazoa > Arthropoda > Insecta > Lepidoptera > Noctuidae > Hyppa > Hyppa rectilinea. The sequence goes on along the minus strand of OX637301.1, from coordinate 21,905,806 downwards.
TGCCTTTAGTGAGGTTACAGTTGGTCCAGCAATACCACTAATTGAAGTCATTTGTCGATGTTTCCGAGTTACAGTTGTCCATTGGGGATCAGGCACCTTGAGGGATTCATCGATAGCATCCACGTTGGTCGTTATCGCCGGGGTTGATAGGTCAAGTCTGGCAGACTGACTAAGGTCAATGACCTCAGGTTCAAGTTGAGGGCACGGGAATAACTGGGTAGTCGGTAGCGGTTTTTGTTGTTTCCGCTTCTTCTGTTTCCGTTGCTTGGACTTAACTTGGTTATTTGCAACTTCGTTCAGGGTAGGACTGCTGTCAGTTGGTGTAGGCGGCTCAGTACAGAGTGTAGCGACGCTAAGAGAGTCCGATCTGATGTTGGTGAGTAACTCAAGCTTTTCTTTCAGGAAATCTATAAGAGACACATGACTCTCCAATTTTACCTCATACCTCGCAAGCAAAGATACTGCATTTGTAAGCTGTTGTTTTAAATCATGCATTTCTTGTTTTAAGCTATTTATTTCAAGTGAAAGTGAAAGTTCGTGCGAAATTTTATTCTCTATGGGGTGTTCAACCATACCAATTGAATTGCTTTGTCTGAATGCAATGTTAGACAGAGTAGATGTATCAACTGACGGGAGACTGTCATCACTACTTCTTTTAATTGTGCAGCAGCATTCGGGGCAAACCCATGTATTGGTTTCCTGTGATAGGGTTGTTTTACCCATGCATAATAAATGGTATGTTTTATTGCACTCACTCAAAGAACATTTCAAAAATTCTTCCTTATCAATAATACAACCATAGCATGCAGCGCACTCCATTTTTGAGCAAATTAATATATTTAACACGTAACTATTTGACAGTAATATTATTTAAAATTAAAGAGTTCAAAATTGCACTGATAAGCGACAAAGTTCGTAAGCTGCATTCAAAACATTCATAAAAAACATGCAAAAAGTTTTACACTTCGTCGGTCGCGAACCACAGTACACTCGCACGGCAGGCGTTCGTTCACCAACAGGGCTATATTTGTTGACACGAAAGGAGTCCAAATTATAGATGTGCTCATTGACTTTTTTAAAAGTTCGTTAGGACGCCAACTGTTTGGAATTTATTTAAAAAACCGACGCGTATGTTTAATATTTGTTTACTTTATTATTGTTTAATTTAACGAATGGGTACTATTGCACTTTAACTGTTTATGAAGGTGAGTGGTTAATATTCTGTTTTTTTTTTTATTGTTTGTTAGTTTTATCAACACAAACACATTAAATTCGATATTGTTTACACTTCACAACTCAAAGATGATTTACGATGTTGAATGTGTGAGTTCGGTTGAGATAACAATTTTGCTCAATATTTGCACTGCCTAGTTCATTTTAGTATTACACTTAACACGCAACTATCACTTTAAACATTTTTAATAATTAAATTACACGGAGCAAATTATTTACGTGACGGCACCGCCATCTACACGTCAATTTGTGTGATTATATGTCAACAGAGAGTGGTCATCATGCTGAACAACTTTTGCTAAGACTTCATTCCTATATATGTTATAGTGTGGCTGGGCTCTTGGAGTTGCACATCAGGTGTTCCAGATCTTCAAATTAATTCTCTCAGCAGAAAATGCTTAACACGTGGAACAATTATTGCTATGGTACCATTTTTGTATCTCTTATAGTTTAGCTGGTCTGTTGCGGTTCTGCATCAGCTGTTCAAGTTACTGAACGCACGTATCCTGGGATACGTGCGTTCGCTACGAATAACTGAATCCATAATGCAGTGGCGCGTTTTTTTTTTTTTTGGTATTGGTATCTTGCAGTTCAACCATAGAGTTGTCTACTGCTTAACCGGGCTTGCCTGTGGATGCCACAAAAGAATTGCAGCCTCCAGCCAGGGCTTAAAAAATAAACTTACAAACTAAACGACTACACGCTAAGGCACCTCCTGTGGGATACGGAACTCAGCTTAGGGCGTCGCTGGGAGAGGACATCAAGGGACAGCTGGATCGGGGTATTTAAAACTACTGGCTCAGCGGCAACGCGTGTTGGCTCGAGCAAGGGTCGGGGGGGTAGGGATGTGCAGGGTCGTCGCGACGGGCCTCGACGGCGAGGACGGAACGACGGAAATCTGTGCTTGTAAGGTTTCCTAACAGTACTGGTGGCCTCCTGGAGGAGAGTGGTGGCATCATCGGGGGCAATGAGGGTATGCCGTGGATGGCGAACCTTACTGATGCGGGACGGGGTGTATCGGGAGGCGGCCGCAATCAGGGGATTGCGGTGCTCTATAGCAGTGTCAAAGAAACGTTTCGAGAGGCGTTTCATGAACTGCTGAACTGTGGGGCCAGCGGCGCGGCTCTCAGCGCGCTTTATATAGCCACAGACGCGCAGGCGCGAGGCGTGTACGTTCTCTGATAGAATATCTTAACAAAATGTTCACCGTGATTCTTTAAATTGACATAACTTTTTTATTTATGAACCGATTGACATTAAATAAGCACTAAATGTTAAGTGAAGCTTACTACAATATATTAGTGAAAACCGCATCTAAATCGATTAAGCCGTTTCTGATATTAGCGTGCACAAACACGCAGACAAACAGACAAACCGACAAACAGACAAAAAAAAATAATTACAATTTCGGGTTCGGCATCGATATAATAACAACCCCTGCTACTTATTTTTTTTTATTTATTTCCATTGTACAGACACGACTTTTCTACAATTTTATTATATGTATAGATAGATATAGATAGATAGATGATCGATATGTTTTGACGGTTCTACTTACTGCAAACTATTCTACTCCTGTGTGCGTAACGACATATATTATTATGATGATGATTTGATGATTGAGATGCATTTTAGGATTTTAATTAAAGAACTCGTCAATAGTAAAGTTTTAATAAAACAATTAGAATCTATTATACAAAATTGATAGTTATCTGCCCGAATAAGAGTAAGGTGTGCGCCGCCGGATGCTGAAATGAGCACCTGGCCACGCTGTACAATCACCAATCAGGTAGATCACTCCGGGCTGGCCGGGAGGGTGTAAGTTTGCAGATGCTAACAGAGGCAGCCAGTAAAACCACCACACCGTTTGATTGCTGTCTTGTAGACAGCGATCAAGAGCTTCGATTGCGTGTTTGTGTGACATAGGTAGTGCACTCGTCCCACACGATCAGCTTGCACTGTTGAACCAGGATATCACGCTGATTTTACTGATGTTGCACGCTGGGGTTTCGTCGCTCTCCAGATTAAGAGGTAATTTAAAGACTAAACGTCCCGTCAGTCCACCAATTAGCAATATTGTAGTGATTCCAGAGGAAGTCACAGCTTGATGCAACATTATGGTCCTAGTGTTTTTCGCTAAGCAAAAAAGTATTGCCTGTGAAAAGCCCGCATTCACCATTCTTGTAATATTTTGTGATAAATCTCTTTCTGCTCGGGTTGCAGACGTGGCACAGTTTCGCACCCGTGAGCGTCTAATACGGTGGTATGGTAGCTTAGCTCTATTAAGGAGTGGCTACAGAGGTTCATCGGGTGTCTTCACCGGATGTATCGGGAGGTTCTTGCACACCATTGCGAGCATCGCCCGGAGGACATAGTGGAGCATAAGGTGGAGGTCTGCCCCGTTTAAGTGGAGCACCGCATTGTTCTCGTAGCGGCGATCGGCAGCGGCGACTACCTCTCGCGTATGGCCCTGGTTCAATCTATGATCCAGAGCAAGAGGGACTGGGAGGCAGACACCGTTTTCTGCGAAGCAGTTATGCTAGGTAGCGGGATGGTTGAGGCACAGAGCCTCACGTCCCGGCCGTCACGGTAGACGCTCCGCCGCCGGCCGATCAGGACCAGACTCATGCCGGACGACGCTTTTCGTGGTCCGCGCGCGCCTCAAAGAGATGTCAGCATTAAGAAAGGGGCCCGTTAGGGCCGAAGCCTACCAGGTCAGCGGAATTGTCTGAAAGGGTTAGTGCTTCTCCGGAATATAATGGGCTAAGGAAGGAACATGGATGGGTTATAGTCAGTAACAGACTGACGCTCCTTTCCGCTCCACCTAGAGCGGGAAGTCAGGACATTTGATGATTTCACTCCAACAAAAAAAAAAAGCTCTGATCAAATCTTTTGACAGCTCTCCTTCACGCCGTGGACTCGGCGATGGCGCGTCATTGCCTGGACCCTCTGGAGTCCTTCCTGCGCTCTGCGCACCGCCGACTAATAGTGTGCATTTAATGGCGCCCTATTCATATCAATTTTATCGTGATAACTTTTTAAATATTCGTCCAAATTGCTTAGTGTAAAAGACAAAGTTTATCTTCATTAAATACCAAACGTGTTATATGTATTCAATTCGATAAGAATTAACTGAGTACTCTAAAATGTGCATTGTAAAAAAAGTATCAAATTGAAATGTATTTATGGCTCACTATTTTGTATATAATGGCTTGCACATAATAGGTAGACATATGCTGTCGCGGACTTTTATATAGAACTTTTTAAGACAAACAGTCCCACAATACATTACCTTCGTGTAACTCTTACGGTTTAGGCAGCGCACGCCAAGATAGCTCTCAGAGGGCAGGAATTTTGCCGACTTACATGATACTTATCATTATATTATGGCCAAATCACGCAAAGTCTATGTAAATTGTAGCCTATGTGTTATTCTGATATATAAGCTAGATTATTGGAAAGTTTCATCGAGATCTGTTCAGCCGTTTTGGCCCAAAAAAGGAACAAACATCCATCCATCCATCCATCCATCCATCCTCACAAACTTTCGCATTTATAATATTAGTAGGATTTATTTATTTTAACTTTTCGCACACAATAAAGGTACAAAGGCGGATTTAATGCCTTAGGCATTCTCTACTAGTCAACCAAGGGTGGTAAAGAGAATAGATAGTAAGTAGGTGCTTTAAAGAGTAGGAACATATAAAACATTGAGACTTTTGAATAAAATGGGTTCATAAATAGGTTAAAACCTTATAATAACTGTTTATACTATAATAACCAAAATAACCAATATAAAAGATAATATAGGTGAACCATTCCGCATTAATAATAATCACATAATTCTATATGTATCATAGATGCATCGTGAACGGGTTCAGATTAGTTGTTTTATAAGACATACATGGATACACCAAAACATTTGTAATGAACTTCTATCCCCTCCGCTCCCACTTTCGTGGTTCTCAGTAAAGCTTAGGCACAAACAACATTTCTTATCTTCGAGCTCTGTTTAGTTTCCAATTCTCATTTACTTAATTGCATCTAATAAATACTTTACATGCCATTACCTACCGATAGCTCTTTATGCCGGAATCTGCAATTTATTGGCTCAGTAGGAACGCGGGCAGTAGCCGTCTGAAGGATTAAGCTGGAGGTACACGCCACGCAAGCTTTGATATCCTAGTAGGTACCTGCTACAGAATAGCTACTCCAACTTATTAAAATGTCACACCACTTAAAAAGTTAATATAAAAACAAACGAGTTGATGATTGCTGGCTTCGAAACATGGATCGGAGAAGCTTAAATTGATTCAAGGCCCGGTGGCACGACTAATACTGCAATAAATAATCACTCATGTAGAATTACGCATCCGGGCGGACACCGGGCGGCAAGGGGCAGCTCACAGTCTGTGAGCGCCATGCCTGCATACTGGTAGTTGAGCTCAAGCCTTAATACTTACCTACTACGCCAACTCAATTGTGTTGAAGGGTACTTGTGCGGGCGGTTACACAGTGATTGGAATTATGTTAAAAACTGTATGATAGCTAATTGTATTCCTATGTGCTGGTCATTTTACACGTATGACCATATGGTATAGATGATATTCGACCAACATTACATCAGTTATGGTAAGAAAATTAAAAATCTTCTATTGAAGTTACCCTCTCGTGTGGCATCGTACACAAAACAATTTTATGAAAGCGTAATGATATGCATAAATGGCACAAGACACGGGCGAGCGCGTCGACTTAACAAGGTTAATCTGTCGCCTCGGAGGGCGCTGCCGGCGCGCCTCAATCCGCTCTCAACTAGTACTACAAAAGGCTACTTATTTAGCACGTTGCTCCCGTAACTACGGTGCGGGTACGGTGCGGGCGCGGTGCGGGCGGCGCGTGCCAACCGGTTTAACCGGCGAGTGTGTTGGGGCATTTCCTTGCGGTAAAAACATTTTCGAAATTTTCGTGTGACGTGCGACTTGAAAGGAATTTATAAGAACCGGATTAAATGATGCTTGATGTATGCCTTCATCTAATTAGGAAGCTGGACGACTACTGAGAGTGAAATTGGGATGGGTCATGCTGTTGATCTACATATATTCATTTGACGGGTTTTGAGGAATGTATAAGAGTTCAAGTGCGGTGGTGGTTACAGCACTGTTATTACACTGTGGTTACAGCATCTTATAAATTATGTTAATCTCTGCCCCACATACATCTTTAGCACACTTATCCTCTAGAATATGCTTTATAATGAACTCCCGCGAGTTCGTTTCGCTTCCAAAACGGAATAATAAACATAACAGCAGTTACAGTCGCATCATTTATTATGAGGACGCTGCGACATTATATTCGTTCGTTCGTTGAACTTGGCTATTTGTATAAAGTGGTAGGGGTAGTGGTGGTACCTTTAAAATAGTCAGATGAATGTTTAGTCTGGAAAAGCTACTTTCGTGTCTATTCATGAAAGAAAGCCGCAACCGCCACTTCTCCACTAACTCGTCGAAGACTTCAGATGACCACAGTCACGATTGACGCTGCTGATCATTAGTCAGACAAAAAGGAAACGAAACCAAGAGTGCTCGAAATCAATGAACATTATCTAAATAAGTAATTTATCCCAATTGCGTTTATGGAGGTGGCACAAAAGAAACCCATTAAGACACCGGTAAACACCTGAAGGCATTTCTCGACGAAATCACCTTCCGCGCGTTTGGATGAGACGATATACCCCCTTCGATCCTCGCGACCCCCGGCGTCGCTTTAGGGCCGCAGGGTAACACTTTCTCTAAGAAAATTAAAATTAAATTAAAAGTGTTTATTTGACCCAAAACAATTTCACAAATGGAACAATTCAATTTCAATGGAATTCCCTGGCACCTGCGCTAGTAAAACTGTGTTGAAGGAGCCAGTTTCTAAGATCGGTGATATTAATTAAAGAAGGCTTGTGATAAATGGGTTTGCCCTATGAATTGCAAAACCGTATTTCACACTACTGAAATAACATTCTATTCCCAAAATAAGGATAGGTAAGTACGTATATACGAAATTTTTCGTGCCGTAGCAGGTAAGTAAGTGATAGTGTCACTCACACGACAACATTCTTCCTGTTTATCTCCCAGGAAGCTCTCTTTACCTCCGCTCAAATAGAAGAAACAAAAGCAACACGTAGCAAATTCATTGTCATGAATAATCGATCTCCGTAAAAACAAACACCCTATTGCCGTAATATTATTAGAAGTATCGCTCGCAGTGTTGATTAGTTAAATAGAAAATTTCCTTAAAGGAACATAAATGTTTTATGAACCAATTTTGTTCAGTTTAATTAAGGCTGGGTGGTGGCGAGGCGGTGTAGGCCCCCTTGTCAACTGTCGCAGGAGCGCGCTGGTACGGCGGCGGCGGCGACTTACAAAAGCAAAATATTTTACAAAGAGCCTTTTAACAGAGTACACTTGTTCAAAATACGGATAAATACTAGAGCAGTGTTAGCGCGTTATATAGAAGTTACATATTGCATGAAATAGCACTCTCTTTACAAGCTATTTGCAAGGGTTATTCAGATGAGGTGCGACAACTAAGTCTTAAATCGGACGATGTGAGATTTCTGTTTTAAGTTGATAAAACTCAGTGCTCAACAAAAATGTACGTTCACGGAAATGCGGTGGAAAAGAATGGGCTCGCCGTGAGTTACAGAAACAAATGTCCCGGTTTTCAATCAATTCCTTCCCTCCATAGAAAACTTACAAAAAAGCCCTCCCTTAACGTAGATATAATAGAAAAGCACCTACACATTAATATATTTCCGGCTCATATTCCGGGCGAGTCAAGTCCACTCAGTGACAGTGAGCCCGGAGCGCGTCTGGGATCGGTTACAAGGTGTGAGTTGTAACAAAATGTTCTGCGCAACTACGTGTATCCTCCGCGCGGCTGTAGTAGTGTGTACATAAGCCGCAAAAGGTCACGAAAACAAACTAAATGTTATGACAGCCAAATTAAAAGTAGACGACAACACAAACGTGATATTTTTTATAATAATAACTTTATATAACTTTTTTTCAGGGGTTATATAAGGTAAGTGCACCTCTTCGGACGCCTGACAACTCAAGAATTCCAATAATAAAAATAATTATATTTTTGGGAATTTTGATTCTCTAAGCCCGCGCTTTGTTGCCAAACAGTTGTTCGCAAGGTGTGTATTGACGTGTGCTACCTGCTCGGTGAGCTGTGTGTATAGGTAGCTCAGGAACAATGCATCAGTTTGTAATACTATTTGTGCACGTTCGTACGTATCACTCACTTGCACCAATTGTACCACTTCCTATGAACAGTGTAAGTGGGCACAACGAGCTAATTCCTTTATTAATATTAAATCATACCTTTTGTTGCGGTGGAGCTTGACTCCTCCGCAACAAAAGGTTTGATTTAAAATCTTAAAGACCGCATTATACATATCATGCCAGCCTGAACGCGTGTGTATTGCCTCTGGGTGATTTTATGCTGAGACCTCGTCGTCTAGAAATAACCTCATAATAATATCCGTTTCACACAAAGACAGGGAGAAGTCTTACTTTCTATTGAGCAAACACGAACTTGGTATTATAGAGCATCGTCGTCTCACTAATCCTATAGACCGCAACAAGGAACTCACTCTGTCCAGCGGATTAGTGACCAGTATCGAGCTGAACATTATTCACACGGGGGCTTTAATGTGATCAATAGTGGACGAGTCCATTCAAAATGTGAAGAAAAACCTCTACCAGAATCAAACAGACTCAAAGCACACTCGTGGTAAAAACAGCGCAGTTATGTTGCTACTTACATTCATGGTGCTCTAAACTTCGAAAATCCGCTTATCCCATAAAACAAAAAATATCGTGCAAGTGTGTTCACAAGAATCCTGATACCGTGCAGCCACTGTACATTGTTATACCAAGAAGAGAGAAATTGAGTGCTTTGTTAATCTTTTTATTGGAGTATGTATACGGTCAGAATTTTGTTTTCTATTGTAGAACTGTACGCACCTGATACACTACCTTGCGACACTCCTGTATTGTTGCTTAATGTTAGACTTACATAATGTTTCTTATCTATTTGCATTTTTTTCAGTAATTACTGAGTCATATTTAAAAGATAACTTAGCGACCACTTCAATGCCAGGCCGCGAACACCATACTTTAATAGTAAACCAATGTAAAGTGTGTTTACACGCTCGGAGCAAGAAGTAATAAGGCTTTTACCGGACAATTCTACTTGCGTGAGAAAATAAACATCCGATACATTTTGTGCTGTTACCTCGCAGCTAAAGGAACTCCATTCAGGTTATTACGAACTCAGCGATCGCCACGACTCCAAGAAATCGGTCCGAAAATTGAATTCCAATAATTGTGTTTGGAATGGGAAAAATCTCGAATGATAACGTTCTTTTCAACTCGAACAAGGATTTAGTGAACAAAACAAATAATCGTGAAAATAATTCCACAGATACTGGCAGCACTTGCAGCGAGCTGCGAGTGCGCGGCGAGCGGGGCGGAGGCGGGGGGGCGGAGCCGGGCGGGGCGGTCATCTCTTGCGAAATTTGCTTGTCTTGCAAGTGTGTGTTGCAGAATTATGCGGACGATTTTCTCAGTTTGTTTGTTCAGCTTTCAAGTAAAACTATGAAAGCAATCTGTTAAATTTAGCGCACAATTTTCCCCGTTTAATGTCGTATTGTTTCTGTGTGGTGTCTTCTTTTTTTGCAAGTTTCATTAGAAGTGAGTGAGAGTTTGAGGAACTTATTAAGTTATATATAACTTTAAGTAAGAAATCTATGGAAAGTCTTTCACGTACGATAGCGTCTTTTAAAACTACCTATCATTGTCTGCCATACGTACTTCCTTGCTAACTGTGTTATAATTACGTAGACAGCCCGTCACACGCTTGTACTCCTAGTAGGTTCCCGAACACCATCGATGTTTATTGTAACAAAACGAACTGAAATGGATACCTTGATTCATTTAACTGAGAGATTTATCCTCCGCATAGTTGAATCCTCCTTCCTCGAAGTAGTTTTAGCAGATATATGCAATTGTAAAACTTCACAATTAATAGTGTTTCTGTTTGTTTCAATTCCCTGCCAGCGCAACTCAAGCTCAATTGAAATAGCTCGTTTAATAAAGCTACGTAACCGTGCCATCTATCCAAGTAACATGCAATAAAAATTAATGTCCGCAATCACACGGACGCAAATGATATTTGTGTTGTAACGAGCACAAGATTGGCACACCGCGCACTAACTGCTCTTATTTGCGGGCGGTTGGGAAGCCGCCACTGAATATTATGAGAAAATGTCCGTAGGTTTATCTAAGTACTTATGCGTTTCCGGTGCCTATTGTGATATTCAATGATAGAAGAAATGTTATATGTATAGGCTCCTAATCCATACATTTGGCAGACATACATTGACTTTCACATAATTTTGTATGAGATACAACAACAACAACGTAACTACCCATAATAAGATAAGTGTTTTGCTTCCAACGAAACAGCAGCACAGTATGAACGAAATATAATCAAGTTAATGGTATGCGTCCTACCGCATAAGATAATACCGCAGCGCTCAGGCGCGGTATTATACGTCGCAGGAAACGTCTCGTGTACACCACGCAGAGAGCGGGCCGCTGCCGCCGCCGAGCACTCCGCATTCCGAGCAAATGTCTCGAGAGACGCCGCCAAGCGTGTCGCGATACTTAAAACGTTTTGAAAGGAAATTATGGATATACCTGTAATGTTCTCCGAAAAGGTACGGTATTTTCAAGTAAGGTCCTTCTGCTCGCGACTAAGCCTGCATAAGTTTGAAATAATGGTTACACATCGAAACTTTCAATTAATTTCGACAGTTTATTTATGCTCCATCTACATGAACAAGAATTTACTATTCAAAGACGTGATGCCAAATAAGAACAAACAAGTTCTCACATAGAGCAAGTCATTTGAAGTGCTGTTCAGATGCGCGCGAACAAAGAGTTGCATACAAACAACGCAACAGCAATTACGTCCGTGTTCGTACGACTACGTGTGACTGTGTACTATCTGCGACGTGAGAGTCCGTACGTCATTATTGTGCATCGCACTTTAATCGCACGATGATCATTTACATACCGTAGAGTAGGCCAAAATGTAGCTCTGTCTCTGGATCACTATCGATGGGACAAATATTGAGGATAAAGGGAATACGTTGGCACCCTCCACAATAATAATAATAATAATAATAAATGTTTATTGCATCAACTAAAAGCAAGCACCCAAGCACAAGTTAAATCTTACTTTGGGTGCCAGAGTTCATCGAAAACACTTACGCTGTTCTAAAGCATAGTTGCTAAAATTTAATTGTTTATGTACAATGTAAAACTAATCAATATCTTTTTTTAGTTGATATTCTAAGTGAACAAAGAATTTCGAGTGAATAATTCAGGCTCTTTAATTTGCTAATAATATAAATCATAATACAATTTTAAGCAAAGTATCCTTCTCGAAATAGCTGTTTTATACAAATAATAACATAATACCTCCCATTATCACTCCTGAAGATCCTTTATGGGTATTACTGTGATAATCTTCTCATCATAATGGACCGCAATATCTACTGGTACCTATATAATAGAATTCATACACAGCTCCGGCTTATATCTACGACATGTTTAATAAAGTACGTCCCACGGACGGGACGGATGAATGACGCACCTGTTGTTATATCACAAAGGAAAAATTATGGGCTCTGAGACGCATTGTTCGCGACGAATAATGAGAGCTAATGTTAATAATGCCGTGTCCTTGCGCTGCGACACGCGGCATGCGACGGAACACGACACGACTCTCGTCTTAAGTTCTCTCAAAATACGGAAACAAAATATTATTATGTTGGCTCCGAAGTTAATTGAATGAGAACACGGATTACTGTTGTATCAGTAATGTAATGAGTTTTCAGAACGAATGAATATTAAAAAAAGCTCTTATCCACAGCCGAGCACCATTGTGTTCGCCAGTCTCAGACATAAAATGACGCAATGTATAACGAACAACATTGAATTACCACTTTTCAGTATAAACCGCAGCGTCCTTATGAATACCTGGTACTCCATACACGGATATGCGAGGGGAATAAACCTCTTCCCGTTTTGTAACGAGGCCGAGTTCTTGGAAACTCCTTATTATAATATCAAACAAGTAAGTTCACTTGAACGTTCGGATATTTTTTGCTTCTGTATATTTTGACATGAGAGTGTTCTAGAGGTTTAAAATACGAAATATGATAATGTTGTTTACTGTTGTTACTTTGTTATCATTAAAAGTTATTAATGCGCGAAGTTTTAACAATTTTCACTCGTTAGAGATCTGAAACGGAAGAAAACTTGCAAAATGATGCGAGTGACTTCCACCATTCTGCTGCCCCATTTGCATACTCATATAGGTTCGGCGCAATATGTACCTTTCTTAGTCCTCTATTAGTTGCCCTGTCGGTATCAACCCCCTTTCGAGCCATATTATCTTTCGCAAGGCCTATCAATCATTTCTTTGGTCTTCCTCTCGGTACATAGCGTTCGCCATTCATACTCAAAACTTTCTTCACGACATTTTCCTCATTTCTCGCATCACATGTCCATACAATGATAACCAATTTCCACACATCTTTTTAGCTATCGGTGTCAATATCACACTTTCTTTTATATGTTCACTAGCTGACCCGACAAACGTTGTCCTGTCTTATTTATGATACTTACCCTACCTAACTACCCTACCTAACTACCCTACCTACCTACCCTACCTACCCTACCTACCCTACCTACCCTACCTACCCTACCTACCCTACCTACCCTACCTACCCTACCTACCCTACCTACCCTACCTACCCTACCTACCCTACCTACCCTACCTACCCTACCTACCCTACCTACCCTACCTACCCTACCTACCCTACCTACCCTACCTACCCTACCTACCCTACCTACCCTACCTACCCTACCTACCCTACCTACCCTACCTACCCTACCTACCCTACCTACCCTACCTACCCTACCTACCCTACCTACCCTACCTACCCTACCTACCCTACCTACCCTACCTACCCTACCTACCCTACCTACCCTACCTACCCTACCTACCCTACCTACCCTACCTACCCTACCTACCCTACCTACCCTACCTACCCTACCTACCCTACCTACCCTACCTACCCTACCTACCCTACCTACCCTACCTACCCTACCTACCCTACCTACCCTACCTACCCTACCTACCCTACCTACCCTACCTACCCTACCTACCCTACCTACCCTACCTACCCTACCTACCCTACCTACCCTACCTACCCTACCTACCCTACCTACCCTACCTACCCTACCTACCCTACCTACCCTACCTACCCTACCTACCCTACCTACCCTACCTACCCTACCTACCCTACCTACCCTACCTACCCTACCTACCCTACCTACCCTACCTACCCTACCTACCCTACCTACCCTACCTACCCTACCTACCCTACCTACCCTACCTACCCTACCTACCCTACCTACCCTACCTACCCTACCTACCCTACCTACCCTACCTACCCTACCTACCCTACCTACCCACCCTACCCACCCTACCTACCCTACCTACCCTACCTACCCTACCTACCCTACTTACCCTACCTACCAGCCCTGGATTTACCCTAGGGGCAGTCGGGGCGAGTGCCCAGGGCGGCAAATTTTTTAGGGCGGCAAAATTTTGAAAGTGCAAAAAGTTTTTTTTTGTCTTATCGATTGCTCAATATAAATTAATTAATTTTTTGAATTAATAATTTTCTGTTTAATTGATAATTCAAGAAATTCAATTCATCTATTATTTGTGTATTATAATTTTGGCACTTTTATTAAAAATTAATAGAGTCTGGCAAATGAAAATAGACACTCGAATTATTTGAACCTCCTCCTATTGTATTTGATTATCGATGTTTCAGCAACCAATGATCGAGAGAGAGAAAGTTAAAGGTGGGATTCAAGAACATATTATTTTTTGAAAATTTAAAAAAAAACTCTGTTTTTTTTTTATTATGAGCTTTTCAGAGTAAAAAAGCGTAATTCTTTAATTTTTTTTTCGAATTCGATCGAGTAAAACAAAAAAAGTCTGCCTGGATTAATTTGGCTCCTAGGGTATTTGTGGAGTCGCGATGGGGAATGGAACCGGCGAGAGATGTCGTGCGGTGTCCCGCAGGGATCGGTTCTGGGGCCATTCCTGTGGGACATCGGTTACGACTGGGTGCTGCGGGCCGACCTCCCTGACGGCGTCAGCGTAGTTTGCTACGCTGACGACACGCTGGTCCTGGCGCAGAGGAGGTCGCATCAGGCGGCGGCCGACGCGATGACACGCGGGGTTGCGACAGTCGTTGAAGAAAGAAAGGTCCTCCCGTCCCAGCCGCCGCGGGAGACGCCCCGGGCGTCGGGAGCCACGCACCAAGCCCGTGACGAACGGCGTGTATATGTTCCACGCGCGCCTCAAAGAGATGTCAGCATATGAAGGGGCCCCTCAGGGCCAAGCCTGCCGGGTAAGCGGGATTGTCCGAAAGGGTTACCGCTACTACCCCGGAACATAAAGGGCTACGGAAGGAACATGGATGGGTTTTAGTCAGTAAGAGTCTGACACTCCCTTCCGCTCCACCCAGAGCGGGAGCAGTCATTGGATGATTTCACAGCCTTAAAAAAAAAAAGCGTCTTTGTATATTAAACTATAAAAGGCACACTTAATATTATTGGTTGCCTTAATATTTTCGATCCAGCGCTTGATTTTCTAAAAAACCACCATAAGCCCTTTTTTGTTGCACTTTCAAATCAATGTGGCAAAAAGAACATTTTTTTTTTCGAAAAAGCAATGGCTATGGTCTTTAAATATATTCATTCAAGTTCTTAAAACCCACCTTTAATTTTCTGCAAATCGATATCTCAGCGAGAGGTGGACGTATCAAGGTGTATAAAAAAACCAAATAAACAAAGTATCCGAACCTTATAGTGGTTCAGAAAAAAAATTACCACACCCGAAAAAAATTAAAAAAGTGTTTTTTTTTTGTTTCTAAGATTATTCAAAAACCGCTGACGCTACAAAATTTTAAGTTATTCAAAAGTTGTTAGACACTTGTACAATTTCCTTTTTTTCATTTCCTGTACGACCATTTCTCTCGTAGTTAAGGCCTGTTGAAAATTGCCCAAAAATCCCTTAATTTGTTCCAGTAGTGTATAAGTTTAAGTAAAATTCCAGTATTGGGGCGGATTTTTTTCCGGTGCCCAGGGGCGGCATTAAGGTTAAATCCGGCCCTGCTACCTACCCTACCTACCCTACCTACCCTACCTACCCTGCCTACCCTGCCTACCCTGCCTACCCTGCCTACCCTGCCTACCCTGCCTACCCTGCCTACCCTGCCTACCCTGCCTACCCTGCCTACCCTACCTACCCTACCTACCCTACCTACCCTACCTACCCTACCTACCCTACCTACCCTACCTACCCTACCTACCCTACCTACCCTACCTACCCTACCTACCCTACCTACCCTACCTACCCTACCTACCCTACCTACCCTACCTACCCTACCTACCCTACCTACCCTACCTACCCTACCTACCCTACCTACCCTACCTACCCTACCTACCCTACCTACCCTACCTACCCTACCTACCCTACCTACCCTACCTACCCTACCTACCCTACCTACCCTACCTACCCTACCTACCCTACCTACCCTACCTACCTTATGACCCTATGACCGTCTCCTGGTTCTAAGCTACCTCCCCACTAATTTTCAGCCAAATCGGTTCAGCCATTTCTGAGTTATAGATAGTGTAACTAACACGACTTTCTTTTATATCTATAGTTTTCTTACTCTATCCATTCGTATCACACCAGACATCCCTCGGAGAGCAACCATGACATAGACACAGTTTAAACCATGAAACATAATTTTGTTACAAACCTATAAATTCAAGAGAGTTGCCCACGTAAGCTGCCACGACTTTGTTTAAGCAGCCTGGTATGAACCTGCCATAGTTTTCAAACACGATGTATAATACCTTGCTAAAAAACAAGTGAGATTCATATTTATAACCGCGCGAGTTGGATCGCGCGCTCGCCGGCGCGGACGCGATCCGATTAGGTAGCCGTCGGGGCGTCGCCCGAGCGGTAATCTGCGCGCGCTAACGACGCTCATCGCATTACTGTACTCACGAGATTATATTATTATAGTAATGTTATAATAGCATTAAATGTGTCTCGCAGACTATTGGAACAAGGATGATGCAGATAGATTTTTATATGGGAAGTTTTCAATTTCTGTCTAAGAACTAATAAAATTATGTGTGACTTGTGGTTGAAGTCCTGAGAATCCACTGAGATTTTACACATACACTACTTTCTATAGCAGACCACTAAAAAGGAATGATTTTTTTGTTAAACGAAACAATACAACAACAAGACTAATAAAACAACATGGCAGCAGCCTTTTCATATCATAAAAAACGTTTATTTAATTTCACGTCAAAGGTATTTGGTAACCTAAAACTGTCTTTGCAATAATCCGCTCATACACGAAAATAATAATTTATCTCTACAATATTATTAAATGTTATTTCAAAACAAGGCTCCATTGTTTAAAATACATCTGTAAACCGTTAATGACACAAAAGCCCTTATCAAAGACCTTTGCTAACTTGTTTAATTTGTTTATTAACTTGGAACCTTCAGCGTCACAAAGTTACAGCTACTCTGCCACAGCACAGGCTCGTACAGAAGGTTCACTTCATTCAAGCGCGTCGGACTGAGCACGTTGACTAACATAATTTATGTTGCATTTGCACAGAGCATGTATAACTTGTAAGGCATTATAGCTTAAATCACAGTAGTTAATCTGTGTGATTTTCTCGGGAACATCTAGGTTATAGTTGGCTGATGATAGTAGATAAGTCGCTTTTGGTAAGTTTGTTTTTAATAGGTGGGCTATCTGATAGGCAACTTATCTGAGAATGAGTCAGCTGTCAGAGCTTTCTTTGTGGTTTTCTCATTTACTTGGGAAGCTGATCGTTTTCCTTCAACTTCATTATTGTTACCAAATTGTACGTATCGAGGCTTCTGTAATGGGTGTTAGTGTTCCAGTGTCAGTATCGTACTGGAGCCACCACTTGTGACGTCACAGATCCCGACCTTGTGAGATTTAATCGCGAGTTTTTAATTTTAGTTGTTAACGAGTTTCAAGAGAATTACTCACGGCTTGTTGCAGAAGTTTAAAACTCGCTTTGATATTATAGCTATTAGAAAGGTAATTACCCTTGTACATTAATATTCATACCATGATTAGTGCTCCTTGTGATCTGTTAATAACGTTGCCACGCTAACGCAAAAAAAGCCACCAATACCTACTTGATTGTTTAAAAGTTTGTATTTAAGCTAAGTACCAGTGCTTCCTTACTTTCAGGTAGTCAATCATATATTTACATCGTGTACAGCCTTTTTAGTCTGTATTTATTACAGTTGAAAACATAAATGGCGAATAAACACAGTGGCAGTGTTTCGCAGCTTCTGCAGTAAAATATTTTCGTCAATAATCCCGGGTTTAAATCATCACGCTGGCGCGGCGGCAATAAGCCTTGTTTCATTCATCCGCGAAATATCGACAATGATAAAAACGACGATTATGCCAAATAATGGTCGCGCGGACGCCTCACAGGCCCTCAGCCGCTCCGTCAACACCAACTGCAACACGCCGCATGTTACACGGAATTATTTAAGACAGCTGCCGAAGACTTCATATGTGAGTAACTACTATGTACCTAATATAAAGCCACCATTTACTGGGTACGTCTTCCATTGACTTGTATGTGCTTTGGCGGCTGAGAGTATGCCATGCTCACTTTAATGTCTCGCTGATGGTGGCGTGTGTGTTGGATCACTTAGCTCCCTTCAAAATGGTTGAGCTGAATGGTGCTAATCCATGCGTCATGTTCGTGAACGGGCGCTGTCAGTAGAGACTGGTCATCTCTTAGCAGCCATGGCTTGTTTTAATTTATTTTTTGAACTTTTTTTTTGTTACATCTTTTATATCGGATGCTTTCACCGTTCTGCATCGTTCTCACATGTATATTAATAATATGAATTATGTAACCAATATTTTGTAACCATATTTTGTTTAAAAGAGTGTCCATGGAGTTTCTTGCCCGTTCTTCTCCATAGGTACCTACTGCTTTGGAATGGGCAACTAGCTTCATCTTTCTGACTGACCGACCCCTTGACAATTCAAAAGTGCCGGTAATTGGTTTATTTGGAATAAATACTTTGAGTTTTGAGTTTTGAGTGGGGCCTTGCCACTACCGTGGCGTGCCCACTTAAGCAGCCTGCGTGGCTAACCACGAGAACAAGCTGAGCACGCCACGCACCAGCAACGTAATGAAGGCAATTAATTGCTTTTTTAAGCCTTTTACCATCCAATTTGACACGGTTTTTATCTGAAATAATATATTTTAGTAACCACAGATTCACCAGTATGAAAATCTATTAACTTGTCGGAGCCATAGTATACGTATTCATAATCATTTTATAAGTTAAACGCAGTGAAAACAAAAAGAAACAAAACGTTCATGTAGTTGTTGTTAAATTATTGTGACCGGGACAGGGCGTTAACAGTACAAGGATCGTGGGAGTACATTTATATAAAGTACTAGCACTTTGCCCGCGGCTTCGCTCCCGTGGTCTTTCCCGTGGGACCCGTTATTTTTCCCGGGATAAAAAGTAGCCTATGTTACTCCTAGAAAACTAAGCTTTCCAACGGTGAAAGAATTTTTAAAATCGGTCCAGTAGTTTTTGAGCCTATTCATTACAACCAAACAAACAAACAAAGTTTTCCTCTTTATAATATTAGTATAGATTAAAACTTGTTTTCGGTAAAAAACATGAAATCAATATCTGTAGTTGACCTTCAATATCGTCGAAACCAGAAGGGTCCCGGAAGGGTTCGGAACACATAACCGATCAAGAGCAGACCACGCTCAATGAAAATTTCGTAATTAGGCTGATTTTTCCTGAAATAAACTTAACATAGTAAGTAGTTGAAAATTAGGGTACCGTTTTTACGTGCACCTTCGGGACACGAATTACCGCAATGAGGGGAAGAGAAGTACCCTCAGCTTCGTTACAGCCGTTATTATCGCAGCAATTACTTATTTCTTCCTAACCCTAGTCCCTAAGTTAATGTTCTCATTTGTGCTGATCCCTGCTGTTTGATTTCCGTGCATCTGGAGACCTAAACCGTCCCACGTTGTTGTCTGCTCCAGAATCTTTTCTTCCCGGCTAAACTGACATGAGGGAGTGTCGTGTTTGAAATGGGCCGGTTGTCCGCCGTGCACTAAATAACTGCACACAAGCTGTAGCAAGGCGTTAGTGGCGCGTGCAGCCGGGAGCCGCGCGGGTGTGGGCGAGTCACGAGAGGGGGGCGATCGGTGGCTTTAGTGTTCGAAGCTGCTTTATTGAATAACTGGGTCTTTTGAGTTGGAAAACATGATGATTTCTAATAGAACGTTGTAGCTTTAACTGAATGTTTACTAAAAGAAGCAGCAGGCCCAGAACTACTACTATGTTTAAACTTAACGCTTTGCCGGTACAAAGCGCTACCTTATAAACTCATCTGGGAAATCATCAAGATGCTGACAAAATCCGCTATCTCTAAGTATTTGCGCCACGTACCACTTTTTGGAGTTGCAACGAATTCAATTAAAGCGGGATGCGAGGCCGGGCTCGCGCTTGCACGTTCTAGAGCGTGTATTGCCATCCGACGTCTTGCTACAGTGGAGAAGACACAAAAGCACCACTCTTAATAACTACAAACTTGACAGAAGACGGTACGAGCCATTCGAAGCTTGCTTAGGATCGGCAAAACGTCTGATTCGTTATTTCCAGTTTTACGTGAGCATGCTGCCTGTGCCCTTCCTGGCCAAACGACATACAGATTGTGGCTTTCAGTAGTTTGTTTTATAGTTTACTTATAAGGTTTCATAGGGCTAAAACAATATTTAAAATTCATTAAAGGTACAGAGGCCAGCACATCAAGTTACCTCAATCTGTCAAATTTCTTTGATAGAATTTCAACTTTATTGCAAAGACATAAGGTTCATTTTTAATTGAGAAAATTTGAAAGGATAGCTTGATGTGCTGGCGTCTGTACAGTTCGTAAACAAGAATATTTAGGAATCAGTTCGAGTTAACCAAGAGACGCAGTAAAATCCCCTTTAAAATTTACTACCCCTTCTCAAATCTCAACCCATTAGATTAAATTTTTTTTCTCCCCGCCCATGGCTCCACATGCAGTAGGAGTCATTTGAAGATTTCGCACCCTCAAAAAAAAGGGGGTAGGTTTTGAAAAAATCCTTCTTTAGTGGGTGCTTACATTATATAAGGTATCTATGTGCAAAATTTCATGTCTAGGTCCTGCGGTTTGGGCTGAGCTGTGATAATTTCCGGTAGGTATAAACGCAGGCGAAACCGCGGGCAAACGCTACTCATATAAATATAAAACTTGATCTTCTGAGTTCTGTGCTTGTAGCGATTGAGTGCTTGCTCTGGCTTACAATAATAGCCGGATGATACTGCGCTGTAATGCCACGTCTTCTGATTGCAATATTGTAGTGTTACGTTGTGCACCAGCTTTAAGGTATGCTGCGAGCTTCTCCGAGGCATTCCGAAACGAATAAACTTAGATAATTGAATATTAAAAGTCCAGCAGTATTTTCATATTAGAAACGAATAAACTTAGATAATTGAATATTAAAAGTCCATCAGTATTTTCATATCAGAAACGAATAAACTTAGATAATTGAATATTAAAAGTCCAGCAGTATTTTCATATTAGAAACGAATAAACTTAGATAATTGAATATTAAAAGTCCATCAGTATTTTCATATCAGAAACGAATAAACTTAGATAATTGAATATTAAAAGTCCAGCAGTATTTTCATATCAGAAACGAATAAACTTAGATAATTGAATATTAAAAGTCCAGCAGTATGTTCATATCAGCGAATCTCAATGTCATCCTAAGGGTCAGTTCACACCGAGACGCGACGCGACGCGACGCGACGCGACGCGACGCGACGATACTGGAACTATACTGTCAAAAAAGTATTAGGAAACGACCAATAACACTAAATGTTCATTTTCATTCATCCAAAATAATTCTACATGAAGTCGGATGGAAATAGTAGAGACAAGTCGCCACGGTGTCCTCAGGCTGCGCCTCGCGGCGTCGCGCTGCGTTGAATAGTAGAGACAAGTCGCCACGGTGTCCTCAGGCTGCGCCTCGCGGCGTCGCGCTGCGTTGAATAGTAGAGACAAGTCGCCACGGTGTCCTCAGGCTGCGCCTCGCGGCGTCGCGCTGCGTTGAATAGTAGAGACAAGTCGCCACGGTGTCCTCAGGCTGCGCCTCGCGGCGTCGCGCTGCGTTGAATAGTAGAGACAAGTCGCCACGGTGTCCTCAGGCTGCGCCTCGCGGCGTCGCGCTGCGTTGAATAGTAGAGACAAGTCGCCACGGTGTCCTCAGGCTGCGCCTCGCGGCGTCGCGCTGCGTTGAATAGTAGAGACAAGTCGCCACGGTGTCCTCAGGCTGCGCCTCGCGGCGTCGCGCTGCGTTGCATCTCGGTGTGTTCTGACCCTAAAGCCGACTGTTCTTTTAATTGTATTCTCTTAGCAAAAAGACTGCAAGTTAATTTAAATTGCATTTATCGTATTCCTACTTGCCTATCCAAGAAGACGTATCAAAGTGTACTGAAGTTAAAAAAGAATAAGACTTCAAATTAGAATTCAAATTAAAATAAAACATTTTGCATTTGATCCCACTGGACTATAAAAGTCGACTATTTCATTTTAGTGAGCGAACCAGCCGAGTGTATCTCATGAATTTTACGACTGAAGATTTTAGTTACAAACAATAATGTTAGGAAAAACGTAAAACCGTGTTATTTTACGACACAGAGCATCTGCAGTAAATAACATTGAGCGCAGTAAAATGAACTTTACAACCGTCTGTCCGCCGTCCGGCAAACCATTGTGTTGTACGTCGCGCAGACGTATACGTGCGAGATGTGGCTGTCAGGATAGTCACCAAGTCATGCGCGTACTGCAAATACATTTTGTGATGAATGAATACGTAAAGCAAACGACGTGGAAATGATTTCCACCGAGATAAACGCAAAGGTATAATATTCCTTGGTATACTTTCATAAGAAAAATTTTGATTAACATAATCATTCTTGTTATATTTCTTGAGTTCTGAATTTATTTCTGTTATTAAAAGACATTACTCTAGACTGCCCCTGCGGCATATGCTTTTCCGGACTCATAACCAATACTAAATAATCGTGCTAAAAACGGATGTATAATCACAATCCATGGTGGTGTGCAATAAAATTATGTTTTAAATTTTAATCTTTCTAAGGCCAAAAGTAAGCAGTTGCCAATATATTGCAAGTAACAAATGATTAAATACCTACACCGTATCGTGACTGATCACAAATTACAATACAATGTACAACAATAGCTGATACAGTCCCAGTGGCAGCCCCTCTCATTACAGCGCGCTCGCTCGCTCGCTCCGGACTCCGGAGGCAGCAAGAAGCACAAAACATTTCATTTCCAATCTCGGCTTATTGTCGCCGCGAATCATTCAACGAGTTCCGCAATAAACAGCTGCACGGGATCGGCACAACGGGATGGCATCGGCTCGGCATCGGCTCGGCACCGGCGCGGCACGGGCGCGGCTCAGGCGCGGCACGGGCGCTAATATCGCTCTGGAGAACAATGTAATTGGATTCCGTTGCCGGCATCCCGCTTGGGTGCTGTTAGGGCTATTGCACTCGTGATAGCTTTATCAGCGATTATACGATTGCCTCAATGACTTGACTACTTATAAACATGCAGTTTTACATACCCGAAGCTTGGTGGACACCATGTCGATTACTAAATATATTATGTTGCATACAAATATTGCACTTATATCGTGATTCGTCAGTAAGCGCGAAAACCTTAAACTGAAGCGGCAGTGAGCTGTTCAGGTTTTCCGAAGGACCGATAGCAGGTGGGGCAGTCGAGCTC
Source organism: Hyppa rectilinea (assembly GCA_951799385.1). Taxonomy (NCBI): domain Eukaryota; kingdom Metazoa; phylum Arthropoda; class Insecta; order Lepidoptera; family Noctuidae; genus Hyppa; species Hyppa rectilinea. Next base: position 21,882,438 of record OX637301.1, on the reverse strand, counting down.
ACAGTAGAGACCGCATATCTGCAAGCGTAGTGTGGGAAGTTAAGATGGCTGAGACAACCTGGATGCGGAAGACGGAGGACAGCATGTTGTGGCGCAGACTGGGTAAAGCTGGCAGTGGTCTGCGAAAGGCTGAGTTGATTGGTATCATGGATCGGTATTAAATATTATACATAAATTAGGCAATCACTGCGTCATTGTTTGCGAAAAAGGGGTCTCACACACGGGGCGTACTGTGTGAGACCGACTTAAGCGAAAACGCGACTCGGGCCGCCGCACCGCCTTCAAGTGACATGCACGTAATGTCTTCACCAAATGCGTTTAGCCTACTTCCCGCAAACGCGGTGCACTTTCAGCTGACAGGATTGTATACCGAGGAGTAGTGTACAGTATAGCTATCTCGTGAACTTCAAATAGATTTTGGTCGAAATCATTTTGATCACAACTGAATTAGTGCCTGCAACCACCTTCACTTTCTCTTAATAAAATAACTTGTAAATGATGCTTCAGAAGAAGGGGCTAATTCCATTCCGCAAATGACTGAGTCTAAAATAAAATTAAATGCTCACTGCCAGAGAACACGATTTTCGCAAGTGTACCGCTGTGTGGGATCGAAGATAGTTTCATCAAATAAAACGGTTCCACATATCCGAGGCGAAGAAACCATTCGCAGCGAATAGTTAAACCAACCGTGGGTGATCCCTGTTTCATGAATACATTTCGCAAATATTGTTTTAGAGCGAACAAATTAATTTAGCGAACCTCCTCGCGGCTCACTGCTGTTTGCATAAATACTTCCCGCAGGATTCTGGTTCCCGGCTGTTTGCTGAACTAATATCGTTGTGGTGCGTTACCTACACGTAGATCTAGTTGTTACCGATACAACCCTCACGAACAGAGGGCTGTTGGCGACAGATTGTGAACTCTTATGAACAAATCGATGGGTCCTACGTATAAGGGCCAATGCAACAATTTGGGTATTTTCACTTTTTTGGCTTAAATGCCTCCTTTTACTCTAGTTTACAATGTGCATTAAAAAAAATTACACATTTGTACGTGAAAGTACAATTTAAAAGTGAAGTAAAAGGGCTTAAGTGACACAATTTTAAACGTATAAAGGCCAAGCGGTCATTAGAGACTTGTACGCGGGGAGATCTCGTGTCTTTGTTTACTTCAAGGGCCAATCAGTCAGTTGAGTACTTATACGTCACACGAAACGATGTTGCGCTGAATGACAGATCCTGCATAGAAGGGCCAATGTAGTACTTTGGCCCTTATACGCGTTTTATTTTAAAAACAGTCACATTGACCAAACGTTTTAATTGATGTTTCAGTAAGAAAAATTACTATATTTGTATTTAGAATAGCATATTTACTATGTTTAATGTTTGTTTTGAGTTCAAAATATTATACGTGGCAAATATCCCATTTTAAATCACAATTTGAGTATTAGTGACTATGTTAGTTTATAAATAAAAATTAACTGATTTATTTGGAGTCGTGGACTGTCTAGTGCTCGCAAGCGCGACTGCTAAGCAAGAGGTCCTGGGTTCGATTCCCACTCAAAGACACCAGGGACAAAGTGTTATTGAGTTTTTGAGTGTGATTGAGTGTTGAGCTGCCACACAATTTGGATTTGTGCCCGGTTGATGACAATCGCCTCCTATTACATGCATGGGACTTAAAATATTACTGACGAAATGTGGGTCTACTATTAAGTACCTACCTACACCTTTGCCTGTGTTATGTTTTATTTGTGTTTATTCAGATAATGTACAAAGAGATTTTTTGCTTTTTACTTCTCCGTTACCATTTGAAGCTGATGACATATTTAACAATTATAGCAATTTGAATTTGTTGCAAGACATTTTTGATGACAGTGAGAATTAAATTAAAACAACACATTGTTTCCATAGCACCTGTTCAACTGACTCAACAAGAACATCAAGATTTATACCTAAATAACCATGAGCCAAATGAACCCACTGTAGAAAATGCGTCCTTGAATAATCCTTATTCAGCTAGTAAACTTTTGCTTGAAATATGCAACACATGGGTGTGACAGCCAAGGATTAATTTCAATGACAATTAATGAGCCTGAACTTCAAGGTATACGTAGGTAGCGAACATACCCCTGAGCCGTCACCCAATGGGTGTGTTTATCTTTTTGATGAACAAGAACTAATCCCATCACTTGCGTCTTAGCTAACGGATAGCAATGAGTCCTCACCGATTACACAATACTCATTAGAAGTGGTTTCTGTTCCATTAAATTCCAAATGAAAAGAAAATTTACCAAAAAACGGAACAGCGGCAGATTGCGAGAATTTTTTTATCATGAATGGATAGATGTAAAGAGAAAAAGACTTAAAAATACCGGAAAGTCATACTATAGTCGAAAAGGTACAAAAAAATCTGGAAAAAAATTGGGTGAACCGTGTCAAATCACGTGTACATTGAAATGTTTTCAAAAACTAGACGAAGACACAAGAAGTGAAATATTTAATAAGTTCTGGGGAATCGGCGATCATTCTAAACAGTATGATATTATTAGGAACCATGTTGTTAAAATAAATAAAAAAATAACAATTACAGAAGATGAATCTCGCAGGTCATACATTTATCATTTGTATTCAGAATAATCAAAATTCTAAGTTTATTGTTTGCAAACAGATGTTTTTGAGACTCTAAATGGTTTTCGATAGCATCTATCAAATTAACATAACTTTTCTTTCTGCTAAAACATGAAGACAAAATGTCTGATAAATCTACGGACATACCCTTTTTTTTTAAGGCTGGGAAATCATCCAATGTCTGCTCCCGCTCTGGGTGGAGCGGAAGGGAGTGTCAGACTCTTACTGACTAAAACCCATCCATGTTCCTTCCGTAGCCCTTTATGTTCCGGGGTAGCGGTAACCCTTTCGGACAATCCCGCTTACAAAAAAACTACGTTACAATCAGTTGTAACCGATACATCCATAAAAAAAAGATTTAATTGATTTGTGCCGCAAAAATATTATTCCACCAATTTATCACGAGTATTATGAAAATTTGGTTACATCTACATCAGTAGGATGTTACCATATTATTTTATTGTTAAATTACTACCTTTAGTTCAGGTATCCTCATTATTTGATTGTATTTTGATTTCAGAAACGTTAATAATTCTGAAGAAAAGAAAATAAAGGAGTCTAATTGTTTTATTTGGTTTTATGTTTGAGACCAAACTGTGGGTTAAGCACATTACGTCACCAAGTAAGATAACGTATAAGTGTCAAAGTGCATTACGTCATGAAATAATTATATTATTATTGTTTGTTTAAGTTTTTTACCTGTTTAAAATACTTTTGATAATTATAGATTAGTCAAAATGATTAAAATACACGTTGTTTACATAATTAGCATATGCCGTGTAAATAGTCCAAAGTGACACTTAGGCCTTTTTACCAGTTTTTTTCAATGTAATTTAATTTAAAAAAATGACGTATATAGGCTTATCTACATTATTCAAAAAACTAATAAATATTCAAAGAAATCGATGTAGCTAGAATAACAAACATGTGTGTCATAGTGCTCATGCAAAGTTTCACAAACATCAGTTGAAGCATGTAAAAAATATATCAAGATGAAACTTTGAGAGCCCGTATTGAAAAGTTGTCAATTTGCACATTGGCCCTTATACATAGGACCCATCGAAATGTTCTAAGGGATCCGCTTTCAAGGGGACCCTTAAAATTTCGTTATATCCGTCCGCCATTGTAATGTGCCCCTTTTTCTCTTAACTTTTTGACTTAACTTTAAGTATTAAGTTACTGTAAGTTGTAGAAAACTCAAAGCATTTGTTTAAAAAAAAACAATTTTGAATTGACAAGGGGTCAGAAAGATGAAGCTGAAGCATTCCAATAAGCAGTAGCTATGGAGAAGAATGAGCAAGAAACCACGGACGCTCTTTTAAATCAAAATATGGTTAAAAATATTGGTTACATCATTCAAATATGACGCATGATTAGCACCATTCAGCTCAACCATTTTGAAAGGAGCTAAAAGATGCAACACTCGCGCCACCATCAGCAAGAAGAGTGAGCATGACAAATTTTCATGACACATTAGAGTCAATGAAAGACGTATCCAGCAAATAGTAGCTTTAGTACTGACACACGTGCTCCGCAGTTAAACAATCTATGAAATTGAATTTATACAGGTAGCTATGTATTTGATTATATGTTTCCGTTAGAAGGAAACTCATACTGCTCTCACCCTTGATAATTTTAAAACAATTTATTCGGTTACCTTTGTGGGAGTCTGGCATACATCATCGAGCATCAGCGACTGACCCACGCGGCACGCGGCTCGACACTAAATGTTGCGAGCGCACTCAGTCGTTTATATGTATCACCGCATTCCTCGTCAGCGCGCCTCCGTCGGACCGTAGAACATACTCATGCGCCGACCACCTTCAAAATACAATTAAGCGTGCTAAACGCTGATTGGCTAATACTATTTCTAATACAGCTGATCAGCCAATAGGATGTAAGCAGTTTATAACATTTCTGTATATAAGGGTTTGCAAATAAAATTCATTACGATTCCCAAAACGAGTGTTTTACTGAACAGACCAAGTACCCATATTTGCCAAGTACCCATATTTGCCAAGTACTCATATTTGGTGACCCCGACGTGATCGTCATGGAACATTTTGACGACGCCATGCTGGACCAGTCCGAAAAGGAAGTTTCCGCTATTGCATTACAAGCGAAGATCCCACAATTCTGGCGAGCACAACCTAGGCTGTGGTTTGCTCAGTTCGAGGCCGTGATATCACCATACAAGACAGGCGATGAACAAAAATACAACCTAGTGATTGCAGTACTGGAGAGGCAAGACATCGAACAAATAAGTGACATCATCTGTAAACCACCAGAGTCCGGCAGATACAACGCTCTGAAGAATCGTTTGCTGTCGGTGTATGAAGAATCCGAGTCTCGTCAATTCCAGAAGCTTCTGAGCGGACTAGAATTAGGAGATCAGAAGCCTACGCAACTTTTGAGGGTAATGCGAGAACTCGCTGGCGAAAAAGTACCCGACAACGCACTCAAAATTTTATGGATGGGCCACTTACCTTCCCAAGTCCGTGCAGTGCTATCCGTTAATACGGAATCTCCACTCGACACCCAAGCGATGATGGCAGATAAAATGATGGAGCATACAGACCAGACTATCGCGGAGGTCAGTCATTCCACAGCTGCTCCGAGCACCAGCAAAAGCTCGGATCAGCAGTTTCAAGTACTCACAAAACAACTTGAGAAGCTCAGCCTTGAAATCGCCGCGCTGAGGAAGGAGAATGTGAGTCATCGTCGTCCATTTCGCCGCAATTTCCGTTCAAGGTCACGGTCCCGCTCAAGAACAAGGTCAGGAAAGAAACCAGGTGATCCAGACTGGCAGTGTTATTATCATCACCGTTTCGGAGACAGAGCTAAAAAGTGTGAACCACCATGTTCAAGAAAGTCGTCGGAAAACTGAAGACCACATCGACTGCGGCGGGTGTCGGTGTAGCAAAAATAAATAACCGCCTGTGTATCACTGATCATAATTCAAGAGAACGGTTTTTAGTCGACACTGGTGCAGACCTATCGGTGCTAGCCGTAAAAACTAAGCGAACACCGATAGAAACGCCTTTCAAATTATTCGCCGCAAACAACACACCGATTAAGACTTATGGGGAAAAAACATTGCAATTAAATCTTGGCCTTCGACGCAACTTCAAGTGGACATTCATAATGGCGGATGTGAAGACGTCAATCCTTGGTGCCGATTTTCTTAGACACCACAGACTTCTGGTGGACCTGCACAGCAAGAAACTCGTTGACAGTCTGACCGAGCTATCAGTTAACACGATGGTGATTAACACTACGCAAGAAACTACTCTCTACGTAGTCGAACCAGGACACCGTTATCATTCACTCCTCCAAGAATTCACTGAAGTCTTAAAACCTATGACACCTACGAAAGAAATCAAGCATAATGTGAAGCACCATATTGAGACTACCGGCCCCCCACTCTTCGCAAGACCCCGCCCCCTGCCGCCGATTAAATACAACGCAGCCAAAGCCGAATTTCAAGCAATGATGTCAATGGGTATATGTCAACCATCAAAAAGTCCGTGGGCCAGTCCCATGCATGTCGTAACAAAGAAAGACGGAAACCTCCGCATATGTGGTGATTATCGTCGTCTGAACTCAGTAACACTTCCAGACCGCTACCCTATACCAAGACTTCAAGACTTTACCTACCAATTAGATGGCATGAAGATATACTCGAAGATAGATCTGAAGAAAGCATTTTTTTGGATACCGATTGCCGAGAACGACGTTGAAAAGACGGCAATAACGACACCTTTCGGCCTTTTCGAGTTTCGTTGTATGCCATTTGGTTTGCGTAACGCACCACAGACATTTCAACGATTTATGCACGAAGTCTTGAGGAACCTGGATTACTGCTGTTATTGTTTTATTGATGACGTACTTGTCTACTCTAAAACACCAGAGGAGCATGAAAAACATTTGCGACTTGTTTTACAACGTTTATCAAATTACGGAATCGGAATCAACATAGAAAAGTGCCAATTTGGTCAAAACAAGTTAAATTTCTTAGGCTACGAAGTTACGGAAGAGGGTATTACGCCAACTGCGGAGCGTATTCAAACAATTTCCAACTACCCGAAACCAGCAAATGTTCAAGAACTTCGACGTTTCCTTGGAATGGTAAATTTTTACCACGATTGTTTACCTAAACAAGCCGAGATTCAAATAGAATTGAATAAGCTCCTTCATAATAAAAAGAAGAACGACAAAACACCTATCATCTGGAACCCGACACTTGAAGATGCTTTCAATAATTGCCGTCGAAGCATATCGGAAGCAGTAAAATTAACTCATCCTGTTCAAGGTGTCCCACTATGCATCATGACAGACGCCTCAAATGTAAGTGTAGGAGCGGTTTTACAACAGAAGATAAAAGACGTATGGAAACCGTTATCTTTCTTCTCGAAAAAGCTCAGTGACACTCAATCAAGATACAGCGTATACGATCGCGAACTTTTAGCTGTCTATATGGCTGTCAAACAATTTCGAAGACTGATTGAAGGAAATGATGTCATCGTGTACACCGATCATAAGCCCCTCAGCTACGCCATGGCCAAATCAGCAAGCGCGAGCGACACTCCAAAACGGGAAAGACAACTCCACTTTGTCAGTCAATTCTGCAGCAAGATCGAGTACATACAAGGAAGGGATAACGTGGTTGCGGATGCACTTTCTCGCATAACTGCTATTGACTGTCCTTCTATTATCGATTTCAATACTCTGGCAGATGAACAAACACGAGACGAAGAATTACCAGACTTATTGAAACAACAAAATCTCAACTTTATCAAGATATCACTACCAGGAGTAAAGAAACAAGTCTACTGCGAAAATACAACAAAAACACCACGTCCGTATTTACCGAAATCATTTCGTGAACTAGCCTACAAAGCATTACACGAAATGACTCATCCCGGAATCCGAACAACGAGAAAAATGATCACTGAGAAGTACTTCTGGCCAGCAATGAACAGAGACGTTTCTGATTGGACGCGATGTTGCATTACGTGTCAACGTTCAAAAATTCACCGACATACGAAGACACCACTGGTACAGTTTCCCGAGTCAAGAAGATTTGAACATATACATGTCGACATAGTTGGACCACTCACCCCATCAGAAGGATATCGATACTTGATCACAATTATCGATCGCTGCTCCAGATGGCCCGAGGCAGTGCCAGTCAGCGACATAAGCGCGGAGACCGTCGCCCGAGTAATATACGACACATGGATTACTCGCTTCGGTTGCCCGCTGCGCATTACAACGGACCAAGGACGCCAGTTTGAGTCATCATTATTTCAAAAACTAATGAACAAACTAGGTGTATCAAGACTTCGCACTACTGCCTACCACCCGCAATCAAACGGACTTGTAGAAAGATTTCACCGTACTCTCAAGACAGCATTAACTGCAAGAGGGAATAAACAACAATGGGTTCAAGAATTATCCACCGTACTATTTGGTTTACGCACGGTCATTCATAAGGAGACAAACTACAGTCCCGCTACAATGATTTATGGCACCTCATTAAGATTACCAGCAGATGTTTTTGCACCGGCGAAGATAGATAACGAAGACCCGTTATTATTACGTCATCTAACTGAATCAATGGCATCGCTTAATGAGTCCTGCGCACGTGCACCCGCTCGTCAACAACGTACGATCTTTGTACCGAAGCAGCTGTCGACATGCACTCATGTATTTATACGTGTAGATTGTGCAAAGAAATCATTAACGCCACCGTACGAAGGTCCTTACGAAGTTATTGAGAAACATGACAAGTACTTCAAGATACGCCTGCCCAACCGAGAATCAGTGGTTTCATTGGATAGACTGAAGCCAGCCTACATACTGCCAGCAACCACAGACGAGGGGGAAGAAAACCCATACGTTACCCGTTCCGGCAGAACCGTTAGACGTGTACGGTTCTCTTGAAGGGGGATACTGTGGGAGTCTGGCATACATCATCGAGCATCAGCGACTGACCCACGCGGCACGCGGCTCGACACTAAATGTTGCGAGCGCACTCAGTCGTTTATATGTATCACCGCATTCCTCGTCAGCGCGCCTCCGTCGGACCGTAGAACATACTCATGCGCCGACCACCTTCAAAATACAATTAAGCGTGCTAAACGCTGATTGGCTAATACTATTTCTAATACAGCTGATCAGCCAATAGGATGTAAGCAGTTTATAACATTTCTGTATATAAGGGTTTGCAAATAAAATTCATTACGATTCCCAAAACGAGTGTTTTACTGAACAGACCAAGTACCCATATTTGCCAAGTACCCATATTTGCCAAGTACTCATACCTTCAACGGCACCCTAGAAACGTAATCATCAGCATTTGGCTCTTCTATTGTCGGTGGATAGAACGCACATGTCAGGCGAGGCGCAGGACAGATGGGGAGCAAGGGGACAGGGGGACAGGATGTCGAATTGACGGGCGAGTGGCTCGATGGCTGCGAATGATTTCCGTTTGATGTCCGGACGAGGCCCGCTACGTAGACACGTCGACCTGATCTGTCGAGAGGCCCTTCACAAAGAGCTTGCTTACATTGTATTATATTTTGTTGCTTTATTTTTTAGATAAAGGACAACTTGGTCAAATGAGTTCATTTTTAATAAGGAGAAGCTTTTTTTTCTTTGCGTATCAATTGTTTTTCAACAATTTGGCACTTTCTGTGAGACATGTATATAAGTAGCTACTGTATAGAACTGTCACACACAACATGCTCATTGAGGAGTAAACCATTAGTGAGTCACTAAATAACGCTTTTATTGTATGACGCAAACGTAGCTGACACATTAGCTATAGGTAATACACATAACCGCTACTTGTATCTTCGAATATGAATCAAAGGCGTCTTGCATATAATTATGCATGACAATCACGCAGCTACATTACTGACACAATATTAACACAAGTGCTTATCAAGTAGACACCTGTAACTAAGTAACCCATACATGTCTACTGGCTTATTATACCTACAATTAATGGCTTATAGTCGATACATACAGGACTGAAACTTCGAAGTAAGAGCGAAGTTAAAAAATTGTTCTTTGTAAACAACAGTAGCTCGACAATTTCAACCCGCATCCGACCCGCACCCGACCCGCGCCCGGCGAACTGAACTCCTGTGTGATCGGATATATTTGGAAGATGGCCGCCGGTGGTCTCATGTCGTTGAGCGGAGAAGTGGACGATACTACACATACCTTCTATTTTTAACTACTTCCATCATGAAGGTTACCTTAAAAGTCTGAGCCTATTTTGAAAACTATTATTATTATTATTATTTGTTTTTTAATTTATTTTCTCAGGATTCTAGGTCCTGGTATTTTATTAAAATCTCACGGGTGTATACCAGAGTGAGATTTTAAGTTTGAGAAGATAGATTATGTGTTTTGTACTGCACTTAAATTATTGTCTAAATCTAATTGTAGGAATTTTCGTACTATTCGGCATGTGTTTAATATAGCTGCTTTCTGTAGTGTAAGATATGTGTATTTGGAGAGATTGATTGTATTTAAACTGATAAATAGTTGTTTTGGGATGATGCCAGTCGTTGATACCACTATGGGGACTATGGTTACTCTGTTCATTTTCCAGACCCTGGTAATTTCTTCTTGTAGTTCTGTGTATTTCCTAATTTTTTCGGTGATAGTTTTCTGTATGTTATTGGTGTTTGGGACTGCTATATCAATTATGTATGTGTGTTTGTTTTCTTTATCAACAAGTGTTATATCGGGTCTGTTGTTATATATTGTGTGATCTGTAATTATAGTGCGGTCATAGTATAATTTGTAATCTTGGTTTTCTAATACAGCCCTAGGTGCGTATTTGTAGTATGGTGTGTATGGATCTTGCATGAGGTTGTGTTTTGTTGCGAGTTTTTGGTGTATAATATTAACAAGTTGACTGTGTCTGTGAGTGTAATCGTTTTGGGTGAGTGTGCTACAAGCTCCTGTGATGTGTTGTATAGTTTCAGGTTTGCGGTGACATTTTCTGCATAAATCACTTCTCACTGCTTTATCTTTTAATATTTTCTATAATTTTTGGTATTTATGATTTGGTCTTGGATGGCAAGCATGAATCCTTCTGTTTCTGGAAATAATCCACTTACTTCTAGCCATTTGTTGGAAGCTTCCTTATCAATGTGTGTTTGGTATAAATCATTAGGAAGTCTTCCGTGTAGTTCTTTTTGCTTCCATGTTTTATGTATTTCTTCTATATGTCTGGCTTTATCTATTGTTTCAATACTGTTTTCACTGAGGTTTAGTGGTGTATATTTGTTGTCTATCTCTACTATTGTTTTATGCAGTTGGCTGGTATCTTTTTTCCTATGGAAAAACTGTTTTAAGTTTATTATTTGTCTCTTGTGTAGGTGTGATATTTCAATTAACCCTCTTCCTCCTTCTTTTCTGGAAATAATTACCCTCTCTACTGCCGATTTAGGGTGGTGATATCTATGTTGTGTAAGAATTGTTCTCGTTTTAATTTCGAGTGCATGCAATTCTGTGTTGGACCATTTTATCACCCCGAAAGAATAAGTAAGTACAGGTATGGCATAAGTATTTATGGATTTGAATAAATTTTTACTGGCTAGATACATTTTACATAGTGAATGAATTCTTCTATAATATTCTTGTTTTAGTTTATCCTTGATTTCTTTGTGTTCTAAAAGTCTTGCTTGATTGTATCCTAAGTATTTGTAAAGTTCTTCATTTTTCATAGCTTCTATCACTACCTCTGAATCTGTTAAGTAGTTTCCTCCCACAGTCTTACCCTTTTCTATATTAAGTTTTCGGCATTTGCCTAGTCCAAAATCCATTCTGATGTCTTTTGAAAATGACGTTGTGATGTCTTACAAACTATGTAAATCGCTATTCTTACTGGCATATAATTTTAAGTCGTCCATATAAAGTAAGTGTGTTAATTGGTGTAGTATCGATCTATTGTTTTTGATGTCAAAGCCTAGTCTAGATTCAGTTAATGCGCGAGAGAGTGGATTTAGGGCTAGGCAAAACCAAAGGGGGCTTAGCGAGTCCCCTTGAAATATACCTTTTTTAATTGCTATTTCATCTATAGATATGTTTGTGGTTTCCATTTGTAGTTTAAGAGTAGTACTCCAGGATCCCATAGTGTTCTTAAGAATTATTATTATTATTAATATTTTAGATATCTATTTATTATTTTATGTTATGTTCAAATAAATGTTAATGTTCGGAAAGGCATAAACGTAAGAAATTGGCCAGGTTGTCAAACTGCTGGAACTCATTTGATTGCTGTTGTTATTTCAGTCTGGTCACAACAATAACATATTAAAACTCTTGTTAAACAACCAAGCGTTCATACACAACATTTTTCAATCTTCTTTCTTATGATTAGCCCTCATTGAGAAAAATAACTCTCAACAGTTTCAAACTGTCCGAAGTTTTGAAAGCCATAACTACAGTTTACAGTTACAGTTTTCAAAACCGATATTGTGTACACAGCTACATGAGTACATGAGAGAGTGGCTGAGAAACTTTAGTTAGACGCTGCCAGGTCTCTGTGAGCAAATACCTTCGTCTGTGGCCGGTCAGGTAGAATGGCCGCGGGCGATGTCGATACCCGCTTTGAGGACACGTTCCGTCGATATTGCGCATACTATATAATATAGGTAGCAACTGTTGTATTGTTCCTTTCGTAATTATGTTGTGGAGGTACGCTGTATAATAATATAATACATATTATTACATAGATACTACATTTACGTGAATCCCAACACTACATGTATATATAGGTATACTAACTGGTAATAATTATAGTTTCCTATCGACACATTATTAACTAGTAGTGTCTCAATGAGCTGTAAAGCCATTTGTCGTAACAGAAGCTACTTTTACTTTTTATGCCTATTGCTAGAAGATTGGCATTACCGTCTCTAAAATAAACACGGGAACCAAAACATTAATAATATATTTTAACACAACTCTAAGAGCAAAATTGATTTACCAATAAAATATGAAACAGGTTTTAATAGCATACACGTTACAGCTTGGAGGGCCCGTCCCCTAAAGGTACTAAATATTTCATGGTATCAGTATGAAACAGGGTTGATGTCCACCTTGCGTCGATCGTTATGTAGGTATATCTGTCACTCACTTTACTTCGCTTCTTTGTAACAGACACGATGATGAAAAAGTATCTATTTCAGGATTGGCTTTATCATGTTATCTATCTGTCAAGTGTGTCGTGAGAGCCCCACAGATTTACTTTGTTGCTGATACTTCCACTAACCACTCGGAGTCTACAAAATTCCGTCTTTGATGAGATAGGTGACATTTTATTTCAAGGACGTCATCTCTAATACACCATGGTATAGATCTTTGTACTTGCAAATGATGCAATGTTAGTACGTAAAAGATAACCACCGTAGCTTAATACCTTAAAACCAGAACTTGACAATAACCAAGTTTAAGCGCTATAACGCTGATAAGTGCATTAACTACTAAGAACGCCGCCGCTGGTGCTGCGCTGCAGCGCTGCCGGTGCAGTGTCGGCTCTCATTATCTAAGTTTGTGTTGAGACTGTGCTCGCACTAACCTAATGTACAAGTAAACAGGAGACACAGTGCACGACCCTTCACTACTGTAATAAAGTGGTATGTGGCTATCTGTTGCATTAGCTACGCTACGCGCGCTAACGCTAGGGTTAACGTCGTGCCTTTTTGGTGAGCGACAGGAAAATATTAACTACTCACATGGATCATTTACATTTAAAGTTTATTTCAGTGCGCCAAACTACTTGCACAATATTTGGCCTTCAATAACTCAGATGTGTCTACCTTCGTCGACTTAGGGTGCAAAGGAACCCTATTAGCGTTAAATATTGTACAGTGATGCGGAAGCCTTTTGCGTGCGGGTCCGTCTCGCTCACGAACAAAATGCTAGACTTGAAGACAATTACAAATGACTGTGAATTGATTTGTTATTTCTTCATTCAATCTGGCTCAAATATCTCCAGTCTGACACAGATATAAATAAAGTATACACGACGCCCTCGTTCATCCTCGTACCAAGTAAATATATATCTGTTTGAAGAGGCAGAAAGACTTCGATGACTTCTGCCGCTCCACTGGACATCAGACGACGCAGATCGACACCAGCAATTTATACTACGCTAACTCAAAAAGCGTACTTTACAGTAGAGGCGTTTAAAGGAAAAAACGTGATAACTTTTACATTAATTAAGATACTTTTTTAAAATTTGGTATGCTTAATAGTTAATTTATTCATTGTAATATCTCTTATTTATTTTTCCAAAATAGTTTATATTTTTTTATTTAGCGCGACTTAGCCGTTTATAAACGTAATTCATCAATAAAATGTTACATGATATACACGTCTAACTAATGTTAGCGTATTATAGTACGGGTGGTTGTGAAATCATACTTCAATATCTTTATCAAGAACATGTATTTACAAAAAAAAATAGTCAACGTGCCATTAAAAAACGAAAGAATACAAATTAAACGAATTAACACATAAGTATTTGCTACGTAAAAGTCGCATTTTACAAACGAACAAGTATACACACGAACGCACTAAACTACGCTTTTTTTTTTTTTTTTTTTTAAGGCTGGGAAATCATCCAATGACTGCTCCCGCTCTGGGTGGAGCGGAAGGGAGTGTCAGACTCTTACTGACTAAAACCCATCCATGTTCCTTCCGTAGCCCTTTATGTTCCGGGGTAGCGGTAACCCTTTCGGACAATCCCGCTTACCCGGCAGGCTTAGCCCTGAGGGGCCCCTTCATATGCTGACATCTCTTTGAGGCGCGCGTGGAACATATACGCGCCGTACGGCACGGGTCTGGTGCTGATCGGACGGTGAGTCACCCATTACTCACCGTCCGCAGGCCCGCGCCTACGGTGGCCGGGAGTCGTCACGTGGCTCCCGACGCCCGGAGCGTCTCCCGCGGCGGCTGGGACGAGAGGACCTTTCTCTCTCCCATCCCGCCACCTCCTTTGCGAGCATAACTTTTTCGCAGAAGGAGGTGACTGCCTCCCACTCCCTCTCGCCCCGGACCATGGCTTGCACCAGGGCCGGGCGCGAGAGGTCGCCGCCGCCGATCGCCTCTACGAGGACACGGCGGTGCTCCGCCCAAGCGGGGCAGGTTTGCACCGTGTGCTCTACCGTGTCCTCTGGGCGATCCTCGCAGTGGTGACACCCGGGCGTTTCCTCCCGCCTGATGATGTGCAGGAACCTCCCAAAACATCCATGTCCGGTGAGGACCTGCGTCAGGCGGAAGGTGAGGGCGCCGTGACGCCTCTCTAGCCACTCCTCAAAGAGGGGCCTTAGCGCCACTATCGTGGCGTGCCCTACTAAACTACGCTAACTATGAGTTAGCGTAGTGTTGCACAGACATTGACCAAAGAGGCTCCAATTTTCAAAAACCCTAGCCTATTACTATTACTATTACTATTAACCATACTTTACGTACGTTAGTAGTCCTTAATAACACATTCAACAAACCTCTTTCGATAGTATGAAGCGATATCTCACTATTTTTCTCAACACTCATTTATGAATATTCTTCCTTTTTTGTTCATTCCACTAAATGTTTAGCTTGTTGTCGAGACATTTTGTAATAGTAAAATAACACTAACAATAGTTTAAATAACTGGTTACAATAACACTATCTATTATGATTAACTGCAAAAGTTATAAAATCGCGCAATCGCATCTAATACAGCGCCCCTCCCCGCGTACACTCCGCTATTAGTTATATAGTTGGCGTAATATAAATCGAGTGATTTCAAAAAGTACCTTTACTTAGCGTTTTATAAGATTTGTAACTTTCTTATTTTTGTATATTTCTTCACAATTTTTTTATGACATATGTAAAAACACATTTTAACTTGGCATAAAAAACGTTTTTACCTAATTTTCGAGTTAGGGTAGTATAAATTGCTGGTGTCGAGATGTTCAGCCGATATCTCGTGGACTTACCACGAGATATCGGCTGAACATCTAAGGTAACTTATGTAGTATATGGCAATGTACCAACAAATACTCCATTTTATTCAAGACATTCCACATTGAAGTAATAGTACTATTTCAGGTAGAACACAGTGCTGCACCAGAAGTACTTACTTTCAAGTGAAATTTTAATATACACAAGAGTGTAGCACTTTAGGCTGCATTTATATAAACTCAGAAATATTTACGAGTGAGAACATTCCCTTGAGTATTCTGTATTAATTCTGTCTTTAGTTCTACATAATATTATGTCGTTTACGTAACCGTGAAATGCACACCTTGCTTTAGTTAATGATGATGCAATAATTAGATATCTTAATCATAATGCATATAGGTAACGATTTTATAAATTACATCGTCCAAGTGATATCCTCCCTCCGGCCTGTATAATTAAATATAACCGATAGGGTCAATTAGTAATCAAGGTATATAATTTCTTCGATAAAAAAAACTCCATCTTCTGAAAACTCATGTGAACATTTAGATTGTTAGTACCCTACGAGTTGCTTTCCTTTACACAGTTCGCAAAAAGCCTTCCCAAACCCTGTCGACGTTACTAGCGCCATCTATGCACAGACACTTGAAACTTAATATGAAACGGTTCACTGTTTGGGACGCATTCGACTACCCCCTGACAGAGGGCGCTTTTGTTGTTTCGTATCATTTAATTCTAAGAGGCGTGGATGACTCAGTTCTACAGTAACTCTCTGAACAACCGTAAGGTGGCGTAAGGGCGGTTGCTATATTTTAAAAGTTTTGGGAGATTTTATCATAAGAAATAAATAGATTTTGGTCTATATTTATCTACCTTATGTAAGTACCTACCTAACTATAAAATGATGGACAAATAAATCACGTTATATTTACTCAAAATTTTCATTTTCTGTATTAAGTTTATTATTTAAATACCTAAAAAATGAATTGTCAGGAAATATATGATTTTCACCTCAAGAATACTATTTACTTGTCACTTATTATTTTCTCGATGCAAAAATTATTAAGTCTTTCCTTAATTTTGTTGTGGAAATTACCTACTGTTCGAAAAGGGGACATAGTACGTCCCGTGTCCGTTTAAGTTAGTTCCCGCGTCATCAGTCACAGTGTCAGTGCGCGTGTGTAGGAAACGAATAATATATTCGAAGTCATAATATTTTACTTGTGCGTCACCAAAGTGATCTGTGTTCAAGTGGAATAATAGAACAACGTGGGGTGGCCCGGGGGCACCGGCTGGGTCGGTGTTAGCCGGGCCGTGTGTCCGGCACACTCCGTTGCAATTTATTTATTTAACTTTAATTACAACGGTAAACCAACTACAATAATTAAAGGTACAAAAGAAAAGAAAATATAAAAATTCAATAAAACACAAAAATAAAATAAAATTTGCAATGCTTTCATGAATCCCTCTCACAGAACTTCTGACATGCCAGTAAAATCTTCATCCATTCATCCGCAAACAGATCAATTGTTGGATTAGAATCTAAGAGATCATTAAGTGCGGTCAGAGTGCGTGGTACTGGAGACTTAGCTCGCGCAACAGTGCGACATGGGGGTACAGCAAACAACCTGTGCTTCCTGCCGCGGCAGTAACTGTCTGGGACAAAGAAGCGAGCCAGCACAGCATGAAGATCAGGGGCGTCAATAGAGCCACGGAGCGTTTTGCAGGCTATGGTGAGCTGACCTCGTGCTCGCCTTACCTCTAGAGAGTTATATCCGAGGCAGCCCAATAGAAATTTGGTAGGATATAGGAACGGATAATACTGGAATTTATGCTTATATAAAAACCTAAGGAACGCTTTTTGCACCTTTTCCAATAAAAGCGCGTAGGCACGTTCGTGTGGATTCCACACACAGCAGCTTGATTCTAGTTTGCTACGTACAAGGGCATTAAAAATTATTTTGATGGCATGTGTGGAACGAAAATCGCGGCAGTTACGAAGAACAAAGCCCAACCTCTGGTATGATTCTTTAGCTACTGTGGCAATATGATCGTGGAAGGTGAGCTTTCGGTCGAATGTGACTCCAAGATCTTTCATGGCCGCTGTTTTCATGATGACATTGTTATTTAAATTGTATTCATAGTTAATTGGGTACCGCATACGACCGAATGTCATAGCAAAGCATTTAGAGGGGTTAAAATCCATCTTATTGTTCAGGCTCCACTTGTATATAGCATCTATGTCTTCCTGTAGTGCCAAACAGTCACGCTCGGAGTTTATTTCTAGGCAATGGCCGGACATGCCTCGCACAAACGTTACAAATGAAACTATCCACAAATGACGTGATCCGATTGTATTCCTTCAGTGGAATGCATTTGACCGTATTCAAATTTAGTTAATTAAGATTAGAATCAGTGGTTGCCATCGAGTTACGCCATTATTATTGTCAAGCGCGTTTATAAGATCCGAAAACTTAATTAGCTAATTATTTGATACAGTTTATAAAACCATCTGCTGGTGGATAGAAGCTAACCATTTCACTTGCACTTCTATAATTCAGATAGCTAGTGTGGTATAGACTCTATATAACTGGAGTAGTTTTATCGCCATGACGTTACATAAAGCCTTCGAAAGCGACATATTAAAAAGAAAAAAATTAATGCTGGTGTGAAATGGATAAATTTTAATTAAAGCGCGTCCGGTTTGACAGCGGCAGTGACAAACGAGGCGCACGCTTGGCGCTGGACGCTCGTGACGCGATCCAATTGAATCCTCTTTGTTGCTGGAAGCCCAAACAGTTTTATAGAGTGTACAAAGGATTTGAGAGTTTAATTGCTGTTTAATGATTAAAACATCAGTATCTGATCAAATCATGACCGAATAAGTTTAAAAAATAAAATCCAATTAAGAAATATCTTTAACTGTTCTGTGGAAATATCTACCAGTAACAATCTGGAATTACTTGGTTTTTTAGTTCAGTTTAACTTTTTCCAGAATGTCAACTTGTATTCTGTCGTTCCAAATCGTACTGCAGCTCTAAATAACGCGAGTGGCGCTTTTGTTCCAGTCTTAGACTTCACTCAGCATAACTGTTTGCGCTAAAACCTTTTTTCCATTACCTAACACTATCAGCTGTACAGTGTAGGTACACGTGATGCTGTTTGAGCGGCTTATTTCAACATTTAGGCCACAGGCAACGGGTTTGCAACTTGGTGAGGTATTATTTCACGATAGTATTTCACGCAAAGACCTACCTTTAGATTGTTATGAAAGAAATCAAATTCGACAAGAAATTAAGTAAACTGTAACATTTCAATTATTTCTAACCTTTCAACGAATTTCGTAAACTAAATCCATAATTAAATTCTTAGGTTACATCACATTATACCGCACGGGTGGGTACGTCGCCTGCCCTTGCCCCGTGTTCTGTCAGAGACAGTCGAGGCGCGGTCGCGCCGTGTGCGAGTGTACCCGAGGCCCGAGTGGCCCCGAGTGACCAATACCGTGATGTGGACGTGGACATATAATGGGGTTCATGGAGGCCGGGCTAGATTGTGGGTTGATCAAGTGTGTCTTGAATAGGTAGGTATTGCCGAAGAGTATTCAGAGAAGAAATTTATTTTTTAATATTTACAAAAGCACTAATCGACCAGTTCATTGAGAAGGGAAGCTGCTTCTCTATGATCGATCTCGATAGTTAATAAATGTTGCTATCGTGTAACTCGAAAGTAAAATACACATTATCTCATCGGATACCCTGACAATCTTTAGACGCAGTTCACTTGTGTTAGCTTTAGCGCAGGTACAAACTAGTCGAGAAGCAGCATTGTCAAGTAGTTGGAGGTCGGAGCAAGGGCTTGTTTGCTCAGGTGGGTGGTCGCAAACTTCGCCTCGTTCACATCCGGGGCAGCTATCAGGATTGTACTACAATTCCAAGGTAAATCATACAATGTAATTTGTCTGACCCTGTCCAAGAGTCCTAACTCAACTGTTGGTGGGAGTTCTACTCTAGTTTGATCTAGAACAGTTTTAAAAATACTTGACTTGAAGGTTTGTTGGGCGCTGAGCTTGTGGATGGCTAGTCTCTGTTGCGATTGACCACCATGGTCGAAATTATTAGTACTTATTAATTATTACAAATAGATTAGTCTTGAGTAGTCGGAGAAAACCGCTAAGAATTGAGAACCAATAGTTCCAACCAATTAATCAACCACCTCAACCTATCAGTCCACTGCTCGCACAGTCCCTTTTCAACACCGCAACGCTCAGTTCTCTACCATTTGCATTCAGGCTATCCCATCGCACCCTATCTGGTCTATGAGTTCCCAATAATGCCGTTTCCAAAAAACTTATTAATTAAATACATTCTATGAATGTATAATATTTATTTCGTAATACCAAAACACTATTCTGGACAACAATTAAAAACCCACCCAGACTGCTCTTGCTTCTGAACGACTCCCGGCCTCATCATTTCTCTTTTTCAGACTTTAAAAAAGGAGGAGCTTCTTATTTCAACTGTATTTTTTTTTATGTTTCTCACCTCAGAACTTTATGTTTCTCACCTCAGAACTTTATGTTTCTCACCTCAGAACTTTATGTTTCTCACCTCAGAACTTTATGTTTCTCACCTCAGAACTTTATGTTTCTCACCTCAGAACTTTATGTTTCTCACCTCAGAACTTTATGTTTCTCACCTCAGAACTTTATGTTTCTCACCTCAGAACTTTATGTTTCTCACCTCAGAACTTTATGTTTCTCACCTCAGAACTTTATGTTTCTCACCTCAGAACTTTATGTTTCTCACCTCAGAACTTTCCACTCAGAACAACAACGAACCGATTTTGATGTTTTTTTTATATGAAAGTTGGTTCTTTCTTCTTTATTATATCTATGGTTCTTTCCGTGTGGTCCCATTTAAATTTGGTCCGGTTCTGACAGTGACAGGTCAGTAATAAGTACCAAAACTATTTTTATTTTTTTACAAAAAAACAATCGACTCCCAAAAAAACAGTACAAAATAGAAAATAATTTTGATTTCAGAAGTCGGCGGCAAAAACCGAAGATACAAAACCAACGACACAGTTATTTAGAAGTCGGTTGTTTTTTAATCTGTTTTGTTCATTACAATATTTCTCTTTAAAATTGTCTTTCAAACGAAAGTTAATTGTACCCAATAACTACCCTTCCTTTTTTTTTAAATACTTGTATCTGTACAAGTATTTAATGAAAATTAATCTCTTATAATAAAAAAAAAATAAAGACTAATCTCCCACTTTAGTTTTAAATACAATTTTGCTGTCGATAAAGTTGCAGCACCAAGCAACACCCGTGTGTTATCTAAGCTGGCTCCGGTTCCGGATCTATCTTGTCTCGACTGATTTAATAACATAAGTCCTTAGGTTGTTATCTCTAGGTGCGTAAAAGTGTTTGTACAGACCTTTTTGACCTTGGTGACTGACCGGTTGGTCTTGCGGCGCCGGTTGCGAGCTGAGCTGCCATGGCCGCAATTCGATCAGGAGGGACTATTACAAACCTACTTACTTACAGAAATAAAGTCACAATTCACCATTTATTGGAGAACTTGATGAACTCTCTCTTCTTGATCTCTCTCTCTCTGATCTCTCTTGATTCTTGATCTTGGAGATCCTCTTCAATAAACGTCTAAGTCTATTATGACTTTTGTTAAAGAGGAGGAGGCAATAACTATTAAAATGCCTGAAATGAGGATTTGAATCATGCGTCAATCAACGATGTGAATGCTTCAGTGGATGTTTTCATTTTGTACCGGTAATTGCAGCGCGTTCCACCGAGTTTCACCGGCTTCGGATCTATAGCACGTGCGCTATTGGATTAATATCGACTCTTATTGCAATGATGTTGAGCAGTGGTGATGAAACGGCCCACTCCCTCTCACAGAGATAGCGGCTGTGTCCCAGCAGTGGATGCATTATATGCTTATTGCAGCGAACCAAGGTCTACATAATTAGTATATAATCTTACGATTAGGGTCTACACCCCATAGGATATTATTTTGTATGAAACTAAAATCATTACCTTGGTAACTTTTTCGTTTACTTGGTGCTGCTACTTATTTAAAGTGAACAATCAAAGTCATATATATCATGGCCTCAAGAGCACCCCATAATATACATCATTTTAGTGGCAATTTAGGTCAAATTTTAAGCTTATAAACCATGCTAGGTGTACCATCAGTTCTGTCAACGAATATCAAATAGATCGCGAGCTAATTAACAATTTGACGCGGCCATGATCCACCAGCAATATAATTAGTGAATATGTTTAATGAATGATTTGATTCAACGCTCCCAATTTACAAATAGGGTTCATTAGGAATACATGTTTTTACTTCAATTTGAATATTATTACGGTTCGGCGCGGGATTACAAGTGCCGCGTCGCGGGGAAGTAATCCGGCCGCGCCGCTAGAGCCAACTCAGGTTCTTGTGGACGAGGGCCGCTTGTGCTTGGGTTCGCAAACATTTTGAGGCTGGTTTTGAACACTGGCCTTTGTGTTGTTACTACCATAATATTTGCAGGTACTAAGGAGAATGATACGGTTCATTCGAAAAATAACCGACAAGATCCGTAAGTATTGTTTCACTTCACGGTAATAAATTGTTAACATTATTATGCATCTAACGGCAGTTTGGCATACACCTGCACAGGTACTCATAAGCCTTAATCAGAGCAGATTAGATGGTCCCAAAGAGATGCAGTACCTACAACAACATGTGGAGTTCAAGCGTCCTAGCAGTTTACTAGTACCCACTTCACTAGGGTCTACCCTCTGCGGCTAGTGTCCTTACAACGTGTACCTCCGGGATGGTGAGTCGTATGACAGATTATCACGTAGGACTAGTACGAAACCTGTTTATGTATTAGGTACTGTTTATTTACTCTACTTTCAACCAGCTGAACATTAACATTTGTTAAGATAAATCTAGACTTTCACAATTCCTTTGACGACAAAGGAATTGTGAAAGTCTAAGAATCTAAAATCTCAGAGCTTCTCAGAACATTAGACGTGTGGGTTTGGATAGCTGTGTCACAATCAAACGGTCCGACAGGACTCCTTTCACACAAACACTAACAAACTAGTTTAGACCAAAATTATGATAATGGTGTATTTTTGAACATCAACATTATTTATTTTTACCTAAATAAACTGAGTAGGTACGCACAGTATAGGCCGCTCCCTCGGTAGAAGCTATCAGCGGAGGGGCCCGGATTAGTATTCAGTACGCGGACGTGTCACATAATCAAAAAGAAATATTTTGCTATATTATGTGCGTTTGAAGATTACCATCACGAAGGATATAACTGCACAGGAAGATGCAGAAGCTCTATATGCGATGATATAAAAACATATTATATAAATATATAATTATTAATTATTACAGAGAAAACTTGAATGAGAATTATCTACGGTAATGATAATCATTATTTATTTGAACAGTAACATAAAATCGCAAAATGTTTGTGTTTATTTTGTACCTATACATTATTATCATGAATAATAATATAAATTGTGTATATAATTTATTATTGCAAACACATTTACACATTCTTTGTAAGTAGTCTTTCTTTCTCTACTTTGATACAAAAATGGTATTAAGTTCGCGCTTATTGAATTGTATTAAACAACGTTATACGTAATTTCAATAAGAATACCAACAGAATTTGTGAACAAGAAAATTGGATTTCATTTTCTTTTGGGGTTACGTAAACCAGTAACGAGTTGCTATCTATGCGTCATGTTTTGAGTTGGTTTAGCAGTGAGGCATTGTTTTTTCAACCTGCAAGCAGAATTAACCGTAGAGATAGTCCCTAGCGATCTGTTCACACGGTGATATGAACATCCTGAAGTTTAATTTATTTTTGACGCAAATGTTTTCGAAATTTAGTTACGAATTCGTGATTTCTTTACGATGGACAATGTTTGAATGCGCTCAGCAGTAGGCGTGATACCCTCTTCTGTAACTGCGTAGCAGTAAGTTTTTTTACCGAATTAGACACACGTTGCGCAACAAGTCCCAAGTGTTTTTTACGCTCGTCTGGGATCTTAGAGTAGACTTGAAATATGAACAGAATAATATATGACCGCAAACGAGGCATTATTGCAAGGATATTGTGTTACGCATACTTGAGTCTGATCATTACCAGTATCAATTATGTTGTTACATTTTATTTACTTACCATAACCGTGGATGGGTGACCATCTTTACATACCGAGACTCCTACGTGCCTCGAAAAGCACGTCAAGCCGCTGGTCCCGGCTGTCATTTATGCATCTTTCACAGTCGTTACGGGTCATCAGAAGCCCGAAAATCTGACAGCCAGGCTTACCAATCTGTATCGTAATACCCAGTGGTATCGTAATGGAGCGACTGCCTTTCTGACCTCAACAACCCTTACTGGGTCAATCCTTTACTTGCACCATGTAAAATACTGGCATTCAGCTGCATCCGGTTAGACTGGAAGCCGACCCCAACATAGTTGGGAAAACACTCGGCAGATGATGATGAACCAGATTATAATCTGATCACCTATAATGAATGTATTTTGGCCAATTAGATTTTCGAAATTTAACTATTAACATATTAAGGGATCTTAAGCAGATAATCATACTGAACCAACATTTTACAAATCACAAGACACTTATTGTTATCGCCGAAGTTTTAGCATTGTGTGGCCTCCTGACCGTTATAACTTGTGGAGTATG
The DNA here is from genome assembly GCA_951799385.1 of Hyppa rectilinea. Classification (NCBI taxonomy): domain Eukaryota; kingdom Metazoa; phylum Arthropoda; class Insecta; order Lepidoptera; family Noctuidae; genus Hyppa; species Hyppa rectilinea. The sequence continues at coordinate 21,858,084 of OX637301.1, read as the reverse complement.
TTTCCCAAAGGTTCGGGCGCGTGCGGCGCAAGCGGCATTATATAACGTGATAGAGAACCAAATGTACGAACAAAGAGGCCGCGTCATGATTTCAATTTTTCGCTTTACTAAACCAAAGGTCGCCTGAATTGGAGCGAACATAATGCTGATATATTAGTTACAGGTACAAAATCTGGAGAAAATCCAAGTTCATACATATAAGAAATATGAAAGATATTTCCTCCACTCCCATACAGGAAATAGTATCGACATCGGTCGAGTAGTTTCATAGATATTGAGCATAAGCGAGTGCTGGCCAATATTTGCGGGGGATATGATCCGGAATGATTCGCACTGAGCGGCACACAATTACGCGGCTCGCTTGTCAAAGTCGCCGCGATGTAATTACACATTAATGAATATAACTACATAGGTCCGTACTATGTAAAACATTAACCTAGTAAATGAATATACCCATGTGATCATTGTATGTAAATTAAATTGCATCCAAGGAATGTGGGGGCATAAGTTCAACGGGTATCGAAAGATCGGGAATTGTTATCGCCGCCTGTTGAACTATGAATTTACGGTAAGACACGTCTATTACAGAAATTGACGGCAAAACACGCTCATCACAGAAATTGATGGCAAAAGATGCTCTCCACTGGCATTGACGGCAAGACACGCCTATCGCAGGAATTGACGGCACACCAGACTGGTCGAGACAAGAGGGAGGGGGTGATATGAGTATGCGTAACGTAAAGATCCGTGATCAGTGGCGCAAATAAGACTACAATACGGTGAGGCAGAAAGAATCGGATGCGAAAAACATTAGCACAACGCTGTAGGTTATTAGTTACGAGTCGCAAAGTTGTAAAAAAAATACTCTAGGAATGGTAATAATCACCATACCCATAGCAAATGTACATTTGCAGACAATACCTTTTACTTATGCCTGCTCGTAGCATAACTGTGCCACCAGACAAAGGACAGATGGATGGTCTTAGTAATTTGTAATGTTCCTTACGAACGGGCTTTTCGCTCGATACGGGATTGGATTTGTTAGCCTGTTACTGAGGTGGCCAAACCTAGGCGACGTAGAATGATTTATTATCATATCTTTGGAGCCACAGTTCCTACATAACACATTTTATTTATATATTTAACAACGGTATTAACAAACACATACACAAAGTCTACCAACCTGCATAACAGTACGTCGGCAGTTGTTCTCTTCTAACAACAGAAGACTTTGTAAATTAATGTGCTTGTGCTTAATTTAATAAATCTCACATTTAACTATAGGGCACTTATTAGCTATAGATTATTAGCGCAGGTAAGTATGGAGATCCCATGTAGATTTTTCGATGAAGTCCTTTAAGCTGAAGCTGATACGAAATTTTCAAAACGAAGCGATACATTACGTTCTCATCACCGTAAATGTTCAGGTTGCAAGATGCCTGACAACAACAGTAAACAAAGCCGTCGCTGGGCCAACAGCCCAGCTCCTTTAGACCGGGCTTGAAGGTAGTGTGTAGGCCGCACATTGTTCCACGTACGTACGTGGCACATTATGTTGGTATGGTGCGCCCAAACTGCATGTAGGTACCTATACGGTGACCATGTAAAAGGTTTGCGTATTCAATACACTGAAGTGATATTTGGGATTCAAACATATAATAACGTGACTTCTTTTGTGTATCCCAATCTTTTCTATATTTATTGTGTGTACCTACGGTTTATCTTGCTACGTCCTGAAAAAGCTCTGTCTAACAATTCATTCAAACTTACCATTTGAACAATTTAGACATTTCTTCCTAATCAGCCTATAATATTCCCACTGCTGGGAAACAGGCCTCCTCTCTGTGAGAGGGAGTGGCCTGTAGTGACCTACCTAGTCTACTTAAGTGAACAACTTAATAACTTGAGTAAATTAAATACAAATTGTATATTTCTAAATTATTATTAATTGTAATTTATATACATGTATTTACAATAGAAATTAAAACTAGACTAACATTTAAAATAAAACTATGTTCAATAATATTCAACGAACAAACAGACAATTACAAACATTGTACTAATAGCTAATTGCTTATCAGTTGGCCGGCGCAGCTATGACGCGTCTTTCGTTCTAACGACACCGGTCGCTCGCGCTGCGTGTGTATGAGCGAGACGGCACCATCAGGTGTTTCCTTCTCATGCGCTACGTCACACGGACGATCGCGAGCGCACTCCATGACTTGCGAGTTTGAGTCTGCTCACTGCACGCGAAGCTTTATGATCTAGCTTAGAATATCGGTTGTCGTAACACTAAGACTTATTCGCTTACGCCTATCTATTTAACTGTGCTGTTCTCCGCTATCTATATGTCTACCACTCCTTCTTATCTAAGTGGAACTCTTGTGTGTGTGAACTGAAACCTGTGTCTGTGCACCTAATAAAATTTCATTCTTCTTCTTGTGTACTTGGGACTTATTTACTTTACCTCCTCTTTCTACATCTACACACTCATACCTATAACCTATAGGCCCATTATCCATCACCCGAGCCCAGTGCAGGTTCGTGGATGGCACATGTCTTCACGTTTTTTGCTCTGGGACACACCGGTTTCTTCACAATGATTCCCTTCACCCTTTTGAGAGCAGTGGCGATGAAATACACAAGTATAGCTGTTTTTTACTACAGAATTTTTTAAGAAAACTCCATGTTAATTGAAGCTAATGAGATATCAAAAATAAAAAGAAATATATTATATTGAAACCACTAGTTAAGTACGTAGTTGCAGAACACTTCCTCACAAAGATTCTGCCTTTTCCAACCACGAGTTTATCGTGTTCTGGCAGCTAGTACTGTCATCATTATCACAGTTTGCTTGTTCGCTTAGCCATGCATTTGAGAATCCAACACACAACATTTTATTCTTGTTGCCAGACAAGCCCGAACGGGCTTAAAGTTTCAAATTCAAGTGAACCCAAAATTGTCAGCTTGAATCCAGTCTCCCAGTGAGCAATCGCATGGCACCAGCACTGCACATAACTATGTACATACATGAATAATTGGATGCGAGTGGATCGATGACGCCAACATGACGTGAACCGCCACACGCACACACACACGGACACCCGTACGTGAGATGTGTTTGTAGAGGAATGCACAGCAGACTCGAACTGATGACTATCAAGACGTTTTTGATGCTTTTATCTAATTGAGCTCTTACGAGCTGTGTTAAGAGAAGAACTACTAGAGAAATATGTACCATTTTGGAAAATTTGTAAACTCGCCATGACATGCATCCGAGTTTGGTTTGGTTCGCCGTCAATGCTGCGTCTGCTTTCTTTACTTATTCTGCAGAGCAGCCTCAATATCGTTACGTGTCGCTTTGGGCGCCCATGAGATAGTTTTTGTCACTTAGCAAAACTGAATCTGTAACGTCCGGATCCGTGACTTTGGAATGTTCAAAAATATGATGATTATGTATAATATTATTTATTGGTACTAAAACAGGTTTAAATTATAAGTCGATAACAATTTACACCCTCATTTTTAGAGTTCCGTAGTCAACAAGGAACCCTTATAGTATCGCGATGTCCGTCCCTTTGTCTGTCGGTCCGTAGCGTAACTTAGACATTTTAGTACTAGAAAGCTATAATTTGGCATTCATTTTAATCACGCCGACAAAGTGGTAAAATAAAATGTTATGTAAAATACGGAAAGTGGGGATGTTTTCTCAACTAACCCATGGTGTGGTGTGTTTTTACATGGGATATTGCGGGTTTGTGAAAACAATGTTGGAACGTGTGGGAAAACATAATTTACAACAATTTTACGTTTGTTGTTGGTAAAATGCATCCTAACTGCGGAATCCTTCATTGCGCGTGTCGGACGCACTTGATCGGTTTTTCGCCTACGATTTAAATAATGAGCAGGTTCTTTATTTAAATCTGTAAAACATTGAAATAAATTGTTTTTCATAACAACAAAAGGTTTAGGATGCGCGCCGCGTCGTGTGAGTGACATAAAGAGTCGATGCGGGCGCCACCTCGCGGAGATAACAGCGCTTCGTTTGTTGTATGTTCGTTAACATGACGGAGATAATTAACTTTTACTGCACTGCTGTGTATTTGTTTAAAGAGCACACATTGTGTTCGAGAACATTCAATGTGCTGCCACCTGACAACTCGGGGAGCTTCGTCTACAACGCCCACGCCAATCATTGGCCAGCCTGCTCCATGAGGGTACCTGTAACACTGACCAATGCAACGTACGCATCTTACACATTGCAAATCCGTGTCAGTGTACTAGCCTGTATGTGTGACGTGACGAGGTGTTTGCATACGAACAGCGCATTTATCTAACTGACTAGTTCTGCTTGGTCCCTAAGTTGATGTGTGTTTTATCAATGTGTCTTGTGGCCAAGAATTTCATTAGACCCTTTACACACACATCGCCCGCGCCGATGGGAATTTGTTAATTGTCCATTTGTCCAACTTATATAAAGCAAATATCGGTGCTTGTTTGTTAGGATAATCTCTCAGTTGAGTAGTGAGGTGTGATACGATGAGCATCGTTTGTTTGGTTCTAAAGACGTGGTGCGTGTCTGTGCTAGCCCAAAGGGAAAGTTAACTTTGTATGGCATTATTTATGACATTATCTATACTTAATAATATTATAAAGAGGTAAAATTTGTAAGTTTGTATGTTTGTAAGATTGTATGTAGGGGGTAATCTCCGGAACTAATGATCCAATTTCAATAATTTTTTCACTGATAGAAAGCTACATTATTCCTGAGTGCTATAGGCTGTAAATTATATTTATATCATACATATTAGCCGAGCTATTGCATTTTTCGTCTAGCAAGTCGGAAAGAAATACCTCCGAAAACAGAATTATTTGCATGCGCTGCCTAAACAGTTGTTTAAAATTGAAAGCAATGTATGGCAACCCGGTTCGCCTTAATTATTTCTACAAAAAAGTCCGCGACACCACATTTCTATCTTTTGTATTTTAACTTTTATATTTCGTTTTATGTTTTAAAAAAGTATTTTTTCGACTTACTTCTGTTTGGATGATTATTTAAACAACAAAATATCAATTCTTCTCAAATAAAATTATTTTATGATCACAAGGACATCACAGAGATAAGATTTGCCTTCTACAGTATGTCAATTGGTCATATATTTTCCGAGATAATATAAAATTACTAAACGCAAAATGCTAAAACATTCGCCGAGCTCAACTATCATTCCTACTTCCTACGTGCTTTGTGCGGACGTTTTATCGTTTTAGAGAAGCTTTAAATTAAATAGGTTCCTCACTTAAATTTTATATTTTTAACGTTAACATTTTTAAATGATGGTTTGTATTTTGTATATAGGTAGTGTAATATCTTTTGCCAGCGGCTTCGCCCGCGTGGTTGTTGGAAATTATCCCACGGGAACGGGTAGGTACGTTTTTCCGTGATAAAAATTAGCCTATGTGTTATTCCAGACTATAATCTATCTCTGTGCCAAACATCCAGATCCGTTCAGCCGTTTTGGCGTGATTGAGTAACAAACATCCATCCATCCATCCAAACTTTCACATTTATAATAGTAGTAAGATAATTTTATTATTATCCGTGTTGGGTTAAAAATACATAATGCATTTGCACCTTTACAATGCGAGGCAGGGTGTCGTAAACCGTCATCTACCCCGGTCGCGATAGGGAATAGAACCGGCGAGAGATGTCGTGCGGTGTCCCACAGGGATCGCTTCTGGGGCCGCTCCTGTGGGGGTTACGACTGGGTGCTGCGGGCCGACCTCCCTGACGGCGTCAGCGTAGTTTGCTACGCTGACGACACGCTGGTCCTGGCGCAGGGGAGGTCGCATCAGGCGGCGGCCGACGCGATGACACGCGGGGTTGCGACTGTCATTGAGAGGATCCGGCAGTTGGGTCTCGAGGTGGCATTACACAAATCCGAGGCCATGTCCTTTCATGGACCTCGGAATAGGCCACCATCGGGATCCCAACTTACGGTAGGAGGGGTTCACATCGGCGTCGAGACCACGATGAAATACCTAGGTCTGGTCCTCGACAGCCGATGGAATTTCGTGGAGCATTTCCGACGTTTGGCCCCCAAGCTGGAACGGACTGGGGCCGCCTTCAAGCGGCTCTTGCCCAATTTGAGGGCGCCAAACGCCTCCTGCCGGAGGCTTTACGCGGGAGTCGTGCGGTCCATGGCCCTATACGGGGGCCAGGTGTGGGCGCGTTCACTGCGGTGGCGAGCCGCCCACTATCTGAACGCGCCCCAAAAGGTGGTAGCCATACGGTTTATACGGGGGTACCGCACGATCTCGGGCGAGGCGGCAAGCCTCCTTGCCGGACTGCCGCCGTGGGATCTGGAGGCGATAGTCCTCGCGCGCCTGTACGAGTGGCGCGCGGAGATACTAAGCCGGGGGGAAACTCCGTTTCCGCAGCAAATTGCGGCGGAGCGGACGGACCTCCGGCGCGATCTCATGGCGGCCTGGAATCAGCGACTGTCGCAACCCAGCGCAGGGCATGCCACGATAGTGGCGGTAAGACCCCTCTTTGAGAAGTGGCTAGAGAGGCGTCACGGCGCCTTCACCTACCGCCTGACGCAGGTCCTCACCGGGCATGGATGTTTCGGGAGGTTCCTGCACATCATCAGGTGGGAGGAAATGCCCGGGTGTCACCATTGCGAGGATCGCCCAGAGGACACGGTAGAGCATACGGTGCAAACCTGCCCCGCTTGGGCGGAGCACCGCCGTGTCCTCATAGAGCCGATCGACGGCGGCGACCTCTCGCGCCCGGCCCTGGTGCAAGCCATGGTCCGGGGCGAGAGGGAGTGGGAGGCAGTCACCTCCTTCTGCGAAAAAGTCACGCTCGCGAAGGAGGTGGCGGGATGGGAGAGAGAAAGGTCCTCCCGTCCCAGCCGCCGCGGGAGACGCTCCGGGCGTCAGGAGCCACGTGACGACTCCCGGCCACCGTAGGCGCGGGCCTGCGGGCGCTGAGTAATGGGTGACTCACCGTCCGATCAGCACCAGACCCGTGCCGGACGGCGCGTATATGTTCCACGCGCGCCTCAAAGAGATGTCAGCATATGAACGGGCCAAGGGCCAAGCCTGCCGGGTAAGCGGGATTGTCCGAAAGGGTTACCGCTACCCCGGAACATAAAGGGCTACGGAAGGAACATGGATGGGTTTTAGTCAGTAAGAGTCTGACACTCCCTTCCGCTCCACCCAGAGCGGGAGCAGTCATTGGATGATTTCCCAGCCTTAAAAAAAAAAAAAAAAGGTGTCGTAAAAAGCGACTAAGTTGAGCAGAAAAGATCACCTCGGTAATCTTTGGAAATTCTGATACGATTCCAAAAATTCTCTCACTAATGAGAACCTACAGTATTACCGAGTATCATAGGATATATTTAATGTAAAAACTCGAAATTTTCCGCGGACGAAGTCGCGGGCAGAAGCTAGTAATTTATAAAAAGGCTTAAGTGATCACTTATCTAACTTTTGCACATAAACAATACTGCACGTAATTAAGCACAACAAGTAATCATGGAAATGCGGAATTATTATAATTTCGATTCGATTTATAATTATTTATCCTGCAGCGACATGTTTGTTCGCCGCGGGATTTACACTATGAACACACGCGGCACAATAGTGGAGGAATCAAAATGTCCACAGCTATTGTATCGTGTATTACCATACAATTACACCAGCAGCCAGTAGATGGTTGTAACTATTTGTCCATTGTTTGTCTACAAACTACAACTGTAAAATAGTAATCCTGCGCACAGCTACAAAAAACGGATGTGTGGAGACATTTCCATTAGCATCAGACTTGACAAGCAATTTATAGAAATACAGTATGTAATGCGCACACAGATAGTGACTTCTTGGTCATGAAAATCTTGCCCGGAAATAGATCTAGTGCTAGTAAGTGAAGCGTCGCGCAAAATGTGTACCTACTCACTGTTATATATTTTTCTCTTTGCGTTTTCCAATATTTTGAGGTTGTTCAACATAGGTATCGTATTAGCACGATTCGTGAGCCGCGTTATAATTCGATACATTAATATTAACGCAGGCGCTTATTATCAGAGCCATGCAAATAAAGTTATACGGTATTAATGCTTCGTGCCGATACCAGCTTTCAAACAAATGTATATTTATTTGTTTAGACTAAATACATTAATATACCAGTGTGTTTTTACTGGCGATATTCAAAGTTCAAACAACCATACGCGATTGGAATCATGCGATGAGTTTGCTGAAGTTGATTCTGTTTGTCAATTAAAAATGTTGGGAATTTGGGATCAATCTCTAATTCATCTTAATGTTATGGTTTTTATTAACCATCGCTTGATGATGACCATTTTGGACCATTGATGGCTTGACGCTACAGTTCACAGGTTACTCAATACTCAATACGTTTATTGCACACACAACTGACCACACCACTGATCACATCATATTATGTGTTCCATGTACTTATTCTTCATAACATTCTGGTCAATATTTCTTATGGATTATTCATCTACCGTTCAACACAAAACGTTTGATGGTTAAAGAGACTCGTGATGAAATTGTCCTTAAGCTCAAACGTCTTGCTAACAATATTTTCCTAAGGCAACCACCAAGATGTTCCGCAGGATGCTGTGAGATGACCCGTAACACAATAACCGAAGGTGTATTCGTTCAAAGGCTGCTCCTACTGCAAACCGTATTAAAATAGCCAAATTGGTTTAGTGCCGACGACGGCGATGCGGGACAAATTGTGAGACCGGCTACAAACCTTGTTAGGGTTACACATTATATACATATAACACAGACAGTATGGTTGTTCATGTGTAATACTATTAGTCCAGGATCCATGGTCCATTTTTGCACTTGATTACTATCAAACTAATTTTCCGTGAGTAGCTTCATTTTGATGAGACGCCCAACAATTTCCGGTACAAAGCTCTTGATTGTGGTAGCTAACAGAAGTAGCAAGGATAAAATATTATGTCGATTTGATGATTCTCAAATATTTATTACTAACTGGATATTTTTTTGTCAAATCTCAAGTTAATTATCTAAATTATTCGAAAATATATTTGTCCTACAAAATCTATGGTTTGATCGAAGAGTCTGTAACTTCCAACATGTATCGATAATGAGATCATCATAAATGATTACTAACCAGCTGATTTTTTTTGTTTTTTACTCAGTTAGTTTTTATATAATTTAACAGTCATATTGTCCTACAAATTGCGTGGTACGGTATCCCTGTCCTACGCTCAGAAATAATACCACAACACCTTTTTTCTCACTACTAACTGTAAGACAAAAACATTACATAATAGGTTAGTGTGTTCGCTGCCCAAATAAAGCAACGTCCTACAAGAAAACAGGTATATATCACTGTAGTCCGACAAGAATTGTCATTTTTTTGTTTTCCTATTTGTAACTTTCGATACAGTAAAAAAAACTTTTTTAAAATTTTAATAACTTTTTTTTTTTGTAAACTAGGTATACAATAATTTGTGCATTTATATATAAAAATAATAGTCTTCATCAGATTCATCTGATAAATCTATGTCTTCGCTACTAATATCGCTGTCACTTTCCTCACTCGTGATATCTGACTCTGTAATAACATGAGGTTTTTTTGTAAAAGTTGCATCTTTTACAAAAAAAAGCTTACAACATTTATTAAAAAAGCATAATGCACAATATACTTCACACAAATAGACAACATAATATATTGTTAGTTGTTTTCATACAAATACATAGTTAAGTTAATATTATCCTACTACTATTATAAAGGCGAAAGTTTGTAAGTATGGATGTATGGATGTTTGTTACTCTTTCACGTAAAAACTACTGTATAGATTTGGATGAAATTTGACACAGAGATGGTTTATATCCTGGATTAACACATAGGATATTTTTTATCCCGGTAGAACATTCCTGTGGGATAATTTCCGACCTCCACGCGAGCGAAGCCGCGGGCAGAAGCTAGTAAAATATGTTATGATTTTATCTTACCAAATAATTTTATGTTATAATATTGATCTCAAATAATTGATTTATAAATAAATATTATAATTAAGTTAATTAAAATTAAGAACATGTTGTTAACTTATTATTTATTACATGACATGTATAGATTAATTTTATTTTATTTCAAACTATATTTTACACCTTTTGCTGTGCCCTACAGGATCCGTAATTGTACCTCAGCTTTAAGCCTATTGTAAGATCTTCACACATTATGGAATGCAATGAAATGTATAAATATGAATGTAAATTCCATGGAGAATCATGAAGAAAATCACAGTGATTGCTTCGTATCTCGAGTGTGCTGTGTGCAGTACTAACCTAATTATGTCGTCGCAGATCACATTACACCGCCCAGCTCCTTCGGAGACGCGACAGAAACAATTTGTTAGCACATTAGACAAGTTTAAGAGAACATAAAGCACCCTTTAAAGATGAAAAGGAATATGTTCTTTTGTTACTAGTCACTACTATCTGATACAGTTGTGTGTTTTACTTGAACGTTGGGCTATGAGACATTCATTACAAATTGCGTAAGATTAGGCAACGACCAACCTTCGAACAGTATACGTAGTGTAGGTGATCAAAAAAGAACCTTAAAGATAAAGAATGAAGATAAAGATTGCATTATTTTGATATTGTAGGCAAAAACCAGTAAAACAGTTGGTAGACTTAGAATTAAAGTAACAATTATGGCTCCTGTCGCGTACAGCATAGTAGGAGAGAGGAGGAAAAGTGCTTGTTATTTTGTTTTTCATTATTTTTCTTCTCCTTATTAAATTAATTTTCTTATGTTTTACCTATATAGTTTTAGTTAGTTATTTACTTAGAAACTATAACTCCATATTTATATGTATAGTTAGGTTATCCCGTTGTTCAGTATTGGATATTAATTGAAATTAGATTAACGTAAGTATTGATTCTTTATTTATTACTATGTATCATTATTAATTACTAGCATTTATTATAAATTGAGAATAAGTTATTGTAGTATGTATTGAATATATTATTTATTAAGGATTTTAATGCAAATAACTAGCAAGGTTGAGTATCCTACGGTTTTCTAGAAACTTATTACATGCTTTATTTAAATTGCAATGTATTTATGTATGTATGTATGATACTATGTGTATTCGGGGGAATTCTTGCAACTCAATTTTGAAGCAGAAATTTTCAACCGATTGCGCTGAAACTTTGTATACACGTTTAGTTTGGATGACAATGCATGGTGACGACATTCTAAACCCAACATGGCAGAATACCCAAGATGGCGGACTTTTTATTTTTATTAGTTATTACTCAATTTATATGATAATTATAAAAGCTAGTCGCGAGATTTACCTGTGTTATCTCGGGACAAGTAAATTAAATAACTTGATCTGACTGATTTTAAATTTTCAAACTAAGTAAATACGGGTACTTACTTAAATCTAGCGGCAAGGTTTTGTATCATACAAATTGTGCAATGACGTTATAAGTTGATTATTTATTTATTTATTTGGTTCTCCAACGACTGTTTACACTAATAATAAACTTAATACTATTTTTAAACAAAGGTAACAGTGTAACACTCACTTATAGGTAAACACCACAAGCACAATATTAATATATTTCTAGTAATCTAACCACTATAATAACTTTTCAGATTTTAGTAACAAAATAACATATTAGATAACAAAATTAAAAGAAAAAAAAAAAAAACTAAAAACGAGAAAACTGGTAAACTAGGTATCTTATTACAGATCAAACAAGGATTTCATGAACTTAGACTTTAGTTTTGCTAGGGAGTCATGATGTAAGTCAACCAGATCACTACTACTGTTTATGACCTTGCAAAATCGGGCGTAGGGTGAGTTAGATCCCAAAACGGTTCGTCTAGGTGGAGCACAGAGTGGAGTGATTGAGTTGCGTGGGATTCTTGAAGGAGCACGTAAGTTACAAAGTTCTAGCAGCCTAGGGCACTGAATATTATTTTTCAAAATTTTGCACATAAATAAAGCGTCATTAAGTTGCCTCCGTTTATCTAAACTGCACATGGTAAAGTGTTTCAGTCTCTCTCTGTAAGATGGCTTTTTTCTAGCTATACCAACCGAAAATGCTAAGTGCCATAGGAAGCGCTTTTGGACACGTTCAATGCGCAAGCTATGTACCGCATAGTGTGGTCGCCAAACCACACTACAGTACTCTAATCTGCTCCTAACTAAACTGTTATATAACATTATTTTTGTTTTAAGTTTACGGAATGTTTTACAGTTTCTCATTACAAAGCCTAGCATTTTGGACGATGATTTTATAATGTTGTCCAAATGTGGCAGGAAAGTTAATTTTCCATCGAACAGGACTCCAAGATCTCGAATGGTATCCACTTCCTGTATTATTTCTAGATTTATTTGATACTTAGAATGTATTATGCGATTTTTTCTTGTGTATTTAACATGGTAACACTTCCCCGAATTTAAACACATTTCATTATTATTACACCATTGAATTAGCCTATTAAGATCCATCTGCAGAAACATTGCGTCTTGTTCACATTTCACAACTCTGACAAATTTTAGGTCATCCGCATACATAAAAATCTCGGAGTTCTGAAAGCACACAGGTATGTCATTTGTAAAATAATTGAGTAAAATTGGCCCAATGTGTGAACCCTGGGGAACACCTGAAGAAATTTTATAAACAGAAGATTGAAAGCCGTTAACTACTACGAAAAAAGCTCTATCTGTTAAGTACGAACTTAACCGATTCAACAAAGTGCCAGCAATGCCGTAAGCGCTCAACTTTTGTATTAATATTTTGTGACAAATTTTATCGAACGCCTTGCTAAAATCGGTGTAAATAACGTCTGCTTGGTGACCCGAATCGATAGCTTTAATTAATACTTCAGTAAACGGCACTAGGTTTGTGTTCGTGGAGCGTGCGCCTACAAATCCGTGTTGATTATCGCTTAAGTATAACTTCAGATGGTTTTGAATGTGTGGGCAGACAAGGGACTCGAACACTTTGGCACACGTCGAAAGAACTGAGATCGGTCTATAATGTGATACTATATCATCGGTATCAGATTTGTGTATGGGCACTACCTTTGCTATCTTCCATTTTGACGGAAACACGCCAGAAACAAGTGATCTTTCAAAGATTTGCATGAGGGGACAGACTAACGCTGATGCGCATTCTTTTATAAAAATGGGTGGGATTCCGTCTGGACCTGCACCTTTATTACAGTCTAGATTTTGTAATATTTTAAGCAGCGTTTCAGGGTTTATATCAGGGCTTGTTAAGCTTTGGCTGTTATTCTGTAACAACATTAAATAGTCGGAAATCTTGTATTTATTTCCGGTGTTGGGATCAGGTATGTAAACAGAGGAGAAATAATTAGCGAACAACTCGCATATCTCCGTGCCATTGGATGTTGTATTTATTCCGTCTGTCATAGTCATAGGGTATGCACTAGTTCCTCCGCGCTTGGCTTTTACATGTGTCCAAAACATTTTCGGATTATTTATTATTTCTTCTTCTATATCCTTGATATAAGCATTATAGCAAGTAGTCGCCAAACTGTCACAACGTTTACTTATAACTTTCAATTCAATTGCATCTAAAGGATTTTTATACTTACAGTATCGCTTTCTTAACTTATACTTAACATTTAATAACTTTATCAAGTTTCGGGTAAACCACAACGGATATTTACGAGTTTTTGGAACGCGCGGCGGTATAAATTTCTGAATAGCCATATGTAGCGTCTCATAAAAGGAATCGAGCATCTCATTCACTCCATCTAGTCCTTTAAACAAATCCATCCAGTTGAACTCTAAAAGAAATTTTTTTATACATGTATAGTTTGCATTTTTAAAATTAGTCTTCAACTGTGTATTACTATACGGTAACCTTGCACTTTCATTAAAAGTTATGATTATGTCTAATGGTGGATGCTGCTGATCAACGTTGGATAGTGGGTTCAAGCTCTCAACGACATTACATAATGGGTAGGTTGATAAAACTAAGTCCAGTATACGACCAGCGGCATTTAACACTGAGTTAAACTGAGTAAGCTTGTTAACATGAGTAAAATCAATCAGAGTTTCGCTTGTGCTGTGTAATGCGGTATAATTATTTGGTACTCCCAACATGCTCCAATCAATACTACTCATGTTGAAGTCACCCACAATACAGACATTTGTATCTATTATATGCTCAAAAACTGTGTTACAATTATTTAAAAAATATTCCAAGGAAGAACGGCGTACAGGTGGTGGCAAATATACTGCACAGAGAGCCACTCGACGAACGCTTCGCGATAGCGGCAATTCTAAGGTAACCCAAAGGTCTTCACAGTTACTATCCCAACGTTGGACATGTCTAGATTTTAGGTTTTTCTTGACAGCAATTAAAACACCGCCGCCTTCTTTACCACATTGTAGGCTACAGCTTTCTCTGTCGCGCCTATATACAACGTATCGTCCGTCAAATAGCTCGCTGCTTAATATAGAACTGTTAAGCCAAGTTTCTGTCAGAATAACTACGTCATAATTGTTACAGACAATGTTACGATAAAAAACATGTGTTTTTGTCCTTAAACCACGACTATTCTGGTAATATAACTGTAAACTGTTGAATTTTAATGTTTTTATTTTAGGTACATGCGAGATAGTTTTTACTAAAAGATATTATGGAGAGTACAAATAAAAACAAAAAGTTATACTATCTTATTTACAGTTTCTAGATTTTTGATAAGTATGTGTTCCGAATCGACATTTTTTCTGACAAATATACGGCCATTCCTTACCCATACAAATTTGTATCCCTTTTCTTTTGCTCTGAGTCTGGTAGCAGCGTGAAGCGCCTTATGAGCCGGCGACAAGTGTTCAACGACATAGACAGGTGTCTTGTTGCCTGCTAATCCGAGATCCGCGGTACTGAGTTTGCATTCAGGAGTTCGTTTATTGTAATTGATTACCGAGGCGAGCAGCTGGTCACGGATTTTGGGAGATGCCAGCTGAACCACGATAGATCGGGGGCGATCACTGGACGTCCGAAGCTTAGCTATGCGAGTGCAGTTCATGATATCAGAGTCCTTTACTCCACATCCCACAACCGAGCCCAACTGCTTGATAACGGTAAACAAATTTTCTTGTTTATTTTCGGGCAAACATTGTATTTCCAAATTGTTAGACCGGGCTTGCTGCTCCAAATAATTCAGTCGCTGGCCGAGATCGCAGACTGTTTTTTTTAATTTATCATTCTCTTCCTTGAGGTTCTTAGAGTTGTTTACTAACACGACGTGCTCTGATTGGAATCTATCAAACTCCGTTGTATGGAAATTCAGCGATTCTTTCAGATCCCTCATTTCATTTTTGATGGGTTCCAGCTCCCTATTAACAATGGTGACTATCATATTAGTCAACTTTTGAGCCATCGTGTCAAGCTCCCTTTGGACCACTTCTTGCACAATCAAACGAATTTCATCGCAGGTGACAGCCGCTACTTCTGGGGGGGAGTTTAATGCGGGCCTTTTATTACCTCTTGTGGTGGAAATGTTCCGAATCGGAGTGTAGTCTTTCATTGAGACCTTTGGCATTAGACTTAAACATTCTGGACATTTCCATCTATACTAATATTATAAAGAGGTAAAATTTGTAAGTTTGTAAGTTTGTAAGTTTGTATGTTTGTAAGTTTGTATGTAGGGGGTAATCTCCGGAACTAATGATCTAATTTCAATAATTTTTTCACTGATAGAAAGCTACATTATTCCTGAGTGCTATAGGCTATAAATTATATTTATATCATACAAATTAGCCGAGCTATTGCATTTTTCGTCTAGCAAGTCGGAAAGAAATACCTCCGAAAACAGAATTATTTGCATGCGCTGCCTAAACAGTTGTTTAAAATTGAAAGCAATGTATGGCAACCCGGTTCGCCTTAATTATTTCTACAAAAAAGTCCGCGACACCACATTTCTATCTTTTGTATTTTAACTTTTATATTTCGTTTTATGTTTTGAAAAAGTATTTTTTTGACTTACTTCTGTTTGGATGATTATTTAAACAACAAAATATCAATTCTTATCAAATAAAATTATTTTATGATCACAAGGACCTCACAGAGATAAAATTTGCCCTCTACAGTATGTCAATTGGTTATATATTTTCCGAGATAATATAAAATTACTAAACGCAAAATGCTAAAACATTCGCCGAGCTCAACAATCATTCCTACTTCCTACGTGCTTTGTGCGGACGTTTTATCGTTTTAGAGAAGCTTTAAATTAAATAGGTTCCTCACTTAAATTTTATATTTTTAACGTTAACATTTTTAAATGATGGTTTGTATTTTGTATATAGGTAGTGTAATATCTTTTGCCAGCGGCTTCGCCCGCGTGGTTGTTGGAAATTATCCCACGGGAACGGGTACGTTTTTCCGTGATAAAAATTAGCCTATGTGTTATTCCAGACTATAATCTATCTCTGTGCCAAACATCCAGATCCGTTCAGCCGTTTTGGCGTGCTTGAGTAACAAACATCCATCCATCCATCCAAACTTTCACATTTATAATAGTAGTAAGATAATTTTGTTATTATCCGTGTTGGGTTAAAAATACATAATGCATTTGCACCTTTACAATGCGAGGCAGGGTGTCGTAAACCGTCATCTACCCCAGTCGCGATGGGGAATGGAACCGGCTGGAGATGTCGTGCGGTGTCCCACAGGGATCGGTTCTGAGGCCGCTCCTGTGGGACATCGGTTACGACTGGGTGCTGCGGGCCGACCTCCCTGACGGCGTCAGCGTAGTTTGCTACGCTGACGATACGCTGGTCCTGGCGCAGGGGAGGTCGCATGAGGCGGCGGCCGACGCAATGACACGCGGGGTTGCGACAGTCATTGAGAGGATCCGGCAGTTGGGTCTCGAGGTGGCATTGCACAAATCCGAGGCCATGTCACAAATCCTTTCAAGGACCTCGGAATAGGCCACCATCGGGATCCCAACTTACGGTAGGAGAGGTTCACATTTCGTGGAGCATTTCCGACGTTTGGCCCCCAAGCTGGAACGGACTGGGGCCGCCTTCAAGCGGCTCTTGCCCAATTTGAGGGGGCCAAACGCCTCCTGCCGGAGGCTTTACGCGGGAGTCGTGCGCTCCATGGCCCTATACGGGGCCCCGGTGTGGGCGCGTTCACTGCGGTGGCGCGTTCACTATCTGAACGCGCCCCAAAAGGTGGTAGCCATACGGCTTATCCGGGGGTACCGCACGATCTCGGGCGAGGCGGCAAGCCTCCTTGCCGGACTGCCGCCGTGGGATCTGGAGGCGATAGTCCTCGCGCGCCTGTACGAGTGGCGCACGGAGGTACTAAGCCGGGGGGAAACTCCGTTTCCGCAGCAAATTGCGGCGGAGCGGACGGACCTCCGGCGCGATCTCATGGCGGCCTGGAATCAGCGACTGTCGCAACCCAGCGCAGGGCACGCCACGATAGTGGCGGTAAGACCCCTCTTTGAGAAGTGGCTAGAGAGGCGTCACGGCGCCCTCACCTACCGCCTGACGCAGGTCCTCACCGGGCATGGATGTTTCGGGAGGTTCCTGCACATCATCAGGCGGGAGGAAACGCCCGGGTGTCACCATTGCGAGGATCGCCCAGAGGACACGGTAGAGCATACGGTGCAAACCTGCCCCGCTTGGGCGGAGCATCCCCGTGTCCTCATAGAGCCGATCGACGGCGGCGACCTCTCGCGCCCGGCCCTTTTTTTTTTTTTTTTTGATCCGGGGGGAAAATCCTCATGGATGTCCCCCGCCCCGGGGAGGGCGGAGGGGTCTGTCAGACTCTTACTGACTAAAAACCACCCCGGGTGTTCCCTCTCACACCTTCGCCGGGGGTCGCGGGAATCAAAAAGAATCATGGTCCGAGGCGAGAGGGAGTGGGAGGCAGTCACCTCATTCTGCGAAAAAGTCACGCTCGCGAAGGAGGTGGTGGGATGGGAGAGAGAAAGGTTCTCCCGTCCCAGCCGCCGCGGGAGACGCTCCGGGCGTCGGGAGCCACGTGACGACTCCCGGCCACCGTAGGCGCGGGCCTGCGGGCGGTGAGTAATGGGTGACTCACCGTCCGATCAGCACCAGACCCGTGCCGGACGGCGCGTATATGTTCCACGCGCACCTCAAAGAGATGTCAGCATATGAAGGGGCCCCTCAGGGCCAAGCCTGCCGGGTAAGCGGGATTGTCCGAAAGGGTTACCGCTACCCCGGAACATAAAGGGCTACGGAAGGAACATGGATGGGTTTTAGTCAGTAAGAGTCTGACACTCCCTTCCGCTCCACCCAGAGCGGGAGCAGTCATTGGATGATTTCCCAGCCTTCAAAAAAAAAAAAAGGGTGTCGTAAAAGGCGACTAAGTTGAGCAGAAAAGATCACCTCGGTAATCTTTGGAAATTCCGATCCGATTCCAAAAATTCTCTCACTAATGGGAACTTACAGTATTGCCGAGTATCATAGGATATATTTAATGTTAAAACTAGAAATTTTCCGCGGACGAAGTCGCGGGCAGAAGCTAGTTCATTATACGCTTCCGACTCATTCGAAATTTCGGTTAAAGACAAACAATGAAAATGGTATGTTTTGTTACATTGAACACAGTTTATGAACTTATCATTCCCCTCCTTATTTTCGCTGTTGCAGCACCCCCAAGAACGCGTTAAGCTTGATGCCATGTTGTGGTTATGATAACTAACAAACGGCTCCGAGCCGGGTATTTAGAGTTTTACGTTTTCGTTTGTTATCAATAGTTAGGTATAATAAACACTCACTGTTGTCCTCCGTGCGAGATGATTATAATTATCTTTTAAAAGAAAAGTTTATTTTATTATTTTTAGCGCATTATTTTTTATTACGAAACTTATAATTAGTAGGTATGAGTAAAGCAGCATCAAACACATTGTTGGAGACATAAATAATTATGATATTTCTGAAGAAATCCAATTCTTGGTAGTTACATGATCTTTTTTTTTTTAAATGAGGGAAATATACCATAGTTATATGTGAAATTATTGAATTTGCATTAACACTCATTATCGTCAATTCTAAAAATGATTTTATCAAATAGAACTTGAGAAAATCATTTTTGCCACTGCTACTAGCCACTATATTACATTCCCAGATGGACAGCACACGCGTCTTGCTCAAGATGCAATTGTCCGGATGTGTGAGCCGACACTATGGCCGACAACACCTCCCCCTGCTCCTCACCCTGTCGGCCCCTGTGCTCTCGGACACCAATCGGCGAGCGCTCGCGGAGCACCTTATGTTATTTAAAGTGGTTTACTCTGGAGTTTAGATTATGTGGACACTGGATTAGAATTTCAGATGTGATGGTTATAGTAAAATTTAACTTTGGGATTTATCTCAAAGCAGGATCTCTTTCTATTAGTGGGAATACACGTCTTCTTCAATGTACTTATACAATAATTTATATAAAAAAACGAAATTGTATATCCATCAAATGATAACGAACATATTCGTGGCAGAAGGAATGATTATTTTCATTCCATGTCTTATCCAGCACCATACAATCTAAGCGATCTCTACCGAAACGTCTGCAAGTAGTCCTTGGAATTGGAAAGAATCTCGTTATGTAAGAAATGGAGTGAATTAACTGTGACGTCACTGACATCGATGTACCTGTAGCTGTATGTACAGACGCCAGCACATCAAGCTATCCCTAACTGTCAATTTTTCTCAATTAAAATGAACAATAAAGCTGAAATACTATCAAAGATATTTGACAGATTGTGGTAACTAGATGTGCTGGCCTCTGTACTATCGCAACACAATTATTTGGTAAAAAATCGAGTCAATCAGCACCTGGAAATACTCATGTGCCGTGTCAAATTAATCATCAATCATTAACAAATGGGGAACGTATGACTCTTAAATGAAATGCTTAATGAAACCAAATACTGGTATCTGCTAGCAACTATTGTGTGTATGTTGATGCAGAAGGGACAGATTCCACACTTTGTTGTAGGGCATCACTTGCAACACTTGCTTGAGCTTTGTCAGCTGCTGTTGCTATAGAAGCTTTTCGCTGAAGTGTCAGCAGTCTTCAAGTTGTAGTTGAAATTCCACTTCAGTTTCACACATCCAATTTCACAACAGAAGTCCTTACACTTCTCGTCAACTTATCTGTCACCACCGTGCAGCTATGCCTCCTATGCCTCATAAGCGTTCTCATTGGAGTCATTAGCATGCAACGATTAGACTTGTCTCCTCACAGCTGCACTAAGCTACTTCGTATCATTCCACTAAGTCTGCAGCCTGTCTGTCTGTTTTCACAGAAAATACTATCGCAAGAACGCTCTAGCGAACTGGGAGCTTCCAAAGTGGTCTAATTTGTGAAACTAGGTTAAATTAACATACGTGAGGGGGGCACGGGGGGCGGGGGCGGCGGATCGTATTGTTTACTCATCGAGTGGCAGTTGGCTGGAATTAACAAGTTTGTTAATAAGACAAGGCTTGTTTGAAGAGATGTGTCGCGTCGTGATGAGGATTACTGAGAGAGCTGTGACGGGCGGGCGGATTTAAACTGACTGAAATTAGAGTAGGCCACAGTTAGAATTTGATTTTACTAATACAAAAACATTTAGAAATTGAATGATTACATAACCTTTGCCAGCGTAGATAAAAATAATCATAAAAAAGAGTAATAATTACATAAATGAGATGACCACTAGGTCGTAAAACTACATGCGCACATAATTATTTTATTAGAAGTTTCACAGAACCCTCGCCGGTGCTACAACAGCTACGCTGATCCATAGCCGTACAGGGGCGTATTTCATCTCAATAACATTATTTTACTGAGTAGTTTCTTAAATAGAACTTCAATCTGCCGAGCCTTTTCCCAACTATATTGGGATCGGCGTCCAGTCTAACCGGATGCAGCTGAATATCAGTATTTTACATGAAACGACTGCGTATCTCACCTCCACAACCCAGTAACTGGATAATACGATACCCCTTGGTAAGACTGGCTGTCAGATTTTGGGCTTCTGACGACCCGTAACGACTGTCAAAGATGCACAAATGACCGGGATCAACTTGCTTTCCGAGGCACGCAGGAGTTCGGTATGTAGAGATGGTCACCCATCCACGGCCAAACCCGGCAAGCGTAGCTTAACCTGACAAATTGACCTGTGCGGCTGTTATTACTTAGAAAATAGACTTATCACCGAGAATTACTTATTATTTACAGGTCGGTAATACGGGCTGGTCCGCAACTCCACGCCAATGCGCGTATTCTGCGTTCGGTTATTTACTGGAGAAGAACTCAAATTCCATAACTCAGCCGTCACAAAAGCTTTACCTTACAAACGACTATACAGTCGTTAGAAAGTAGTTCAGCATGGTTGTGTAACCATTATATCTCTGAAAAAGGTTTTTAAACGAAGAAGTTTTATTGTATTATGTCAATTGCATAAATGGTACATAAAAACAGGTCTCAACTCTCAATGCAATGTGGCAGAGATCGTGTCGACAGTAAGTTTTGTCTTTCAATCTAAAATTTTATTATACTTATGTTTACTTAGATGTGAGAAGCTCGTGGCTAAATAATAACAGCCGCTCGAGTCGATCTATCAGGTTAAACTACGCTTGACGGAGTTGGTCCGTGGATGGGTGACCATCTTTACATACATATCGAGACTCCTCCTTGGCTCGGAAAGCACGTTAAGCCGTTGGTTTCGGTTGTCATTCGTAGGCATCTTTGACAATCGTTACGGGTAGTCCGAAACCCGAAAGTCTGACAGCCAGTCTTACCAAGGTGTATGGTATTACCTAGTTACTGACTGGGTTGTGGAGGTCAGATAGGCAGTCGCCTTACGTAAAATACTGATATTCAGCTGCATCCGGTTAGACTGGAATCCGACCCCAACATAGTTGGGAAAAGGATAGGCAGATTGATACTTAGATGTGTCTATTGGAACTAATCGGGCGATGCTAAAATAACAACGTTCTTGAACTACGATCTATTTGGAAGCATGGCAACCAAGGTGAATACAAACAGGCTTAGGTACAATTATGATCGCACATTAAGGGTTATTGTACATAACGTTCTGAAAACAAGTGGAAGTTGTTTCCTCTAAAGCAAATGTTGCCATTGCCATTCGAACGGCGCGAACATTATGTAAATGGCTCGGGCCCAGTCGATCCTGAGGGGCACTAACGCGCTAAAGAGATCGTAACTGCAGACATTGTAATATGCAACGAGCTTCAACATCTAAACGCATTAAAACACTGTTTCCGTACTATTATTAAAACCTACCTGAATTTTGTTGCTCAGTTTTGTAAATATTTATAAACAGTCCCAAAACCTCTCTAAACGACAAGATGACGTACAAAGTACATAAATCCCAATTTACTGTTACTGCTTCAACTACTTTCAACAAAAACACTGTGTCAAAATGTTCGCATCGCGTTAATTCTCATTAGGCACTCGTTTATTTAGCACGCTAATCCCACATTAGGTACGGCGTGCACAGACAGAGCGGATTAAACGCAAACGGCGCGGATTGGACAACGGATCATCCTGCTAGCTGCTATAATGTGTACGTATAATAAAATCGTAGCGCAGTAAAATTTACATACATAGTGTATTTTTTAAGTAAAATTCTGCGAACGATTCTAATACCTCGTAGTTTTAAGAAATTATGTTTGTTTATCTGTTTTTCTAAAACTCGGAACATAAAGAAGACGAGTCCATCGTGCATCCACACTACGCAGAATCAGTTCGAAGTGGTTTTTTAATGATCGTTCGAACACTCCGCTGAAGGTGAAAAAAAATCGCGCTAGGCGTTTTTATTACGCCGCGATATGATTACATCCGTGCGAACGTGGGCTCATACTAAATAGCAACATATTATTATACATTTCAAGACTAGAAAATGACACTTAAAACTTCGAAGTTCTAAGTCTTTGAAAGACGATTTTCGTTCATTTATGCGCCGCTGACGCGTCCCCTCGCAAGCTTGACCTCACAGCAAGTGAGACAGACTTATTCTGCTGTTCTAAATGAATTCATACAGAATACATTGTTTACAATTAGCTAAGTATGTTAGTCTAGATTAAGTTAGGAGAAGCACATTTGTCGCATTGGGTTATCTTGTAACGTAGATGTAAGAAGATAAATAAACCATTTAATTAGTCATGAGAGGATAACGTGAACGCGCGGTACCTATTCACAGCACATCGCTATTTATGAACCGATAGTGACGTACACGGGTCGGTACTATTGCGCATCTGACAGACAAAGGGATTAAAGCCGTGTTCCACAAAGCTCTATACGGGTTCAATTGAGGATTTAATGCGCATTCAATGGCCATTCATTTATTCGCTTACCTTTAAAAAGCAAATATATATGAGGTTCATGTAAATATATTATGCAGCGGGTTGGAATATCTGAAATGATTGACTTAATTTAAAATATAGTTTTCCGATACGGAGAACATAATATTATGGCAAAAATAAATAAATGGCAGAAAAACAAATTTACAGAACGTATGAAACGGAATTCAGATGTAGATACTACTCCCCTATCAAAGTCACACCCATTACTTTTTTACCACTTTAGTCTACTTCTCGCGGCTAAGGATCCCTGCGATCCCATTTCATAAATTCATATTTAGGATTGTCACGAGATGCTGCCAAAGTTACTTTATTTTTCATGTCAGAAGTCACGTTAATCATTTAATGGCCACTCAACCCGCTCTTCAGCTAAGACTCAGCTCACAAAGGATGCTAACTCGAAATATGGCGAAAGTCCCGACTGTTTGTGTTGCTGTTCACCTCATAACAGCGCTGTTTGTTCGGTAAACTTCGGCTCTTTCCGCCTCTTCTATTACGTCACACCTTAAACAGGTGCAGCAGGTTTCATTTAAAATTCTCACAGCGAAGTTAGCCGATTATTCCGGAAGATTGTTACAAGTTTGTGTTGAGATAATATAAATAGAATTAAAATGAACTTCTTAGCGGGTTGTTTCAGTTAGGAGCAAATATTTTAAGTAGCTGCTAGCTGCTAATTGGAGCAGTAACCAGCTCAATAAAATGTTATTTAGAATTCTACTACCGAGAGCATTGGAACCTTCGTAAAGGCGCTGTCAGTTATTACTTTGCCATTGCCGGCTTGTTGCTACAGTCGAGTAATAACGGTATAGTTATTCTGTAAGTAGGTAAGTATCATAAAGTGAGTTGTCTCAATGATTCAATATCCATTATGTTAATAAGGTCGACCCACTAGCTAACATAAACTAAACTCAACCGAAACTATCAAACTACATTAAATTTGAAACAAAACGAAAAGTTACAAGTTAACGACTAGGTTTGGCCGCGTTGATCCTGGTGGAGAATAAGACAGGGCAACCCAGAACGGTTGATCCTTGCTGAGGGCAGGACAGGACAACCCATAGCGGTTGTGGCCTAGTTACAGTTAAAGAAAGAAAGATACATTAGGAAACCAGTGATTCTTCTATTCCAACGAATACTGTCAACTGCATATCAGTGGTGCCACTTGCAGAACAATATCGCCCTTACTCCTAATTCCTACACGACATCAAGTCAACCAATCAATCAATCAAAAGTAGCTGTCAATAGCAAATTCTTAACTGATGTGTGAGGTCACCACACTTATAATATACAATATTATATATGTATATAATTTATTGTCAATCATCAGTCAAGTTACGCGATTATAATAAACTTATAGGATAAAAGACACTATTATTTATTAATATTAACTTAATGTTTGTAAATATGTGAGCACCATGTACTTATGACATACTTAAGTTTACCTGCCATTACTATATGTGTTTTTCTTTTCACCTTTTGTGGTGTAGTGTTTTTATTCTGGGTACATCGTCTTCACATATAATGTTATAATTCATGTACACAAAACATTGTAAAACATTTTGAAAGAGTAACGGGTGGAGTTTCTTGCCCATTCTTCTCCACACGAAACTACCTTTTGAATGGGGCGACTAGAATCAATTCTATTTCTTGTTCATTTTAATGTTCAAAAGTGCCTTACATGTGCTTATTTGAAATAAACGATTTGACTTTGACTTTGACGCTGGAAATTACCAAGTACTAAGTTTTGTACAAACGCGAAGACATACAGTCACGTTACACTGTCGGAGATAAACATTCCAACTTCTCGGCTAAAAGCACATTCTTTATGTAAGTCCGCATGTATGTTAATCCAAAAGATAAATAACAAACTACTTAAATTATTCGGAAAATAACACAGAATATGTACTTAGTTCATTTTCTCAAAAATGCTTGCCTGCTTGCTTGCTTGTATGTGCTTGTGTGGTGTGGTGTGCTTGTGGTGTGGTGTGGTTGTTTGAGCAAAGCCGACCTTTCCGCGCTACTTGAAAAGGCGCCAGCACAGTTGTATGGAATTTCTTTGCATGTGAGTTTGAGCAACCAGCAATTTTCTTTGCAAATCCATTGTTGTAATAGTAAATTACTACTACATCAACATCCGCAGACTCATAACTTCACTACTGAGACCAAAATTACAAACGCAGTATACAGTTTTATAAGAATGTGGCTGTTATTTTAGTAGTGTATTGTCTGACGACTACATAAACCGTTTTTTGTACACATTTGAAATACGAATAGAGTATTGAGATAAGAGATAAGTAAAGTTGAGAAAAAAATCATCGGGGTCATTACAAGTGTGTATTATGTATACACCAATACACAAGTTGTCACGAAATACTTCCATGAAAAACATGCAAACAGCAATAAGAACTGGAGGAAAGGCGGCAATCTTGGCAACAGACGAGCCGCGCCCGCCGCAGTACGTAATCAATGGAACAATAATAAACTTTCCACCAACAAGCAGATTCTGTGGCTCAGTATTGAGCGCCGAGTTATAGCACGCGTGAGTTAGTGACGCCCTGCTAGCCGCACTAGGGGTGCTCGCTAACGATGTTCACGGTCGCGACTTGCAACTGTTTCTTCAAATATAACTTGATCGCATTCATATAGATATTACACGTTGTTTGATATCCGCGATACCTCAAACCGATGGCTATGCTATGTAAGCACAGCTTCACAATACCTGCCAAAAAACTAATGAACCATACAGTATGCATAAAAACGCTTGAATGCTGTAAGCATATTGGTTTTATTGGCTATTCCATCTGTATTTAACTATTAAATTAGATTTTATAACCCACGTGCCAGCCCTAGTAGCACAATCGCAATGATGGTTAAATGTTCTCGTTTTAAACAATACGTAGAGCGTTGGCTGCGTGATGCAAAGTGAGCGAGTGCTGTGTATTGGTGATTTGTACATGGTACTCAATCGTATATGGTGTACATTGTATAGCGATATTTGGGATCCCGGATTATAAAAAGTAATGTACACTGGAGTCAAATTTGTAATTAATTAAAACGTCCTCTTTGAGGATTTTTTTGTTTTATATTGTTCGATAAATAATAATCTTTATTTAAAGGTTGCATTCATAGAACACGTGCAGTGCTTTCACTTTGTGTTTTGTGAAATAAATCGGTATGAATACCACTACGTTGCACAGTCACAATTCACTTACACTTGATATGTTTCTGCATGAGGGTGGTGGTTCGACATTGGAATTGTCTATTTAGATGGCTGTAAGATATGTATGTCAGCCTAAGAGGCAACGACAGGAAGACACTATGACTTAATTACGACTAACTTAAATACTATTTAAACAAGTAAGGCGTCAGGAGGTACTTCTTCCGGTCCTGAGTACTGCCGGCTAGCGTGAATCTTCGCCACGGAAGTGGATAACAATGTTGATTAATAGAACTATTGTATACATATATGCTGGAGCAATTGAAACCTGTGTCGAACATGTAATATCAACTAGCATTCCCGAATGGGTTGACACGACTAGGAATTCATGATGCAACTCACCCCTTTATTGTTCAAGATATTCACAACCAAAATAGACTCTCCGTAATAACAATATTATTAATTGTGACATGGCGGTATAATGAGAACATTCGCTCTTATAACGCCACACGTCTGTCTTCGACTAGTCTTTGTGCTGCTATGTTCTTCAAGCTCATGGTCGCTGCTCGCGCAAGTTTTTATTTATAAGTTTTTTCCGCTTACAACACAGAATTGAGCGAATCATTCCTACCCATTCATTCCTAATCGACCAATCGGAAGCTTTCCCGCCACTGCGAGCATCCGTCAACTGTGATTTGGACAAGAAACGTCAGTGCGTTTTTTCGCATTCAAACCGCTCACCGCTCATAACCTCTAATTATAGTGAGCTAGTCTCGTCTAGCTTACTTAAAAAGTGTAATTTTTGCATTCGCACGCGCCGCTTTATAAACAGTCTAGGTCCAGACTCCAGTGTGAATACTGACCCGCAAACCGCTCATTGCTAATACCGCTTACTCAACCCGCATCCGCATCAAAAACTGTATAAC
This sequence comes from Hyppa rectilinea, assembly GCA_951799385.1. Classification (NCBI taxonomy): domain Eukaryota; kingdom Metazoa; phylum Arthropoda; class Insecta; order Lepidoptera; family Noctuidae; genus Hyppa; species Hyppa rectilinea. The sequence goes on along the minus strand of OX637301.1, from coordinate 21,830,587 downwards.
TATTATAAATAAGTGTTGGCCGACACAAGTGTGACATTTAAACAAGTGAAAAAGTGCAACAGGAAGAAACCAGGGAACACGTGAGACGTCTGCAAAGGGCTGTCCTTGCCACGTGTTTCGTCCAGAAGGTCTCAAGTAAGTCCATCCATCCATATTCCTCAAAACCTCATTTCCCGTATGCTCAATTCTGTGTCGACCAGCAGTCCACGACGCTAAAATCTACATTACCAACAAAATTTATTCACCGCATATCAAGGTCCTTCGAAGTCGTTTAAAACTTAGTCACCAGTCGCCTTTATAACTATTATTCATATTAAGGACTTAATCATCTTTACTTATTAGAATTACAAAAAGACAATCTTAACGGCGGCCACGCGAAACATGACACCACAGTGTTCAATAGAAGCATGTGTACCATTTTTAATAGTACCTACACAAAGCATTGGGCTCAGGTCACTTTTCATAGTAGTGATTCGTTACACATCAATATAGTACTGATTAAATAAACTATATTTAGCGGGAAGCCAAAGATTTTTATTGTGACCATTGTATTATGATCTAGCGACCGGCCCGGCTTCGCTCGGTTGCAATGTAAAAAACTATAACGCGGGCGAAGCCGAGGGCAAAAGCTAGTTAAACTGTTACGTATAAACTGTTACGTATAAACTGTTACGTATAAACCTCCTCTTGAATCACTATCTATTGAATCACTATCTATTGAATCACTATCTATTGAATCACTATCTATTGATGAAAACTGCATTAAAATCCGTTGCGCAGTTTAAAAGTTCTAAATGAACAGAGGAACGAACGGCGTGAACGATTTTGTTTTATACTATGTAGAGATTTCAAACAATAAAAGTACTTTAGTTATAAATCGTGGAAGCAGACAGTGTTCCAACCACTACAATTTGTTCTACAACATGAGTTGTGTCCGGCTGACCCCAACAACGGCAACGGTACAATAGTGATTAGTACGGCTGTCCAGTGTTCCAATCACTGCGGATCAGATCAGCTCGAATCGAATATCGGATAGATTGAATCTCGCGACACGAATCGCCGCGGATTACAACCGCCCCCTCTATTATTCAAACTCATACCAAAGTGAGTATGGCGTCTATGATAGCGGACTGTGCAGCATTGGGTTATGTAGCTATGCGTGTGGTTTAATATATTTTGACTTCTGTTTATATTAGTTTATATATACTGGTTAATAGTTCCAGTACCTAGTACTGGCACGGTTAGTTAAATCAGGTTAAGTAATAAAACCTGGAATTCGAGAATTTTGATACTGTTATGTACGTTACTCTTTTTATTACTTTACCGTTGGGACTCCCAAAAAAAAAAAAAGAATAAGATCTGACCATAACTTGCATCTTAGCGGATAGCGCTCATAGTTTCTCAGATATCCTCGCTGTCACCATAGCGCCACCCAGCGGCGTAGCCACAAAACATGAATATTCAGCATTCACTAAGCGCGGCGCGACGCTGTGTGCTCCAACAGTACGCGACTCACAACAACATTAGACAAATACGAGTCGCCTTGTACCACCAGCCGGAGAAAGAAGTAGGCGCGAGAATATACCTACTCTAACCTCTTTAGATACACGCGGGCCTGTGTGCTAAATGTCACGAGGATTTAAGGTAAGAAGTATTGTATAAATGCTACCTAAGTATATAGCTATTATTCACTGGGTACGTTTCTCATTGACTTAATGGGCCCTGGCGGCTGAGTATGTCATGCTCACTCTAATTTCTCGCTGATGTTGGCGCGGCTGTTGGATCATTTAGTTCCCTTCAAAACGGTTGAGCTGAATGGTGTCAATCTAGGCGTTCGTGAACGGGCGCGGTCGGTAGGGACTGATCTTAACGACTTCGGCTTATTTTAATTAATACTTTTTTTTTCCTTTTAATGCGTTCTACATTTTTCACACGTGAATAATTTCAACATGAATGATGTTACCAATATTTTGTAACCATTTTTTGATTCAAGAGTGTCTTTGGAATGGGCAACTTATAGCTTTTCTCACTGACCGACTTTATTAGTTTATTTGAAACAATAAATTTTGTGTTTGAAGATAAAATACTCTTTCTGACATCAGTGTTGGTTTTGGGAAGAGAATTCATGAAAAAATAATTGGGAAGTAGATATAATCAAACAGAGACATCATGAAGAGCTCATTATATACGCATCGTAGAACATAGATGGAAGGTCAACAGTCGATGGAATTAGCTGCTTCTTGAACACGAGAAGTAGGAGGCAATCATATAATAGAGTAAAACATTCGCGTTCTGCTCGCATTTACAACGTTTATCTTCGAAATCATGGAATTAGATGAAGATAATAAAAATATTATGAGACACCCGAATGCCAACAGGAAATTAAGAACAGGTAGCCTATTGTAAGTGCCGTCCGTATCCTGAACAATAATACCAACCCAAGGTGTACAGTGTGTGCACAGCCTAACATGGAGTGCCCCACGTATAAGTAAATTTGAATGTAGGCACTTTCCCGATTGCGGCTTAGATCCTAAGCCTACAGAATTTTATTTACGTATTTACGACACGTCGTGATGTGATTTGGTTCAAGTGGAAAATGTGTATCGTCACTTTCAATATCAAAGCGGTTCCAACAACTACTGTGTTGGTATTTTAAAAACCAGCCAAGTGCGAGTCAGATTTTACATAAAACAACATAAACAAAAGATAAAAAACAAGGTAAATAATTATGATGAAATAAAAATTGTAAACAAAAAAGTAGTAACATTGATCTATCAGTAAGAATGTTAGCAGTTTTTTATATACTTAATGGTTCTTCTTTGTGGGCAAGAGGTATTTTATGACGGGTCCCATTGGAAGTAAGCTTAATCATAAACAAGTTTCTTGTATGGGGAATTTAATTTTTAACTTTATTTTGATTATTTGTTCTAAATAGCTAATAACATTCTATTTCTGCTAAAAACACCTAAAAAAATTGTTCCCTACGTCATATCAATTGGTCCTTGCATAAGAAATGACAGGTATAGTTGTCGAAGGGCACAAATAAAAAATGTAAGTATTTACATTATTTTAAAATTCTTGAACTTAATGAAACAAAATTTAAAACTTGTATAAAACGCACACTATGCAGCCAAGCGTATTATAAATTGGGAGATTACATAGCTGATAAAAATGCTTGGGTCAATGCTAGCTCCATATGGGCGCATAAAATAATTGATTAGATTACTAAAAACTGTTGAAGCTGCGGAAGATCAGAAACAAAAAAAAAACTATCTTTGCATTGTATAAATTCAATGTCTTAATATTGTATAATTGTTTAGCACATATGTGAGTACTATGTACCTACTACGCTGAAAATTTCGGGAATCAAGGAAGTGACACAACATTACTATTTAAAAATGTATTTATTGCTTTTCGAAGTATTCTCCGCGAAATTTGACACATTATTTATTACGATGGAACCAATCATTGCAGCAACCATTCCATTCGGAAGTTGGGGTCTCCAAAATGGCCGTTTTGTAGGCGTCCACAGCTTCTTCAGGTGATGAAAATCTCTAACCACGCTATTTATTCTTTATTTTAGGGAAAGTATAAAAATCATTAGGGCTTAGGTCGGGGCTGTACGGCGGATGGTCTAATAATTCTATGTTATGTTGCTCTAAAAACTCTTTTGTTCTGTGCGCGGTGTGAGAACTCGCATTGTCGTGATGGAGGATGATGCGGCGGTTGCAGTTCTCTTTACGGAGTTCAGAAACGATCTGTGGCAAACAAATGCTAGCATACCATTCTGCATTAACCGTTCTTTGTCCCTCAAGAGGAATAGTCGCAACATGGCCGGTTTTGGTGACAAACGTGGCCACCATTTTTTTTGCAACACTCCGTGAACGAACAATTTTTGTTGGCTTTAACTCATTTTCGAACACCCAAACTCGTGACTGGTTTTTTATTTCGGGTTCGTACGCGTATATCCAAGATTCGTCACCTGATACGATGTTGTATACAGCATTTGAGGATCCTGCGTGGAATCTTTCGAGAGTTCTGACGCACCAAGTAATGCGAGCCGCTTTTTGCTCTTCACAGAGCGAATGCGGTATCCATCGGGAAAACAACTTTTTTACACCTAATTGTTCATGCAAGATTATTTGTATTTGACTCATGCCAATGTCTAAAGTTGCCTGAATTTCGCGGTATGTCACATGTCGATCTTCCTCAATCAGCTTACGCACAGCATCAACGTTTTCTTGGGTGACTGCAGTTTTTGGACGACCGTGACGAGGATCATCACTGAGCTTGACACGTCCGCGTTGAAATTCAGCAAACCAGCGATAAATTGTGGTTTTGAATGGGGCTTCATCACCGAATGCAGAAATCATCCGGTCAACACCCTGTTTTTGTGTTAAACCACTTCGAAAGTCATAATAAATCATCGCTCTTGAATTTTCTCGAGTCAATTCCATTTTCTCAACGACTAAACAAGTTTGACAAAACCTTGTGACAAGACCGAGAATCTTTTTTTAAATAAATAAATGGTATTCGATTTTTAAAACCAAGGAGTTTTCAATTAAAAAGATTTTAATATGCCAGGAACAATGGAAATATTCCATTCCCGATACTTTTAGTGCAGCCTATGTATAAAGCGACCATTTGCTGGGTACGTATATCATTGACTTGAATGTGCCCTGGCGGCTGAGAGTATGCCATGCTCACTTTAATGTCTCGCTGATGGTGGCGTGTGTGTTGGATCATTTAGCTCCCTTCAAAATGGTTGAGCTGAATGGTGCTAATATGTGCGTCATGTTCGTGAACGGGTGCTGTCAGTAGGGACTGGTCATCTCTTAGCGGCTAAGGCTTGTTTTAATTTATGTTTTGGATAGTTTTTACATATTTTATATCGGATGCTTTTAACGTTCTGCATCGTTCTCACATGTATAATATTAATATGAACTATGTAACCAATATTTTGTAACCATATATTGTTTAAAAGAGTACTGTCCATGGAGTTTCTTGCCCGTTCTTCTCCATAGGTACCTACTGCTTTGGAATGGGCAACTAGCTTCATCTCTCTGACTGACCGACACCTTGACAATTCAAAAGTGCCTGTAATTGGTTTATTTGAAATAAATACTTTGAGTTTGAGTTTGAAAAATGGTAGAACTATTTTAGGTTCGTGTCTAACTAAATGACTTTCATACAAACATTCTTCTACTGTATAAACATCGCAATTACTGGCATTTGTTACAAAAATACGATTAACTGCATTAGTGGTGGTATCCGCGGGGGGGGGGGGGGAGGCACGGAGCAGGGGCAAGAGGGGCTGAATCGCGTGAAACTTTAAATTGAACATAATTCGCGCTAAGCCGCCGAATGCCGCGCCGCGCGCCGCTCGCCGCGCGCCGCTATCCCGTCGGCCGATGTGGCGCCGATTGAGAGCTGAGACACACGACACCGGGGTGGGGTTCTGGTTTATGACTGATTATAAACTTATGAGTCGAAAGTCTATCTGTAATCGTTAAGTGAAAAATAGTTTTCATTATTTATTTATATCTAAACGTTTCAAAAATCTTACATCGGAAAATTTCAAAGTATTATAAGCATTCACAGTCTCGAAGTACTTGCCTGTATTTACTCCTTAACAAAGTATACGACATCCTTCTTATTTTCTGTCTTAAAAACGCAAGTACCTAAGTACCTACTTCTCATAAAAATTCAGGAAATCAGCCATTTTTAAAAACTCTCATAATGGATGCAGTTAATCGCTTTAGCGAGTCGTCAGTTAGAATGAGCGCGCGAATCCTTCAGTGTATAAAATAAGTGTTGAAAGTTGAAATATCTTTGAATCCGCTCGGTTGGCGCGGTATCTGCGGCCGGCAGGCACTGTCAGACACTGATAAAAACCACCACACAGGAAAATACAGAAGGCTCATTCAAACAACGAACTTGTATGTACATTCATGCTTAGTACAATTAAATGTTTTCGAACCTATGGCGTTGCAAATTATTGCATAATACATGTTTTATCACAAATTTATCATTTTTTCCACAAGTACGTGATCTCGTAATGGTGAGTGGTGTACGAAGTGGAGTGGTTTTTCGGTTCCTATTAGTTTTGTGTTATAACTGAGAGACTCGCTAGTCAACCAGTAGACAGCGCGAGTTAAGCTTGCTCTGAGTTTACTGGATCTGGTGTTCGAGCTTCAGTGAGGCTCGTAGTAAGTTACGTTGAAGGTAAGGTAGAACGGAATATGTACATACACAGTCATTTGATGAATTAAAAGAAACTGTCGAGAGTTATCGTGGCCCACGCGGTTGGCATCAACTTCCGGTCACTTCTGTTAGCAACAAACGTATCGTGACGGTTAATGTGTTACACCTCTTACAGGGTCTAGCTCTCATGCGCCAAGTGTGCAGAAAACTACGAAGAAAGGACTTCTTTCAGAAGTATATCAGAAAAATGTATACCCACATTTTATGCAAAAAGGGGTGTTATTGTAGGCGAGAAACAGTGTCTATGATTAAAATATATTTTGCAGTTTTGTAATATTCACAAAAGAAGGCAGTCATGAAACAAACTTTTGTATATTAATAAAATATTAAATGAACCTTTATAAGCCTATAAGAGGATTACATTCGTTTGGTTCATGTAAAATTAATATTTACAATACAAATACAGTCCAATTGGGAAAAAACAGTTAAAAGCTCGTGAAAGTTTTGTCGAGTCTGTGTTACAAAAATTCGGTAACTCTGTGGGTAGTTGGTACGTGAATACTTGGTGGTGCCCGAGGGAAACGGTGGGAGTTTGCGCGACCGTTAGATGTCGCTGTGATCGACGATTATCATTTTATTGCGTTATGTAACTTTGTATAACAAGGTACCAACTATTATTGGAATAAAAAAAGTTATATTGTGTTTGGAAAAATACTTTAAATTAAATTGGGCCGAGAAAGTTCCTTGGGTTTTGAAGCGACAAAAAGCTGACGTCTCTTTACGTAAATATCACATCAAATCAAGTCAGCCTGTCGCAGTGCACCGCTGGTCATCTCCCAGGCTGCGCCACAACTCCCTCTCCTTCGCCTGCCGCATCCAGTCTATCCCACCTCCTTAGTGTCGTCGGTCTATACAACTGGAGGTGGACCCACTCCCTGATTCGACTGCTCCACCAGCCATCGGTCCTTGAACAAACATGGACAGTCCATTGCTACTTCAGCCCTACAGTATACAAATTCGCGGACTATCGCTAGTGAATGTAATTCATAAAAGTTGAAGTGCAAGCCTTTAGCAAGCTCCGAATCCTTGTTCCAGTTTGATCCAATTCGCAACGATTATGATTCTATTAGATTATAAATTATTGACGGCGGCGGCTCCACAGATTTGCATTTTAATTTAAATATAAAAGTTACGTCGTTGTTTTGAGTGGTTTCAATTGACTTTTAAACGGTATTACGCTTTTGTTTGTTTAGAAGATAATTATAATAACTGTAAACACACAAGGTTCCAATCACATATTCAGAAGTGATTCGTGACAGATCATCCAGTGTTATTGTTATTACAAACTGGTAGTTTTTACAGTAAACGTTCATAAATAATTAAACACAGACAGTAACAGTACAAGGCGACTATTAGAGCATATTACGCATGCTCCTGATTACTGATGGCGCTGTTTTTTGTCGGCAGCCCGGCTCAAATAACTGTGATGTATGTGACCAGTTGTGGTTCTAGAGGAAGTATTCAGGAGATATGTTTCCAGGAGAGAAGATAGAGACGTATAAACTTTACCGCAACTTCTTGCAACTACATATGAAAACGTCGAGTGTAGTGAGCCATGAGCAGGAGCAACGGATATAGCTATGTAGGTACTACTTATTCTACTCATCAACTAAAGCTGGAGCCAATCGAGGAGAAGCTCGTCTCTCCAATGTTGCTGCATACAGTACAGACCTAGTGCTAGGCGTCAGCACATCTACGGCTGAAGTGGAAGAGGCAGCACTTGCTGCACGCGAGCCCAGCGTCAGAGATCAGCAACGTTCAACAGCATACGGTGGTGTGGAATGAGTCGAAATGTCTAGATATCGCTCCGTGCAGTGTGTGAGACCACTTAACATCGGCTATGATCGTCACGCTGAAGAATTAAGTTACTCTACCATATATCTTGGCGGAGCAAGGTTAATAGCGAAGGGCTTAAGGGACATCCCGTACACCGTGTGTCCCGAACACGCGGCCCATCCCGCGGCACAGTGACCGGTGACGCTAAGGAAATAGTATAAGGTAAAAAGTAAAAATGCTAATGTTTCAACAGTACAGTAACATTCAAATAAATGTTACTTGTAATGTATGTCTTTGATATTATCTATATCAGAGCCTGTACGGAAGAGTTTTTGTCAGAAATATAATTTATTCCACCCTCAACCATATAACCATTAAACATTTTGTAGAGATGAAAGTAAGAGAACATAATTATTAGCATTTCAAAAATCATGTGCAAACTATAATATATTATAACTCAGACATATCCAATTTCCAATTTACCGAGATGACCAAATAGTATAAAAACACGTGTATGCGAATTAATTTAACATATACCGGTAATACATTATAAATCGTTTTAATAAAAGCGCCACTATCAAAACACACCGTTCTTAAGTTGGCGGTACTTTTTAGTGCAATTAATTGTTGCTCTTATCGCAGTGTAATACGGTTTATAATTCCAAAAACTTCTAATCAAAAGTCTTGAGCTACGATATTCCTGAAACGACCGAAAACTAATTTCCAACATTTATAAGCACCTACAACCCGGCTGCCTAATTTAATTATTAATCGAAAATCGCACAATAGGAATGAAACAAAGCCACGTTAATCTGTGCAAAACACGGTCTCATATTCAATTATGTCCGAAACAAGCGAATACGAAATGGGGCGCTTACCTATACGAGTCTGCCTATAAAAGTTTAACACGAACATTGAGCAGCAGAGAATCAATTGGCCCACTGGTTTATCGGAACAGCTGTGGTGTGAATATTCTAGTCTGTGTCGCGTAGCGGAGCGGTGTATGGCATCTCCCGCCATTCGCAAGTTCGTTGTGCAGGCGCGCGGTCCTCCGCTACGGCGTAGAGGTGCTACGGTTACGCCGTCGGAAAGTATTTCGCGGGTGAACTTTAGTGTTGAATAGTTTATTACGACCGAGTGCTACGGGATGTTAGCTCAAGGAACTTGAACATTGTGTTGGCGGCGCCGATATCACCACGATAGCCGTAAGTTTATTCTTATGTTTCGTAATGATATCTGACCACTGCTCTCCATACTTAACCAAATTATAAGAAGTAAATATTTTCTGTAATAGAGGACCCCACATCGCATAATAAAGTATGAAGATGACAGAAGGCATCATTTAAGGAATAGTTGTTGTAAATACATATATTTATTGTCAAAACAACAAAGCAGCATCAGAAACTTTGAAGTTTGTTAAGTTGGGTTGTTTATTTTTGATCTTAGCAAAGTGTAATTCACAATTTCACAAGTTTAGGTTAGATCCTGTTACAAAAATTATTTGTACTGCCAACCATAGAAATTCAATTATTCACTTAATTACTCAATTACCCTTCATGCGGTTTTTAAAAGAGCCCTAACATAAAACGAATCCTACTTTACTCTAACAACTTCCTGAAAAGAAAAGAAAAACTATTATCCACAATTAAAAACCAAAAATTAACAGGGCTTCCGTGTACTTTAGTATTTAAGTTGCGCGTCAACTTCCGAGTCGCGCGGGACAAAAGAACAAAAAATAAATTAAAGCGGCGGTACCGTGGCCGCGGTCACTTGCCGCGCTGTGTGGTGCTGTTGCGCGGCTGTGTGTTGTGGACCACCGGGGAACACTTGCTTCTCGGGAGACAGTTGTGCGTAGCGGTTGACTGCGAAGAACTTTCGATAATGATTTGTCATGTTATTATAATTATATTTAGACAGGTGTCACGATGTCGTAACATTAGAATATTATGGCTTTAACATACTTAATTATGTTAAGAGTCAAAATTGATGCTTTGAAATAACTAACCTTTGTGGTCTTTCGTGTAGATGAATCATGATTATGTACTTTTTTGGATTGTTAATGTTGCTAAATTAAGTCTAAATCATTTAGCTTATGAATTTAAAGGCAGTACCCAGCAAACGGTAAGTATAATAATGTTGATGTTTTTACTTACCTAGTTTATATTTAGTATCTAGACAAATTTATTATGAGATGTAAAAAAGTAACTATTTTAAACATATTTGCACAGCACACAGGGCATGAACTACCTATAGAAATTTCACGCGCTATTTTACCAGATAACCGAAACTATACACATATTAATCAACGAACTGGGGGTCTACTCCCTAAGCACGAAGTCCGTAGTTTCGGCCTTCGTAACGGGCGTTTCCTACTCCCTAGCACCGTCGGATGGATGATTCGTCCGTGGCCCGAACGAAGAATGAACTACAACACGAATTGACATTTGTACCTACTCCCGACGTGTTTTTTCCGTCCTAAAAATTGAACTTGACACTTGTTTCGACGGAGCGTTATGTCAGTTCATACGACATCAAAATAGTTCTCGTGCTGTTGACGAAAATTATAATTTAAAGTGTAATTTCGAACTATGGCTGCTTTTTGTTGCTAGAATGATCATTACGGGAAGAGCGGAGGTGTCGCCGACGATATTTACGCTAGAACTTTATTTTGGCGAGTATTCCCGACGTCGAGTTCATAGGGAACTATCGGCTCACTCGTGAATTATTCGAGAACCTTTGTGAGGACATTATACCTCTTTTGCCTCAACATATACGACGAAGTGTTGATTCAATAATGAAGGTAAGGATATACTAAAGATTCTGCAACTTATTGACACCAATATTACCAATTCGTCCCACCCATTTACCTACTGTTTTCTTTGTTTACTTCTAGATCCTCGCTGCTCTTAATTTTTATGCCCGGGGGAGCTACCAAGGTGCAGTGAGCCTAAGCAGTGATGAGCCAATGGCACAACAGACAGTGCCACGTTCTCTGCGGCATGTCACAAATGCACTCAACATCCCCTCAATTTTGCAAAAATATGTAAGGTTTCCACAGAATGTTGCTGAGAGGAACCTTATAAAGAAACAGTGTCGGCGAAGAGACCCTATCTGAGTAACGTGGCCCAAGTGAAGTGCAGTGAGTCTAACATGTGAAAAGTGAACATTTCTGGTTAGATTCTAATTAAGTCTTGTTAAGTGCTAATTAGTTTATATTTGTTGAATTCATCTTAGATTATGATTAATATATAGGGTTTAAGTCAATAACACTGATATTATAAGAATTTAAGAGAATTTTTGAATGTATAGGGCAAATTACGTAACTTGAAAACATGGTTTTTTATTTATGGGAATATTTTTGTAACTTAGGGTTTATGGGGTATTTCTAAGCCTAAAACGAATAAATCCTGTGGAATTATCAAAATTAACTAAAGGGTTCGGAAGTTATAAGCGAAAATGTATAGTAAACATTGTAACTTCACAAAAGCTTGATATTTTGTTTTAAGGTTATTTTATATTATGTAAATACGATAAATATTGGTGTTGAATACTGACTACGACCTATGCTTTGAAGAGTGTTTACTTATACTCAAAGTGCACTAAAATAGATAGTATCATTTTTAACTTTAGTAAGCTGTATGTTTACAGATTTTATAACAAATATGCTAGACGTAGTTGACCGCATTGTAGGCAGTCGCTCCATATAACATACTGGTATTCAGCGCTGTATCCGGTTAGACTGGAAGCCGATCCCAACATAGTTGGGAAAAAGCTAGGCAGATGATGATGATCGTATGTATAAACTATAGGTAAAAATATAAACTTTGATTTGACTATGACAAAATGTATTTTATTTTATTTAGCACCAAGCAAATCCGAATAAATTCAACACACAACAATATACTATTACAATCAAAACATAGATTTCCTTTAATTCTAGTCGTTTTATTTTAAATGTGCGCTCTTGCATAGGTGTACATCTTCATTCTGATTAAGAAACCGACGATACTATCGGCCGATAAAAAGTCTGTAGTCTGAGGGGGCTCTTAGCCTGAGTCATCCCACAGCTGGGCAAAGGCTCCATGAATGATTCTTCCTAGAATGTGTTGGAAATAATTATTGTAGTAGAAAATTTATATAATTTTTTTGTGTAAAATGTCAAAAAATGGACATTTGACATTTCTCATTTGTCATCGCGACGTAAGGAAGCAACCAGACGACTCGGTACTCGATACTCACAATTAATCGATTCAAGTTTGTATGAGTATTTGATCGATTTCATTATATATTCTAAAGTGCATTGGATTAAAGTTCTGAGTAACAAAAAAATAACTTAAACTTTAATTTTGTAGGTATTTTGAAATGAAACAGTGGTACAAAAGGTCAATTTGTCTATAATTTAATATTTTTAGTTACAATTATATCCACTCATTCACAAAAAAATCAAGAGAAAGCGAAAGTGACTGAATCATCATTCAATCATTTTCTTCGGATGATGAGCCAAAATCGTCAGTTGAGCTATCGTCACCTATGAAAACCACCAAATGAAAATGAAATAATTATATTTACTTTTTAATTTTTCATTTTCATTTCTTTTATCAATATGGACGTCTCTCGAATAGCGTTTGCGTCAAATGTGTCAATACCTACCTGTTACAGGCTTGCTTTTCTTTCCCATTTTAGGCGTACGTAATAAATTTTTTTCAGTACCGGAAGGCCCATACTTTTCCTTCAAGATGGTTCGAATAGTTTTTTTGCTGAATTCAAGTGCTTCTGCGACACGATCTTGCACTTGCGTTACGAGCAATAAAGGTTTCGGTTAACTTCACAACTAATTCGCGTGACTGGCTGTTGATTGTACGTCCTCTTTTCGACATGTTGAAACAGTTGGTATGATTTACAACAAACACCAAAAGCGAGTTCAAATCACTGTTTAAATCAATGTCCAAAATAGAAGAGCCAGGATCAACGTGATAGTAAACAGAAATAGTCCAAAAGCAAAGCCGAGTCGAGATTAAAATCGAATGAAGCTGGTGATATTAAGTAATTAATTGGCTACAACATTAGTATTAAGAAAATAAGGTCTGAGCACGTAACTGTTTTGAGACGTTTCGTATTCATTAGAAATTGCATGCTACTATAAAGTTAGCGCAAAAAGCAATATCAGCAATATCTTCCACCATATTATTAAACGCGCCAAAAATATTTATGTATTTTTTAAAACACTTTATGTAATTAATGATTAGTTTATTGTTTTTTTCTGTTTCGTTCCAAGTTACATTCTAGGGTCATTCTCAAATGTCAAAACTGACCTTTTACTTTTTGAGAACTCTAAGAACTTTGACATGTCGTTTGATAATTGGCGTTAAAAGAAAAAACGCAAAGGTATCGACAGGATAATGCCTTATTGCCGAACCAAAAAAGGCAAAATAATTTAATTCTGTATTTAAAGACATAATAAAAAGTGTATTTTTAATAATGTGGTCATTTTCTTACAACAAAAATAAAAAAAATTGTTTAGTATGTTTCGAAACTACAGAATATGTAAACCGGTAAGCGACCGATAAAATGGCGCAACTCTATTGCCATTCGTCGTTCGTTCACGAATATTGTCCGTAAGTAGTCTATGATTCCGTCCCGTTCTGAAGAATCCGAAATCGTTAGGGAGTAGGGTTCGCTACGACGTAACGGACTACTGTCGGACGGGCCCGTTGCTTCGTTGACGGAGTTAGGGAGTAGACCCCCTGTTCCGAAACGATAGCAAACGACACAACAGAAACAATTGGTATCGTGACACGTGACATGACACTTGACATACTAAACGTTTTCCAGCCTCGACTATGAATACGCGTCAGTTTGAACATATCGAGATATTAGTGGTCGTTGACTAGACCGTGTTAGGTTGGAGATGTTTATGTTTAGCTTCTAACTACGATATTGTTTATTTGTAAAAACACCTTGGCGACAGCAGTCAGGTTTATGTGCTCCAGGGGATATTTACTGCTCAATCTATAATTATCTAATATCTACCTAATGACAATAGGATTAGCAAAGCTGCTAAATCGATCCAAAAACAGTTTAAATGGCTACCTACTTGCCTAATTTAAAAAGGCAAAAATCTATTCAAAACCTCAAATGCGATCAAGTCTTAAAAATTACTAAAGAAAGTCCCAACACTATGCTACGTTGCATTATGAGTGTTACTGCTACTAACCGTCAAGACTTTATCTGGTTTTCCCGAGGCCTGTCTCACTTACAGCAAAAATCTACTAAGGTTCAGTAGGTACAAGGACTCGGAATTAGTCTCTATAACATCGAAAGTCGAATTATTTTAATCGTTATTTTATGCGAAATATAATTAATCTGCTTAAATATTTCACTGGATAAAATCTCCGTTATTTTTATTTTTAAACTAGAAATAAGGTAGACTATGTATAACACAAGGTTCAGCCGGATTAAGCGGGATTGTCCGAAAGGGATACCGCTGCCCCGAAACATAAAGGGCTACGGAAGGAACATGGATGGGATTTTAGTCAGTAAGAGTCTGACACTCCCTTCCGCTCCACCCAGACCGGGTTAAAAAAAAAGTTCAGCCGGATACATCGAACATGTTGTCGAGGCAATTGCATTATTCTAGTAAACTTATATGATGTATAATTTGTTGGCAGGTTGGCCCAACGTCCAACAGGTTGGCCCAACGTCCAACCAACATGTGGTCCGACAAGCTCCCCGCACTGCTCCTGATCGCCGTGGCCGGTAAGTCGACACAAATGAGTCTTATTTTATTGCAGGTTTACTTGATTATTGTTCGGCTCTTTACTTTAATATTTTTGTAAGTTATTGATACATCCGAGATGTGTTGTGTGTGACCCTTGTTTCCCGGACCGGAAGGAGTACGAGGGGCCGACGCCAACTCGCAGAGGCCCCTTATACCTTTTGAAATGTTAAGGAGGCACCAACCGACGATAACACCAACCCCTGGTGCAGGACTGTTGCAGAACATGGAAAAGAAAAATGGTTACTGAGATCTATGGAAAGACCCCGAAAACGGTTGCTATCACATAGTGTCGAAACAAGGGGGCAACATGTCCTGAGGTGCTTATGAGGAGTGGAGAGGTATTCCCGTGGAATCAGGACCAGGACAATCCTAGAAGTACAGTCAAGATCCCAACTAGCATCTTGTTGGAATACTTCCTTTTTCCGAGCACGTTTGCTCTTGCGTATCTCTACTCAAGCCGGCCAAAAGAGGCGAGCATGTGGCGAGAGCTCTGTTCCTCGTCGGTGTTCACTCCGGCCGGCCAATAAAGGCGAGCCAGAGGTGAGGAACAAAACTTTTCCCGGGAGGTAGGGTCCTTGGGGTCGCTACTGCCCAACTGCTCGCCACATGCTGCCCTACGGGTTCGTGTATCTCTCTTGGACTTTCTTTCTCACTCGCTCCTCACCCTAGACTTGCTTTTGCAAAGTAAACTCTACCGTCACAGACCCAGAGTTCAGCAGCGCGCAAGCCCCACCACTACGTCAACGTACAGATGATTTTATTATTCTAGAAAATTATGAAAATAAAAGTTCATAGCTGATTTTAAAAGGTACAGACGCCAGCACATCAAGCAATCCCTAACTGTCAAATTTTCTCAATTAAAAATGAACCTTATGTCTTTGCAATAAAGTTGAAATACTATCAAAGAAATTTGACAGATTGTGGTAACTTGATGTGCTGGCCTCTGTACATTACATTTTCGTGAAAAACAAAATGAGTAGGAAGTTTTTGAAGTTTTTTAAGTTGAAAGTTACTAATAAGGAAACGAATAAACTGACAATAAAAACACAAAAATACACAGCTAAATGTCTTCCTTAATATCAACATGATTTGAGAATTTTTCCATGATAAGTAAGTCACAAATTCCCAAACTGCCCCTTAAGGTCACTTCGTCCTTCGGCGCGAGTGAGCTGCTTACAGGGAGCACGCATCACATGCCTCGCCGGCTGCTCTCCACAATGACTCAGTGGGGTGAAGGTAGCCCGTGTGCGTGTGGGCGGCGGGCCCGTCGAGAGCGTCCAGTGCTCTTTTGAGTTTAATTGATTCGTTCATCGGGGAATGGCAATTAAGTGCGGAGCTTAAATTTCGTTAGCAAACTCTTGCGGACGGTGAGAGACTGTGGAGGTTGCCACTTTATATATGTACTTACATACTACGACGGTCTTCATAAAGATAAATATAACCAATATATTTATGTAGCCTATAGGTTACATAATTTACAGCTAATCTGCTGGATTTCTAAGTATCCATTTTATAACCTGAATCTTGATAAATTTTCTTTGTACCTGTTTAAGGCATTAAAGTTTTGTAATAATGTTATTTATTAACAAAATAACTTCCATCAGTTTATAACTTTAACAATTCCACAATGAAACATTGATAACAAAATATTGTACTTACGCCAAGTTTATTATCCTATCATTGCGATTTCAACCTCTCGGCTCCCATTCTCCTGAAGCGTTCTCAAACACATAACGTCACATTTCCGTTGCATCCAACAAATTCATTCATCAATCCCGATTTATAGTTGGACACGCTTTACTAAACAACCCTCTACCAAACTGTCGCAAACGCTAATCGACCTTAATGTGAAGCAATAAAAACGAATGCGATGGCATGAAAGAGTTTACTGTATCATCAACAAAGAAATAAGAGCTTTAAATAAATACAGATATGGTTCGATTTGCGGTGTATGGGTATTATTGCAGCCATTAAAACAGCGTATTCATATTGTAATAACTTGGAATTGTTTTTGATAATTCAGTTAGTAATGGACGCGGTGTTGGCCGGAATATTGTCAACGAAGAGATTTACATAACCTTTTGTAATCGCTATCACAATGATCTGGTCATCCAATTTACATTACAGTAGCTGTTCAAGTTTGAGTGCTGCTTCAGCTTATTTATGTAGATTACTAACGAAACGATTAATTAGTTGAATGCTTAAAAATAAAAGATTTTGGGTACCGCGAAATTATTATTAAGGCTTCATGCCAAGTTTTGCTTAACAGCGGCACTCCAGGCGTATCAAAAATTCCAGTCAAGCTTAAGTCTTATTTTATTTATTTAACCAGTTATGATCTTTTGATTTATTAAAGGCAAACGTTTCAGCCTGCCTAATTGAATTCAACTTTAAGCATGTTAACCCCATAATAGTACTTAAAACTTTTAAACAAATTAAAATCAAATTGACCGAAGATCTTTGGGGAATGTCCAGTAAAGTCTGTACCTCGATCATTGAGACGATAGCACCTTATTTAGCTTTCATATTTAATTTATGTGTGGATCAAGGCATTTTCCCGGATTTAATGAAATACAGTAAGGTAATACCACTTTTCAAATCCGGGGACAGTAAAGACACCAATAATTATAGACCCGTATCCGTGTTGCCGGTTTTCAGCAAGATCTTTGAAAAGATAATGCTTAATCAAATGCTTAATCATTTTAACACGAATAAAATACTTAACGATCAACAGTATGGTTTCACCAAAGGACGTTGTACAACTGACGCTGGTGTGACCTTATTAAAACACATTTTCAATGCGTGGGAAGAGGCTCAAGACGCCATCGGAATCTTTTGTGACCTCTCCAAGGCATTTGATTGCGTTGATCACGAAACCTTGCTGTTGAAGCTAGAGCATTACGGACTTGAAAAACTTGCGCTTAGTTTGGTAAAATCTTATTTAAACGATAGACAACAGCAAGTTCAAATAAAAGGTGTCAATTCACTCGGTTTAAAAGTAAAAATGGGTGTGCCACAAGGTTCTATATTGGGTCCTTTCCTCTTTTTAGTATACATAAATGATCTTCTCCATTTACTAAAAAATCAACCACAAATGGTGTTATTTGCTGATGACACTTCTTTAATTTTTAAGATAGATAGACGTGCAAAAAATTTTGACGACGTAAATAACGCCCTACTGCAGGTCCAAAATTGGTTCACTGCAAATAATTTAGTATTAAATGGAAAAAAAACGAAGTGCATTAGATTTTCTTTACCAAATGTAAAAAGTAGTGATTGTGAGATAGTATTGAATCAAGAGAAACTTGAATTTGTCGATAAAACTGTTTTCCTGGGGATCACGCTCGACTCAAGGCTACAATGGGGTCCTCATTTAACATCTCTTGCAGGACGGCTAAGTTCTGCAGCATATGCTGTCAGAAAGATCCGTCAGTATACTGATGTAGATACCGCGAGGCTAGTCTATTTTAGTTATTTTCATAGTATTATGTCTTACGGTATTTTACTTTGGGGACGAGCTGCAGACATCGAGTCTATTTTTATTCTGCAGAAAAGAGCTATCAGAGCCATTTATAATCTTCGTAGGCGCGATTCTCTAAGGGAACGGTTTAAGGTTATTAACATCAAGACTGTACCTTGTCAATATATCTATGAAAACATCATGTACGCACGGAAAATCTGCATCTTTATAGTAAAAGAGGTGAAAGACACAACTATTTCACTAGAAATAGGGACCAATTAGTTCAACCAGGTTTCAGGCTGGCTAAAGTAGATTCATCTTTCATGGGGTACTGTTTAAAATGTTACAATAAAATACCTCCCCACATTCTTGAACTTAATGAAACAAAATTTAAAACTTGTATAAAACGCACACTATGCAGCCAAGCGTATTATAAATTGGGAGATTACATTGCTGATAAAAATGCTTGGGTCAATGCTAGTCCAGCTCCACAAGGGCGCATCAACTAATTTATTAGACTACTGAAAACTGTTGGAGCTGCGGAAGATCAACAACAACAAAAAAACATCTTTGCATTGTATAAATTCAATCTCTTAATATTGTATAACTGCTTAGCACATATGTTAGTACTATGTACCTACTATAAAGCGACCAGTCTCTGGGTGCGTCTTTCATTGACTTGAATATGCCCTGGCGGCTGAGAGTATGCCATGCTCACTTTAATGTCTCGCTGATGATGGCGTGTGTGTTGGATCATTTAGCTCCCTTCAAAATGGTTGAGCTGAATGGTGCTAATATATGCGTCATGTTCGTGAACGGGCGCTGTCAGTAGAGACTGGTCATCTCTTAGCGGCTAAGGCTTGTTTTAATTTAATTATTGAATAGTTTTTACATATTTTATATCTGATGCTTTTAACGTTCTGCATCGTTCTCACATGTATAATATTAATATGAACTATGTAACAAATATTTTGTAACCATATTTTGTTTAAAAGAGTGTCCATGGAGTTTCTTGCCCGTTCTTCTCCATAGGTACCTACTCCTTTGGAATGGGCAACTAGCTTCATTTCTCGGACTGACCGACACCTTGACAATTCAAAAGTGCCTGTAATTGGTTTATTTGAAATAAATACTTTGAGTTTGAGTTTGAGTTTATGCGCACACATATAAACCGACAAGAAGAGAAGAACAGAAACATCGCATCGCTTATTCCAAAATTTATTAAAACGTTTTTACGTTGCTTTATTTTATTGATCCATTATAACATAATTAGTCTAAAATATGATCAAAAGGTGTCCTGCCTTTTCGCAGAAAATTGTTTGCCAGATTATCACTTGCCAACCAACGTTTCACCGATGTTTCACTTTGACAACTAACGATTAACAAATTTTTGTATGACAACGTTTCATTTGGTAGAATTATTGTTAAGCTGATTATTATAATGACAAAAAACGTTTGGTACATTAATCATTTGTCAACCATTTCACTACGCCACACAACTATTAGACAAATGACGTTTTGTCAGTGTAACAGTTCCTGGTCTTGAGATTGCCTAAAACAAATAAGTTTTTTGTAATAAGTATACAACAGAAGTCTAAGGCTACGATAGGTTAGGTTAGGCTAGAGTATGACAAACAACGCACGAGCCGAGCGAGCGAAGCGAGCGTGCCGCGGCAGCGGCCGGCGATGTGCCAAAAGCGAATCGCTTTTGTAAAAAGAAACAGTTAAATTAGATTCGGTTAGCTTACCCACATAATATTACATAACTATTAAACGAAACCCAACTAGATTTGGTAAACAATAAACAACTAAATGAATATTACACAAACTTAAACATTCTGCTACTTAAAAGTTGGCATTTTAAAAAGTGTCCTTATGAAAAGCAGACCAAACGTACAGTTGGTAATTGTGAGGTTGGGAAATAAAACAAAATTTTATGATAAGTTGGCAAATGATTATTCGGCGAAATAAAATTCTGCGAAACGTTGGTTGGCAAGTGAAAATCTGGCAAACAATTTTCGGCGAAAAGGCAGAGAACCGATCAAAAGTGTATATGTGTGTACCCATACATTTGACCGTATTTTGTTATGACATAATCTTAATAATGAAAATGTTAATACTGAAGGTATTAACATTTTCATCAAAACAAATGGAACTATAATAAGGACAGGAGAAAGACATTCCAAATAAGTTCTCATAAAATTTCGCAACTTCTATGCGAAAGTCATAGAGCAAATTGACATTGGATATCATACATAATTCCGTGTACATCAGTGCAGAATCGTGGACGCGTGAATAAAAGATGTGGCGGTAATAAATATTGGCATTACAAGTCGTGGGGACAATCTGCATCTGCATTAGTATATAAAGTAGGTGTCGGCGGCCCAAGACTCATGTCGTGTGCGTGATAGTGTGGCTGGGGCCCCAAGTGTAGGCGGAAGCGAGAGCGTGATAGTGTGGCAGTGACCCCAAGTGGAAGCGAGAGCGGGAGTCTAGGAAGATAGTTCGAGGTATTTGAATCAGGGTTGGTTTCGACTGCGGTTAGATGTGGTAGTACGTATAAGTAAGTCATAGAAGTTCGTCGAGTTAGTGGTTCGTGGTGGTTAGTTACTTATAATGGATGGGAGAGTAATATTTATGTTATTGTAATTGTCACACGGGGTAAAGATTTAAACAAAACTTTAATGTCTGAAAACCATACAATAGTAATATCATCTGTCGGGTGACAGGTACATTCCAGTAACTATCAAGTATTCGATACGACTTTTTATTTGCCAAAGAAGTGAAGTTTGAGGTTTTGCCTATCGCTCGTATCTTCCAGAATACTTGAAAACCCATGTCACAATCGTGTAGTTTGAACGTGTCGCGAGAGAGATTGGTTTTAATATTAAAGGCTTATTATCCGTCTCCGAGGCGCTCGGATTGTTCTTCGGTGAACGGAATGCTCTACATGCACTTAATATGGAGATCCGTACAGAAGGACCACTGACAATACCAGACAAGATAATACAAACGTAGAAAAAAAAAACAATACAGCAATACACCACGCCATTTTTCCCCGAAGTCGTTGGTAAAGGTGTTTAGTACACCTACATATTGCAGTTATGTTTAAGTCCCATAGTATATAATAGGGAGAGCTCTGCCGCTAAACGCGCTAGAATCAAAACTCCGTACTGCTGCTAAGAAAGTCCTAATCGACCACATTGCGCTCTACCTAGGTATCGAACCCAAGATGACGCCACACTCGCGCTAGCGAACAAGAGACTAACGCGGCTGTCGAAACAACTACGTTCCAACAATACAGTTTTCTATATTTTTTTCACGAGGGCTATAAGAAACTAAAAACACACGAAACATACATCCAGACTCAGAACAAATATTCTTTAGGCCCCTACAAATATTTGTCTCTTGTTTGGATAGAGCCCACACGTTCCAAAAGTTCTACGTTAAAATCACGCAGTTCCTCTGCTCCACTACGACAGTTGTCGTTTATCAACAATGCCACAATGTGCCAAGGGGTATTGAGTTACCCGGTAACTACATATTTAACAGAAAAAAAAAGAAAATTTAAAAGAAAACTCTTCGCCTAATAAATTTACTTTATTCCGTTTTAACGATTCGTCTGGACGCGGGTCTTAGCATAGGTGGGAAAAAGCCTAAACAGATGATGACAAAAACAAAGTATTATGTAGGTGTGGAACTTCTCAATACGTTTCGTAAGTGAGTCCATGATCGTATTTAAGTTTAAAGCGTTTGTTGAATCAAGGGTGTTACGTACGCTTGTTACTCAAAGCCGGGAAACGCTATTCTGTTTGTAGTCGAAAATAAGGGATTTACTTTAAGGATTATTACAGTTTCCAAGTTTACATACATAAATTGATAGGTACCACGTTACAATTCATTCATGTTTCTGAATTTGTTTTTTTCGTTGTTTGCAAGCAGATGTAAACGTTTCCTTGAGAAACATCAAATTCATTTTCATCACTGATTGGCTTTTTTGACTGCAACTTTAACTCACGGTATAGAAAATTTTATTTCTCCTTGTTCATGGCATTGTTGGAGAACCCGCATGGCGATGTTTGAGAACATAATCTGCATCCACTAGTCGTACAAACACCAAAGCAAAGTGAAGAATTTCACTTTGTGCACATCGATGGTTAGAAAGAAGTGAAGACGTGAACTTTGTACTGCGGGACCAATGTGTTTGAATCCAAAAGCTACACAAACTACCCAGCAGTAAGTTAGTAAGTGTGTATTATCCGGTGTATTTCCAGCAATTGTACTTCCATCACGTGAGAAAGATAATTAAGTATGAAATTACAGCGAAGCAGAGACGCAACTAATTATTCTTACACACATTTGAGCAAGCTCCGAAGCGCCTGATTGTTCCTCGAATCATAAAATTTGAACACATAGTAATAACTATAATATAGTAAAACTAAATAATGCAACTAAAATTGCCCTTGTTTAAACATTAAAATGAAGGCATGTCATAATTGCAATTTACTAAAGAACCAATTTAACTTTTTCTCCCCGCTGTTATAATAACAACATAATAATATATAATAATAGCTTATTATAAATACAACAGCTTTTTTACAAAAATTACACTTTTGCTATAGTTTTCTTCAGTGATGAATTCCCTATGAGCTAATAGAACGTAGCGGTGGAAATATTAAAAATGTGCATAATGTGCCATGAACCATGAACAGTGCAGCAGCAAGCCGCTAGCTGCTGCATCTTCACTACAATTTTATTTTGAATTAAAAGAGTGTTCGTGGAGCTTTTTGCCTGTTCTTCTCCGAATTTTAGTTCCAAATCTTACTGAAGGACCGCTTTACAAGTCAAATTTGCATGTAATTGTTTTATTTGTGATAAATTAATGCTTTAAGTAGAGAGTTAGTAAAAATAATGGTTCATGTACCTGTGTTATAAAAAGTGCTTACCTACCTAGTTGTGCAGTAGGGTCAGTGCGGCGTGAACACGGTTGAGATTAGCATGTATCAAAAAACTGTAATCTGGCCATTATTAGCATCACTGTTTTCCGACCGTATTGTAAGCTAGGATACTTGAAATTATTTTTAATTAAAAATCGCAAGAAGGTCCTCTTGAAAACCTACTGTTCAATCATGCGTCATTCAGCAACATATTTCGGTCTCGTGTAATGACCCTTACTGCCGTATAACATACTCGTAAGTATTGTCGAGTCAATTTTACGTAATACCAATCATCGGACGAAAATTAAAAAAGAGAGCCACTAATGATTTTTCTCTCATTGAAAAAATGCACGAGCTTTTAAAATATAAATTTTAATTCCGACATGCCGTCCGTGCATCAACATATCTACCACGGGCAGCTGGCGCGAATATCAAAGCTTCGCGGTTTCATCGACGGAAACCCCTCCACCCTCCTTCCTACTTCCACATAACCACCGTGAGTGGGACCCTCGTCTCGTCTTACGTGACCGCAGCTGGAGCTCCATCAACACTGGTAGCCGTATGTAACATTGGCCCACTTTTTAATTACATGCATCATACCGCCCGACTGCAATTTTAAAAAGGATTTCGAGATTTTATGCTTTAAACATTGTGTTCATTTCTTTGTTTCGTTTGGAAATATTTTTGAATAATATTCTGGATTAATTTGCAGAGAATTTAACTTCAGTGTTGAATTTGTTTTTTCTGGGAACCGACGAATTAAATTAAAACCTACCATATCAATTCATATCACTTCATATCACTACTAGCGGCTATATTTTCTGAGAGACCAATTAGAAAATAAATAAATAGTTAAACCAACGCTTCTAACAAAAATAACATTATATTCATACAAATAGTACTGTGTTGAGTCGCTTCCTCACTGGAATCATTCGCCTGTATCTAATGTAACAGTTCGGATTCAAGCATTACATCAGTAAGAGAGCAGCAACGAGCATGGCAGTGCGCAGCCTGTTATTATACAATTTGTAACATTGTATTAACGCGACCAATCGCATGTAACGTAACAGCAGAGACTGGGAGCACTCGTGATACAATTTGTAACATGATTGCGAATCTTATCAAATCTTTGATTGTTATGTTACAGGCAAATGCTCGTGAGTCATTGCTCAAAATCGAATATTGTATAGTTACATTACAGCCGAAATGTAAACAAAACCAAACCAAACCAAACCAAACAGGCGAAAATAATTAGTCTATCATTATATTAATGATAAGGAATGCCACCATTACTAGTTGTCTTGTTAACTTTACCAACTAAAATATTCGTGGCTTCACGTGGGCAAGTAAAATGGTAGTAAACTTCCTAAGTTCTCTTAACAGTATCTGGGCAGTTAGATAATTCGATGTATTCTAAAATAAATCATTATAATGCGTTAACCTCGTTTGAATACAAGTTACCCAGGTGGCACGGTGACGTAATCGCTCTCGTCCCTGCCCTGTCAGTTTAAATTACCCGCCGCCGGACGCCCACCAGGCTGCCGCTCGCGCCAAATATATGGACGCCATATTGGCGCTTAGTACGAATACAATGCGATGAGGTTTCAAATATAAGTAAAGATTGTTAGAAAATGTAGTGGTCTGTTCATTGTTGAACGAAATTCAATTACAGAAGGAAAATCGTTTTTTATACGACTCATTCTAGATACAGTTGTGCTTCTGAGTTAGTTTTAATTTGAGAAAGTCCATTATACTTAGATTCAGTATAAAACTTAATTTAAACAAGATTAACAACCAACAAAAATAATTATTGTTGTTATTAGTTTTAAATACTTGTGGATAATAATTATTTTCTTTTAATTTTAGTATATAGTTATATTGTAGGTAGGTATATAAACCATTTTAAAATGCCTTAATTGTAGTAAACCACTTACATTTTATAGATTAACAACCATCTCCACTTAAGGATAACTTGCTATAGATACCTATGTACCTAATTCACTTATATATTTGTGTTCAAATATCGTCGTTTAGTGCAGACGAATCTAATGTATATCGTTAGCGCGTTCCGCTAACACACTGATATTGCCGCACGTGAACGTGACCCTTTTTAAACGACCAAGCAAAAAGGATGCTCATAATTCCCACACATGCGCGTGTAATATAATAAATAACATACATACTGGAATAAACAAACTCAATTGCTGAAATTCCCAAACGTCGCGTTTGGGCATTCCAGCTATTTCAACTATTCTAGAATAGGTGAACCATTCCGACGCTAAACACCAAAGTTTTATGTATAATGAAAGTAGAACTAAATTAAAGACAAATACTTCCATGTAACGCAATACCAACTGATACAACTCTGATTTGCGGCTGACGTATCGCATTCTTAAAACAATGGTATATTTCAGAACATTTCTTTTGCTTAAAGATGACACACAAATATTCATTAGGGTGTGAATTGTGTTGTATAGGTAGACCAATACCCGCAATTTTCCCTCTAAGATTGTCAGAAGCAATCCTTTGACCATCAGTCATATATCTTTGTGCACAAATATTAGCTCGGTCAGCGTGATAGATCAGGAGTGCTGATGCGAGACATGGACACGTCACGTAGTTGGCGTCGACTGATCGGTGCCGAATAGCTGATAATCCCTTGTTTTACTAGGTATCATCTAGTGAGTAAGTTATTTAAAACCTCCCACTTCTTATCCTTCAGTATGTTAAATTGTAATTGTCTTTACAATACAATGTTGTAACTAATTTCATTTTTTTTACACCAAGTTTTTGGTTTTCTTATTATCCTTATTCTTTATCGATTGTCAGGTTCACGATTTTCATATTATCCATGTTAGCATTTCGGTTTAATGGATGTAATTCTTCCGTAGCTATAATAAAGGATTAATCCTGCAGATTCACTGCCCTCACTTTCATAAAGGCCAAAAGTCCCAGTGTCCAGTTTTAACGGTTGCCTAATCTCCAATATAATCGGGTAGCTTGTCATACTTATTCAATCAATTGGAGCAAACATTCGAAGGGTCACTGGCGTGATGGATCTACGCCGAGCATCGCGACACGACCACCGTAGCGCCGTGATTGATGCCATGGCCGCATTGTCGACATAAATATTTAAGAGTTAAAACCATTAAATTAAAAAAATACAAATTTACAGTATGGAGTATGGAGTTTCTTGCCCGTTCTTCTCCATAGGTACCTACTGCTTTGGAATGGGCAACTAGCTT
Organism: Hyppa rectilinea; assembly: GCA_951799385.1. Lineage (NCBI taxonomy): Eukaryota > Metazoa > Arthropoda > Insecta > Lepidoptera > Noctuidae > Hyppa > Hyppa rectilinea. The sequence goes on along the minus strand of OX637301.1, from coordinate 21,804,127 downwards.
CATCTCTCTGACTGACCGACACCTTGACAATTCAAAAGTGCCTGTAATTGGTTTATTTGAAATAAATACTTTGAGTTTGTTGAGGTTGAGTTTGAGTAATTTACGATGAAATAGATATTTATGGTCAACACACACAAACTCTCATAATACTCTCAACGTAATAATCTCAACAATGGCTAGCTTTACAATTATAGGCATCGAATGCGAAACCTTAGCTAAGGAAAAATTGCTCGTGAATATATTATAATATCGTGTATTCACAAACGCGGTATGATTCGTTCGAGATTGACTCGTGTCGAATGCTTCGTGAGATATTGCTGAATATTTGAATTTGATCGTACATACATAAAGGTGTTGCATTTTAGTTGTAATCGACAAACTAGAAATTTCCACAATTCGACGCTGAATGTTATAGGAAGCATTGTCCCTCCAATCGACACATAGCGTGTCTTTCGTGAAGGATGTAACGAAGTGGTGCCCCGATGATATTTCCTCTGAACCTGATTCCTGCAACGATGTTAAATTGGACGAGATTCGATTCTGTTGCCGCCATGTCATATCAACTATTTTATTGTATCTTGACTCCACACCCGAGGGTATTTTGTACGCTGAGAAATTCTAAACCAACACATCGACTATATTTAATACCGAAATCGCTAATTTAGCACTTGAGTAATTTAAAGTAATATGTATATCCTCAAAGATATAAACTGAACGCGATATATCGCTAGTACGATAAGGGACATTTGTAGTCACGGTGACATTGTCCCGCTGATGGCACAGTGATCGATGACATCGACACTACGTAGGCACGTCACTATTTGGACATGAGGTCGGGTTTCATTAGAAAAAGTAACGTTATCATAATGAGTGAGTCAAACGACGAATTGTGGCATATTCGGAGGCGTTGTGACAGTGATCAATGTTTTTTTTTATTTCATCACTCGGTCATTAGATTGTTTCTTAAGGACGAGATATTGTGATGAAAAAGGTTAAATAACCAATAACCATTTGTTAACTTCATGAATAATATCTAACTAAACTACTGCTCACCTATGAGATTCGATATGAGTTTAATACTCACTGCACCTAAGTTTTCACGGTAAGAGTTTCACAGAATCAACCAGCAGTACTCATACGTGCATTACTCATCCTCACGTTATGATGTCTAATTCGTCAACAAAGGCTAAAAATATGGCCGCAGAGTAATAACATTTATAGTTTTAAAATACATTTCTTACATATTTATTTATCCAAAATAACAGGTGATGCGATGGGGATGAATTTTTTGAGCTCTTCCTCTTTTTTACCACTTGTAGATAATAGACATATTTTTTGTTTTAGGTTGTATAATATATTGCATTTAGATTTATGTAAAGAGCATTTAATTGTGTAATGGTAAATAAATTACTGTTAAATGTTAAAATATGAATGAACTCGTTATTGCCAGATAACTTGACCGGGGAAATTACAAGTTGGTAATGTAAAAGATTTACTATTTCTCAAAATATATAGGTACAGACGCCAGCACATCAAGCTATCCTTAACTGTCAAATTATCTCAATTAAAAATGAACCTTATGTATTTACAATAAAGTTGAAATACTATCAAAGAAATGTGACAGATTGTGGTAACTTGATGTGCTGGCCTCTGTACAAAGAACGTAGGTACGTTGCTGAATCAGAACATTCTATTTCTATAAAACTGACAAAATCAAAATCAATTCAACAACGAAGTCGAGACCGACGAAGAAAACGACACGAGCAACCAAAAAAAAAGCGTGGCATGAACACGTCTAAAATCTTTCACAAGCACGTCAGGATAAACGGAAACTAAGCAGAATCCTTTGTATCAGTGGATTAATTAGAAATTCAGCTAGCCACGTGCCCGGACTGCGAGCAGCCGGCTTTGGGCGCTGGAGCCGGCACCGCCTGATACCCGGGGCCCGGCGACCACCCCCGGATTATCATGTTGACTGCGACGCACTTCTGCTGTTTGAAAATGTTATTAATTTTGATAGGCTGTTGCCAAGTTTCGGCTTTCCTTGGTGCCAAGAGAGATTATTGTGCTTTGTTAGTTGTAGGAGGGATTAGCTGACTGCTTCCTCTTTCTTTGCTTACATATATATTATAAGTAGGAACGCCTACAGTATTCGTTATTACGAAATAATAACTTACGAGCTAGATCTGGACTTACAGTCTCATTCGCCTGAAGCGATGTAAGCTCGGTTTAAGGAACTATTAACTGCTTCTGCAAACCAAACCACACTGGGCCTCCTTCTCACAGAGAGGTCTGTGTCCCAGCCCTAGCAGTGGGGACATTATAGGCTGATTATGATAACTGCTTCTGAGGAATATTGTTAATTACCTTACTATCAATGTAAGGATCTTAACTCACAACTTGATCTCTTAGTGTTGGATTTTGTGAATAACTTTTTGAAAGCCCAGACTTAATGATAATAAGATGATAGAAAGAAAGAAATATTGTCGAAGAAGACGCATAATACAAAAAAATATAAAATACAAAGATACAAAACAGCCAATATTAATAATTCAATATGCCCAGCCTTTTAGGCCTTTAGCAAGTTAGGGTTTGATTCCAGTCTACAGCTGCCTTCTGACCACCAGTAACGAGTGTCAAAGATCTCGGAATGACAGGCGGGACCAACTGTCTAAAGTACCTTTTTTTTTTTTTTTTAAGGCTGGGAAATCATCCAATGACTGCTCCCGCTCTGGGTGGAGCGGAAGGGAGTGTCAGACTCTTACTGACTAAAACCCATCCATGTTCCTTCCGTAGCCCTTTATGTTCCGGGGTAGCGGTAACCCTTTCGGACAATCCCGCTTACCCGGCAGGCTTGGCCCTGAGGGGCCCCTTCATATGCTGACATCTCTTTGAGGCGCGCGTGGAACATATACGCGCCGTACGGCACGGGTCTGGTGCTGATCGGACGGTGAGTCACCCATTACTCACCGTCCGCAGGCCCGCGCCTACGGTGGCCGGGAGTCGTCACGTGGCTCCCGACGCCCGGGGCGTCTCCTGCGGCGGCTGGGACGGGAGGACCTTTCTCTCTCCCATCCCGCCACCTCCTTCGCGAGCATAACTTTTTCGCAGAAGGAGGTGACTGCCTCCCACTCCCTCTCGCCCCGGACCATGGCTTGCACCAGGGCCGGGCGCGAGAGGTCGCCGCCGCCGATCGCCTCTACGAGGACACGGCGGTGCTCTGCCCATGTGGGGCAGGTTTGCACCGTGTGCTCTACCGTGTCCTCTGGGCGATCCTCGCAGTGGTGACACCCGGGCGTTTCCTCCCGCCTGATGATGTGCAGGAACCTCCCGAAACATCCATGTCTGGTGAGGACCTGCGTCAGGCGGTAGGTGAGGACGCCGTGACGCCTCTCTAGCCACTCCTCAAAGAGGGGCCTTACCGCCACTATCGTGGCGTGCCCTGCGCTGGGTTGCGACAGTCGCTGATTCCAGGCCGCCATGAGATCGCGCCGGAGGTCCGTCCGCTCCGCGGCAATTTGCTGCGGAAACGGAGTTTCCCCCCGGCTTAGTACCTCCGCGCGCCACTCGAACAGGCGCGCGAGGACTATTGCCTCCAGATCCCACGGCGGCAGTCCGGCAAGGAGGCTTGCCGCCTCGCTCGAGATCGTGCGGTACCCCCGGATTAGCCGAATGGCTACCACCTTTTGGGGCGCGTTCAGATAGTGAGCGGCTCGTCGCCGCAATGAACGCGCCCACACCGGGGCCCCGTATAGGGCCATGGACCGCACGACTCCCGCGTAAAGCCTCCGGCAGGAGGCGTTTGGCCCCCTCAAATTGGGCAAGAGCCGCTTGAAGGCGGCCCCAGTCCGTTCCAGCTTGGGGGCCAAACGTCGGAAATGCTCCACGAAATTCCATCGGCTGTCGAGGACCAGACCCAGGTATTTCATCGTGGTCCCGACGCCGATGTGAACCCCTCCTACCGTAAGTTGGGATCCCAATGGTGGCCTATTCCGAGGCCCATGAAAGGACATGGCCTCGGACTTGTGCAATGCCACCTCGAGACCCAACTGCCGGATCCTCTCAACGACTATCGCAACCCCGCGTGTCATCGCGTCGGCCGCCGCCTGATGCGACCTCCCCTGCGCCAGGACCAGCGTGTCGTCAGCGTAGCAAACTACGCTGACGCCGTCAGGGAGGTCGGCCCGCAGCACCCAGTCGTAACCGATGTCCTACAGGAACGGCCCCAGAACCGATCCCTGCGGGACACCGCACGACATCTCTCGCCGGTTCCATTCCCCATCGCGACCGGGGTAGATGACGGCTCTGTCCGTCAAGTACGCCCCGACTATTCGACGGAGGTAGGTCGGCACCCGGTGATACCGGAGTGCTTCCCCAATGCAACTCCAGGGCAGGGTGTTGAAGGCGTTGGCGATGTCGAGTGACACCGCCACGACGACCCTACCCTGGGACACCGCGTCCCCCGTCGTGAGGGCTCTAACGCGCATGATGGCGTCCACCGTCGAGCGCCCCTTGCGGAAGCCAAACTGGCAGTCCGCAAGGTCCGGCCCCGTCCTTCCAAGGTGCCCGACGAGGCGGCCCGCAATAATTCTCTCGAAGAGTTTGCCGACCTCGTCGAGCAGCACTATGGGCCGGAATGCGGACGGAGAGTCCGCAGGGCGCCCAGGCTTCTGTATGAGGACCAGCTTCCCCGTCTTCCAACGGAGCGGAAACTGGCCTCTCTCCATGCATGCGCTTAAGAGCGCCTCCAGTCGGGGCCCGAGAGCCCCTGAAGCCAGGACCCAGGCTTTACCTGGCAAGCCGTCGGGTCCTGGGGCGGTATTCTTGGCCTTGAGCCTTCCAACCGCCGCTCTCAGATCTACCTCGGTCACTGCGGGGATGTCGTCGTCGTCCTCGTGGTCCGCTTCGGGCGGAGCCATAGGCGGGGGAGTATGCTCCCCCCGTGAAGGGAACAGAGCGCTCACCACCTCCTCCACCAGCTGAGGGCGGAGACTCTGCGTCAGTGGGGGGGCCCAGGTGCGGAGCTTGTTCCGCACCATTTTATATGGGCGCCCCCATGGATCTCTGTCCAGAGTCCCCACCATCTCCTCCCGGGCCGAGTCCTTGGCCCGCTGGACAGCTTCTTGGAGGGCGGTCTTCGCCGCTCTGTACCCCTCGTACAGCTCCGCCTCCGTGGCTGCCGCATCCGGAGGGCGGATGCGGAGCCTGCGGTGCCTGGTGTACAGGTGGCGCACCTCGACACACATCTTGCGAAGTACCTCAACCTCTTGCGACCACCAGTACACCTGACGTCGGGCGCATCCTGGCCGGACTCGGGGCATTGCCACGTCACAGACCTCGGACATGGCCTCCCGGAACCACTCTGCCTCGTCGTTTATGTCGGCAGGCCTGACCGGTGATGAAACCCAGGCCTGCACGATCGAGGCTTCCAGGAGGAGCTCCCGGTCCAGCTGCTTCAACGCCCACCGCGGACCACTCGGGGCCTGTCGGACCGGCGCGCTTGATGTCTGGGTGGAGACGTCGAACCGGATATACCGGTGATCGGAGTAGGTCTCCACCTCCTCTACTACGCGCCAGTCAAAGACGCACTGTGACAGAGCGGGGCTCGCGAACGAGATGTCCACAACAGACTCACCCCGCATCCGCACGCACGTGGGAACAGAACCCCGATTGAGGATGGCTAGGCCTGCCTCCAGAGCCCAGTCCTCCACCATCCTACCCCGCACATCCGTGTAGCGGGAACCCCAGGCCAGACTTTTGGCGTTGAAGTCCCCGAGCACTAGCACGGGGAAGGGATGGCTTCTGGAGACGACGACACTCAACTCTGTGAGAGAGTTGTGGAACTCGGCGAGAGTTCGGTTCGGAGAGTAGTACACTCCTACTACCACAATCTCTCCGAACCGTGCTGCGACGCACCCCTGTCCCTTCGAGACACCCTCGAGGGACGAAGTTATGGCCACTGAGCCGCTCAGGTCCTCCACCCAGTTATCCCTGGGCGGGACTGTCTAAAGTACCTTGAATTCAAAAGTTTGGCAATGTAGTCCAAAGCTTGATGTAAGAAAAGGTCACGATTTATTAGGCTAAAAAAAGACTAAAGTCAATACAAATTGCGTAATTACTCCGTGTTCCTACACTGGCAAATGACAACAAACAATACAAAACAAAATGCTGGTTGCAGAGTGGAAAATATTTACTTTTATGACAGACAACAATTACTAGTAGGATCAAGCCGTGCGTCGCAACTGTGCGGGAACAAGTCATCGAGCTCACGATGCTCACGATGTCCAACTGTGGGACATTATAATTCAGGTAAGTAAAAGTTTTTACATATGTATACATATACAATGTTGTTTGAACATGATTAAGCGTAACTTCTGTAAATGAATAATAAATACATCAATCAAAACCTTAATAAAAAGAAAAAAACTAGGTATTTAGTCCCCACGCAGCTGTGCATTGTGTAATGTACCCAATTGAATCTACCCATCTATTGTCCCACGATAGCACCTGAAGGTTACTTACCTACATAGCAAATCATGTTAAACAGCATCGAAGCCTTACAATTCCTTCATAAAACATCATCCAAAAAGGCCATCAGTCAGTGTTCCGTACACGCTTGTCGCTTACATTAGATCTCTCTTCTCAGCTAAGCGGGTAGTCGGGCAGACGAGCAGGCGGGCGACCGGGCAGGCAGGCGGGCGGCCGGGCAGGCGGCAGGCGAGCGGGTAGGCACCGGCCGTATTCCCGCCGCTCTCTGTTTGCTTTTACAATGGAAATTATTCCGGCAAGTGTAACGACGATGCGTCCCTGAGGACCACCCGTGCTAACACTGGGGTACGCTAAGAGGTGGGAGCGGAACTGGAAGCGATTTAGGAGGTCGTCAGTTGTATTATCGAAATGTAACTTCATTCGTAATGAGCGCTGTGAGTATAAGAAGTTTCAGCGCACCTGCAGATATGTTAAACGTCCTTATAACATGGTACTTATCCTTAACATTACTTTCAGTTTGACCACTACATACATCGTAACTGTAAATAAATTCACATACAAGTCTCCCAGCATAAAGAACATTAACTTTATGTAAAGTAGCCCGCTCTTGGCACTATGGCTTCTCCCTTATATTTGACTTGCTGATACCAAGAACAGTTTGATGAGAACTTTACAATATCTGGCCTCGGGAGTGCCGTAAGGAGCGATCCGTGCATTAGTACCTCTTCGATCTGAGATAGTTGTGTTATTGGGAGTGCGGGTAAAGTTGCGCAACTCACGGGTTATTGGGAGTGTGGCGCGTAAAGTTGCGCCACTTACGGGTTACGGCGCAGATAGCGCGTTAGGGTTGAAGTTGTGATGTTGGTAATTGAGAGTCGGGTAATCATTGGGTACGGGGGTGTAATGTGGATTGTGACTGCTTGGGTAAGTACGTATTCAGATAATACAACTACATTAGGTTTTGAAAGCAATCAAAATAAGCCCTACGACATTGAATGTTGAATTAATAATTTGAGTTGCCGTCATCGACGAGGCAGGTTGTATCGGGTGTACGCAAGCACGTCAGTCATCGCATGTACCCTGCTGCCTTGACAGTACATTGGAATATAGTCTGAAAATGTGTAATGAATATTATTTTAGGTTAAATGAGTTGCTCGTGTGTGTACGTATGTAAATGGCGTTGTTGTATAATTGTTGAATAGGTAAACAGAGCCTACGCAGTACTAACAACTAGTGAGTTTGTACGGCTGGCAACACTGCCGACATTAATATTGCTGTTGTAGAGGATGGTGCGAGGCGAACAATTTGATGAACAATTACTGCTCATTTGCTGCTCTATTTGCTGTTTAGTACTTACTACCTTCAATGTGAACCTCAAGATACTTAAATGTATACATAACCTTAGTCATGCAGGTAGCACAAACTATAGAATGCCACTACTACGATCCTTTCATAATCCTTTTGCTCCAATCTGAAGATATTTTATTTAAATTAAAAAATTGTTTCTATTTATGTGGCTATTTACTACAACAAATTGCAAAAAACCTGAGTTTTTTGCTAAAGTTTTTGTTAAAGTTTTTTTGAGAAAATGTAAATGCTTTCTTTTGCTCTCAGGAACTTAAAAAAATTTAATATATTTGCCAGCTTTTTAAAAAAAGAACAAATGGTTCACCCTATGTATTTAAGTCTAGCCACTAACTATATCCTAAAGCTATAGCATAACAGTACTTACAGGACCAAAACCTCAAACCGGAACATCTAAACGTTACCATATCGTGCCACAAGCGAGCTTCCTCGTTCCTCCATATTGACGGAAGGCCGGCAATAAAAAACGCTGGCCGCCAATATTAATGAGGCGATAGAACGATCCCGCCGCAATCAAACCCGGATTACACGGCGCTGACTAAAGAGCTCACTGTGGTTCAACTCAACTTGCATTGTGACTGCACTCACGACCATCTGCATAGATTCTAGTTACCTAGCAGGGTTATGTATACTACAGTAATTTGAATATAACATTATAGGGGAGAGTGGGTAGGATTCGTACACTTTTTACTTTAAGCCACATAAAACAAAAACTATCCATTATTTCAAAATAACTTTAATGCTGTCACATACTGCACTTATCAGCCTTTAAGATGAATGATGTGTTGTTTCGATATAAGAAAGCATGGCGATGCTACGACAACTTTACTAAAATGAGAAAAACGTACGAACCTACCCCACACGTGGGGTAGGTTCGTAATAGCGTAGGGAGCTTTCGTACATAGTGGGGTACCTTCGTACAATGAGAGAAATAACCACTATTCAATGTAATATTATCATTTATTGAGATCACAATTAACACAGAATCAGCCTTTTTTTAGGGACAATTATCAATTATTATTTTGTGTACCTCAGTAGGTACTACAAATAACTACTTACTCTTAGTAACAAAAAACGTACCTCAGTACTAAAAATGACTACTTAGTCTTGGTAACAAAAACGTATCATAACTTTTCTCTTATTAATATAATAAGTAGGTACCTAATGAATCAACATAATAAACTCTACCATTACAGCAACAAGCCTTAGTCAGTATTAATACACGTACTATCCGACAGCATACACAGATAAGTCTTTCTCGAAGCTATAAATGTGGGACGTTCTCGCTGTCAAAGCAGATTTTGATGGTGTCAGTATATGTACCACATCTGTTATATTGACACTCCCCTCATCCTTGGTGGTGGGAAAAACAAATTTCCAGGAAGCAGGCTTCTTCCTCATAAATGAAACTATGTATTCAATAGGACTGTATTTTATAAGCACTTGCCCAACATAATATAAAACAGTATTTTTTTTAGCAAATTTGACTAGCACGAAACATCCTTGGTTAATGTTCATAGACATAACTGGAGTTTCATCTTGAACATCCAATTGCTCGGACGCTTCTTCGATGGGAGAACAAGAACTTTCTCTTAAACTGATATTAGTTTCATCCTCAGAATCAGACTCGTCCTCACTGACAGGCTTGAAAGTTTTCTTTTGCCTCTTTGATTTTTGTTGTCCTTACAGTTTTCTTCTGTCTTTTTGGATTGGTGTTGGCGGATACTAAATTGAAAGCTCGCTTCATCGCCTTAGCCTTTTGTTTTATCTCTTGCTCTTGCTTCTTCAACTGTTATGCTTTCTCTATTTCTTCTAGTCTTATTTTCTCCGGAGTATCTGTATATATTCTCGATTCTGTAATAATAATATATTCGGTAAAAAAATGTTTAATGCTATGCAAGTTAGTGTGGGGAGGATTCGTACAGTACGAATCTACCCCACTGCTAACTGCACGAAGGTACCCCAAACAAAAAATACAACGATTTAATTTAAAATAAAAATACCCGTTATAGTTATCAGAAAACAACTGCGTGCATTTAAGACCTCAATACCATTCCACCAACTAAATTGAATCACTTTTATAACTAGAGTAAAACTAATAACATTTAAACACGTTTCAAAGTGAATCCAAAAATTACTTACGTGGAGCGAAAACATGAACGGGCCTGTTGTGTCGAAGCCGGGAGCCGCACCGCCCCGCCGCTCCACGCGTAGCCTATGCGTCCGAGTGGGAGTTACGCACACAAACATGAACACGCCAGTGTGCTGTATAGCTTAGATATCACTACTGTACGAATGCTCCCGTTGTACGAATGCACCCCACTCTCCCCTATAGACTCAAGAGTCGCTGATAAAACGACCAATAATATCTTATTCCAAGACAAATGTCGCTCGTGATCCCTGTAATCACGTATTTTGTAATCATTTTGTATGAAATATGTTTATTTTCAAGCTTGTTAAGTCAGTTAAAAGGAACTACATCTCCATGCAAAAAAAATATGGAAATAATCAGTAACATCCTTGACTGAGCCACAAGTTTTATGCTTTTTAGGCAGGCAGGCACAGTGTAGACCTTGCCCAAAATGACTATGCTGGCAAGGACAATGGTTCGCGGCAACAATGACAGCTCGCAGCGCGCACTCGCTCGTGGATACAATGCCTTAGCCGAAGTGTACCAGGCTTGCACACGTTACCATTTTCAGTATGCTCTGCGGACGTAAATGTGTGTTCGTATGTTAAATATAATTCTAATTTATTAAAAGCAAAACAGGTATCGTGGGGTCATTTGTTTTTGAAGTGCCTACGTTCTTAAATTAACATTGTGTACTCATTTTAAGATGTATGTTAGAATAAAGTTGGTAACTTTGGTACTTGGTATAAAAAATACCAGTCTGTTTAAGAAGTCGGATAAAAATTGCATTCTATAATGAAATTAGCTGCGGCCGCATGCATCGCGTGTTTACGTTGAAAAAAGGCTGGCCCATAAACATCATTGAACGTTGCATCGCTTCTGTTCGCCACATCACGCTGGTCACGTCCGAGCGCACCGACCCTTAATGGAAGCCAAGACTCGATATGTTGGTGTTACTGCGGCCCCCTCACGACTGTGAACTAAAGTATTCCACCTGGTAGCCATCTCGAAACTAATTAGAACACACGCAGTGACCGAGATTCCTTATAAACTTTATCAAAATACCGTCCTAGCAAACTCTCCGACTGATAATAATTTTGAACTAAATTTCAGTAGGTAGATAGGTATATTCGTACAATTTATTTATTAATATTTGCATATTTTTACACCACGAATATACAAAGTAAAATATATATCAGACACTCATATATATACAGGCCACCTTGGAATGGACTGTGGATTTCCATGAATATGAACTTAGAGGGTTGTACCGATGAGTTTAATGAATTAAAGTCTCCGCTCGTGAACCGTACTTTGCTACTGACCTGCAAATTGCAAAAACATAAAGAAACTTTAATTTCGCGGGCTACCTCATCGCATCCCCCTTAAACACAAGTAAAGACTGCGCGCGTTTTATTTTATATATTATATACTGACTGACTGCTCCCGCTCCACCCAGAGCGGGAGCAGTCATTGGATGATTTCCCAGCCTTAAAAAAAAAAAAAAGGCAATCGATAGACTTAGACATTTACTCATGCTTTATTTTATTAGGTATCAAAGCGTTTTTTTATTGTAAATATGTAATACATACCGTATTAAATAATACGATTTTAGAAATATGGACCTTACCAGCATATTAAAATTTCTCACTACAACATTATTACAAAAGCTGGGAAAAAAATGTTTAGAGATTCAGAGGAATTAACACTAGAAAGTCGGGGAAATACAAGTAATTTTATACGTTTTTATTCATTACGGTTGAACACATGAATCCACATATTCATCTATGTGGTCGAATTGACACATTTTGTCTTCGACTTTTATGGCTTGGTTGATGCACTGTCTCCAATTTTTAGGCGTCACTTCTTTCAGGCCTTCTTCAAATAATTTTTTTACGTCTTTAAATTTAAAATTATCATTGTTCCTGGCGACGTACCCCTTTGATTGAGCCTGTCCAATTCATATATTAAAGCACGCAGTTTGATGTAGAAACAGTCGCAATAAAATCATCATTGAGTAAAGACGTTTGTTATTTTTTCTAAAACACCGTTCCATCACACCAAAAGAAAGTGAACCTTAATCACATAAACATATGGTCCAAATCGAACCGGATTAATTAGTGAATAGAACGGGTTGCGGGCTCGCGTGAATACAATAGAGGATCGCATTCCTTAGATAAGGATTGAAGTTGTTTACAAGTAATTAGTGAATTTGAAGACTATTATAAAAACTTTATAAAAAAGTGGTTAAGACATTGCAAAAGTATTGAACATTTTTGTGTTTTGTGCTACGTGGACTATTTATTTAATTCTGCAAAATGACGTCACCAACTCCAGAACAGTCAAAATATTTATCTACGTTAGAAGATGTGGCTAGTATGATACGGAAAGCGCAAGTTAACATAAAAAAGTGTCCTAAACAGCGATTGACAGCAGGTTATGTTAAAGCGAGAATAAAAACCATTGAGGAGTATTGGGACTCGTTCAAACAAACGCATAGCAGCCTTACGAAGTGTACACCAAGAGAACAGCGGGGCGTGTTGCCTTACTTTCTTAATGAAGAATATTATACGTACGAAGAAATGTATCTGTGTTTACAAGCCGATTTAACAGATCTTCTAACGAGCTTGGAGTCGCAACAGAGATTATTAGAAGCGTCCAACATGTCTACTTCGTCAAACGATGGCCAGCTACCGTTTGCTAAGCTACCGAGAATACAGCTACCTACCTTTTCGGGAAAATATGAAGAATGGCCTACGTATAAAGATATATTTACAGCACTCGTTCATAATACTTCTATTAGCGATGTACGTAAGTTGCATTATTTAAAGACTAGTGTTGCTGGAGAGGCAGAAATGTTATTACGACATATCCAAATTACGGAAAGTAATTATACACCTGCATGGGAACTACTTCAAGGACGTTTCGGTAGTAAGAAGATGATCGTGTCGTCAGTTTTAAAGAAGTTTTGCTGTCAGAAAAAGATAAGCAACCCATCAGCTACACATATTAAAGCTTTGCTCGACAATACTGTAGAATGCATCAACAGTCTGAATAACATGAACATAAATACTGCTACTTGGGATCCTATCCTAGTATTTCTAGTGGCACAGAAATTAGATTCAGAGACGTTAAAGTGTTGGGAAGAGGAAGCTTACAAGGAGAATAGTGATGAGTTGTCTTCATGGGCGGAGTTGAAAAAAATCCTTGAGTCTAAGTTCCGTACTCTCGAGCTAATCGCTCCCATCAATGCTACAGTTACAAGGGAGAAGACACAAGGTCACAAAGCGTATCATGTCGTATCAAAGGATACTAAGAACGATAAAGCTGACTCTGCGCACACCAATTCATGTTCATCGCCTTTTTGCGTATACTGCGAAGGTGACCATTACATCTTTAGCTGTAAAGAATTTGCAAAACAAACTGTACAACAACGACGTGAATTTGTGAAGAATAAAAACCTCTGCTTCAACTGCCTAGTACCGAATCACATAGTCTACAAATGTAAACAAAAGAGGAAATGTCGAGTCTGCGGAAGAAAGCATCATTCTCTCTTACATGAAGGAAAAGAAACAACACAGGAGAGTGACACACAAGAGAGTAACAAACATGAAGAACAACCAGAACAGAAGGTCACAAGCGCACATTTCTCTAAAGAACAACCTGGTCGTCAAGTGTTATTGGCAACAGCACAAGTACATGTTACATCAAGCGACGGCAAAACATATGTACTTCGTGCATTGATTGACCAAGGCTCAGAGGCTTCATTTGTATCTTCAAGAGTAGTCGAACTCTTGAGATTGAAGAGGACAAGCATCAACGGTGTAGTCTCAGGAGTGGGAGAAGGAAACCTAGTTCCTATAAAGCATGTAGTTGACCTATCAGTTACATCGCAATATAATAAGAGGGAAGTTATTCAAGTGAAGGCTTATGTATTGAAATCACTGTCTGCTAGATTACCTTCAAAACAACTTGCGATGAACTGGCCAGAACTCCAAAAATTACTATTGGCTGACCCTACGTATAACACACCGAGCAAAATAGATATATTACTCGGTGCAGACATCTTTTCTAAAATTATTGAAGTTGGTTTAGTAAGATGTTCTGATGGCATAGTGGCTCAGAAAACACGTTTGGGGTGGATACTTTCAGGTCAAATGGAAGACAAATCAATTAGCGACGAACACAAAATAACGACACTACATGTGACAAGTATGGTATCAGAAGACAATGACTTATTAAGAAAATTTTGGGAAATCGAAACAGCTTTATACAAGAAAAGAAAACTACTTACAAAAGAAGAAGAGATGTGTGAAGAGATTTACAAGAATACAACTAAAAGAGTAAACGGAAAATACACAGTGCACTTACCTTTGCGACAAGGAATAGAAGAGACACTGAAATTATGCGGAGATACGAAACAACAGGCTGTTTATAGATTCAAACAATTGGAGAAGAAATTACAAAGGTCTCAAAGTTTAAAGTCAGATTATTCCAAAGTAATTCATGAGTACCTGGAAATGGGTCATTTGAAAAAATCTGACCCTAACGACGATAACAGATCAGTCTATCTTCCTCACCACGCTGTAATACGCGAAGATAAAGACACAACGAAGGTTCGAGTAGTATATGATGCGTCTGCGAAGGGTTCTAACGGTCATTCTTTGAACGACACCATGATGATTGGTCCTGTATTGCAACCTGATTTACGAAGCTTAATTATCACATGGCGAACACATAGAATATGTGTAGTAGGGGACATAATTAAGATGTATAGAATGGTTAATATGACACCAGAACACACAAACTTACAACGCATTGTCTGGCGAGATAACCCTGAGGGAAAACTAGAAAGTTTCAATTTGATGACTGTAACCTTTGGTACAGCTGCAGCACCTTATTTAGCTGTACGAACTTTACAACAACTCGCCGATGATGAAGCAAAGGAGTATCCTAATACTGCACCTGTAATTAAAGACTCGTTTTATATGGATGATTTAATGTGGGGAAGTGAAACTGAGGAAAAAACAAAGAAAATGTGTGGGGAAATAAAGATGATACTAAGTAAAGGAAATTTTAAAATGCAAAAGTGGTCTAGTAATTCGGAAGAAGTGTTAAAGTCTTTACTAGAGGGAGATGATACAAACAGCGTGAAAGATGGGATAGAGATAAAGCTAGATAAAGTAATAAAAATTCTGGGATTGACATGGGATAGGAAGGATGATACATTTAAATTCACAATTAACTTACCTGAAGTTCGATGTCCTGTAACGAAGAGATCTATTCTGTCTGATGTAGCAAGGCTGTTTGACCCATTTGGATGGCTCTCACCGGTGATCATCAATGCTAAGATTATGATACAAAAACTGTGGCTATGCAACATGGGATGGGATGATGAGCTGCCGTCAGAGTTGATAGATGAGTGGATGAGATATAGAGATGAATTAATACACCTGCAAAACATTACAATACCACGCTGGTTGAAAACTACACCGATCAATTATACAAACATTGAATTGCATGGTTTTGCAGATGCATCTACGCACGCATATGCTGCTGTTACTTACCTTAAAGTTATTGAAGAGAACACAGTACATATCACAATCATCACATCTCGAACGAAGGTTGCACCTTTGAAGCAAATTTCAATACCTAAATTGGAATTATGCGCCGCAGCATTACTAGCAGACTTAATCAATGATCTGGTAGACCTGTTGAAAATACCTAAAAACAAAATCTTTGCATGGACTGACTCAATGGTTGTGATGTCATGGTTGCAATCTCAACCAAGTCGTTGGCGTACATTTGTTGCGAACCGAGTGGCAGACATAACACGGATACTAGACAATGACCGATGGAGACACGTTCAGTCTAGCGATAACCCAGCCGATATCGCTACAAGAGGCGTAAAAGCAGGCGACTTGGCTTGTTTAGACTTATGGTGGACTGGGCCTGTATGGTTAAAACACAAAAATCTTGATATACAAACTTATGAAATTCCTCAAACGGAATTAGAATTGAAGGGTTCATCATTTCACACAAATTTTGAAGTCACACCAATCTGGGAACATTTTTCATCAATTTCGAAAATGAAAAGAATATTAGCTTACTGCAGAAGATTTATAAAAAGAGACAAGGAAACAAAGGAAGTTTATTTAACAGTTAATGAGCTGGAAAAGGTATTACAATTATGCATTAATTATTATCAAAATTTAGTTTATCAGAAGGATATTGAAGATTTACAGAAGGACGGAAGCGTAAAGAAAAGAAGTTCCCTTATCACACTCGCCCCTTTTTTAGATAAAAATGGGATAATTAGAGTGGGAGGAAGGTTAGAAAATGCCTCCATAGAGGAAATTACAAAACACCCGATTGTAATACCATGTAATCAGCATATAACTAAGTTATTAGTTCAAGAAGCTCATCTTAGAACATTACATGGTGGGATACAAGCGATGATGGCTTTTGTAAGAACAAGATACTGGGTGATAGGTTTGAAGTCTGCCGTAAGAAAATGCATTCACAACTGTAAGACCTGCATTTTGGATAAAGCGAAGGGAAAAACCCAGTTCATGGGTCAGTTACCTGCCGTCCGAGTCAATCAACATCGGCCATTTATGAATAGTGGGGTCGATTACGCTGGGCCGGTATTCATAAGGACATCGAAGGGCCGTGGACACCATGCAACAAAGGGCTACATTTGTTTATTTATATGCATGGCCACTAGAGCGATCCATCTCGAAGCGGTCACAGACCTAACAACACAAGCTTTTATAGCCGCATTTCGGAGGTTTGTGGCGCGCCGAGGCCACTGTTCGAACTTATGGAGCGACAATGGCACCAATTTTATTGGCGCTGCCAAAGAATTGAAGGACATGTTCCAGAAGGGAAAGAATAATATCGCGAAGGAAGCGGCTGAACTTCTAGCTAACGATGGCACAATGTGGCACTTCATACCACCAAGGATGCCCACATGTGGTGGTCTTTGGGAGGCTGGAGTTCAGTCTGCTAAGAGACACCTTTACAGGATAAATAAGGACACCAAACTGACTTACGAGGAGATGTCTACGCTCTTAGCACAGATCGAGGCTTGTCTCAACTCACGCCCTCTTTATCAAATGGACAATTCCATGATACCGCTGACTCCAGGGCATTTTTTAGTTGGCGAGCCCTTAATTTCAGTTCCTGATTCATGCTACGAGTACAAGTCAGTCAGTCTTTTAACTAGATGGCAAATTATTCAGAAAATGACTCAAGACTTCTGGCATAGATGGCGTACCGAGTATCTTAACACGCTCCAACAGAGATACAAATGGCAAGTGAAGGTTCCAGAGCCTGCGATTGGAGATGTTGTTATTATAAAGGAGGATAATTTGCCTCCTACAAAATGGTTACTAGGTCGGGTGAAAGAAATGCATCCTGGAAAGGACAAACTCGTGAGAGTGGTGACAGTCCAAACTATGGGAAATAGAGAGTTGAAAAGGCCCCTATATAAATTGATACCGCTGCCTAAGGAAACAATAAGTTAGTAGGCTATGGTGGGCGGTATAATGAAGTGAAATGATTAAATTAAGATGTAATGTACGATGAATGAAGTTAAAAATATTTACAGTCCATTGTTCGATTTGCATGTAATGTAGTATAAAATTAATAATTAAAAACTAATGTTTTGGTGGGCGGTATGTCCAATTCATATATTAAAGCACGCAGTTTGATGTAGAAACAGTCGCAATAAAATCATCATTGAGTAAAGACGTTTGTTATTTTTTCTAAAACACCGTTCCATCACACCAAAAGAAAGTGAACCTTAATCACATAAACAGAGCCTATATAGAAATTTTCAGAAATTGATATATGAGTTGATAGAAAAGTTGGTGTATTTTATACAAAGAATAAAAAGAATTATCAAAAGAAGCAAATCATAATTGTTTTAACAACTCCTAATAGATACCGGACTGTTTGTATTTCGTGCGACAGAGATAACGCTCTACGAAGCCGAAATTAGCCGATTTTTTCTTTCCAAAGGTCGATGTGCAATATTTATCGCCGGGTACTGTACCTTGGCAATAGTTGGAGGGTCCTTCGCATAAAAGAATTGGTGAACTTTACGACGTATCGCCGAAAAGTCAAAATCATCAATTTAAAAAAAAGGAATCTCGACTAACTTTTAATTGTAAAAACTCGATTTTACCACATCACTATTTATTTGGGACTAAAAACCTGCAACACTGGAAATGTAATTTTACTGACTGGAATTAATAATCGTACTTTATGTACCTCCAACTCCATCCGAGATTTGTATGGAGCGCGGATTAACGAATATACAAATAAATTCGTTCGTAGCTATATGGTTTGCGGCGGCCCGCATATAAATTATTTCATAACGAAATTACACGAGGTATTGGCGCTTGTATTACGTTTGCGGCACATAACTGTTTGTCCGTTCAATTGTTATGTATTGCGATATGTCTGCTACAGGCTGGTTTGTAATTATCGCGGGCCTTGTGTTTCTGAACGTAAGGTTTTCTAACGAAATGCAATTACATGATTTTGTTTGTAAAATAATATTTGTGCTTCAGGCAGGGACTCTTCTTTGTTTCGGAAAATAGAGTAATAATTAATTTAGAGAAATGTGGAATTATGTTTTGGTCTATAAAGTTTATTTTAAGTTCAAACTTTTAATTGGACTACCATTCGTAATACCTGGAGTTAAATTATTTAGAATGAAGGAAAGCAGTGATAGCTTAGTCGTGTGACTGGACTACCAAGTCATGGGTCTCAAGTTCGAACCCAAGATACGCACCGCCGATTTTTCGGATTCATGTGCCTATTGTACATATAATTATCACTTGTTCAAAAACCGATGAAGGAAAACATCCTGAGGAAACCGGCATGCCTGAGAGATATTCCTCAATAGTATATGAAGCTAAGTCAGAGGCCCATGGGCAGCATTAACCTAACCACCACCAGGTTAGTCACTAACCACACGAAAGAAAGAATTATTTAAAAGTGTTGTAAGATGAAATAAACATGAGAGGTAGACACCTAAGTATTTAGATAACTGTGTAATTGATAAATGTACTGCTACAATTATCCGGTGTTATCTTGTGGCTAGAGATCGTATTATTGAACTCACATTTACCTAAAATAGAGGGATTGACTATTATTAAAGCCCGGGATAAATGTTGTTTTCGGACAATCGGATGTAGGTATTTTTACTTACGTTCAGGTGTTGGCTAATATGGAAAATGTATCGAACGTAAAACCCCGCGGCTCCTGAATGAACAAATAATTTAGATTTTCTTTTCTGACATACCTAATATAGTAAAATATGTAGTTATGAAACTGGTATTGCACAGAACGTCAGGACAAGCTAACAGATTAAAATTATTAAAATTATTCATTATACCTATTATATTATAAAAACAAATTATTCAAAATTATTGTGCTAAGTAAAATTTGGCATGACAAACGTGGTGAAGAAATTGCTGTATATAAATTTGAATATACATTCGAATAGTTATACGATCCCAGATTTCTTGTAAATTAAATAATTTTAACAAGTGGGTTCCATGCATAATACATGTGATATTTATGTATTCCCGAAATTCCTGGCGTACCGAAACTTATATATTATTTAGAGAACACTTTATTTTCATTCTAAAGCCAGTTATTTAATTTAGTTAAATATTCATCTGACTGCTCCTACGACTTCCTAATCTTAGACGTCCAGAGCAGCAGAGTGCCGCTGTGCATGAATACCCCAACAGGTATTACACCGAAATACAGCTCATTCTTTACGATTTACGAAACGCCAAGCGTTAGCCACAGCTGACAGCCCTCTGAACACGTCGTTACCCACAGGTCTACGTAACATGAAAATCCTCAAAAATTACATACCGGGTTAGATTTAATCAAAATATCGTATAAATTAAAAGGATCGCGGATGGCTCACCGCTCGCTCGCCGCAGAGCGCGGTAATTAATCTAAAATCAATAAGCCCACTCGAATCGAACACGAGTGCTGTGTTTAATGCGATGCCCACTCCTAAAAGGAATTATTGTGGATTGACCAAAGCGATATATCTGTATTACGGTTCTGTTACGTGCGGATCGATGTGCAAACGGGGTGGGTTGCAATAATGTATATGCTAAACTCACCATACGAAACTTGAAAGACGCGAAAGGCGGATTAAAAGCAAGTTAGAGTCATATACTTATCATATAGGTACCATTAACCAGCCACTGAATTAACTAACGACATGAACAAAATAAGTGTACACATTCAAATTTTCAAATGAAATATTCTTATGAAAAATACATTGTGGCAGGTGAGAACTAGTATCCGTGCAAAACATTTTCAAACGCCGTATTGACACCTAAACGATATTAAATGCTCACAAAGCGGCAACAAGAAGCACGCAGTCAGGACGTCCGCAATTTGGCTGCACAGTGCGGCGCCGTACAATAGATACGCGAGCGTATTGTGACTGCATTTGAATGCGACTCTTAGGGCCAGGACGCTGGTCCTTCCACGTGTTCAGCATTCAACATTTGTATCGGCGACTTCTGCTGGCTTGCAAATTGTTATTCGCAAAGTTGCAGACAATGGGATCGTGGAGTATTGAATGTAAAAGCACGGAGCTTGACACAGTTCACACTGTTCTCTGGAGATTGTAACCTTAAGTTTTACGCAAAATTGACTGACTTATATTAGTCGAAATTGTCAGATGGACCTACAAGCAATCAAAATATAAACAAATGAGAATACTTACATAGTTTTTATTCAGTCATCAAAAGTTTTACTCCTAACTAGGCGTAATAATATCATACAACATAATCCATACCCGAGTTCACGGGTCACTAAAGGTCCTACAACATATCCTATAATACATATATTATGTTGACAAATTTCACGCCCCTCAACGGTACGACGTTCTAAGACAGTCACTGAGAGTCAAATGTATCAATACGTAGAGGGCAATGTTCAGCGCAGGCTGCGATTCAAATGGTCTCGCTGACGCGGCGCTCACGTCCTTTGACGAGCTGCCACCGCGACGCTGCCTTGCTCGAGATTATAGGGTTAGCAGCTTTAGAAGAAATAAAAATCTCAAAAGAGTAAGACTGTAACATAGTACTTCCACCGTGCAGCGTCAGATACTGCTTAGTTATAGTTGTATGACGACTTACGCCTTTACTCCATAATTATTGAATGTCGACAAATTAGCCCGTTATAGACGTATCCGTATATCCGTACAGATAAAGGTTTTTAGATAACTATAATAGGCGTACACTAAGGTGTATGCCATCAAACAAAAAAAAAACACATTCTTCCACATAAAACAGCAAACGATGAGTGCAAAGGCGATCTCCTAGCAACCCTGTGGATTCCGCCGAATACAATTGTGCCGAGAAAAAGTGTCCCTTTGTCTGTTGATTGGATTTTAGCAATTGTTTGTTCCGGACCGTTCCGGACCGGGTGGCGAGGTGAGACGCCAAATAAAACCGTTTGCGATCAATCAGACGGAATAGATTCAAAGAGCATCTAGAAGTACCATTCGATTTTTCTATTACATTTCGAAACAATTGGAATTGTAGCTTACAACGTTTCTTATCTGCAGAAAAATCATCTGTTGTGTTTCTTACTATAATTTTTTGAGGTTTATAAACGTTTATTATTAGAAAAATTGATTTGTAAAATCCTTCCAAACGTTGAATCTTAGTGAATGTTAAAACCCAGAAATATACCGTCTGTAAAAATATCTTGAGACACATGCTTGAGACCTTGAGGAACCTTTTTGATCATTCATTCTTTACGATTTGTAATTAACTCCAACCCAGAATCTAGAGATCTAGAAAACCAGGGTCTCCTGGCCTATCTGCGTTCTGAAAGGATCTTGTTTGATTTTCTCATTTCTGCCTAGATTCGATTAGAAGTCTTAGCTTAACACGTGTACACCAATACACATTCTATAACTTTTCATTACACAACTATTACCCTGTTTCAAGAGATATTAACATAAAACTTCAAACAGTAGGTATTTGATATCAGTTAAAAAACTGAACATAGATATTTTATTTCATTAGATAAATTTGGCATTACACGCCTTATACTTTGTTCTGTGGTTCTGGTTTCTAGCACATAGTTAAAACCCAAGTTATATCGCAGCCCTGCGGCCGCCGACGTGGCCGGCCGGACCGGGCTCAAGGCGCCCATTATTACCTGTCGGACGGGGCGCCTCGCCGTTTAATGTCATTCAAACCGTTTCCCGGCGCTGACAGGGTCACAGTTTCTACGAAGATTTACTGGAAATTCACTATCAAATTACATTAGAATTAATAGGATAGAGTTTCGTGTGTCAGGCAATGTTTTAAAGCATTCATCTAGGAAGAAGATAAATGTTATCATGGCTGCATTACTGAAAAGGATATAGAAGTCTTAGTAACCTCGGTACATATATTATTATCTACATAAAATGCATTTTAGTAGTCGTTTGGAGTTCAAAGCTGATATGTAAGAAAAGGTTATTTTTTATATATTAGAACAAGGTGTATTTGGAAATGTTGCTAATATGACTAGAAAATCCAATATAATTCCGTCTAAGTTGGAATACGATCCGACGACCACGACTTTCAATAAGCTTTTTTTTATTGCTAATACAATCATGACAAAGTAGACACGGTACATTTTATGCTTTATCTCGTAAACAAAAAATGATTAGGTATTATTATCACAGTTTTACTCATTATCACCTCAGGTCGATTATTACAATTAACGATGGTCGATCGTTCAATTCGTTCTTTTAACTAAACAGATGAGTGTAGGAATATCATGTATGATGCGAGTGAGTATTAGCCGGGGAGTTCGCTATAACACACATCCTCCGGATAATGGAAGAGGTCGTAACTCGGTGGTTGGAATTTCATTAGATTCCTGTCACACGACGATCACTTCACGTAATCCTTATGTTAGATAAAAAGCCAGGTATTTCCCGGTACGTCCCGTGCAGGCGTGAGACGGTAATGCAAACCTCAACAAAGACGGGCATTACGCGGCGACGCGGATCAACACGTTATTACCTATCGATATCGACAGCATCAACACGGTCGCATCTCTAGCCGGTGGCGCCCGAGAAAAGATTGTTTACGAATTCTTAAAGCGATGCAAGATCTTGTTTATAAAGAAAATATTTAGGACAAAGGATTTAATATGAACGTGTCGTGCCACTCGGATTTTCCCACCAGAGCATGATGATACGTTTAGTATTATGTAGGTATGATGTTAGTGGATGTTTCCCAAGCTACGAATACGATTCTAGTCTTTAATTATTTCAGAGACTTCAGTCGCTTTAACTACAGAAACAATAGTTTATTGAATTTCGTAAGAAAACAGAAACTGAAATCTCTCCGCAATCAATGCGACAATACAGTGTGTAAGTGTAGTAAGTGTTTCAAAGAAATACCTTGAAGTTACATCGGAGAAATAAATACGAATAAAAAAATATCGAAAATTCTTGGAATTTCTTTTTGACGTCGAGATATCGTGTACAGTTTCCAATAAAGCTAAACAACGAAGCCGATAGATATGATCTCTTGCCGTTTGCTGGTATCGATAGCATCGCACCTCAACGGTGTGGGAGATTGTTTACAGATTGTTTGGACGATGCAATCGGCTCACAGCCAACAGCGAGCGCGAGCGTGGCAAGAAATAGGGAAACGTTGGCGGTTAATCCTTTAAGTTGTGTCCTCATTACAGCAGATCGTGACTACTGATCGATGAGTGTGCTGTTTTCGTTTATCCTGAGCTGTTTAGTCACCATCCTTCATTTATTCGTACGTCTTTTGAAAGGATGGTTCAAGTACAGTCAACACAAAAAGTGATCTTTTTTACACACAGATTCAATACAAATAAATCTCTAAACTAAGTTTTATTAATAGGATGTGTCTACATCATAAAAAATGGTAAACTGACTGACTGGGTGATATCAACGCACAGCCCAAACCACTGGGCCTAGAGACTTGGAATTTTGCACATAGATACCTTATATAATGTAGGCATCCACTAAGGAAGTATTTTTGAAAATTTCACCCCTAAGAGAGTAAAATGGGGCTGCAGACGGTGAGTAATGGGTAGCTTACCGTCCAATCAGGACCACGCCCGTGCCGTACGGCGCGTACGTGTTCCACGCGCACCTCAAAGAGATGTTAGCATTTGAAGGGGCCCGTTAGGGCCGAAGCCTGACGGGTAAGCGGGATTGTTCGGAAGGGTTACCGCTACCCCGGAACATAAAGGGCTAAGGCCTTCCTTAAACTCAAACTCAAACTCAAAGTATTTATTTCAAATAAACCAATTACAGGTACTTTTGAATTATCAAGGGGTCGGTCAGTCTGAGAAACTAGTTTTAAGAAATTTATTCTCATAAGCACTTACAGTCCACTTATAATGAAATACAAAGTAATACAGTACAATTCCCTCCAGAGTATTAGAAATTACAATGTTCAAACATGTTTTTTAAGCTTATTTTTAAATATTTTGCTTTTTAGCTGCCCATTCCAAAGCAGTAGGTACCTATGGAGAAGAACGGGCAAGAAACTCCATAGCAACTCCTAAGCAACCCCTTGATGGGGGGTGCCAAAGTTTTTATGGAAGTATTTTAACGCGCGGTGCGATTAACTCGAAACTTAGTATATATGTCTAAAACCAAGAGTAACCGCATATCAGAGTTTTTCGAAAAAGGGGATGAAAAGAGGCGATGACGGTTTGAAAAAATTTCTTATCCCTTGATTTAGTAAATTTGAATCTTAGTACAAATAAATAAAATAAAGTATCTAAGTAAATTATGAAGTTTGCCATTTTATGTTTTTCTAAACAGCCCCCTAAACAGGGGTTGAAGGGTGCCAAAGTTTGTATGAAAGAATTCGAACACGCGGTCCGTATTTATACTAAAAATGAAAAATAAAGAATAACGTCTCATAACGTATCAAGGGTTATTGAAATTCTACCCCTGAAGGGGTGAAAAGGGGTAGTCAATTTTAAAAGGGATTTTACTGCTTGTCTTGGTTTACTCGAATTGATACCTAAAACACTTCTTTTTATTCCGATACTGCGATATAACCGAACTCCAAGCGAACGTAGATGCAGGAAAAGGCTAGTTGCAAAATAACGATCCCTACACGTAGTTATCTGGCCATAATAAATATTGCCATCGATTTGCTTGAAGGAAAAATGTATCGTGTTTAAAAATCGTAACATAAAGATAATTGTTATCGAAGCGAAGAACATAGAGAGGCGAGGGGGCTGGGTTCGAGGCGCCGCGACCTACTGCTGTTCTTTGTACCGAGACATTCTCACCTCCGCTCTGTGCGGCACAGATGGTTTACAAATTGTTTACTACACGTTGGCACGATGCAATCTCTACGCCTCGCGAAAGTGGGAATTTTGTTATGTATGTTTCTGAAAGGCTTTCTATGTTTAGGAAGAGGTTTTATAAACGAGAAAATGAGTCTGATTCATCGTTAACGGAAACATTATTTTGTACGTTTTTTTTTGTCTACGGTTTGCCAGTAGAACTTGCGATAAATGAAGCGATGCGATGATAAAATGACCCTGTCCACAAGACTACATCAGGTATTATTTACGATTATATTATATTATATATCTTATATTTCGAAGAGGTTTAGTTAGAACCTAAAGTATTTTCAATATCTCAATTTACATTGCAATATATTTTCATTAAAAATTCATATAGTTATACTCATTCAAGTGTGTGACATCGACTTTGATTTAATTATCTGGAAAACAAG
This sequence comes from Hyppa rectilinea, assembly GCA_951799385.1. Lineage (NCBI taxonomy): Eukaryota > Metazoa > Arthropoda > Insecta > Lepidoptera > Noctuidae > Hyppa > Hyppa rectilinea. The sequence continues at coordinate 21,778,339 of OX637301.1, read as the reverse complement.
TGATGGCCGATGACGTAACACCTGGCATCTGACGGAGAGACGAGATGCTCAGTAAACCAGTGCCTCCTAAAAGGTGTTTTACAAGTTGGTCAGCCCCCAATCTGCGTGTAGTTTTCAAAATCAAAAAGTCATTTCAAAATCAAAAGTGATATAATCAAACTAGGTTGAAAATCAACACTTTTTTGAACGACAAAACTACATAAGATACTCGTGGTCCTCCAAAACACCTGCCATTTGTGACTGTTCCTAGATTACCCCAGGCTGATAAAATTTTCGTTTTCCTAAATTAAGGTTCCATAAGTGTTTGGGTCGGTTCCCCCGTAGGGGGAAGAGCCGCGCCCCGCCTTCCGCGCGACTCTGTAGGGCTCGTCCCGGACTGGTCACCCTCCCACCGACATAGATTAAATGAATTCCAAAAGTGAAGAAGTCCAATACCTTGTCTCAATAATAGAGCAAGGAAAGGATTGAAAGGAATGGTATATGAGGCTTAGGAATTCATAGTAATGAAATTGGAAGTGGTTTTAGAAAGTTAACAAGATAATAGGGGAATGCAAAGTATAATATTATAATATTATTATAGAAACTTGTGAGTAGCCCTTACACTAGTGTAACGGGTATTTAGACAGACATTACTCACACGATACCTCACATCTGCAAGGCGCGTGCTCGTACAATTTTGACTCAATTATTGGCTTGGTATTAAAGATACAATATTCAAGAATTACTGGATAAAAGAGTTGAGATTCTAGGCTCAAGAGTCATTATAATTATAATAGAGTTTTAGATAAAACTCTCCTAAAGGTCTAATATTATTGATCTGAGGCGAAGGTGAAGTTAATAGAGTAGATAATTGAAACTCAGTAGTAATGGTTATAGTAGAGTCTTGGGATAAAAGATCTAGTAATATTCAAGAATTACTAGTTATTATAGTAGAGAATCAAGTCTCGAGAATAATCATTATTAATGAAATGAGCTGTGGGTCAACACACAGTCTCGTCGGTGAAGAAGGTAAAGGGATCGTTACGCTTGCGCTTTAATTCATTATTTATAGTTACGTTAATTTATTTAATTACAATGTACCCACTTCAGTGAGATCGGGAACCGTTTTACAACGTTTGTCTCATTCTACGTGTTCTGCTAGACCTGACGCATAGAGCCTCTAACGACCCTAATACGATTCTAAAAGAACACGTTCCCTAGGCTTAAATTAAATGTCTTACTCAATCCTAAGGCAGAGTGCTGCGAAGTCCAACTGCATTGAGGAAGACAAGTATTGAGTAGTTCTAAATACAGACTACTGTGAATCTACCCTGTGAAATTACACTTACGGCGGTCTAGCCGCCTTCTTTACTATTATAGCACAAATCTAGCACAAGCGCACCGTAGACTCAGTCTCTAGCAAAATGCATTACGATCGTACTTGGTGAGCGCCGAAGTGGTAATACGTCACCTCACATTTCCTTAGTCTTCCCCATTTAGAGGACGCGGTGCGGCTATTAGCGGCTTTGCATCCAAGTAGCGTGTCTCGCTAAACAGTGACGATTTAGTAATAGTCCTACAAAACGGACGGGGTTATTTTTAACGAGACACGATCCTAGAGATCGTGTCTCGTTTGTTTTCACACATTTGTTTTCACAGCGTCTACCAATTCAGTTTGGGGTACTTGGTGAAGCCTACCCCCACTCCCTGGAAATGTGCGTCAACAAGCCTCACGCAAAGCATTCTGTGGCAAGACCTTTTTGGAAGCAGACACCATCAGTAACGTTTGATTGGCTTATATAATTATAGATTGGCCTGATGGCCTAATAACTATGATATATACGGTTCTGCCTTCCAGGTCTGGAGGGTTAATTAAAGTCATGGTCGTCAATAGTCAGGAGCAGTAGTGCTCAGTGTCAGGGGAAGGCCTTCCCCGTTTCCCTATAACCAAACGTAACTGACAATTATCTGTCAAGGTACGGATTAGGAGATGGGCAGGTAATATAAACCTATCCTATCAGCCTAGGATAATTATTGTAGTAAAAGACTCACCCAGTCGCACCAACACACACACACGCACACACGTATACAACGTTAAGTACTTGCTTAGTCTAATCTGGCCTTTACTTGACTTAAATCTTAATTCTCGCTGTCTTGCAACAGCCTACTCGGACATAACCCATGGCGTACACCAAGCTGCCTATCCTTCCTACTCTGTACCAGGACGTCCGTTTCGTATAGCGGTTTAAAACCAACTGCCTTGACTGATTGCATCAGTCTCCTAAATTCCTCCAAAACACCACGCTTAACCCATGTTCCCACACTTTCGCAGGACAGGTTTTTTTGACCGTTTTTTGTGCAATTGTTTCAAGGGTCCATTTGGGTACCGATGGGCCCGACTTATGATAACCAGATGTGATACAAGTATTGTAAGTGGCGCTTAGAAATCATATTTTACTCGTTTCTTTAGAATTTGCTGAATTATTGATTTCGACCCGTCGGCTGTCATTATCCCTAGTTTGCCTGTCATTAAATAGAGAATTTATGCGTTTCTAAGTGTCCCGAACCAAGTGTTGGTTTTAAAATAAGTATAATATTTTGTTATTAAATAGGAGTACGTGACAAACAGTCACACATTCATCAATTTGTAGTGTTCACTTGGAAGAACTTGATTCTATACAGTGCATTAAATGAAAAGTAGTTAATACATATTACGAAACACAACACATTCATGATAAACTAGAGCTGACTAGGTGAAGTCAATAAACAGTTAATTATCAACAAGTACTAACAAGGACAAAACCATGGTCAGCAAGACGACCAGTCGTGTCAAACTACATACGTCAACGAGCCTAACTCAAAGATCCGACCCCCTGACGCTACCATTGGTCCACAACCTTACAGTATGTATAAAAGGATAAGAAGTATCAGCGTGTGCACAAATACAAATTTCCGTCGTTCCGTCCTCGCCGTCGAGGCCCGTCGCGACGACCCTGTCCATTATCATCCCCCCGACCCTTGCTCGAGCCAGCCCGCGTTGCCGCTGAGCCAGTAACTTTAAAAACCCGCGATCCAGCTGTCCCTTGCTGTCTCCCCCCAGCGACGCCCTAAGCCGAGGTCCGAACCCCGCAGGGGGTGCCCTTAGCGTGTAGTCGCTTAGTTTTGTAAGTTAGGTTTAGTTTTTATTAAGCCTTGGCTGGAGGCTACAATTCTTTTGTGGCAGCCACAGGCAAGCCCGGTTAAGCAGTAGACAACTCTTTGGTTGAACTGCGAGATGCCATAATGAAAAAAAAAAAAAAAAAGCGTGTGCACAAGTCCTAACTACTTTGTAATTAATTGAGGCAGTTAAGTATGTAAATTTAAGTAAAATTAGCTTTGAAATGGAATTCTTTAAGTATTTTGATAACATGTTTGTGTTTATATGAAATTAATGTTACCATTTTTTTTTTTTTTTTTTTTTAAGGCTGGGAAATCATCCAATGACTGCTCCCGCTCTGGGTGGAGCGGGAGGGAGTGTCAGACTCTTACTGACTAAAACCCATCCATGTTCCTTCCGTAGCCCTTTATGTTCCGGGGTAGCGGTAACCCTTTCGGACAATCCCGCTTACCCGGCAGGCTTGGCCCTGAGGGGCCCCTTCATATGCTGACATCTCTTTGAGGCGCGCGTGGAACATATACGCGCCGTACGGCACGGGTCTGGTTCTGATCGGACGGTGAGTCACCCATTACTCACCGTCCGCAGGCCCGCGCCTACGGTGGCCGGGAGTCGTCACGTGGCTCCCGACGCCCGGAGCGTCTCCCGCGGCGGCTGGGACGGGAGGACCTTTCTCTCTCCCATCCCGCCACCTCCTTCGCGAGCATAACTTTTTCGCAGAAGGAGGTGACTGCCTCCCACTCCCTCTCGCCCCGGACCATGGCTTGCACCAGGGCCGGGCGCGAGAGGTCGCCGCCGCCGATCGCCTCTACGAGGAATTAATGTTACCCTAATTCTGTATTATTTCTCTCATTATTTTGTATTATTCTCTGTTCAGTGCACCGCTAATAATGACGTCACGCTTTATGAGGAGCCTCAATTATCAAAGATAAACGAGCAAACGTTTATACCTCTCTCATGTCATAAACCGTCCAGCGGGCAATAAGGCGGGCGACCCTTTGATGCGACCGGCCACTGTCGCACCACAGGACTAATAGCTGCAGAAGTTCAGCTCCTATACATAATTATTTACAGGCTGAATTTAAAAATTGAATGTAGATGGTCTAATCCGAAACTTTGAAAAATTGGGAAAATTATTCAAAGCAGTCGCGGGCTCGATTTTGATGAAAACTGAATCTGGATTTTTGAAAAATCAATATTATTTTTTTTTGTCAAGAATTGAACCTGTTCATCATCATCTGCCTAGCCTGTTCCCCCCAACTATGTTGGGGTCGGCTTCCAGCCTAACCGGATGCAGCTGAATACCAGTTTTTTGAGCGACTGCCTATCTGACCTCCACAACCCAGTAACTGGGAATTACGATACCCCTTGGTAAGACTGGCTATCAGATTTTCGGGCTTCTGACGACCCGTATTGACTGTCCAAGATGCACAAATGACAGCCGAACCCGTTGATTTAAAAAAAAATGACCACCAACATAACTTCGTGACCAATAAACATTTATTTCCTAAAATACCAATCAGCAAAAAATAAAAACCTAATATTACAATGGTACAACCTATTTAAGTCATGACTGCACTTTAAATTGTAATATAAAACCAAATTTAGTAAATTTACCAAATTTTGAGGGTCATATGATTATTTCTAACAAACTGAGACAACCCGTAAGTACGATATCTATACTTCACTGTCTACCTAATGTACATTAGGTACTAAACCCTATCCATAGTCGCTAATGCCTTCATGCCGTGATCTTAACCAAAATAAAGATTAATTAAGACGTCAGAAACAAGCTGCTACTACAAAATTAGGTTAGGTTAAGTTAGACACCACGAGGGGATCGGTACAAAATGCAATATAATTGTACTAGGAGAATTTAGGATGCAAGAGCAAGCTCGGGCTCCGACTCGGACAGGTTAGGTTAGTATATAACTATGAAGGGGATGGCGGGGTCTGAAAGTTATTTTCCTATAAACCACCCGGAAGTAGGACATTATTTAATTGTCATTTTTATATTCAAATTCTGTTCAGTTTTTGGTGATCATTAACTATTTTTGGATTAAACAATCATAATTTGGAGTTGGTTGCTTTAAGTAAAATCGCAAGTTGTTCTAATTTCATGCTAAAATGGATTTAATTTTGGTAATCATTTACTATTTTTGGCAATACAAAGTGTTTTCTTGCATTTGACTAAATCTTGTGTTTTTTTAAACATAAGCCAAAAAAAACACTGTATTATTAGGTAGGTACGCTATTAGTTTGTCACTAAAAAGGATCGAATTCTGAGAAGTAATGACGTCCGGCAAACTAAAGGAAACCGCTCATTTTTAACAAAATATTTTTATTTTTCTTATTTTACGGTAGGTACCTAATAATTAATTAACCATAATAGATCGATTGTCCGAAATGATGATCATTGTTGTTCAAAAATGAAATTTAAAATGATGTTGTGAAAGTGACTGTGCTGCGGGTGTGTGTTAATATATAGCATTTGTATTTAGCAATTTGTATGAAACCGTAATTATTTATAGTAGATAAAATATTTACTATTTGTGAAAGGAATGTTAGATAATACTTATGTATAAGCAATTGAGTATGATACCAAAGATACAGGTTCATTCCCAGTTTAGGTAGAATCGAATTACTAATATAATTATCACTGCTAGGGAGTTCGTTGCGCCACTTCTTCTTCCCAGCCAAAGCACTAGAAAATGGTGACGCGCGGGCGTTTGGAGAACTGTCTTATGTAACTTTGACCTTCAAAAACTGCTGATTTTCAGCCTAGCTTGACTTTTTGATTACAAACAGCTAGTTTAAATAGAGTCTATTGTAAATATTTATGTACATTAACGATGTTCATTATTATATTAACAATTTCAACAAGTTTTCGAATATTTTAAATACAGAAAAATGTGTTACTGAGTCCCTTTACTGAGTGATTGTGTAAGAATCTAACCTGAACGGACCTTACTTACACCTGGATCAAAAAGTCCTGTTTCAGATTATACGCAGTTTATTTTTAACGGGTGTCTGTGCAGACGACCTACAAAAATATCAAGGCAAACAGCGCAGTCAACGAATAAGAAAAGTCTACAAAAGTGGATGTATGCAGCCACACCCGGAGGAGATTTTATTAGGTGCGTGCGAGGCCTGCATTGGGGCAATGTTTTTTCCGGGTGGTGTGGTTATCTCCAGCCTGAATAAGCGTTTCCGAGGAGGTTTCGTATCTTTGTGCCTACTGTGTCTTCCACAGTGGGACTTCTGTTATTGCTGTTACGCAGTGGCACTGTCGTAGTGTCCATTCCGCTTTACGACCGCACTTCACTGCACTCGAGCTTTGCGTATTGTCCAGTGATGCGATTGAGACATTTTCGTCTGTTTTTATAAACGTTTGCCCTAGTTTGAGATTATTTTTTAATGCGAATGCTGCACTAAATGATCGTTGGCGGTGTAAAAGATAACTGCACGCAGTACTGTAATATATTTCGCAGCCGCACAGAAATATGCAGCTTTAATTATCGGAGTTCCACGCTTAATTACCGTTATACAAAATTTACGGCAGTACGAGTAATTCGTTTCCGAAAACTCGATTTAACAATGTTCTGCGCAGGAAGACATCAATCGAAATATTGCAAGTTTTAATTTGTTTCAGCGATAAATCCCTGGCGTGTCGTATGAAAAAACACCAGTTTCCAGTTAATGAAAGCGGGGACGTGACAGTTCATTGTGATGCTCCGTGCTCGCGCGCCTCCTGTGACCTGCCACCGCCGGTACGGGGGTGCCGCGGGGTACGGGGACACTCCAAATTGTTGATTTTACTTATTTGAAACACGCCCAGAATTGATTGTGTAAATAAAGGAAATTAATTTGTTTTTGTGCCTGACCGATTCTAACTGTCAATGGGTTTAATTGTGTTAGGAACGTAGCTGTTTTTTATCGTTTAGGTGGGCCGCGGATACCGCGTTTCATCACTCAGTAAGCAAAAGAAATATTGGTCAGTGGGTCGTCTTAGGGGCGGAATATTGTTATTCCTACTTTCTTGATGTTGATACTTCCTCACAACGGCACAGAAATAAACAAGGGCTACTCAGGTGATAGAAAGATAGTTCAAGTAGGTAGGCAGGTATAGGTAGGTATAGGTAGCTGGTAGTTTATAATTTCTACATTCGAAACCACAGTTACGCAGAAATAAACAAAGTAAATAAGAATAATTGAAGGTAAGGTAATTATCGGTAAGTACATACTTACCGATAATTACCTTACCTTCAATTATTCTTATTTACTTTGTTTATTTCTGCGTAACTGTGGTTCACAAGCATTGAAGCCAAAAGCAAAAGTACAAGAGTTCAGACTAGCACAGTAAATTTGAATACAGTTTAGCAGAATGCAAATCACTTTAACCATTAACAATAAGCGGGTAGAAGCAAAACTGCTGAATGGCGGGGGCGGTGGCGCGACACGCGCGCATCGCATCGGGAGTGCGTTGCGACTGGTTGAAATGCCGGTGCATGGGGGGGCCATTTTGTCTGTCAGTATTTTGGAGAAGATAATTTCACATTTAGAAAGGTTAAGATCTAGGCCAATGAAGTTAAATTTGTCTTTTACAGTTAAATCTTTAAGACAGTGTCCACATCACCTCCTAGGGTTCTGTCATCCAACTACCATACGTTGAATTTAGAATTTAGTTGTCGAAAAATTAGATTCATTGCGAAACTGAAAATGTTGACATCCAACAGCTGATTCCAAAAGATTGTCTTTATAAAGTTTTTTTTTTGTTAAAATAAGAATAGGTATAAATGAATAAACGAATAGTATGTATAATGTTAATTCCGTAACAAACACATCGTTGATAGGCTCAAGTTACACATTTTTTTCATTCCACAAACATAGTTTATACATAGGCTGTATAATGCCGCGCACACAATCCATGCATCGTTCACACCGCCATGCCCTCTTCACGTGGTTCTTAGCGAGCGAGCCTGCTAGCTCGGGCACTGGCACTAAACTGTGTTGGCGCGCCTCCAAACCACTAGACACCAGCTCACCGCCTTCAGCTGACTCTCGCAACTTGCGGCCTGAGGAGCACCTGTTCGAAAGTAGTGTTGAAAACTTTTGAAATCTCGGACTTGCGTCCTTTTTTTAAACTTTAACGTTCCTACTTCATCGGTTTATGCAAGTGGTATGTATATGTTGAAGCCAATCTCAGCTATCACATATTGAGATATCGAATCAATATCTGGTAAACACCAGACATAGGTTTGTATGCACTAAGAGCAAGGTACATTCATTATAATATCTTTTAACGCCGCGCCGCCGCCGTTGGACCAGTATTACAAATGCATATAATTGTTACCTTTAGACTTGGTGCACACTATGAGTCATGCAACTACAACAGCTAGACGACTAGACGCAGCATTTTGTTTAAAGCTCCGTACACTTGGCGCCGAGTTTCAGGTACGCTGCTAGGTGCTGTGCTTGGAGTCAAATCTGGGACATCGTTTCAAGCGACTAAATATGGAATCTATTGAGCTCACTAACTGCTTCAACATAATGCACTAGCTCGGAAGCGGTGTGCTATTCAACATTTAATTTAAAGGAGTCAAGAGCTGTCGCTTTAAAACTGGGTTCAACGAATAATAACAGTGCCTCCAGTTTAGTGATGATGTACAATTAAGTATAGTTATCGAGTAAATTTTAATTTGAAAGTAAAATTAATTGTTCGCTTGAAAATTTTAAGCTATTTGTACACTGGATGTCAAAACGAGCTATAAAGGCAATTAGTGACAATGGTACGTAGGTAATAGCCTATATGGGCCAATGCGCCGATTTGGCACTGAGCCAGCGGCCGACAGCGAACGGTACGACACTATGATAGTACCAATGTGCAACAATGCACAGAAGGAAAAGTGAGTATCATTAGTCAATTAATTAGATAATTGCGTAGAAAACAACGAGTCGTTTAAGGGTACAATTACAGGTTAAGTTTAGATTCAAATGCTAACATTTTGCAGTAGGTAAGCCTTTTATATCCTGTTCCTGTGATATTGTTCGTAGCTGACTATGATAACTTTAACCTGCTTTAAATAAAGATGAGGGCTCCGCCAATTGTTAGCAATATTTATTCTGTGTCGTAGCTGCCAGTTTGTTTACAGGAACTGAAGGGAGTTAAGCTTCGGTCGAATCTATTACACACATCGGCGTAGTCACCGAAAAAAATGGCCGGTATTTTTCATTCGTTTCGAATATCAAACACGATACGCCGAATTTTATTAAATATTTCACATTTTACATTTATTCTGCGTTTTTTTACGTAGAAAGTTCTTTAACTGAAAGTGTTTCAACATAGCATCATAAATATATACATTATGTACTTTCATGATTGCATTAAAATGGAATTCATGTCTCGTTCGTTCTCTGAACTCCAGAGCTTCATTCATACAAAAAAAAATTAGCATAAGGTTTCAGAAAGCGAAATTCCTATAAATATACCTATTTTTACCCGGAGGGGTGTTATGATTTTGAAAAGCTATGTTTGTTGTATGTAAGTAGGTATTTTTCTCTGTATATACGAGTATGTATGCATTCAACTGTCCACTCATAACTCCTAAAATATTCGTGATAAACGAGATATCGTTGGAAGCGTCATGTTGTTCCTCGCGTTATTGGGTACATGACGTCACATGAAATCCAATAATACTAAAACCTTCTAAAATGTTATATAGGCTGTTTACCATACCTTTAATGGTCTCTAACCTCAAAATAATTGAAACAAAAAATAAATTTTAAAAGTAACAACCTTCGTATTGTAATAAATAACATCGGTGTTGGTTTTCGCATAACCGGAGTCACTCGAAATTATTAACACTGTGGTAATTAAGGTATATAACATTCAGATTAAGGTATAAAAATTTGTTACTCATAGATAGTTTCACAACAAAATAATGAAATTTACACGAGAAGTTATTAATGAATAACTAAGTTTGCGCAACCAGTTATGTAAATTCAGTTTTAGAACCCATGATAACGCAAAAAAAAACATTATGATTCACTACGGTTCCTCTGCATATATATACCGAGAAATATCTTGATTTCCCTATAAATAATTTCGAGAAATATCTTACTTAGTAAGATTACGAGCCCATAAACGTTCATGATATCCGTTGCCCATGTAAGCGCTGGAGAGGCTCGATATTAACTGAGTAAAGATCCCCGCAAAGCGGCTTTACAATGACTGTAATCTTACTTTATTACCAAAGATAGGTAGGGCTTCATTAATACCAGATAGGCAGAAGTCGCGCTCGGCACTCGGCGCGCCGCCCGCCACTCTCGCGTGGAGCAGCGTGGGGCTGGAGAGGAAATGTCATTATGAATGATGTGATAAATCTTATCGATATTGTCGCGTATTTCAATAGATTTTATTTTTGAATGACTTGTGGTTTTAAACAAATCTAGATAAGTAACAATAAGTTTATTAATTCCTTTATATCATTTAGTATACATAAATAAATCATATTTTTTAATATAAGAATGTAAAAAATCCGCAAGATTTCAAGTTTACTGGCTTCCCTTTCCTTGGTCCACAGGGCCGATAATTAACCAGGGAAATTGTATATTCATCACTGGGCGGTTGTTTGGACTGATGCGTTAAATACTTGGAAAAGGGCATGACCCATACGGATTTGCCAGGCATTCCGTTCTTCAGTAGACGGTAGGAAGTAGATATGCCGCTCTACACCTGACACCTGATGTTGTTGAGCGTGTCCGTCTTCTGACTGTGGGAGGATGGAAGTCAGGCTTGTTGCTTCAGGCGTTCCCGTGCCTATACATTTGTGGGGTATTCAGTCTTATTACCCCGACGACTGTGCGTGCATTCGATATGCAGTCAAATGCGAACGGACACCGAAAGAGTACCTACATCGAAACCTACATTTTTTTTTATGGCTGGGAAATCATCCAATGGCTGCTCCGGCTCTGGGTGGAGCAGAAGGGAGTGTCAGACTCTTACTGACTAAACCCATCCATGTTCCTTCCGTAGACCTTTATAAAGGAATATGAATTGTGGTTGTGGTAAATAATTAAAACGTATTTAACTATTACTTGGAAGTTTTATTTCACTCTAAGAAAAACGCGGTAACCTCAGTTGTCAAAGTGTGAATATTGGCGGCGCAGCGCCACAGACACAAAAACTATTTTGGTTGCGTTCCTATTTACCAACACCCTCCCTAGGGACGCAACCCCATCATCTTTACACAATACAAATGTTTGTCGGCAGTGGTGCCCTTAGTTAGATTATCAGCAATCATTTCCTCACCCTTAACATAACTAAACTTTATATTCAAATTGTTAACATGATCTTTAAGAAAATGATAGCGGATGTCAATGTGTCGTGACCTAGGTAAATAACAGTCATTATTGGACAATTTAATTGCACTCTGGTTATCACTAAATATGATGAGTGGATTGCTCTGTTCTTGACCGAGTTCAGCATGCAGTTGTTGGAGCCATAGCGCCTCCTGTGCTGCCGAGGATATCGACATGTATTCGGCCTCAGCAGTAGATAGTGCCACAGTCTGCTGCTTTTGTGACCGCCAAGATATTGCACCATCCTGTAACAAAAAATGTAGCCCGTGCACGACTTCCTATCGCGCTCATCACTTGCCCAATCAGCATCACAATATCCTGTGATTTTCTCATTACCATCTTTGGTATAAACCAACTTCATGTCTTTGGTACCCTGCAGATATCTAAAAATTCTTTTCACTGCAGCCCAGTGTGCGGTTGTAGGATGTTTGTTAAATCTGCTCAGTGTATTTACTGCAAACGATATGTCAGGTCGGGTACCTTGGGCCACATACAGTAAGGAACCAATGGCCTGTTGGTATGGACAGTCAGTAATCTCATCTTCTTCATTTTTATCACCAAGTTTCATGCCAACTTCAAATGGTGTCTTCACAGATTTACAGTCTGACATTCTGAACCGAGCTAATATTTCATTTATATACTTTTCTTGATCTAGTAGTACATTGTCCCCATCTCTGGTAATATGTAGACCAACACATTGACTTGCTGGACCAATGTCTTTCATTTCAAGCTGTTGTTTCAGTTTCTCTTTGAAAACCATTTTTGTATTTTCTTCAGTAGTGAATAAAATTAAATCATCCACCCAGATGGCTATAAAAGTATTCTTCTCTTTATTATAATAGACACAAGAATCTGTTTTTGATTGTGTCATTCCTAACTCGTGCAGGACAGAATTTAATTTTAAGTTCCAGAGTCTGCTGGCCTGCTTGAGCCCGTATATAGATTTATGTAGCATGCATACCTGAGATCCAAGTTTATACTCTTCAGGCTGTTGCATGTAAATTACTCTGTCGATTTCTCCTTGCAGAAAAGCAGATACAGCATCCATTTGATCTATTCCCAATCCATACCTGGCTGCTAAGGCAAATAGATAGCGGATAGTCGTGTACCTGACAACTGGTGAATATATTTCTTCATAGTCTGTACCCCATCTTTGTGCATATCCCTTTATCACGAGCCTTGCCTTGTATCTCACAGCATTCCCACTCTGGTCTGTTTTTGTTTTAAACACCCACTTATTCGGAAGAGCCTTTTTGCCTGGAGGGAGATCTGTCAAGGTCCATGTTTTGTTTTTCATTAGAGAAGTATACTCCTCGTCCATGGCCCTCTTCCATTCTGTAGCTTGTGGTGATGCAAGTGCTTGCTCAACAGTCTGTGGGTCAGTCAAATCAGTAAACAAACACAATAGGCCCATCTTACCATTTTGTGTCTCATCTTGTTTAGCCTGTGATCGTGCTGACCTCAATATTACATTACTCTTGTAATCCTGTCTAATCGGATATGGAGGATGGTAAGTTTCATCAAGTTCTCCGGTGTCAGTGTCATACTCACTTGAGTCTTCACTATTAACTAGAGTATCTGAGTCTCTGCTGGACGTCATGGGTGCAGATGAGGATGAGGACTCCTGAGTGTGTATTTTCTTTCTCTCACTGCCTGAGTTTGTATTTTCTAATGAACCGGAACTTGCAGTGCCTGTTTGGCTGTCCTTTATTGGAATATAAGTTTCACAATGAATTGGTACACTGACATCCTCAATATAATTTTCAATAAAAGAAACATCTCTACTTTTGACAACTTTGTGTGTCTTCGGGTCCATAAAACGATAACCCTTAGTATTTTGACAATAGCCCACAAATATCATTTTTACGGACTTTCTATCCCACTTTTGGCGTTTCTCTTTTGGTACATACACCATAGCTTCGGAGCCAAATACTTTCATGTGGGATAAATTAGGTTTCTTACCTTTCCACATTTCATATGGGGTTTTACCTTGTAATGATTTTGTCGGAGAACGATTTATAACATATGCAGCAGTTGCCACAGCTTCAGCCCAGTAGTTCTTCTCCAGGTTGGCATAGAACAACATGCATCGTGCTCGTTCCACTAAAGTCCTGTTCAGTCTCTCAGCCATGCCGTTTTGCTGGGGAGTGTACGGAGTAGAAGTCTGATGAATTATACCATGACCAGATAAGAATTTTTCAAAGTTATGGTTACAGTATTCTCTACCATTATCTGTGCGTAGCTTTGTTATCTTATGATTCAATTCATTCTCTACTTTAAACTTGAAATCTTTAAATGTTTCCAAAATGTTTAATTTATCTTTCAGAAAATATACATGGACCATTCGTGTGTAGTCATCAATGTAAGTAATAAAGTATTTCATACCTCCAAATGATAAATTTTCCATGGGGCCACACAAGTCTGAATGTATAAGTTCCAGTGGCCTTGTCGCTCTAGAACCAACATTTTTGAATGGCGTCCTTGCTTGCTTACCTTCCATACAATAAGTGCATGTGACATTACACTCTTCCCGAGTCAGAGTCACACCATCAGTACAACTGGGCAGCTTCTTCACATCTGGAATATTCAAATGGCCCATTCGCAGGTGCCACAGGTAAGTATTTTTTTTTTTTTATTTTTTTTTTTTATTTTAGCTCATAGGAACAACAAACAGCTACATTATGGAATATAACAACATAATAATATAAATAACTTAAATAATAATGTAGCCCACAACGCTGTTCACAGATTACAACACTGAGTAAACCATTAAATTGCTAGGAAAAGCTGTTCATGCATGACAGAAAACATTTTTTTTTTTTTTTTAACATTACAAATACAAAAAGAAAAAAGACTTAACATTAATCTAAGAGCTTAAGTGTCTCATACAAAAGGCTGCGAAACTTCTGCATGGAGCATGTAAATATATCTATGTGTTCGAGTTCTTTATTGTATAATGCTGCCATTCGCCGAATTGGTGAACGTTCACCAGTGTTTGATCGGCAGGTACCTATTGCAAATAGTGTACCTGCACGCACCTGGCGTCTTTGAACAGTTCTAGGGACAACATAACACAGTACATTATTCAGGTCGATACAGTCAAATTTGCCATTTACAATATTATACAAGGTCATTGCTTCTAATTGTTTGCGTCTGGAACTGAGCGTCAGAAGTTTGTATTTATCGAGCAATTGGTCATAAGGCAAATACATTCTGTGACATCTGTAATACATTACACGAAGGAATTTGCGTTGTACATTCTCTAACATATTTATATATTTTTTATAATACGGGTTCCAGATGGGCACCGCGTATTCAAGCTGTGAGCGGACTAGAGTTTTATATAGGCAGAGGTACGAAGAGGTCCGTTTAAAGTCGTGGGTTGATCTCATTATAAACCCATACATCTTGTATGCTTTATTGATGATTTGTTCTATGTGTAAATCCAAGCAGAGTTTAGCATCAAGCAATACACCCAGGTCACGTACCGAGTCAGCTTTATTCAGAGAGATGCTACATAAGGAGTACACAAACCTAATAATGTTTTTATTTTTGGTAAAATTTATACAGTTGCACTTGGGAATGCTTAGAAGAAGCTTACTTGTGTAACAATAGTCCGTCAGTCTGTCCAAGTCCTCTTGGAGGAGATAGCAATCCTCTATATTTCGAATGGGTCTGTATACCTTAAGGTCATCTGCATATAACAAAAATTTTGAGTTGCGAAAACAATTACCAATATTATTTATAAAGATAATAAATAAAAGAGGACCAAGAATAGAACCTTGAGGGACGCCTGAGGTAACCTGAATAGCATCAGAGTAGTAACCGTTGATAACAACCCGTTGACAGCGATTAGTGATGTAGGAAATGAACCATCGCAACAAGTTACCCCGGATGCCATTGAAGGCTATTCGGTTCAGCAGTAATTCATGATCCACCTTGTCGAAAGCTTTCTGAAAGTCCGTGTACACCGCATCAACCTGTATACGATTATCCATCTTTTCAAATAGATCGCTGGAAAAAGCTAATAAATTTGTTGTTGTTGATCGTTTTTTAACAAACCCATGCTGTTGTTCTATGATGGCGTGATGTAGGATAGGGTACACTTCGTTGTGTACTAGTCTTTCGAAAAGCTTCGACAAGGTGGACAGAATAGAAATTGGTCGGTATTGTTCAACACTACGTTTAGATCCAGCCTTGTGTACAGGCGTGATATTAGCTTGTTTCCATACCGTCGGCATGACACCTTCAGTGACGCATTTATTATAAATTATGGCTAAGGGTCTACATATGACAGTGGCAGTATTTTTGAGGAAAAATGCAGACAGACCATCTGGACCTGGGCCCTTACTTGGATCCAGTGATTTCAGTTCTGTCATAATTGTTTCCTCTTTGAAGTGAAGGTCAGAAATAACTATGTCATTAGACATTGTTTCAGAAGATGGCTCCCATCGAGAAAGGGCAGGTGAAGCAGGCTCATATACGGAAGCAAAGAAATCGGAAAACATATTGCAAATCGATTGAGGGTCGTTGGATACAACGTTGTTATATTGTACTTTTGCCGGTATACCGGGTTTGTCTTTGCGATTTGCAACATAGACCCAAAAGTCTTTAATATTTTTATGAATGCCATCCTCAATCGACTGGATGTATTTCGAGAAGCATTTGTCACAATTTTCCTTAAATAAGGCTCTGTACTGAGAAAAAGTTTCGTAGTCAGCAAGATTGCCATACTTTTTCCATTTGACCCATGATTTTTGTTTTTTTCTAAATGTTTTAATTAAAGATTTTGTGAACCAGACTGGAAAGCCAACGGTTCTGGATGCAGATAGTGGTGTGTGCTGCTTTATAATGTCATCGATCTTATTGTAAAAAGTGCTGAGTGCCTCTTCGGATCCTAAAGGGGTTAGTAGTTCCATCCAGTCGGTATTCTGAATTTTACGGTTGATGTGCTCATAGTCAGATTTATAAAAGTTGTATTTTTGTAGTGGCCGCTTTTTCATGGGAAGAGTATCTACATTTAGACTTATATCACAGACAAAAGGTGGATGATACGTGTCTATGGGAAGTAAAGGCAACAACGCACTCGATACCTTACATGGGTGGTTTGATATCAGTAGGTCAAGAATTTTACCATAGGTATTTGCCACGACATTGTATTGCATAGCATCAAGTAATGACATTAAATTATTTAATTGTGTACAAGTCGTAGATGAGCCTAAGCCCAACCCACCGCCATTTAGTGAAACCGTTGGACCCGGTATGTTCCAGGTTATTTCTGGGAGATTATAGTCCCCTACTATGTAAAAATAGTCAACGGAAGGGTCACCCAGTACCTGCTGTAAGATTTCAAAATGTTTTTCATATACAAGCGTAGCCGTTTTAGGAGGTATGTAAGCCGCACTAATGATATGCCTCTTGGATGGTATCAAACTAGGCACTTCTATAAGGACATGTTCAACAATGTTGCAACATAGCGAGTTGGCCGGAGTTATCAAAATACCACATTCAGAGGACCTGAGTGTCCTCAGCATGGCAACCAACACTCCCCCGCCATCCATTTTTTTAGTGCTAATACGATCACGATCACACCTGTACACAATATAACGCTGATCGATAAACTCATTATTGTTAATCTCG
The DNA here is from genome assembly GCA_951799385.1 of Hyppa rectilinea. Lineage (NCBI taxonomy): Eukaryota > Metazoa > Arthropoda > Insecta > Lepidoptera > Noctuidae > Hyppa > Hyppa rectilinea. The sequence continues at coordinate 21,761,205 of OX637301.1, read as the reverse complement.
GGAATCAACCAAGTCTCTGTGAGTACGATGATGTCGTGGTTACTGTTAAGAATGTTCATGTATAGTGTGTGTAATTTTGTACGGATACCTCTGCAGTTTTGGTAATATATTGATAAATATTTGTTACTCATCACGAGATATTAAGGATTCAACATAGTAATTACCAGCAATGTAATCACAAGTACGTAACTGGTATTCGCTCGTGCAATGCTCAATACAAGGTTTAAAAGATAAATAAAAGTTAAAATTATATTTTTCAGTTACATAATTGACACCAACCACACACCAATATTTGTATTTAAAATAAATCTCTTCAAAATGGTTACTTAGAACAATATTATTGCGTAGTGATACAATAATCCAAGATTGCAGCAGAAATAATGTAACATGTTTGCTATAGCGACGCGTTGACAAGTGTAACATAAAATAATTACTAATAAAATCGTTATTTTCATTCAGGCATAAAAAGCAGATTGTTAACACAAAAAAGAAAAAAACGAACAATCCAGATAAACATGAGTACTCAGAAACGCATTCATACACAATTGAATAACGTTTTGTTTCATAAACAGTCCAGAATAAAAAGGGCAAAACATTAACAAAAATAATAAAATTAAAATTATGAGGGTATAATAACAAAAACGATAAAAAAGCAATAAAATTAAAACTATGAGGGTACAAGAACAAAAACACATTGCAATTAAAGTGCGTCGGGGGTGGGGCCACTATGTACGTTGTTGTTCGACGTGCTGTTTTTAATCTTGCGAATATCGTCGTCTTTATGTATTGCAAATGCAGTATCACCGTCACGTTCGCGTACGAGAATAGTGGCGTTCCGAATCCAGACATACTTAAAGTGATGTTGTGCGGCCACTTCCCTAACTTTGCGAAATAAATGTTTCTTCTTGAGTGTCAAATGCTCGTTCATATATATCGTCGATGGTGAACATGTAAAACCCAGTTGGTCCGTTTTAAAGGTTTTGACTTTGCGGAAAGCAGCAAGTAAATTGTCCCGCAGGATACGTGACGACAGCTTTGCAATTATGTTTTTTGGCCTATTTGTTAGCTGGTGAGCATGAGGAACTCTGTGAATGGATATGATATCCCTCTGTGTGACGGGAAAATTAATAGCACCACCGATTGACTCCATTACATGGATCAGGTTTTCACTTCGACCTTCTGGCACGTTAAGGATCTCGACATTGCACTGTCTCGCTTGCTGTTCAAGATAATCTAGTTTAGACTCGAGGAGGCTAATAGATTGGCTAGATTGCTCAGCACAAAGTCGACTCCTGTCAGCCATACGTTTCTTGAGTTCAACCAGTTCCTCTGAATGAAACTGCAATGAGGTTCTGAGTTCAGTTACTTCCTGCGATACATCCGATACATTTTGCTTTAAAGTGTTATGTCCGGTACGAATACTGCTCATTTCATCCCTTATTTCATCTAGGGCGCATCTCAAGTCGCTATTCAACTTGTTTAAACTCGTGTCTATTTCATCGCGCCAGCCGTGCAATGTAGTCTTAATGTCCTCCTTAAAAGTAGAAAGCGTATTGTTTATGTCACTCCTCCACCCCTGCAGTGTAATGTGTAACTCATTTGTAAATGCTTGGAAAGTATTAGCTGTATCCTGAGCGACAGATTCATTACCGATTGACGGATTACACGATGAGGCGGAACTATGTTCTATGATATCGCATTTTAAAAAATTAAACTTTACAGGGAGCAAAAAACTTAGGTCAACACACTCACAGCGCCACCTAGCGGTGTACCTACGGTGTACCACCTACCTAGTATTATTACAATTCTGAGAACTTGAGGTTAAATGTGCTACTTCTTTACTGGTATCCAGGATATATAACTTGTTGCTCAATGTTGCAGTGCATATCACCTCATCTTTCCAATTTTGAATTTCACATCCCTTCTTGTTAAAAATAACCTTATGTCCATTTTTTGCAATAGTACTAACTGAAAGTAGATTAGCAGCTAGCCCAGGTACATACAAAACATTATTGACTTGTATCACTTTATTTTGACTTATATGTACATCTACACAACCAACTCCCTTCACATCTAATGGCTCTTTGTTGGCTACAGTGATTTTACTTACAGATGGCTCAGTGACTTTGTACATCCAATCTTTTCTACTTGTCATGTGCATGGATGCACCGGAGTCTAGAAACCATTTATCATCTCTAATATTTTCTTTGACGGTTGCTGAAAAAGCTGCTACAAAACTGGAGCTCTCTCCTTTGCTTGCCGATTGTTTCTTTGGCTGTTTACAATATTTGGCAAAATGACCGCTCTTATTACAATTATAACATCTGGGTCCCTTAGGTTTCACTGACTGCACATAATTTCCTGTTTTCTTTGTGTTCGTGTAGAAAGCAGTTGACTTTGATGTGTTAATCTCTTGTATGAGTTTGGTTTTTACTGAATCAGCACTAATTTGTATACCAGAACTCTCTAAGCCCATAATCATAGGCTTGTATTCCTCTGGTAAGCCAGCCAACATCAAAGTGCCAAGCCACTCATCATTGACATCAAATCCTATGTTTCTCAATTGATGTGCAGTGTTCATTATTTTACTAACATAGTCTTCAACACTATTACTTGACTCCAGTGTAGTATTTATCAGATCTTTGAGTAGACCTACTCTTCTGGTTAAACCGTTGTCATCAAAAGCCCTTTGTAAATTCTCCCATACTTGTTTTGCAGTTTTGCATTCCTGAACATGTACGTAATTCTGTGGGTCCAATAACAATATCAGCTTTGACTTCGCTTTTACGTCTTTACTTGAATCTACAGGTTTATCATCAGGGCGTTCAACACAACACCATAAATCTTCGTGCTCCAAGTAAGTCTTCATACTAAACTTCCAGGTTGCAAAATTTTCTCTTCCGATCAATTTCTCCAAATTGAACATATTATTAGGACTCATCTTGCTTTGCTATCTCCTAAAATATGTGATTTATAACTGTGATCATAAATTTTCTTAACCTCAAATTCAAAATTGCAACGACAATTTTTCCGGATTGAAGTTAATCCACTGTACCACTACAGAACCACGCTCTGCTACCATAAAGGAATATGAATTTGTGGTTGTGGTAAATAATTAAAACGTATTTAACTATTACTTGGAAGTTTTATTTCACTCTAAGAAAAACGCGGTAACCTCAGTTGTCAAAGTGTGAATATTGGCGGCGCAGCGCCACAGACACAAAAACTATTTTGGTTGCGTTCCTATTTACCAACACTTTATGTTCCGGGGTAGCGGTAACCCTTTCGGACAATCCCGCTTACCCGGCAGGCTTGGCCCTGAGGGGCCCCTTCATATGCTGACATCTCTTTGAAGCGCGCGTGGAACATACGCGCCGTCCGGCACGGGCCTGTTGCTAATCAGACGGTGAGTCCCATTACTCACCGTCTGCCGGCCCGCGCCTACGGTGGCCGGGAGTCGTCACGTGGCTCCCGACGCCCGGAACGTCTCCCGCGGCGGCTGGTACGGGATGACCTTTCTCTCTCCCATCCCGCCCACCTCCTTCGCGAGCATGACTTTTTCGCAGAAGGAGGTGACTGCCTCCCACTCCCTCTCGCCCCGGACCATGGCTTGCACCAGAGCCCAACGTTTACGGCGCATACCTTGTTTTCGCCTGTTTTTAAATAATTTCTTCAGACGGCCAAAGAAGCTTTCCTGCAATGATTGCTTCATATCGGTAACATTGTGGCCCAATGCTTCCGACATAACCAGATACTGATAAGTTTCAGATGTGGAGAGTGATCTAAGGTTTATGGAATCTGAGAGTTAGGTTCCCACGGTTTCCACGATCGTACCTCGCTCTACTTGCATGGCCCAGCATTTGTCCACACCAACATTCAATCCTGATGGCACAACTGAAAGTTTTAGTTACTCTTAATAGCTCCATCAGTTGCAAATTGATAGGGTAAAGAGTTTCAAGTCATCGATAAAGAAGGAGTGAGATAAAATCTGGCCATCTCTCTTGAGCCGATACCCTTGACCGGAATCTTATAGCAGTAACGTGTCCTTAGAGGATTCAAGGCTAAGAAGAACCAAAGCGGACTTCATCAACTCTATACAATAATAGTTTCCTCATAAGTCATGTGTAGAGACGACTGTCCAACATGTTGACAGTTTCTTTAAAACGACGAACCTGTTGGTTATGGGCAACATCAATGAGAAGCAGGTCCTTAGTACCGGGTCAAGGAATGGTCCTACGTCCATTTTGAGATATAGACTTGATGGATCTGGTGCCGTAATGCTTGTTAATGTTAGGTCTCAAAATGAATGTCAGATGTTAGTCCTGCCATGCCATCAAATACAATAGAAACTATATGAATCAATCTCCACACGACGATAATTTGAACGCTCATTGTGATTATTAACGCCACGATTATCTCATCCGTAGAGAGGGCGCCTAAAAGGATTTCAAATTAAAAATGTAACGGAAACCGATCCTGGCCGAGCACTTCCGAATTCTCCCGAGTTCGCAATACTCGTCTCGTAGAACGCCGAACCCATCGACGACGCTCGCAAGCCTCTCGTACACACGTGAGTCGCAAACGTAATAATAAGGAAATTCAAAGAGCTTTACGAGTGTATACCCTAAAGTAAAATTGATTTCGTTTACTTTGAGAGAAATAGGTCAACAGGCGTATGTCAAAAGAAGAAAAATCCCGAGAGCGCGAAAATTATATTTTTGAGTATTTTCCGTTAACAGAGGGCTCTTGCAAAGTGCACACTGAATCTAATACAATTGTGTTCAAATGTTCTTCATTTGCCACTCTGTGGCCGACGCATGTATGTTCTTGATTTTTACTACTGTTCATCAATTCTGTTAATTTCACAATAAAATGGATCAGCAGATCGCCGAAAAAGCATTCTTTTGCGATGAAAGGTAATCAATGTCTGTTCCTGTACACCTGACAACAAATATGCAACATTTCAGGATAACTGGTTCAGTGGTTTAGGCGTAAAAAGGTAACTCATAAACTGACAAACTTGCTTTCACATTTATAATACCTATTAGTTAGGATAACGTTTTTGTAGCTTGTTGCATCTTGAATTATTTACGGAAAATTAAAATTTTAAATCCGAGCAATCTGTTTGAATGAAAATCATTACCAACGCGGGAATAAAACCCTTCCCAAGTCTGAAAATTTTAGCCGACGAGCCAATCCCAGGTCCCACTTCAATCGTCTATAACAAGGAGTCAAATTAGAGCAGTGAATGGACCTCTAATCCTCTTTCAAGACTCCCATTCCGACATTAACGATGTCTGTCGGATTTACTCCTTTATTAAATTCACTACGGACGATGAACCGTTCCGAAGTGCAAACACAATACGACACTGTGTAACTGGGTGCCAGATTACAAGCCATTGTAGCATTGTCGACGTGAAGCACGCCTGTTACAAATGTTGTTTTGGAAAACGTTTTTGCTTGCTATTATGTTGACGAAGGCTTGTGCGATATGATGGGTTGTTTTATTACTTATTCAGGTGTGCTCTCATTGAAATACTTTGACCAGTTGAATACAAATACAGGAGACTGTAACATTGAAACAATTAGATAGGTACAGCTGATCTAAATGATTATTTTGTTATACAGACGAATTATTGCTGCCCATGAAACACAATATTTTATGAAACTTGTCATTTGTATCGCCTGCGTTCCGCGTTTATGTCGTGAAACTTAATTAAAAAGAAAACAGAAACCTTTATAGGTAAACCAGCAACTCTTGGTTTCAGTGCATTACATTTTCAGCAGCATTTATTCTGTAATGCGCTTAAACACACCTCTTGGTATTTCATTTATCCGTTCGCTAAATTAAATACGTAAAGCAGCCGACCGAGAGAGGCATTTGGATAAACCCGGCTACGTTGCAGCACAATACCGTCCGTCACGCGCGCATCACTCCGCGTCTCGCGTGAGTGGCATTGTGCTCGGCTCCAGCTGTGCTCGTCTGGTAGCGCGTCGTCGTACCAGCAGAAGCGCATTGGTTGCACTGACGGCGGCCTGATATGGTTCGACAGGAGTCTGAGTGATGTGCTGACAGCAGTTGTACGTCCCTGAGATAAACAATCAAAAACGTGAACAGCATAAAGTCTTCCATAGGACTCAAAAAAAAAAAAAAATTAAACCGGGGTGTGAACATTAACCCCGTCTTTGCCGTCAGCCCGTCAGCCAACTAAACGCTTATTCAGGTGTTTGGTGTACTCGCCGTGTGAATGTAGGAACTTGGAAAAACCTCTCCTATGAAGAATTCTGAACGAGTTGAAAACAAGTCCAATAGAAAATCTGAGTGATCACTTGTCGCACGATCTTCCCTAACTAGCATTGTGTATGGCACACGTTATCAGTGCCTGTGATAGCACCCGATAGCGATAGCGGTGCCGGTGTAGGCACTAGACTAGCTCTCGCGATACTAATGATATTTGGAGATGTCGATTAATGATGATAAATTGCGTTAGTTTTTGTGATAACGATCGCGGTGTCTTTAAACGGACATGATCCTATTGGTGATAAAGTAAATGAGAAATATTAGCACAGATCAGCAGTCTACGATCAAGCTAGAAAATGGCCTAGAAATATTTTGTTTTGTCATCTGTCTAGCGGCACGATATCATTACGCTGCCCATTTGCCTTTCAACTCAACAGTGCGCGAACATGGCGTACACTCACTAAACATCAGCGACTAAATTGTCGCTATCTGTGCATTAGGTAGTACCTATCAAATTTCAGCCAGATAAAAGAACTTTCCCGTTATTTAAAGTTTTGAAACTAGAATATTAAAAAAGCTCTCCTTTGTTTCTCATCTAGCTTGTGTTTTGCTTTAGGCCATTTGAGATTGGTCATTTCTTTCTGCAATGATATTTGGCTGGTCTGTGTGTCGCAATCCACCTTGCGAATATTGTGTCGTTAATTCGGGACACAGCGTACACAAATTGTTTGGGCGTCATTAATCGCGCGCATTGCACTCGCATATTGCCCCAACGTTGGTAAAACGCTGGTGGACGGCATTCCGGCCTACCTTCTGTATAGGGTTCAATGTTAGCGTACAGTGTATGTAGTTGTTACTTTTTTCCAACAATCTATATGCGCCACCGCTCGGCACTAATAATCGCCTACAGCGCTGTAACCGCAGATTCAATGGCGGTTTGAACTCAATGTTGGATTGTATTTCTAATCTCTATAGGTATAATACATTGATATTGAGCGATGTGCATTTCTGTTATATCCAAAGTTTTAAGTTTAAATAAATACCTACCTTCAGTTACCATAGATACCATGTTTGAACTACGGTTCGACGAACATGTTTAACGTGCTTGAAATTACAAACTTTACAATTTTACAAAAATAGTCTTATAGTTAGTAAGACCATTGAATTTGAAAACAATATTTTCTACACCTTCCAAAATCCCTAGTTTTTCCGTTACTTACATTTCAATTAACCTTTCAGGACACTTCATAATGAAGCAATTTTCGGTTTATTGTAATTAACAAAAAACACAAAATGTTCGAAGTAATTAGCTCCTCATAAATTAAAATGAAGTGTTAAGAAGAGTCCGTGCCGCACCGTGCCGCGCGCCGCAACGTCCGCGAGCCGCACCGCTCCGCAAGCCGCACCGTGCCGCGCGCCGCAACGTCCGCGAGCCGCACCGCTCCGCAAGCCGCACCGTGCCGCGCGCCGCAACGTCCGCGAGCCGCACCGCTCCGCAAGCCGCACCGTGCCGCGCGCCGCAACGTCCGCGAGCCGCACCGCTCCGCAAGCCGCACCGTGCCGCGCGCCGCAACGTCCGCGAGCCGCACCGCTCCGCAAGCCGCACCGTGCCGCGCGCCGCAACGTCCGCGAGCCGCACCGCTCCGCAAGCCGCACCGTGCCGCGCGCCGCAACGTCCGCGAGCCGCAACCGCTCCGCAAGCCGCACCGTGCCGCGCGCCGCAACGTCCGCGAGCCGCACCGCTCCGCAAGCCGCACCGTGCCGCGCGCCGCAACGTCCGCGAGCCGCACCCTCCGCGAGCCGAGCGCCGCCGCCACTCCACCCCGGCCTCATATAATATTACTGGCTCTGTTTAACTTTAAATTGTGTTCGTGGAATCCTAGACGGCCATTGTGCGATATATTAGGATTTTAAGTGGAATTTCGGACGGAATGGAATGATAGGTCTAGACGGCAACGCGGTCGGTATTGGGCAGGCCAAGTATGCGAGAAATTTGAACATACATTCTTAATAATTTTTGACGGTAAACTGTAAATATGCTACATTTGATGGTACATCTACACATATAATTCTTAATAAGTTTACATCTCTGTGCGTTTCAACGAGAGATTTTTCGTTTGCTTTTTAATATTTAACATTATGGGTATGAAAATGTGAATGTTATGATACGTTTCTATAAAAGGGTTGCGCCCTCGGGAATATGTATGAATTGAAATAATTTCGCATATTGATGTGCTTGGGGTTTCCCTCGGATGCCAAGGTGTTAAACTCTTAAGCAAAATATTTTTGTGACTTACTTTGTATTATTTTAATTTAAAAACCTTAAATGAAGTATTTCCTACGGTTATAATAACACCTTGAGTAAGTAGAAAGAAATTACAACGCCTGTTGTCGTAATGTTGTTTGTGTTTATGTATCCACCACAGAAATGGATAATCCCATACTCGTGTTTACTCATAAACAGAGAGAGGTTAATGAGGCCCACGCCTGTTCAATTAATTCCTAGCAGTTATTTCAATTATTTCAGCTGTTTTGTTCGGGCCGCGACCTATATCAATGGAAAGCCGCTGTCAACATTAAATTATTTCTAATTAATTAAATTCCTCGAGTTAGTTTCTATTAATTACTTTGCTTCCCTTTGCAATGTAGTTTTGAATTGTAGAACATCGTTCGTGACTAATTTTCAGATTCTCAGAGTTGAATGCTCGAAGAGTCGTTCAATAACAGGTCGGTGTCACGTGTCGACCTTTTTTATTACAGTCACTCCGGTCTATTGTACGTATCAAACTAAGAGAATCTCGCAATGATAAAGGAGATTTTGAGAGCATATCCAATTCATCATACAGTTAAAATCAACCCAAATACAAGTCTGTGGGGAGCTGTTACAATCCTCACCCATACTCCATAATCCTCCGAACTTTTTCAATATGCGTGCAAACAATCCATTTATTCTAGTATTATGCCAGCGACAACGGGGTCGCCATTTATGTTATTTTTTATCATTTTTCCCATTTAAATCTTTTATCACACTGAACTTTAGTTTTATTTCATTCCAACAACCACCAAAACATACAGTCCATTTGTCATCGTTTTCATTTTGGCAACCGCATTATTATATTCCCCACTTGTCTCTAGAGACCTAGAAGTCAATGCGTAGATACGGTTGGAACTCAAGCACAATTCTCTATCCGTGAACGTCTCCAACTCGCGAGACAATACATGACGTTCACGATCAGCGGTCAGTCGCACATCACGTGCCCCACTTGTCTCTAGAGACCTAGAAGTCGATGCGTAGATACGCTTGGAACTCAAGCGTAATTCTCTTTCCGTGAACGTCTCTGACTCGCGAGACAATACATGACGTTCACGATCAGCGGTCAGTCGCGCATCATATTCTTCACTGGTCTCTAGAGACCTAATGAATACGCTGAGAACGCAGGCGTGCTTCGCGACCCGAAGAGGTTTCCACGGAGCGAGTAGCAGCTTAATGTTCTCGAACAGCATCAAGTCTCTCCTGACGCTCTTCGGTAGATTCTTGGGATCTTATGATCCTCAATCTTTTAGTTCTCTTGGAACATTGGGAAAGATTTGACCTCTTTCTAGGCATGGTCATAGTTTCATTGTGAAGATACCTGATCAATAAAAATCTAAATTAAAATGACTGCTCCCCTGCGTTACCGGGTAGGCTACCGTGTCACGAAGACAAATGGAAAAGGAAATTAAACACTCAAACAACATAAGCCCGAAGGCATATTTATACGATAAAATAAAAAAATAAATAGGAGTTTTGGCCAGTAGAGTCAAATTTTCAATGATATACCATCGTCATCGAAAATCAGTCCTAAACTGTTAACGCCTTCACCGCGTGCAGGTACTCCCAGTTTATGTTATTTTATAGTTAAACAGTAAAATTAGTGATAGCTTTGATTTCCACATCAGATGTTCCTGATCTTCGATTTTTATAAGTCAACAGGAAATGCCTATCATATTGAACAACAAAGACGTCAAAGACGTCATTCCTATATGTGTTATGTTGTAGCTAGGCTCTTGGAGTTCCACAACAGGTGTTCCAGATCTTCGATTTTTATAAGTCAACAGGAAATGCCCATCAGACCGAACAACTTTTGCTAAGACGTCATTCCTATATATGTTATAGTGTAGCTAGGCTCTTGGAGTTCCACAACAGGTGTTCCAGATCTTCGATTTTTATAAGTCAACACAGAGTGCTCATCAGATTAAACAACTTGTGCTAAGACGTTATTCCTATATGTGTTATGCTGTAGCTAGGCTCTTGGAGTTCCACAACAGGTGTTCCAGATCTTCAATTTTTATAAGTCAACAGAGAGTGCTCATCATATTGAACAACTTATGCTAAGACGTTATTCCTATATGTGTTATGGTGTAGCTAGGCTCTTGGAGTTCCACAACAGGTGTTCCAGATCTTCAATTTTTATACGTCAACAGAGAGTGCTCATCAGGCTGAACAACTTTCGCTAAGACGTCATTCTTATATGTGTTATGGTGTAGCTAGGCTCTTGGAGTTCCACAACAGGTGTTCCAGATCTTCGATTTTTATAAGTCAAAAGGAAATGCCTATCAGACCGAACAACTTTTGCTAAGACGTCATTCCTATATATGTTACAGTGTAGCTGGGCTCTTGGAGTTCCACATCAGGTGTTCCAGATCTTGAAATTTATTCTCTCAGCAGAAAATGCTAATCACGTGGAACAATTTTTGCTAAGGTATCATTTTTGTATCTCTTATAGTTTAGCTGGTCTGTTGCGGTTCTGCATCAGGTGTTCAAGTTTCCAAGATAAATTATAGCCTATATGTTGCCCAGACTTAATACCTATACAACAAAAAAAAAATCATTCCAATCCGTCCAGTAGTTCCGAAGATTAGCGTGTACAAACAAACAGACAAACAGACAAACAGACAAACAGACATACAGACAAACAGACATACAGACAAACAGACAAACAGACAAATTTTTTTTTTTGGATTCGTGCTCTATTACTGTTTCTAAACCCCCCTCAATTATTATTTTTTTAATATATTCAATGTACAGACACAGTTTTTTTACTGTTTTATTATATGTATAGATAACCACATTACACGTGGAATGGCAAGCGACTTATAAACTTCCATTTGTAACGTCACGGCGAAATCTTAATAGTAATAAAGCTTTACAAGGGTCCGGTGTCCCGTCAGTCCATCGGGCGACGAAGAGTAATGGTCGCAGTGACAATGACTCCTAGTGAGGAACCGCTGCTGTATCGATGGCCAAAGGATGGGAATATTCTTGAGAGTTTTGTTATGAGTTGTTGAATGGATGTGAAAATTGTTAGTGATAAAAGAAAGTAACTAGTAGAAGAAAAATTTAGGTCAATACAAATTATAAAACTCCATACATCGGAATGGTAATCTAAAAGTTTTTATGATTGTTTAATAAACGAATTGAATATTGCACATTTCCCGATTTAATAGAGGGTTTTAGTTTGTTGCACCCGAGAGCTTTCGCCTACAAAAAATTCATCTCTTTACAAAATTCATGTTTGAACAAAAATGTCGGACCAATTCCGGGAAAAATTGTTTTGTTATTAAAACAAATATTTAAGCCCAGCTGACGTGTTGACGCATCCCGGGCATTCGGGAACATTTGGTGCTGTAGGGACGGGAGAGAATAATGGACACTCAAAACTAATGGCTCTGCCATTTTCTACTCTTCTTTGATGGGAATAAGAGTGAATGTGAAAAAATGAACCACTGTTTGCAAGATCCCGGTCCATTGTAGCTTATCGATGCTGACTGTGCAGTCAAATATTGATTCTATTAAGTGACAGACTACCATATTTACGAAAAAGACTGAAGCAAACATTAGGTGTTGACTAAACACATTTTCTTAAATGACTAAATCCAACAGCAAAAATACTAAGAACCGTAAATGCCTCAAAACTTGAAAGTATCTCTGTTAAAGAACTTGCTACAACACATCAACTCACAGATACTGCGAACTCCTCGCCTCTTCCAAACTTGTGCTGTACTAAATTCATCCAGCCCTTTCTTAGAGGAATTATGACGTAATCAAATCACGGGCGGCGAGATTACACGGCCGTGTTTATAATTTTAATTAGTTTGGGAACTCGCCTTCGCTTCGGCGCGGCAAGTTGTGACGTCATCTTAACACCGTCTATCTTGATCCAGTGTTTGACTTTGACGAGTTAGTGTTCATTATGCGATTATATTGTTTAGTTGCTGGCGAAAGTGTCACTTATTGGCTGATCAGTTTAGAGTAGTTGTTGGTCGCAGATGATAGCTGTTATCGATTGTTTATTGCTTATCTTAACTATTGACAAACAAAGGTAAAATAGGTACCTACTTTAGAATACTTTAAAAATAAACTCTTAGAATATATTTTGACGAGCATACAAAATATTCTGAGTAAGTATCTAGAATTGAATTTCTTGCTTTTCTCTACTTCGTAGTAATAATTAATTATATCCGAAAATAGACTCGATTCACAAACAGTAAAGGTTTATTTGGAAATCAGATAGCGTGGAGCAACAAAGGTCGAGTCTGGCAGATTGTCAAATAAATTAGAGATTTCCATCGTGACTGACGGTCACAATATTAACAACCGGTGTCGTTTTTTCGTCGCCTCGTTGCTACTGATGATGTGACACTAAAATGTTAAATTACAATAAAATATAAAAGTTAAAAGATTAGGGTTATTATTTGGTCAAGAAAATAAAAAATTGTCGATGAATTATTTACTGAACGAATATTAAAGGCAATTAATTAGTAGTGTGGTACGCACTACCCTGCCAGCCACATCCCATGCCGGCCGTAGATTACTCTCGCCATCAGCGCCCGGTATGTGCGGGTGCGGGTGCAATGCTGGATCTCCGGGCACTCTTTCATGAGGGTTCTTACCACCGCCATTACCGTTAAATTTGTTAAAACTGTCTTATCTTATAACAACAACAATTTTTAAAATAGAACTCCATAATTACAATTTTTTAAAATAAATAAACGGTGGTTCCCAAAACGAGTGTTTTACTGAATAGACCAAGTACCCATAACCACATTGAAGTGCTAAAACGCGCGCCCACGTGACCAATGAATCGGCCATTAATATGTTTTACTGGGTCCCTATCAGGCACAGTTGGCGTGGGCGCACGGTGCAACGTTTAGCCAGGGGGGACATTGTGCGTACTGCGGGTTCAACGCGTAATATTTAGCAGTAACCCACGGCTGTAATTACAGCGAGCACCAATTACGTAGCACTCAATTTCTATCACTACGTGCGGTATCAAGGAATTGTGGGGTGGACCAGACGGCAGACGAGAGCGATAAATGATCACAATTATTTAAATGACGGTCTTACTAGTGCAAGTTTGTGCTTTCACTTTTAGGCTCAAAAAAATGCTTCCCGAAAGTATTAAAGAAAAGTGAAAATCTTGTTTTATTATCACAGGTTTCGTGTCGTATATGAAATCAAATTGAGTAAGGTAAAAGTAACTCTGGTGAACTTTGGTTTTATATCTGGATGACTGTTTTCTTTTATTAGACCTCAATAAAAAACATGCAGTTTTGTGACTAAAAACCTATAAAATTTTGACTATTTATCGATTTACTTATTCCAATTTTTCCCTGGAACAGAACTCATGTTAAATGAAAAAACACAGTTATATGGACGAATGAAGTGAACGACAAGAGCATCCATCTGAAGGGTGACTTGCTAGAAATTACGAAGCCATTCTTTTAAATTTAGATTGCGACATCGCGATAATTTTAAAATCATTGAATTGTGAGTTATAGGTTTCTAAAAAACGGAGGGAAGGGGCCCGCACCCCATCCTTTGTTCTACATCGCGCAATGTGAAATAGTGCAGCGCGCAACTCCAGCCGAATAACAGTTCTAGGTACTACGTTACAATCTTTTTGACAGCTCAGTACAGTTTAAAGTCACACTGACTTACTGTTACTTTATTAAACGTTAAAAAAAAAACAATTTTCAAATTGTACTAGCTCCCTCTGCCGCTCCTCACTCAGGCCACGGTGCCTTCCATCGGTCGTTATACCTTTATTGGTGCGGCAGACGTTCTGTTATTGGTCGAAATGGCCTGTTACAGCGTGGTTAGTGTTATTACTGCGTTAGCGACGCTTATGGCGACTTTCTTGGAATACTTCGGCTCATGGCTACTGCTTAGATGTGGGGTAGTGTTTTAGTTGTCGAGAAGTAGAACATCTTGGAGAAGTGGTGGCACTTAGAAGGGGTATTATCAAAAGGTGTCCGAGTTTTATGCTACCCATGGGCCTCTGACTTAGCATCACATGCTGTTGAGAAATATCTCTCAGACATGCTGGTTCCTCACGATGTTTTCCTTCACCGATTTTTAAGCAAGTGATAATTATACAATACGCACATGAATCCGTCAAATCAGAGGTACGTGTCTTGCGTTCGAACTCGAGACCTATGACTCACTGCCACTTCCAAAGCTTGCCCATTCCAAAGCAGTAGGTACCTACCTATATGGAGAAGAACGGGCAAGACACTTTATGGACACTCTTTTAAATCAAAATAAGGTTACAAAAACTGGGTTACATCATTCATGGTGAAATATACATGGGAGAACGATGCAGAACGAAAGAAGGGTCCATAATTAAAAAAATTTAAAAGAAAAACAATTCAAAAAATAAATTAAATTTGAAAAGAGCCGTGGCAGCTAAGAGATGGTCAGTCCCTTCTGACGGCGCCCGTTCACGAACATTAACGGCTTATTTATTTCGAACTTACTAAAACTTAGAAAACTACTTATTTCGAAAGCTTTTGCCAAATCATACATTTCGGATTTATCAAATTTCGTTATCGTTAATGAAAATGTGACTTTGTCTAGGCCCCCAAGAGATAAAAACAGAAAATTCAAGTTTTATTCAATAAAGCGGAACTTCGAATTCGTCGTGTATTTTTAATTAAGTTTCAGAATTGTCATTTTTATCCTGCGTAATAAGATCTTGACTTATAGTGCCATCTTGATCCTCTACACGCACCTAAGAAAATAGATATCTATCACGTTGCCTTTGGCTATTTTTAGCTTTTAGCCTAAGATTTTATGACTAATTTTTATTTTTACTTTGACACTAGGGCCATAGGATACGAGTGCCCACTTAGTTTTTCGAGACATCACAGAGCGGTTGGTCAACTCTTTACGTCACCAGAGGGCTGGACTATTTTTTGGTCAAAGAATCAATGCATCTGCGGCAAAGCAGCCTTTTGGGAAATTTTCCCGTTGACAGCGATGTGGACGAATTTTTTTATGGCCTTTGAGTTTTTTCGCTTCCGTTTTATTATACTCGTACACTGTTAGTACTTTAAGTCTTTTTAGGTATGTATATACATATGTGTATCATAAGGTGAAAGTTAGTCAGTGAGTGTATGTGTGTGTGTGTGAGTTTGTATGTTTGTCACTTCTTCACGCTCAAACGGATAAACGGATTTTAATGAAACTTGGCACTGAGTTAGATTTAGACCTGGATTAACACATAGGACTAAATCCTGGTAGTGCGTTCCCTTGCGATAATATCGTCATTAACACGGGCAAAGCCGCGGGCAGCATCTAGTAATTATAATATAAATACATATATCAGTACTTAATTATCCTGTACAAAATAAAGGAAGTTGGTCAGAAATAGCAATATGGGTGATGATAGTATGGGCTAATACCTACGCGGGTACATATTTAAAACACCGTATTTTAACATACCTATGGAAGAAATCCCGAAAAATTAAACACCGAATGATGTTTGGCCGAAAGTTTTAAATCCCAAAAAGTTCATTTGCCCCAAAGTTCAAAATCCCTAAAATCTAAATACCTAATGTTTTTAAAGACCTAAGTAACTAACCCCTAAGGCGAAGTCCACGGAGCCAAGCTTCGCGGGGCTCCCACTTCTGGGTGGTTTCCAAAAAAATATGCACGAAGGGGATGGCGAGGTCTTGCAGACCCCAAGTACGAGCTCGCTTCGCTCGCTCTTGCATCCTAAATTCTCCTAGTACAGTAATATACTTTACATTACATTTTGTAACGATTTTAAGTATTTTGACCATTCGAATTTCGTCCATTCGGGATTTCATACTTTCAGGCTTTTGGACATCGGTATTTTATGTTTCGATACAACGGCTATCGGCGGTTAAAACTTTCGGTATTTTGAACTTTCTTTTTTGGACTTTCCACTTACGCACTATTTCTGACTTTTAAGGGCATTGTCGTTAACTGGCCTTATGAAACCTGTTTGCGTGATAATACATATTATGGCGGGACACCGTCCGCTACAATTCCCGTTCTTTCATTTGTGTTTTGAAGCCGTGTGACACAACAAGTAACCTTTATATATCTGATAAATATAAAAGGAAACCGTGAATGACCGACTCAAACTACGGACTGAAATTTGATATACAGTTATCACGTCGTAGGCATCCGCTGTTACGCTACGCAAACAAAGTCATAGTCAGAAGCTAGTTTGAACATACATACTGTAACTGCAACTGTTCTACTAAAGATTTTTATTCTAGGTACACAGAACACAATTCAGTGCTACCTTGTCTAATGCAATAACTATAACTCAAAGAACTTAATGATAATACTTCAAATCAAACTATAATTTACTTAATAAACTGACAATATTTATTGAAACTACCTATCAGCATTGCAAAAATACACAAAACAAGATTATGTATGTATAACGTGTGCACAAACATTTGCAAATGGCGGCTACTTAACTGTCGTTATAAATCAAGTGAAATGTTCCCACGCGATCTAATTGTGGTGACGTGTTCATCGTCTCGCTTTTATGGTAATAGGCTTCGTCTTATTTAGTTAATGTTAGGTGATACGTGTCTAAACTATTACATCTATCTGTTATGGTTACAAATAGATTTTTACAGACAACGGTACATTACTATTAAAAGGCATTACTAAATACTAAGCCGTTTAAATATAGGACCAATCTACTATTTATGACAAGAGTGCTACTATTTCCAAGTATTTACACGTCCAACATCCCAACATCCCAATTGACCGCAGACAATGATAATTACCGTCATCTATCATCTTAAACTATACATAAATAACGCTTTCTAAATGAGTAATTTCGCCAGTATCTAGCGACTGAACGTGTAACTAACGCTCCAAGCTGCGGAGCCTCTTGCAAAGCAATTATAGCCACTCAAACGTATAATGGCCACAACGCGCGGTGCAACGGAAACCGCTGCAGCCTGCGACTTGTACCAGACAATTATGAACGCAGCTTTTACTACGTCACTTGTTGTTATTGTTTATCTTTTTTGTAAAGTGTGCGTTAGATTGTTAATGTTTGATTCAAATTTACATAACAACAAAAACAACGCGTGCAACAACAACAACAACAAACAAATTTTTAGGAACACTAATAAAGAAGAACTGAACAACAACTGCATTTTGTTTTACGTTAAAAATGAAAACAGAATCAAGACATTTTTATTACGGCGCGGCGGCGCAGCATTTATTTCTAACAATACATTACATGCATTGAATATTTGTTATTGTACTGCAGTTCAGTGCAGTATAAAGTAACAGTGTTGTAATTGCGTCACTAGCACTCTTCGGGAGCAATTAAAGCCACTCAAAAATGTAATGGTTCGTGCGGAGTGGGCAATTTGTGCCATGCCGTGGGATTTTCCACAAACAAGTACCCGGAAGGGTCTTTTTGTTTATAATAGTTTCCGTTTTGATGAATATACGTTAACTTTATTTTTTTTGGTGCTGCTAGATTGAAAATGTTGCGGCTTATTAACAGTATTATTATCATTAACAGAAACGCTCAAGTGAGCTATATATATAGGCTGTTAAAAATATCATAAAAAGTCTATACATACGTATAAAAGATGGATGATCTTTAAGTTATTTTCTTTTTGTGAAATTATCAAATAACTTCTCCCACTCTGGAAGGAGTGGAGCGGGAGGGCGTGTCAGACTTTTACTGATTAAAACCCATTGTTGCTTCAGTTGCCTGTGCCAGGGGCCACGGTAAATCTTTCGAACAAATCCACGACCCTGGCAAAACGGATCATTACAACCAACCATCTTATTTCTAAGTGAGCAAATGAGCAAAGACAGACATATTCAGTTACAGTTGATACCAAGATTCAATGATCTCTACAGAAAAGTCCAGCCACTTTATAGCTCATCGGCTTCGAGTTCAAATGAACCGCTTCAGTGTTTAATTTGGACCAAACTACTGAGAGTAGGAGGAAACTCGGCTTGTTCACTGTGTGCGTTCTACTTTGTTGCGCATCATACATTTTTGCAACAGTAGTGGTCCAGCGGAAACAGCCGCAACTTACGAGTTGTATAACCTAGGTGCAAACCTAAGCAGGCACTTTCACGTAAAACATCGTGAGGAATGAAATATCCTTCGAAGACAATAATGATCTTCCATTGAATTCCATTGAATTCCATTAATTCGAAGACAATAATGATCACCAATCCGCACTGGAGCCGCGTGGTGGTTACGGCCGGCTCCCTCTCACAGCGAGGCGGCTTGTGTCCCCGAAGTAGGAATATTATAGGCTGATTATGTTTATACATTTTTTGCTTTTCAATATCATATTATGGGACTTGGCTTGTTACGGAGAGCGATCCTCTCTTGAGACTCTTGACATTACTATGTACATGTTCTTGGTTTGCATGTAAGTTTTAAACTATCAGTTTGTTAACTGCAGGTAGCCACAATACAACTGCAGGCAGGTACAGCTTGATGTACGTTTATATTGTGACAATCTGTAGGTTGTTTTTAATGCAACACAGTTCGCTTTAGGACTGCATCCTGCGTTCTTTTTACTACATACAATTTTAAAACCTGAAAATTCATCAAAATATTTCCAGTTTACATAATATTAATTATATCTCCATTCCCGTCCTGAAAATTTTAAATTGCAGCGCAAACAACCTTTCTCTTCAAAGCGGATCAACTTCAGAAATATATCATTACGCTATGTTAATTGCGAGCGTTATAATGAACGAGACATTTCGAATAAATGTAACGTTATGTTGTGCTGAACTATTCGCACTTTTGGAAAGGTTTTGGGCGACCACAGATAGTTTATGCAGCAATTTGGAGCTTTGTTATAAGCTCTGTGTGCGGTTTAGTTTTGATAATATTGTGTGTAATTTCAATTGCAGAGGGAATACGATGCAGCTGCGCGTTGCATTATACCTATTATTGTGGGGGGTTATGAGGGCTTAACAAATTCGTTATTACTGTTAGTATTCACCTAAATATCAATAGAAGGTGTTGTTTTAGTTCAGTATTTTATGAAGATCATGTTCCTATTTAATGAATCATTTCTAATACGTTCGTGGATGTACCTCTAAAAATAAACAAACTAAAAAAATCGGATTCAAAATATAATTGGAAATATGTAGTTTGTGAGAGCAAATCTTATTTTTTTACCCACTCCAGAGTTAAGGAATAGATTATACCATCACACAGTGAAAAGGGTCAGCTTGCGAGCTGGGGCTATCTCCATACCTACTTGACCTCTGCCAGTTCCTTTTGGGAAAATTGATTGCAACATCAACACGCTTGCTATCTCCCTGGGTGAAGCAGGGGTCGGGGGTCACACCAAAGATTACTTATGATTTGGCTGATGGGAAAAGCTGCAAGCTGCGTTTTATTAAGATAACGCTATTTTGTAAAATAGACTTGAAGTATAAAGCAGCGTCAACGCGGTGTCCTACTTGTAGCGTGGTGGCGGAGTCGCGTCACTCATTACACGTCTCAGTTGTTCTAATTGCTTTACGGCGCGTGGTGTGGCCCCGCCAGCGGGCGCCGGGTGCTGACCGCCAGCGGGGGCTGGGTGCCAGTGTACTACAAAATACACCTGCATCATACTTCGCTTTAATACCTCGCTTGTATGACGACGCCATCACAGGGAAATGTGTGGCTTAGCGAGTAATTGAGTAATTTTGCAGGCAAAGAGCGCATGATATGTTTTAGAGTTAGTGGCTGAAACCGGCCAAGTGCGTGTCGGACCACGCACAATTAATGGTCCCAAAATTGGAATGAATTTCATTTATCCCAAGACCACACTTAATATTGTAGTTGAAGAACATGTACTCCCGTACCATGTACATTTCAACTGCGAATATGATTTTGTACGCATAATATTAGAGATCTATAAGTATCTATAGAAGATTTTTTTTGTTTTTTTTAAATAATTTTAGGAGTTTTCGACAAAAGAGGAATGGTCTTACATCTATTTTTTAAATATTTATAAAACTCTTATTTTCAAATTATTTAATAGCCCTCCCAAAGTCACTGATTAGCATACAATCACTCACCCTGTAGGGTTGGCACACCAGTCGGTCACTAGAACATCTCATTCGAGGCGATGCATAATTCATCTGTCATCGACATGAAACTTGCACGCGCCAGCCCTTGCTCTGAGGTCGCATCAATTTTGCAACAGAGCCGCCTGGTACACGATACATTGCACGCTGGGCTCGTATAACAAAAGCGAGGTCGCTTACCAGCTGCTCAGTGGACGGCCCGTAATAAAAATGTTGGTTATTTGGCATGATACCTATAAGTAATGTTTTATAGTTTATGGTAGACGTTGTTTCAGTGTTATGTTTACAGACCGGGTTTCTAAGACCAAGTTTACTTGTTAACTGGTAGATCCACTTAGACTACTCAATAAGGATAGTCAACATAGTACAACACCCAAAAAGTTTAATTTGGTAGGTAGTGCGGAAGAGTCTAACGGGTAAAACTTGAATTAAAATCTATATCGTTAATTTTCTAACAATTAAAAAAGAAATTGTAAAGTAAAGAACGTAGCTCTACAATATGGTCTAAATTTAAACAGAATTTAATAAAGCACACGTAAAGAAATATGAAATAGCACGTAGGTCATTAATTTGGCATTTAACTTCAGTGCGAGCGAGCTCTGATTAGTGCCCGCTCTATGCAGATACTAATGAATCAATCAATCAAAGTAGCGGCCGCAGATCAAACAGAATCGCATGCATGAGTACGTACCATCTAATATGTACGCTGTGCGCCGGGGATCTACCAATATCGCGACTAAACTTCATGCGGGTTTAGAACGAACGCATCATTTTTTTAACCAAATCCTTTTAATAACCGAATATGTTATTGTTATTAAATATAAAATTTGCAATAATGCATTCATTGCGGTATTATTATTTGCACATGAATTTTCAGAAACTTGTTTTTGCACAGACTATACTAGCAATAAATAACACGTAAGTGCCAGTAGATATACCATTATACATCAAACAATTATGTATTTTGAGTAAAACAAAAACCTAAATTCTGTAAGATTAGATAACGTTCGCTCATCATGAAAACTAAACAACTGCCTATAATGTTCTCTGATTTGGGAACTCCTTACCCGTGAACGTTCACAACACATTTTGTGCTAATTTAATAAATCAAAGTATATTTTTTTTATGTTTCGGATATGCATTTTGCGGCAAGTTCGTCATAACATTAATTTTAATTTATTATGATATATCATTTTGATCAGCGATATGGTTGTGTCGAACATGCATATAACATCTACGCGAAACAATAGTTTCAGTGAAATAATTGATTCATAAGTAGGTCACCTATACAATGACTGAATGAATACGACACGACATGAATTTAAACTTCGTAATTATCTAATGTCGTTCCTAGTCTGCTGCTAATAAATAATATGTATTAGTTACATCACTTCAGCTCGTCAGCAGCTCGACAGCCCAGCACTACTACTCACTTAGTTTGAATGACAATTTGAAAAACCTAAACATAACATCACGTTTGTAATCGTCGTGCGGCAGAGGTTTAGGTTTAAACAGTACACCGCTAGTTATGTTTCATGAAAATTTAATTTTTATAGATGATAACATTTAATTTAAATTGACTACTGTCGGATTTATTATTATTCCCGAATCAAAATGCTATCTCGCGAAACACTTTTTAAGTTTATTAAATGCTTACCTTCGCGGAACAAGCGCGACTTGACTGAGAAATGAGTTCACCTGTACAACATATGCATCTACAATGAAACCGACTATATTGCAGCGGCATTTATTCAGTTCTGAAGTTTCTCATCTCATGACTTTTCAAAAGATTTAGAGCTCCAATTACTCTGCAAAGGAAACCGAACTGACACATGTGTTATAATTACGAGACTAATTAGAAACACGCCTGCACGGCGCACCGGAGAGCGAGACTCTAGTCCTCAAACAGGAATAGAAGCAAAATCTGATGCAGCCGCAATCAAGTGTACACATCACGTAATATAGACAAACAAACTTGAACATTCTCGTACGTACAAAGTGGGGTAAATAGGGTTCTGCTAAGTAGGAAGGAACAATACTTCAGCATCCGAGCCATACGGCTTACGAACCACAAGTTAGTGTAACATTGCATTCGCAGATGTTGCAGCTGCACATCTCAAGCAATGATGCTGGAACTTGAAGCCAGGAGACGAAGCATGGAGAGCCATGTCTGAGTGCGACTGAAGAGCAGTAAACACTGGCGCATCGGAATTGCTAATCGTGCCGTCATCCGCAGAGCCACTCCACTGCGCGCTGCACAGCCAAGCTTTAAACGCTCGCCTAGAAACTGAGTAATGGATGCGAGCCACGTCATTAAACTAACTCTCTAAGTTTGTAGTTATCTTGCGATCGCGATATGAGGCTTTTGCTGTTGGAGAATTATTAGCTGTTTCTAAAGAGAGCTTTATCAGTAGTGGTGTTACAAATGGTGTTTATTAAAGTTAGGTATTAACGCTTATTATAAATGAGTTCTTAGACTACAAACACGTCTTCAACTAACGTAGTCTACAAAATTCAAGTTATTAAAATTGTTGTAATACAAAGTCATTTCCAGAATTAAAAAGCAACAAGTTCTGCTATATCTGGGAAGACATTACGCGTATATCAATGCCGAGACATTTCCATTCCTCTGGCAAAATGGTCAATGCCGCCCTAAGAAACGTACCCTACCGATTTATTTAGGAGCTCGGCAGCTGCACAAACACGTATGTTATCTCCGCGACAGTTTGTGTAGTAAACAAGTGGGCTCGTATTTGTCACAGTTAGCGTAGAACGTGCGTCGTCCGGCTAACGGCACGGCGCGGAGCGTGGGCCATGTTGTCGTGACGTGCTACGATTCTAACGTGCTCGTGTCACGCACGTGTGTGTCGGCAGTTTAGAAGATAAAAGTAACTTCCAGTTTTGACAGTTTACATTCCAAACTTCACGTCATATACCACATAGTACTTACCTACATTCCGAATCCAAACAGTACCTTCCATTCAGTGTTCAGCTCCTCAAAGTTCTTCACTAAGAAAATACAGGCACTGTGTGGCACAAAACTTGGGCTTCATTAGTGAGCGCTACAAACGTGGCCGAATTTCCGAAGCTCCCAATAGTTGAGGAACCGCATTGCATCAGACAGACAAGAGACATGAGAGCCTCTTGTCACACGATGTCATAAAACAACGCCACAATTAAGATCTGTATTGTGCTTCAAGTTTTGTGAAGAGCTGTTTAGATTTGAGTTGTGTTTGTTGTGTATTTTGGACTGTTTCAGTTTGAATAAGGTACGGCTTGTGGACCGGATGTGAGTTATGGCAGATATTTCTGTTTGGATCGCCAAAACAATAAATATAATGTCTCTTCTTTGTATCCGCTTTTCCTTTAGTAATCAAATACTTGAATTAAGTGACCCCAAATCAAGTCAAGTTTAGGCTTCCTACGTTTTACATTTTTTTTAAAGTTAAATATCAATGTTTTTCAAATTAGTTTTAGTTATTAACTGTTTTCAAAAAAATACATAAGTATTTAAATATTAACTTTTGGGCACTGCATGTCAATTTCAAATACCTACCTATATACCAAACAAACCATATCATCCATCGAGTACAGAGATAAAGCATCAATTATTACAATACCCGTGAAGCATCCGTGAAGCATGTTACAAATCACAAATTACAAATGCATTGTTACAAATCCTTTAATGTAGAAGTATCAACAAAGTGTGATACCATGAACATTTTAAATTCCTCACGCTAATACTTTATCGGCACAAAATTTTAACAAGCGATAGGAACTGAATTTCTATTTGGTAGCCATTGTTAACATTTCAAAGCAATGTTGGTATTTGACATCTCATTTGAATTTAATCTGCTCAATGTTGGCGGCGCGCGCTATTTGTGATGTGAAATTTTGATAGCGTTTGTACGATGACCTCTGCATTGTGAACAACGAATTGGAGCAAATGTTGCTCGCACTATACCAGGTAATGTGAAGGAGTAGGTATTAGCAATATTTTAGTCTAGTGGTTGTACCCATGGCTACTGGTTACCGTTTGTAAGCTGTTACTGAAGTACGTATTAGTAAATCCCGAAATATCATAACAGTTATGATTAAACTATCGACGTCCAAAACAACGAAATTCAAAATACCGAAAGTTTTAATTGCCGATAGCCATTATATCGAAACATAAAATACCGATATCCAAATGCCTGAAAGGATGAAACCCCGAATGGACGAAATACCGAATGGTCAAAATACCTAAAATCGGTACAAAATGTAATGTATGTTACTGTACTAGGAGATTTTAGGATGCAAGAGCGAGCGAAGCGAGCTCGGACTTGGGGCACCCCGAAAGGTTAGGTTCGTGGTTATTTTTTTATCAAACCACGCAGAAGTAGGAGGCTCCGTCGATTACGCCTTAGGGGGGCGTCAGTTACTTAGTTAATTTAGGGATTTTGAAGTTCGGGCAAATGAACTTTCGGCCAAACAATCATTTAGCGTTAAATTTTTCGGGATTTCGGCCATAGGTATTTTAAAATTCGGTCTTTTAAATTTCGGTACTGGATATGTACCCTGTGGCTGGGTGTCTTAGTCTAGTCTAGTCTAATGATAGTTGGAGAATGAATATTGTCATTAGCGAAGTATGAGATAGCCCCACCGTTGTAATGAATATCAGTGAATTCCAATCTAAATATTCAATCAAATAATCGGCTTTTCAGAAAGTACTTGATCGAGAAGTTCCAAATGACTCATCCCTTCACTATTGTAATTCATCAGTTCAATAAATGTAGCTAACTTAATCGGCTTCCCGGATTTGATTTTGATATTACCAATCAAAATTTTTAACCAAAATGCTTAATAACCATGTTTCAGATGCAAATTTAATTTCTGATACAAAATGAACGCTGAATAGTAATAAGGTAACACTAACTAGTAAAAGTACCATCATAGTTATCTAACACTGACAGACACCTTTAGGGGAATAGCTTCAGGTAATTATTCTCATGCTCTCACTTCAGTGCTTTCTTAATATAAATATTATTATCTACTACTAAGCTTCATAAGGTTTTGATAACCTCATTCCGGTCCAATTCCTTGCACTAATGTACCACACAGCATCACTACATTGGATTCAAAAGTATCCAAGTTAATCAGACTTAGCAACGAACTCATCGCAGTAGCAGCAGATCCTATTAAAGATAATCGTCTCAGATACTTCCCGCGGCCGGAAGTAGCTCCCACCACTGGGACGAACAATGGAACCCGTGTTTTGTTTTAACAAAGGATTTATCGGCCACTTATGGGGATATATTCAGCCGTGCTCGGGAGAGGCCGCACTCAATAGCCTGTTAAAAGATCAAAAAGAGCGTGCGGTAGACACTTTCAGGGATATTTAATGCCGGTTTAAAATTACATATTGTTTGGAATTTGTTTTGCTTCTATTTTGGTATTATTAGACGATATTTCGATATGGACAGCTCTAAGCATTTCCATTTATAATGAAAAGGGAACATTAAGATACAGCAATTTATACAGCGAAATGTAACAATTTCAATCAATTCTCAAGCTCACTATTATTAGGTATTCTCTCCTGTCTGACATTATTTTCTTCTTCTGTCTATTCTTCTTAACATCTATTATTACCTTCAAAAGCTGCTAAGCATCCACGTCACTATAGTAATGAACTTACGACAAGCTTTGTCAATATTGCCATCTCAACTTATTCATTCGCATCTTCCAAGACAGTGCAATATCTTAGCACCACCAGGCCTGCATCTGTCACTAGCATCAGATATCTTGGGAATGTTCCGCTGTTGTCTCAGTGTAGGCTGCTGATAGCGTCACAACAGGCGGCATTGCCTCGCGTCACGACGCGCCGT
The DNA here is from genome assembly GCA_951799385.1 of Hyppa rectilinea. NCBI lineage: Eukaryota > Metazoa > Arthropoda > Insecta > Lepidoptera > Noctuidae > Hyppa > Hyppa rectilinea. Next base: position 21,734,711 of record OX637301.1, on the reverse strand, counting down.
CTGCGTCAGGATACATTAATATGATTGGAACTTCATTTCTGTGCGGGTGTATGAGTTTTGAAACGCTAGGATTTTGCTAGGGTATTGTTTTGACACAATCGTTGACGATTAGTTTACGCAGAAAAGCTTTTGTTTCAATTAATTTAACTAAGCACGGGAGCTTGTTCATGTTGTTTGTTGCTGTTTGTAGATTAAAATTATGAATATAATGACAGGGAAAATTCTTCCATGAACCTAAGCACATTATCGCTTTACATCTACAGCCATTAACGCTTAACAAATCTGCAACCTGATTATCCCGCTTACCCAAAGACGTCGCTTGTCCAATTATCCTGGCAGTGTAACAGTAATGATGCAAAGTACCATCGTGGAAGAGGTAGTCCAAGATCAGCTGTCAAGCCAAGTGAACTCCCGCCGGAACAAGTTGTTGCCGGGGGTCTCTTAATGTGACTAGCGGTAGATTTATGAACGGAGTTTATGTTTACCTAAGTGTTTTAGTTCGGCAAGACAGTGAGGATAAATCAACTGCGTTAGGTAGCTACAGTAATAAAGTTAATGATGTTATTAAGTACTAACTAAGTTTTCAGATTATTATGAATGACACAATCGCTTACGTTCAAATTCGTAGTCGTGAAATTACTTCCAACAGCGTCTTTTGTGTAACTGGTGAGTTTCGTATGTTTGTTATTACAGTAAGCTTTCTGATTGCTAGTATAACTGAAGCAAATGTACGCACTTCATGATACGATGATTATTTCAGACAACAAGTCAACAATAACCAATAAGTTTAAAATGTGGCTGTAAAAATGCAAAGCACTTACATAATTTTAGCACAAAATTCTAATAACGTTTCCTCTCGTTAAAAGAATATAATTCCTTCGTACAAAAACGTTACTTGTTCAACTAGCCGACGCAGTGCTAGCCGACCGCGCTGAGATCTGCTGTCAAATCAAATGAACTCCCCTGGCCCGGCGCTGTCGCCCCGTCCTCCGACCGCAACGAGCAGGATATCATTGCAATACCTAGTAAGATGACTCGGAGATGAGTTTTGTCTACTTTATGATATACATATACTAGAAGAACTTCGGAATGTGTACGAAAATGCATATAAATTAAACATTGTCCGGTAAGAATCACATATTTAACCACAATAAGGATTGGAGACTTTATGCCTCAATAGATAGTACTTAATGGCTCACAACCAAAATGATCTAAAATCATAATCAATATTCTACGATCCCAAGTATTGTTCGGGATACTTACCTCCCCTCGACACCAACATTTTACTGCTGTATCTGTCAGCAATAAACCTCCCACCATAATTAACATCAACTTTATTAAACTCGAAAGTCTCGCAAAATATGACAAGTTAATTAAGGAATTCTTCTCAAATATTTTCTGCAGTCCTAACGATGTTTAAAATTTGTTCCTTTTAATAAAGATTTAAGCTCCCTTTATTAAAGTTGGCGTTAAGCTGTGGTTTAATATATATTTATTTACAACCAAGTTAACCTACCGCTTCGAGTAAATTTATACTTGTAATTATATGGGGGCGAGCTCTGAATATATTAGTGGCGTAAAGTTTATTAAAGACATTTATCTTAATATTGACTAACTTAGTTGTGTCTAAGTTTTTGGATATTGAGTTTGTTTTGTGTTCCTTACAAACTTTTAGTTGTTCAGCTAGTCAATGAAATAAGTAATTATAAAATTGTGAAAGGTTAATTGTTTCAGATGGAACTAATTTTAAAATATTTCCTTCATTATCCTTGCATTTACCCACTAATATTTCTTGGTTGTAAAAATAGCTCCACTGACTATGCGTAAAGATGTATGTATGACTGTAGTATGTATGTATGACTTGAAATGATTATACTCACGTTGCAGATGCACAGGTCAAAATGCGCAATTTAAAAAAATTCGCCAAGCATAAAACAAATGAGAAATAGAGAAAAAGCATGGTCAAAAGAGTTTTTTGTAACTGAGCAAACAACTGCAAGTGAGCATAAAAATATCGTTGAAATACACACACCACATAGATGTAAGTAGATAATATAATTCACGAAAAATAATAACACCCGCTAAAAGTTATAACAACCCCTGAGCACATATACATATGTATTTAACTACCTACTGTTGGAACATACATCATTGTTTAATAACTGTAATTTGATAATAAGTTTAGTAAATGTATAGCACAAGTACATACAATACTGAATGATGCTGTACCGTAACATAATACTTTCATCTGTATTTCTAAAACTTCTCATGAATTATGTTCCATTTCACTCATTGAAATAAACTTACACAACTATATCTCATATTTAATGATGAGTATTTGCACTTACTGTTTCAAAAATGTATTCAGCCTATGGAATAACTAACCTAAATTAAAGAAGTGTGCAGCACGCCACCGCATCCTCCTAATGAGTGTCTCTGCGAGGTGGCTCCCTAATGAACTCCCGATGTGTATACCAGCACACCGGTATGCGCTACTATTATAATTAACGTACTGCTTGCAGCGTCATTAATTTATTAATTTTAAGGTTGTGTGATACTTCTGGGTACAGAGGCATTTTTGTCGTTAGTGGTAACTTTATTGAACTGATATTGAGGAGCCATCGAGTGTTGCTTGGCACTTGAGTATTTAAAGCTCATAATTATCTAGATTTTGTATTTTTGTCGAATAACGATATAATAAATATATAAAATTCTTATTACTTATCTTTTAAGCATGAGCACATCAAATGTATCAAACATTTTTAATGCGATATAAAAGAGTGAATGTCTGCCTGCAAGTTTCCATTTGAATGTTAATTGTAAACTTGAGGTGAAATTGACCACCTTAATAGTTTTACAAAATATAGTAACATAATTATTTCACGGAATCGTAAACGCGGAAGGTAAATTGTAGCAAGTATCAACAAAGTTGTATTTTCTGCTCTACTTAGTCTAAAATTCAAAATTTACTAATACAGCAAAAAAGCAGTAGCAGCAGCAGAAAATTATGAATTTTTAACTTAACAATGAATACAGTTAGTTAGAAGTCGAAACTGTTAATTAATAGTCAAAAATTATCAGTTTAATAGTGTGGTCGACAGACTTTTCCCCTAACCTCCAGAGAGCACTGAAGCGGGCCATACCTTCGCGGTTGAACGGCGGCGCCGACTTACAGTTTAGATAAATGAAACATTCAGTTCACAAGTATTTCCAATACTTGTTCTTGTTTATCAATAGTTTCGGAATTCTAGACATTGTGTTCTTGAGCTGCGTTAAATTTGTTTTTAGTTAGAATATCATACTATACCTAGTTATATTGTTTGAGTTGCAGTTACATTAAATTAAGTAGAGTATTAAGAAAAAAAAATATGATTAATCTAAAAATTCATTTAGAATTCAAAAACGTCTTGTCTTCAAAACTCATTTTGATAGAATGCGTTCGATAATTGTTACTTTATTCAGGTAAGCAACTTAACACCATAACGGACGTACCACAAACATCATAACAGACCCCTCCCTGTCTAATCTCCAGAAGGTGAAAAGCGTGCCAGTAATGTCCTCAGTTTATGAGCATAGATCCTTCAACACGTAGTCTGTCCGATAGAAGTTTTATGGTAGGAGGAGGGGCACCTGCTTGATAAAATTTTTAATGTTTTATTTTCGTTCCTTTATTAATTTCCTAGCACGATGGAGAAATCCTACGTAATATTGATGGAACGCATTGTTACAGTCAGCGAATCTTATTATTTAAGTAGCTAAAAGCTCAGTCAAATTCATGACATTGAAATAATAAGTCTAGATGCGCTCAACTGTGACTAATGAGACACAATTACTTTTTATATTGTTTTATAATATTTGATATTTCACTTGTTGAGCGGAGATTAGAATTTAAAAGTGATTAATGTAAAAACTAGCTTAAAGTATCATTTTTTTAATATTCTCATAATGTAGTGTAAATGATATTCATTTTTAATAGCGATCTGAATGTGACGTCTTTTCAAAAGTGCCAGCGATACACCAGCTAAAATAAGTCTCAATACATTCAGAACAGGTATGCTTATGGGTTGTATTCATTATCTCCACAGTGATTATTCCATTACCATGGCCACCCTCACTAACACAAGTCCCCACAAACATAACCAAACAGATCAGCGACTGAATGAATTAAAAGTAACTGAGTAAAACTAGAGTACGTGACAACTCACCCCCCCACCCACTCACGGCCCCCTCCGGTGTGGGGGGGGGGGGGGATGCGTGTCCTCCGACTCGTGAAATGTGGCACTTTGATCATAGTTTCTTTGTAGTTTCCACTTCGGTAGCGCGGGAATGTTTGAGCGATGAATAATTTATAATTGCATGTTAATACCCACTTTTATAGGTTGAAAATGTTGAAATATACGGTTTATTGGATGAATTAATATATTGAACGGGTAGCTGAATAGATTAAAGGAAGCAAAGCTCTCGAGAGATTAAGGGTAGGTATTTTAGTATTACTTTGCAGTTTTATGAGTTTTTATTCAAACGCAATAAAGAAAATATTTTTTTATGTATTAAAATCAACTCTTCCACAGCCAATTCAATATTTTTGTCAAGGTTGACAACAAAAGTTGTCCAGCATGTATTCACCCCACAAAGTTCTAATAGGTGTAATGATCCGTGAAGTGGTCGCCGGGCTCACCCTTGGGGGGAACTATAGGGCGGGGGTCTGGTTGTTAGTTACGTGCTAAATGCAGGCTCAACCCCAGGGCTGGTAATTATGGTGGGTCCGAGGTAAGGGCCTAATGTGCTTATAAGTTGTGTCGCCATGTCTCACTAATAGTTTGGGGAAATGGACTGTTTTTTTGCTTTTGGGCCGTGAATGGCTACCTTAATAGGCCCGAGTCTTTATAAGAAGTTTGCTCTTACAATCTCCAGGGTAACCACCAAGGTTTGTACTATATAAAGCTTTATGTAACAATTCAAATTCCTCCATTATACTTAACCTACCTGACCTCCAATTAACTTCAATGTTGCTCGAGTAATAAATGTAACAGTGTTGCAGTAATAATGCTGGCTGGCTATAGCCCGAACGTGAATATCATACCATTGCGCCGACAATGTAAAACGAACGACTACGGTCCGTGTTTGAAAGTCGTTAATTGTTTGCTTTGTCGTATTAAGTTTGCTGCAACCCAGTTTGACAGTAGGTTTCATAGCATAACTTAAATTGCCAGTTTAAATCTACCGTGTAAAAAGTTTCGCTAAAGTTTAAATTGATGCTTGTTTGCAAATTCATCGTCAATAAGATAGGGAAGCGAAACTTTAGGAGAAACAGCCTTCTTTGTCTCGAAACTTAGTCAGATGGTCAAAGGTCTTTGCGAAGTAATGGGTAATCGCTATAATTAAACAATAATAATATTACTACACCGTACTACCATCGTATTCGATCGAGCTATTAACGTATCAGGCTTTGCAGGCAAATAAAGCTCTTTGCATGACTTATTTTGGCTGCAAGGAAACTTCTAGTGCGCTAGGCCAAAGCGCACGGCGAATATTCATACAATTTCTACACAAAGATAATAATATGAGATAAATCGCCTAGCGCGTGTGTCACTGTACGAAGTAATTTGTCAATCTCTGGCAGGGGGCACCAAACTTGACCTAACCGAACCGAAGATTACCAAGTCGCGAAGATTTTCCTGCCGGCCATGACGGCATCGAGTTACAGTGTTTTGTTTAGGTACGTGAAAAAAAGTGTTGGATTTGATTTTCATGATTGATTTTGTTTAGACTCAAAAAGGATATTCAATGTACTGTGCGGGACAATGTGTTTGTGTAAATAGCTGTGGAAACGAGAAAAAGCGTTAACAATTAGGTTACTAGTAAAAATTACTATATTTTAAACTTTCAAAACAAAGTAGATCATGGAAAACGAAAAATAAAACAATCGCGCGAAGTTTTAATAATGATACACTTCTCATCAAAAAAATCGAAACACCTTCGTTTTAATTTGTTAAAAAATTAAAACACCTAATTTAATACAAAAGAGTTTTCATTCCATGAAAAAAAAAACGTTATTGTATAGCTGGCAATCTGGCAATTACAATGGTAAGCGAAAATTTAAAATTCGAAATTAGAATTTCATTTGTTTATCCTCTAAATGAAATGAATCACTATTTTGAGACAAATGTGCGTCTACAGTTGGAGAACATTTCACGTTCAAAAACTAAAAATTTGCGTTTATCTTTAACGTTTTTGTTTTTAATTTGTTTATTGTGACTTTAAAAACAAAAAAAAAATCTTTAATTCAGATAAGCAGCATCCATATGAGTTAGTAAACAAAAAGAAAAAGATAACTTATATCTATGTTAGTAAACTTATAATCTATTATTTTAAAACTAGGCTGTTGTTCAAAATGCATCTTTGCACAACATCACCTAGCAAAGGAGAATCGTACCTCCCCGCTATGGTCTTCAGGATGGAGTTGGAGCTCCCCCGCACTCTGCAGAGCAAAGAGGCAGATTTCTGTCTGATGATGGCGTGGAAGCCATCGACGTGTGCTTGTGCAAACATACCTGATGCACTGCAGAAACGGGGCAGCCCCATCAACATTCTAAACCCATTATTATATTGGACCCGTAAGGCGCTGATAGCCCGCTGAGTATAGTTAGTCCACAGGCTGCACGTGTAAAATACTTGACAATAAGCTTTAAAAAGCGTTATTTTAACTTCACGACTACAGCGTGCAAACCTGCGAGCCAACGTTACATCGAACTGCCAGCGCCCTACGTTCCCTTTCAATATCCACTTGGTCACTAAGGTCGTCAGTTACATAATGTCCCAAGTACTTGAACTGATGAACTCGTATTATGTCATTCCCATTTAGTTTAATCGGGGGCACGTACTCAGGACATTTACCACCTGCCTTAAAGACCAAGTATTCGCTTTTTTTGACATTATAAACTAGGCCATGCTCTCGAGCATAGCCCTCACAACAAATAAGCAGTTCTCTAAGCGCCCTAACCGTAGGGCTCAGCAGCACCATATCGTCAGCGTAGCTGATGTTGTTGACACTAACGTCATCAATGCGACATCCGATTTTCATGCTGCTCAGCTCAACGATTAGATCGTTTAGGTTTGGAGGGTTTTGGTGATGTAATCCCTCCCTGTCTCACCCCACACTCTAGCCCATATGACACAGACAGTCCATCGGCCCATCTCACTCTGTTCGTCTGGTTATAGTACCAGTACTGGAAGATACGCAACAGCTCCGCTGGCACTTTTCTCTCCCGCAGCTTTTCCCACAAAACCTCGTAAGATACAAGGTCAAAAGCACGGGAAAAGACGTTTAAGACGTCTGAAAAAAGTTTTATTTTCTAAAACATATGGATCTTCGCCGACAGAAGCCGCCCAAGTGGTGGCATTGCTGGATTCTGGACTTAGTCAGCGTGTTGTGGCTCGAACATTGCATCTAAGCCTGTCATCTGTTCATAGAGTCTACAACCGCTATCGAGAGACTGGTATGTTCACGCGCCGTTCTGGATCTGGCAGGAATCGGGTTCTGAGAGAGATGATCGATTTATTGTAACAACTTCTTTGCGAAACCGGCGCCTTAATGCATTTCAACTGCAGCAGCAGCTTCAAGTTGTACGAAGGGTCGCTGTAAGTGACTCTACAATTAGAAGAAGGTTGAAGGAACGTGGACTGGTACCACACAAGCCAGCAAATGGACCGAAATTAACTGCAGACCATCGAAGAGCGCGCCTTGACTTTGCACGCGAGCACCTAAATTGGTCATACCTCCAATGGAGCAAAGTTCTCTTCTCTGATGAATGTAAAATCATGCTCTATGGTAACGACGGAAGGAACAAGGTCTACAGAAGAGATGGAGAACGCTTTGCACAATGCTGCATTGAAGAAAGGGTCAGTTATGGTGGGTGATCAACTAAAGAGGCAAACCCGAGCGAGAGATCCTGCCCCAGACTCACTTGATCAGCTGAAAAGTGCCATTCAGGAAGAATGGGACAACATTTTACAGCATGTCATCGTAACTCTCATCCGATCGATGAATAACCGGATGGAAGTGGTGATGAGAGCTCGAGGAGGGAACACTAGTTATTAAACGTTATTTAATAAAAGTTTTTCAGTTTTTTTTTCACATACGTGTGTTGTTTCGTTCATTGCCTTCGTTCTCCATACAAAATAAAAATGACTCATTAAAGAAAACACGAAACCTATGAAAATTTAATTTGAATTCAGAACAATAACATTAGAATTTGAAAACCTCATAAAACTCACTATTAAGCTACATTTGATATTTATTCATAAATAATAATAAAAAACAAAACCGACTTCCAAAACCAACACTACAAAGTGAAAAATAATTTTGATTTCGGAAGTCGGTGTCTTCGGTTTTGTATTTTCATTTTTTGCCACCGACTTCCGAAATCAAAATTATTTTTCACTTTGTAGTTTTTGTTTTGGAAGTCGGTTTTATTTTTTGTAAAAAAGTTTTTATTTTTCACTTTTTAGTTGTGGTACACAACCCCCCCCCCCCCCAAATTTTAATACCACTACCTGGTATGTAAATTACAGTGACCGGAACTTATTAGAACATCGTCCACATATATTAAGTAGGATTTTTTTTAGATTTTTGTTGATTTTTCAAAAACCGCTTATCCGATTTCGATAAAATTTTATGGGACCATTTGGGAAGTATACCCTTTCCAACAAAAAAGAATTTTTGAAATCGGTTGGCAAGCAACGGAGTTATGCGCGAACAAACATAAAACAAAATACAAACATCCGAATTGAGAACCTCCTCCTTTTTGAAGTCGGTTAAAAACTGATAATCCTCACAAAACATAAACTTGCAAGGTGTTTCGATTTTTTTGATGAGAAGTGTATTTACAGTCGAAGGAAATGGTTGTGTGGATGAGAGCGCTTCAGTGCATTCTTTTGTTTTCCTTTTATTATTTTTGGTGGAGAAGGATTTGACACATTTCGAGTCGAAAAAACTTTTTTACAAAAAATAAAACCGACTTCCAAAACAAACACTACAAAGTGACAAATAATTTTGATTTCGGAAGTCGGTGTCTTCGGTTTTGTATTTTCATTTTTTGCCACCGACTTCCGAAATCAAAATTATTTGTCACTTTGTAGTGTTTGTTTTGGAAGTCGGTTTTATTTTTTGTAAAAAAGTTTTTTATTTTTCACTTTTTAGTTGTGGTACCTACCTACACAACCCCCCCCCCTCCCCCCAAAATTTTAATACCACTACCTGGTATGTAAATTACAGTGACAAGAACTTATTAGAACATCGTCCACATATATTAAGTAGGATTTTTTTAGATTTTTGTTGATTTTTCAAAAACCACTTATTCGATTTCGATAAAAATTTTATGGGACCATTTGGGAAGTATACACTTTCCAACAAAAAAAGAATTTTTCAAATCGGTTGGCAAGCAACGGAGTTATGCGCGAACAAACATAAAAAAAAAAAAATACAAACATCCGAATTGAGAACCTCCTCCTTTTTGAAGTCGGTTAAAAAGGTTTCCGCCAAATATCAAAGTATGACACCGATTGTCTTTTTGAATATTTATGTATCCGAATGAATGTTAATTTTCAAGATAGTGTCTTGAAAACGGACATTCGTTACTAGCCGTATCCATTTGTAATATTTTCAGTACGGTAAGAGACTTCTCAAGAGTCAACAAGAATTTCCCTTTCTAACAGTTACACGTCTCCTTGAAACAAAAGTACTAACTAGCCTACAATATTCAGCACGTGTATGCTTAATAAACATAGCACACAAACAAATACGCTGTGTAAACATTGCAAATTGAGTTGTGTGCGACACCCCAGGCCCCCTGGCCCCCGGGCCCCTGGCGCTGGCTCAGAGCGGATCCTTACATATTTGCCAATTTTTTGGGCAACTGCGTCCATCACGACTGGCTGGTTGTGGCGTGGGTTGCGTCTGAATCCCGCGTACTTTGCGTTGAATCTAATATTTACTTTGTGTGTAAATAACTGTATAATTATACTGAAAAGTAAATAAGCAGAATATTATATATTTTTTTTTTTTAAGGCTGGGAAATCATCCAATGACTGCTCCCGCTCTTATTATTCAAATACCCACATACCGCTGATTTATGCAAGCTTTTGTTTTATTAACATCATAATAAGTTGCCCAAAAAATTAAAGCCAATTTTTCCGTTCACCGTTTACAAAATATCGAGCAGCAAGATCTACTTGAGTGGGTGAATAGAAAAGTTTGTAACTTTTCTACCCTAAACGTGAACTGAGAGTTCACTAATTTATTTAATGTGAACCTTACTACATGCAAAAATAATGATTAAAGTTCTGTGATTTTGCTGCTAATTGAAACTCTTACTTAATGTACAAGGAATAAAAATATAGAACGCAAATAAATGTGCTCTCCCTGCGCATTTATTTGAGTAGTTCGCTACATTCTTGCTCCCCGGCGCCTGTGGACGTGAAGCACTTCAAATGGCGGGAAATGTAAAAAAGTTTAACAAACTACCAACTGATGTAAAACTAAAATCATTCGTGTATAAAAATAAGTTAATGTTTTGATCAACTTTCTCAACATACTTTTATGCACTTAAATATGACGGCAGTAACTAGTTGTCGTCACAAGTTTTAGTAAAATTAGTTACTAGACCCGCGACTTCGTCCGCGTGGACTTTGGTTATATCGCAATATCGGGCAATATTTTCGAGAAAAAAGTAGCCTATGTCCTTTCCCGAGATGCAATGTATCTCTCTGCCAAATTTTATCGAAATCCTTTCAGTGGTTTAGGCGTGAAAAGGTAACACACACACAGAGCTACTTCCGAATTTATAATATTAGTGTGGGTAGTTACTATTTTCTTTTACAAGTTGATAATTACAGTTTGCAGGGCACATTTTCTTACGCAATACGGTTAAAAATCCCTTCGCTTGATATTTCTCATAACTCTTCACTTTTTGTCTTACATTGATCACCTATAAGAGTGTATGAGTTTCCAACCTCCAAGCATTACTACAACATCCACCAACATCGCTTTAACTAACCGTGGTCGTGTAGCGGGGCAGCCGGCTCGCCGCAACAGTTCGATAGTTTAGTGTAGTGTGTTTCGACCAACTGTAATGGTTCGGGTTAGTCACCGTATGTATTTATTTGAGTTTGTAAACAGGGGATCGCGACGGCCACTCATGAATAGACTTAATGTATTTGAACTAAGTTTTCTTTAAAATAGTACAGTTAAGCCAGATATTCTATAAAAAAGAAACTTATTTCATCATAATATACATGTTTGAGATGACTGATAAAGTATTTTTCAATATTAGTCAATGTATATACCTACATTTAAAAAAATTATATACTGTAAATATTCAAAAATGTAGTTTATAAACATTTTAATGAATTTAAAGAAAATTTCATTATTTCAGATTTTTTTTATTATATTTATTTTGAACCTTTATCTCGTTTTCCCGTCCATCATACGTTGACTGGTTGCATTGGCTTACTTTTCTTTTGAATGCATTGTTTGGTTTTGTGTTAGTGATGTCAAGTTTAGTAAATTCTCGCAGGAAACTTTAAGTTGGCTGAAGATTAACTTGATTAAGATTATCTGAGAGATCCATTACTTTACTGAGACATCTATTGCGCCATTCACATAAACACCATCACAAACGTTTCTATTAATCCTTCAATGGACATGAATTTCACGGTAGGAGTGTGCCCGCTAAGCCAATAATTGATCAAGTGTGCTGATGTGTCTGAACAACACTGTACTGTACAGTACAGTTCGTCCCCGTAGTTGAACAGTTTCACAGCAACTTGACTACGTTCAAACGTAGCTCGAGTTAATATTTGCTAATTGTTTTACTATCATTGCTTTGTGTAGCTACGGCCATTATATCACGTGTGTTTCATCAATCTAATCGTGCTAATAATTAGAATTTGGCAAGCTTGTATACCTAAATAATATGTAGCAGATCTCAGTAAGGTTATTAAGTTCTTATTTTATGCTTCCATTATACAATGTTCTGTCAGGGAAATTAAACGTTTTGCAAAATTATGACCTTACGTAAATTTGCAGTGTTATAGCAATTTCATACAACTGTCACGAATTCTCTATTTTTCGTATGGTTAGTGACTAACCTGGTGTCAGAGTTTTTAAGCTGTCCATGGGCCTCTGACTTAGCTTCACATGTTGTTCAGAAATGTCTCTCAGACATACCGGTTTTCTCACGATGTTTTCCTTCACCGTTTTTTAAATTTTTAAGCAAGTGATAACTATACAATACGCACAGAGTGCGTGGTGCGTGGCTTGGGTTCGAACTCGATACTTGGCAGTCCGACGGTCACACCATTAGGCTAACACTGGTTAATAGTGAGTATACTATACAGTCACCAATGAGTGGACGGGACAATTTTTTTATATTATGATAGTTTTCTTAGCGAATATTTTGCCAGACTTTATGCACTCGCTTTTTGTCTTCCCTGTTCATGCATCCCACTCGTAACTTAGCATAGTATTGTACATCAGCTCATCTCTCCTCAAAATTTCCAGGAGTATTGTTATAGATGCGTTTTGTTATTCGTATTTGGTTAGAAAAACCCAATAGCATGCATATTACTCAACCTCGGGGGATAGAACCTCATGTAGCAGTAGCTCGCGACGTTTTGACCAACCGAACGTCAATGGAACGAGTAAGTGGTGCGTCGAGGCATCGTATTAGTATTGTTATTCATGACTGCTACTAAATATAACTATGTAAAGGTAGTTGTCCTTGCCTTCATTTGAATTATGAAATTACGTTCATCAGGCCGTCTGCCAAACTGAATGTTTGGGTCGTTTACTTTTCTTTACTTTATGGTTAGTAATTTCATTCATCTCTGAAGAAAGCTCACGTTCTGCAGCATCCAACTGATGTGAAGCTATGTATTGTGTACGTACGCCACTAGTATTACACGATGATTTTTAATTTACGGTTAACCTTTTAGGAGATGAGACTACTCATGATTATAAACAACTTTCACTATGGGACCAACTACGAAATAACAAAAACAATATAGATTATTTCATACATTTTCATCGATTAAATATTACATTTTTGTGTATGAAAACGCCGATTTTCTTTTCGATAGTTCAGAGTTGTTCTAATAGTGAAAGTTGCCCATAATCACGTGTACTTTCACGCTCTGAAAGTGAATTAAAAATCACCGTGTATAATGTGGCTCGTGTTCTTTCTCGGCAAATAAGCAGCTTTACAAAGTAGCTTATTATTAGTTTAAGGAACGAATTAACTAACACATCATAGGGATTAGAAATTATAGATTTGAAAACACTCATAGTATACGTATTAATGCTACCAGTGTTTTCTACCCTTTATTTATTTTATTCTTATATGCTGAAAACAATGTTACTAGTGAAATATTTTTAAAAGAATTGTGTCAATGGCGCTTATAGTTTAGATGAAGCAATATGATTATCTCATTTCGAGCAGACAACTAAGTTACCTCGAGCGGTATGTATAGTGGGCAGCCAAGCAGATAGTGTCCCGTTGTCTATTTGTCGCAGTCAACGAGGGAGCGATTCCAATAAAGCGTAGCAAAAAGAAATCTGAAAGCTTTGGTATTTGAATCCGCTTTGTGCAGCTTGTTCAGCTTGATACATCAGTGGATAGGTTTAGCAGATTCTCTTATGTATCGGTTAAGCAGATTATTATGTGCGTTATTATTAAGGAGACTCGCCTTTCATTCGATGAATGCAAGCGCCATCGGTTACAGATGCTTAATTAACATATTATTATTGGTAATTCGTAATGTGACCCCCAAAAGTTATGAGCTAAATAATGAAGTCTGTGCTGTAAGATTATGTTTCCTGGTTAAAGTTATTTTAGTTCCAATGATAGAGAAATTAAAAACCAAGTTCGGTGTTCATGAAGCATCCACATCATTACCGTATTTTTACTTCCCAGAATCGTAAATTGCAAGTATAGTGTATCGCCACTAGAACAAACGCAACAATAATGTTATAAGGATGGAGTTTCAGTTAACAAACTAGAAACTTTTAATTAACTTGCCGGGTTACAATGAAAGTAATGAGTCTGGCCGACGGTGACGCGCGAATTAGTTCCCACTGCAAATATATTTTTGCTTGAATAATTGAGACGGAAACAGCTTAAATGCATTGGACCTAGGATAGTACAGAGCTAGTAAACTAAACGCATTATTGAATTTGTCAAGTAGTCGGTCAGTCAGAAAGTTGCCATTCCACGGACTCTCCGTGGTTGGTTTCTCCGTTGGTTTCTTTTAAATCAAAATATTGGTAACCCGGTAGGATACTCGTGAGAACATTGTAGAAAGCCGTGTACGTTAGAAGCGTCCGTAATAAAAAGATGAAAGCAAAAACACAATTAAACAATTAAAAGAAACTGTGGCAGCTAGGAGATGAGCAGCCTCTATTGATGGCGCCCGTTCCCGAACATGATGGATCAGCACCATTCAGCTAAACCATTTTGAAAGGAATGTAATAATCTGAGTTCGAACACCCACGCCACCACGCGATATTTGAGTGAACACGACATACTGCAGAGGCCATAATTATATTGCTTTGAAAGTTCTTTTCTGCTGAATAAAAATGTCATGTCTGTAGCCCGTCCCCAAAGTAAAATACCGTAAGACATGATGCTATTAAAGTAACTGAAATAGATTAGCCTCACAATATCTACATCGGTAAATTGACGGATTTTTCTCACAGCATTATTATGTAGCTGCACTTAACCATCCTGTAAGAGATGTAAAATGAGGACCCCTTGCAGCCTTAAGTCGATCTCCAGGAAAACAGTTTTATCAAATAACTCTAGATTTAACTTATTGTCACAATCACATCTTTTGACATTCAGTTAAGCAAATCTTATGCATTTAGTTTTTATACTTAAGTATTAGCAGTGAACCAATTTTGAAGCTACAGTACAACGTTGTTTACGCAATGCTCAAGTTTCAAGAGCAAGGTTTCGTGACTTATGCAGTCATATACTTTCGAGAGGGCACAAAAAAATACTATGTCGTCTTGGGCCTCCTCCCACCTTGTATTTCAGTGTTATAATAACGTCACACCGGCGTCAGTCATACAACGTCCTTTGGTGAAGCCATATTGCTGATCGTGTAAGATTTAGTTGGTGTTTAAAATTATTAAGTACTAGTGTAACGATCTTTTCGAACACCTTGCTGAATACCGGCAATAGGGATATTGATCTATAACTGATCGGTGTCTTTACTGTCCACCGATTAAAAAGATATACCACGTTTAAATCTTACTGTATTTTATTGGATCCGGGCAGACTCCGCGATCCACATACACGTTAAATATTAAAACTCAGTATTTTTTTGAGGGTGGCAAATCATCAAATTCAATAAATCCCGCTCTGGGTGGAGAGGAAGGGTGCCTTGACTCTTACTAAATGTGTTCTGTATGTTCCGGGGTAGCAAGTAGTAACCCTTCCGGACAATCCCACTGACCCGGCAGGCTTCGGCCCTAACGAGCCCTTTCCTTAATGCTGACATCTCGTTGAGGCGCGCTAAGTACACGTACGCGCCATTCGGGACGGGCCTGGTCCTGATAGGACGGTGAACTACCCATTACTCACTGTCCGCAGGCCCGCGCCGGCCGGCCGGGAATCGTCCCACGACTCCCGACGCCGACGACGCCTAGAGCGTCTCCCGCGGCGGCTTGGACGTGAGACTCTGTCTCTCAACCATCCCGCCAACTCCTTCGCTATCATGACTGCTTTGCAGAAGGAGGTCATTATTAATATAAATATTTTAAATAGTTAAGCTAGTCTCGATTATAGATATATAAGGTGTTCAAAAATTAAGTCTAAGAATTTCGTGGGAGCATTGTACTCATTGTTACGAAGAACTTTTACTATAGGATGAACGCTACAATCGCGAAAAAAATTTGAGCTGTTCCATACATTCATGCACACGTACCTAACTCAATAAAATGTATGGAACCGCTCATATTTTTTCCGTGATTTCAGAGTTCATCTCATAGTAAAAGAGAGAGAATAGAGCAGAGTTAAGTTAATTTTTTAACACCTTATACATACAAACATATTCTGGTTAACATCCTCCATAGATCTTGGTCAATTTGATCTTAACTTGCCAAAGAGCTTTTTTATGTATCTATAGAAAAGCTTTTTGGGTTTACAAGTTTAAACTTTAATTCAACGCGCAGCCTGGAACGTCATTATTACACCAAACCATAACCACAAAATCTTGCCACTCGGTTATCATCGATATACATTTTCCGTTTGTGGCACCCTGTTGGCACTTAGTGGCACCGCTTGGTAGTAATTCTCCAGTCATTAAGGAAACAACTTGGATTTCAGATAGCTAACATTAATTTGCGTTTGTATTTACGATTTACTCGATTTAAGAAAGTTAAATGTACAATGTTTTGCATTGATAATATCTCGTGGCTGGTATGAATTAAATGGATTTTGTTTGCAATCTACAGTGAATATTGGCTTTATGAGGGTAAAGTCAATCAAGTAGCCATTTGCGGTATCGGGAAAGAGCTCTACTATTTAATTTTGAGTCAGTAGTGATCAGTAGTCGCACAGTTAGTACTGTAAGCGTTTTAGTGCTTAAAAATAGATTTTTGCTAAAGTTAAATGGGCCTAATAAGTTTCATAAAGAAGAAGAAAGAAAAATAATGTAGGTACACCAGTATTATTTGTATCTTCATTCATTACAATTGAAAAGCCAGCTAAGTACGTGTTGGAGCACGTTTAATGAAAGTTTCCGTAGTTGGTATGAATCTATCCCAAGAAAAAAGTTAACATTGTAGTTGAAAAACATGTTCTTACGTATATTTCAGCTGCACGCTAAGCTGGTCAGCCATTACTCGTTAACTTGTTATGGGTACTTAGCTGTGATAGTTTTACTTTTAAGTTCGTTTTATATACTAGTGACGTGAATTTATCCACATATAGAAAAACAACCATTTAGCTGGGGGAAGACACTAGACTGCAAGAAAAATAATTTCACTTTACAGCTCAATATTTTGCCAACGGATCCCTGAATTCAAATATAATCTCTAATCTTATGGTATAGACGAGAAAAAACGCACTGAATCCTGGTCAACGTTTCTTAATCAACGACAAATGATACACTCACACATTATTCAAGTAAAATACAAAAACCCAAACAAAAATCAAGTCCTCCACTAAGAAATAACGTTATTTCGCGGGTATTCGCTGCAAGCCCCCGCAGAGGCACAACAGGAAGCCGCCGCCGCAAACATTAAAAAAGAAGAGTTTTTCATAAACCGCGCGTTATTAAGGCTGGGGACGCAATATGTGGGGAAAACAATTGTACGCGAACAATACACCCGCCATTGTACCTGCGAACAGATTAATTTGGCGCTCAGCTGCCTCCACGCGCTCCCAGATGTTCGCGGTAGTGCTGGATTGATTGTTGTAGGCCTACACTCTATTGCGTAAACGATTGTATGCAGATAAACTATTTTTAAATATTTAGTACTTCCGGCGACTTTGGCTAACTTTGAAACATTGAGTCAATAATTAGGCTTGTTTTGTATCGTTGTAATTGTCATATGTTATTGTGAAGTTTCGAGTAAACTTTACGTGGTGTGAGTGTTTGAGTAATAAATTAATTTTAGTTTTCAAGTACAGACCTTTTGTAAAATAGTAGTCTTATTCTAAGTAAAAATAATTGTAACAGACTTTAAAAAAGGTCACGGAGTTTCTTGCCCATTATTCTCTATACGAAACTACCTTTGTGAAGGGGCAACTAGAATGTTTTTATTTTTTGTAAATTTTGGCGCCGTTTGCCTAATTGAAATAAATGATTTGACTTTAACAACACCTATCAAAACAAGACTACAAAAAAAACCCTTAATCTTTCCACGACATTCTTCTGGCATTAAAATCTTAGCATTTTCCAGCATTAAGTTAGGTCACAAAGTGGAACACTATATCAATGCCAATAACGAAGTTAAATAACTGTAACACGGCCGCTGCGAGCTTAGCAATCATAACTTTGCACTTAAGCTGTGGATCCCAAGTTGGGGCCCTCTGCACAGTGTGCTCTGCAGTCTACTTTGCAGAGTAGGGAGTACTCTGCAGCGGTAAGTACTTCAGGGAAAGTGCGATTGCTGTCTGAGCTTGATTAGCGAGAGATCCAATTACGGTTAGTGGAACCAGTTTTGATTTAAGCGGCTGGATTTTGGTGAGAAAGCGATGTGTTACAATAGGAAAATCTACCATCTTCGCCAATCATTGTTTAAAAGTACACGTAGTTTAAGTTTTCTTTTTATTTCATTGCTATTTACGTTCCGCTTTACTGAAAGTCAAAAAGTGTTGTTGTGACCATGAATTTGATAACTGTATTGACGTGTTTATTTTAGTGTCAGATTGTTTATTTATAACAAAAAGAATTTATTAAATTATTTTTGTCTTGGTCAGCTTTTCTTGTAAGGTACATATATTTCTTTTAGGATCTTTTTTGTGAATGCTAAGTAACTTAGTTCTTAGTGTACTGTAAAAAAAATACCTACAATATATGGCAAGGTATTCGAAGCAGAAGAAGAAGAATTAATAGTAAAACATACCACATAAGTCCATTCTATTTATATTGTTTCGGTGCTGTCAAGCGCCGTGTTTTGGCACATAACGTCCCGATGCCGCGGCGGCTTGTGTTTGACACGTGAAATGCCTACTATATCCGCTATACCTGTCAACGACATAAAGAACCGAGCTATTGTATTCCCGTTGTGCAACTTAGCTTTGTGACCACTTGGTGCCATTTCGAGCCACCCACGTATGTTCTAATATCATGTTCTAGAAGTTTAGCATGTGTTAGCTTATTTGGTAAATGTTTACTGAATTAATTTAAGAACGCAGAGTTCTGTGATGTTTGTTAAAAAAATCAAATATCATAATCGTTTGTCATCTAAATACATATAAAATTGTAGATAATTATGCTGAGACAGAATATTCACAATTAAGAACATCCGATTATTTGACACATAAACTTTTACGAATCTGATAGACAAGAGGCTACACAAAATGAAAATCAAGCATTTATTGTCATTTTTGCAGAAAAATTAAATACACAAGAAGGTAAATGAGTTTTATTATGTTCCTTGTAATTGTTCACTTTGACAGCAAACATTATTCCACTGTTTCGTCCACCATTAGTAAATGGTTCCTCAGACCTAGTTGTAGTGGCCAAACACAGTCCAGTTGGACTCGGTCTACATTAGATGCAGCCCGGGACGGCTCAATGTTCGGCGTTTGCAATGCTAATAGAGGCTTGATGCGGCCCCAGTAACTCGCTTTGCATCTTATATTGTTTGGAGCAACTAGCTCTTTGAGGCCTAGACGAGCAGATAAGTGAATTGGAAACTATTTTTGTTTCTGTTTGCTAGTAACGAGAATGAATGTATCGAGAAATTTCTTGGGTTAAAGTTTGTTTACAACAAGTTATACAGGACGTATAGTCCTCCTTTTCGATTTCAATAACGGCGACCCTCCAAAATTACTTCTGATTTTACTGAATTTAGTTTTGAACACCCGGTCAAAACTGGAATAATAGAGTGGTACTGCAGTGTTGTATGTATACGTGGAGGAAGGAAAGAGAAGGAAGAAGCAGCAGTAAGCGTTACACTGCAAACTGCGTTTCCATCCAAAATGCAATTGACAAATGAACGTCTTTCATTATTTTTTAATTATGTACACACAGACCGATTAATTGTTTTTCAAATTGACACACTACGATAGATTAGGTAAAAAGCAACCGAATTACAATAAATTCATAATTAACCAACCAACAGATTAATGTACGACTACCGCATTATTTCTTCTGATTTCCATTAGGAACACACTACTTACATATTAGTTCGTTCCACAAGAATTCAGTACATTGAAAGCAGTAATTCAGATAGTATGCGAGAGACCCGGTGTGTGAGCACGTACTTACAAAACAATTCCGAGCATGTAACGTCAACTTCGAGCTACTTAGCTAAGAGAAACTGCAACCTAATGTACTGACTATTGTATCTTTGTATGCGTACTCTAACATTTTGTGGACTTGGACATATTATTTTGTTAAGTTTGTGTTGTTAGCTTTTTATGTGGAACGATAATTGAATTTATTTACGAGTACTTGATGTAGGTTGTATTATTACCTAATCATTATTATATTTAATGAAATGGAAAGAATCCTGTTAGAAAAAGTCACAAAAACAGACAAAAAGCACATTCCGAGTTTGTTATGTATCAGTACCAAGTATTTGTAGTTCTCTCAAAGTTCCAATACCTAGAAGTAACCATTCAAATAATAAGTAAAGTTAAACTAGTATAAATCGCTTGAGTTATTAATTCCCGTCGTCCGGGTCGTTAATAACGGTCCTGCCGCGTTTCCTCTCCGGAACTGCTCGACGCTCGCCCCTACGTCACCACTGCTTTATAATTATTTTAGACTAGCTTTAGCCCGCGACTTCATTCACTTGGAAGTCATAAGTTCGTAACTTCCGTTTGTAGATTTAGTTTATAAGCAGTGATAGCCTAGTGGTGTGATCATCGGTCTACCAAGTCGTAGGTCTCGAGTTCAACCCCAAGCCACGCACCTCTGATTTTTCGTGTGCGCATTGTATAACCATCAATCACTTGCTTAAAAATCGGTGAAGGAAAACATCGTGAGGAAACCAGCATATCTGAGAGATTTAATAACACCAGGTTAGTCACTAACCACACGAAAAGAAGAAGAAGTTTAAGTATAAGGAACCAAAATACAAAGAGAGTCAGGGGGCAAACGACTCATAACAGTTGTGATAAACAGCTAGCTAGTAGACTAGCTAGTAGACGCTTGCGGCCTTTAGTAGCAAACGAAACTTTGCAAGAATAAGGACTACACCAACAGTAACAGCGTACACAACGCGCGCGCGCGCTATACAGTATATACCAACAGCGGGAACATTATAGGCTGATTATGGTACTATACTACCTCATGGTACAACACTGATGCATTGAATATTGCATTCTTACAAATTATTCCTGTCAAACAGCTATCACTAAAATAATAATATATAACAGTAAATTGCAAATTTTTCACTTACCTGATCATAGATATTATTTTCATTAGAACTATGCATAACAGAACAAGCTTAACTTAAGTATTTGTGAACGATATTTTACGATAAGACACATTTACGAATAGTTTTTCAAAATGTAAAAAAGGAGCAAAAAATATGAATTGTTAGGAATCGAACTCAGGTTCGCATTGCTTCGTTGAACGTTCCACATGAATTGCACCGTTTGGTCTCATAGCTGCGATTGGGACTCCTGGGTGTGATTTCCGAGAAGGCCCACCCCCTACTCAGAAATCGATCCCGTATTGGGTTTTTGCATTAGTGTTTACGCAATCTCTTAGTAACAACCCGGGGTTTGGAAGTTGGCGGTGGGATACACTTGTGCCTCGGAAGCGCGTTAAACCGTTGGCCCTGCGCCTGATCTCTCTCGGGCCTCACTATATTTCCTGCCACGCCGAAGCTTAGTCTCCGCTGAGATTGGTCGCCATGAACGAAATTCGGAAAAAACAACTCCTAAAAAACAGACTGTATGACATCGTTAATCGTGGAAAGACAAAGTATGGTTAGCAGTTTTCGTTAATGCTCGGTAAGAGAAGATGCGTCTACTTTATTACCAACACAACAACAGACTTAATAACGTAACCAGGTCGTTATGTTTTGGAGTACAACCCATCATTTCAGTTACACAATATTCGCGTAATTCCGTAATGAATTCATCGAGTTTATGGTGACGGCTTACATCAGCATATAAAGTGCTAATATTAGCTACTTGTAACACGCTCAAGTTATGTAACACTGCACACACTGCTTGCTACTACGATCGCGCGAGTTGCTAACTGCAGTCAATTACCGTACACTTTAAACTAATATTGGAGAATACTGAGGATGTTTATCGTAGTTATTATTGAAAAGATTTAAAATTAAAACGAAGTTTTATAATATTGGCGGAATGATGTTGAATGAGGTTAGTTTCTTCAGTAAGACTGACCACACAACTGAATGTACACAATCAATAGTCAAAGTCAAATCATTTATTACAATGTTAATTTTGCATTATAAATCAAGGATAAAAAAGAATTCTTTTTATAGGTAAAAAAATACGTCAACTACTACTATATATAACTTTATTTATGTAGGATATATTACGCAAATGCATCAGAAAGCTTCTTGTTTTAAACATTGAAACAATAACACACTACCGTAGAAATACCTTCCAAGCAATTACCCACGCTATATATCATCTATCCCGCATCACTACATTTGAGTCCTTGATGGAACTAAAGGCTGCCCAACACGACAGCTGATTTACCAATTTAAATGACAACGTGAGACCCGTCATTATCTCTCGTACATTCGTACGTTGGGACCACACATCGGGCAGACGGTTGATCACTTCGTTTGTATACGCCACCCGGGACCTGTTCAGACCAGGGTTGAAACGGAACCTCGCAACTACCCCCGCATATGCGGAACATCCGCTAGACATCGCACCACATGTGTAACGGCTGATTAATTTAAAAAATCAACTCCAAAACTAGGCACCTTAAAAGATGTGATGGAGATATAACTCGAAGTTTCAAGTTGTTGCTGCCACGTCACCGCCACCACCAGGTTCAATACCCACCAAGTGAGCAACTGTTATATGTAGCTTTATTTATTAATCACGCATTGGCTAAATTTTGATTACCAAGTGGTCTACTTATTTTCTTTTATAATTATTTTTATTACCATAAAGATTCCACTTGTGTGTCTGTTTGTCTGTCACAGCCAATTTGGGCCGAATATAATGGACCGATAAGTTAAAATTGGGAACACATGTCAGTTTCTGTGACTTAAACATGGATATAATAATAATAATTTACGTAAATCAATGAATTTTGACTAACACTTTTGTGACAAAAAAAATAGGAAAATTAAAAAAAGTTCAGTACATATTGTACCGTTTGGCACAAGTTTTTCAATTACAATGTTTTTGGGATAAATTCATCCCATTAATCTATCCTTTCGGTGGGATACACACTTGGCCGGGTTTACTCTTAATTTTATCACCTGTGCCTCCGCCAACTTCGGAGGTTAATCTCTGCACCTCCGCCTCCGATGGGCTCCGGGACATCCTTAGTTCAGACTAGTAAGTTGTGTAGCTTCGCTGTCAAGCTGCAAGCTGCTCAATTTCAGTTCTGCAGGAAATGTAATGAGAATACTGTGGAGGTGCCCGTCTTCTAGCGAGATCGTGAGATAAAATACGAGGTCGGAAAAGATTTTTCGTTTAAACTTGCCTGGTTTTTAATGCATTATTTTAGTTTTTTATTAGTTTACCTCTCTCTGTGTAAAACACCTGCACTATAAAGTAGCCAAATTCTGGGCGATGCTTGTATAAAATTATTAAAAATTGAATCATCAATGCGACGAAGAAGAAGCTTTTTACTTAGTTTGAAATAGATTAAACGCAATAGATTCTTCTTTTAACTACACCGGTTAATAACTGTCACTTACTTATGTACTATCAATTTATAATCGATCGAAGTGATGTGTACAACCATATTAATTGCAAGTATTACGTACTTACATACGTGTCGACAGTAACTAAAAGCTGATTTTTTACCCGTTACCCTAAAACTCAACCACCGTTTTAATCCCAGTAATCAACATTCCGAGCCGGCAGGCTCCGCCAAAGTGGCTGTAAAGTGTGCACGAAAAACATTTTTATTTTGAATACTTATTCGTTTGAAAGAGCCGGCGGATTTTTGTCAACGCATACAAACGGTTGCATGCCGCGACTCGTGCGTACTGCATACCTACAGCGGTATGCGAGCAAAGTACAATGGGACCCATCTATATACACCGCTGTTTTTGTTCAACTACCGTATTTTGTTAATTAAAAACATATGTTTGAACGGTTTCGTTTTGTGTCGAAGTTTGAGACATTTTTGTTTTTATTGTTTTGGTTGAAAACAAGTGTTATTGTTTGAATCATAACGCTAACTCGGAAATGAACCTAAAACGGGATTGTGTTTTGCGAAAGACAAATAAGCGAAAATCATGTAGATAAGAATCGCACTACAAGCTACGCGCCTACGGGGCTACGACGCTACGACGCTACGCGCTACGTGCTTACTTTCTCGCAGTTTATTGTCGATTGAATATTATTAATATATCACATTGTTTACATGTCTGTAAGTTCAGTATTACTCTGAAGTATGTTAATTCAATTTCAACAAAGATTCTTAAATAGTATTGAAATGACTGACACAAAATAATATTACAAGATTTTTTTTAAATAAATCTTTTTTTTGTTTTGTACACTCTTACAACCAACTAAATATTACAAAAAAGCCACACAAGCTCATATAAGTACAGCAGTACAATGTGAGTTGGGAACAAAGCGTCAGTGTGCGCAGCTTCCGGCGCGACTCCGGAAGTGACGCGCGCGGCCGGCGACCTCTGGCGGCGCGTAATTAAATGTAAGTGTAATTGCGCCACGCAATTATCGAAGCACGGGGTCGGTGACCTGGGGGAAATCTTACAATGTTTTACTTTTAATTATTAATAGACCCCTGCTAACTTTGTATCCGATTCAATAATCTTAAAAAACTTAAGGAGATTGTTTTGCAAGCATCATGAACCGTAATAAATTAAGTAAATTTAATTTAACTGATTTTGAAACAACCCTTCGAGTCAACAACAAATGTTTTTATTTTATATTCTCTTATTTAATTTTATTGTCGTACGTATAGTTGTATTGATCACGTTCATTTCGATATATTTACTTTTCCCATTAATTATAGCCGAACCCGTGCAATGGTGGAAATCAAGCGCGTACTGTGTTAATGACCGTTAATTATGACCAACATTGCATCGACAACACGACCGTCTGTTACGTTGTGTACCGCATCGGTAGCACAGGCTCCGATGTGCTCAGTAGCACGTAGATGTTGGAAGATTTGTGTAATAGGTTACAATAATAGTATTGAGATTACTGCCCGTTTTCATGTTATGCCAAAAAATGCACAGTTAGATTTTCTACGCATGTCTTAGTGCCGTGAGTTGAAAATCCAACGTGCTGTAATGTATAGGTATAAAATTTACCTATGTTTCCTATAGTGTTCGTTACAACGGCATAGATATTCAAAGAAGAGGTTCTTAATCAGCAATCTATCATTAATTATTTAGTGATCGCGATGGCTGAGCGCAGAATCCTGGGGTCATATCCTGGGTCGGGCAAAGTGAGATTTGGTTTTCCTACCCGGAAATTTTCAGTAGCAGTCAGGGTTAGTGACCAATATATATATACTACTCTGTCAAGAAAGTACCGGGAAAAGATCAATAATACACAAAATGTCTGTTATTCATCCAAATTTATTTTATCACCTTCAAAGTATGCTCCTTTAGAAACGATACACTTGCGCCAACGAATAATCCATTCATCAAAACATTTTTTAAACGCTGCTTCCGGAATTGAGTTCAGTTCTCGCCGCGAATTCTCCTTTATGTCTTCTATCGATTGAAAACGGGTGCCACGAAGTGGTAATTTGAGTTTAGGAAAAAGAAAAAAGTCAGCAGGAGCCATATCTGGTGAATATGGTGGTTGCTGGATGGTATTTGTTGAGTGTTTGGTCAAAAATTCGTTCACAATGATAGCCTTGTGCGAAGGCGCATTGTCGTGATGCAAAATCCAAGAATTTTCTTTCCTCTGTCCTTTTTCGTCGAATTTGCTCTCTTAAACGCCGCATAACGCTCAAATAATATTCTTTATTTACCGTTAGACCTTCCGGTAAGAATTCAGAGTGCACAACACCGCGATAGTCAAAGAAAACAGTCAACATGACTTTGACTTTTGATCGACTTTGGCGTGGTTTTTTCGGTTTCGGTTCAGTTGGAAAGCGCCACTCCGAAGCTTGTTGACTAGTTTGCATGTCAAACTCGTAAACCCACGTCTCGTCACCAGTAACAATGCGTTTCATGAATGTTGGGTCCGAACTGACTCGTTCTAGCATGTCCTCAGCGACTTTCATGCGATTGAGTTTTTGGAGAAAATTCAGATCTTTTAGGACTAGCCGAGCAGCAACATGTTTCATACCCAAATGATTAGTTAAAATGGTACGGATCGACTCGTGAGATACAGAAAGTTCGGCGGCTATCTCTCTCAGAGTTGAATGGGGATTTTCAGTCACTATTTTCTTCACTTTTGCGATGTTAACTTCAGTTGCAGACGTTGACGGCCTACCAGAGCGAGGCAAATCTTCCATCACATCTCGACCGCTTTTGAACGCTTTGAACCACTCATAAGCACGAGTTTTTGATAAAGTTGATTCACCGTAAGCCTTCTGTAACATTTTCAGTGACTCCGAACACGAAATTCCATTGGCGATGCAAAATTTAAGACAAACTCTTTGTTCGATATTTTTGTCCATTATGAAATTCGCAATACACACTATATATGATATTACTAAAACCAGCACTGTATTTAATATAAATAACAGATGCAACTCAAACTCCGCGCCAAAATGGAAAACAGTTGTGCCAATCTAACAACTACAAAAAACAAAAATTTGAATTTGGAACCATAAACAAATCCATTCCTGATACTTTTTTGACTGAATGTATAACCGGGCCTCATAATGAAACCGGCGAAATGTGGGTTTGCTATTAATACACGTGTGTATTCTCTTCGTCATACAAGCGTAAAGTTACATTATACTATCGTCATGAGTCCTCTGACCCCTAACCAGCTACTTTGACACAAGCATTGGGCTGCATCAGTCAAAACACAAGCCACACATTAGACGTCTAGGTTTAAGGCATTCCGCGATCTCCGTGTCGGCCGAACTCGCTCGCCAGCCCTAAGTTAAACGGTATCCTATACAAGCACATGCTGCTCTACAACCTACGTACATAAAGTATGTATATAGTGTTGGTTAGAAATAATTTAGCTTTGTATGTTTAAAGGTCATCGTCTTAACGCACGATGGTTATTAGCGATGCCAAGATGATACACAATTACTTTGTTTAGGAACTCGTGCCTTTAAAAGAACTAGATTTTCAACGAAATGAAAAGTATTACAGCTACCTTATATGTATGACTTAAAACTGAACTAACACAACTATATACCATATTGCCCCATACCGTGAACATGCGCATTAAATACGAAAGTTTTTTTTTTTAATTTCCTACCCTTTAAGTTAAGTAACACTGAGTAGGTTCAATAGTTCAATTGTCCTGTGTCACGATCTATATTTTCTACTAGACTAGCTCTGAATACTCTACAGAATTCCTCCAAGCCTATTCTAATAATTTGAACCAATTTGGTCGCTCCTCTGTCTAATCCCTCGAGAGTAGTAAACGGCCTTTATCGTGACGTGTGAATAATAAAACTGATCATAAAACCATGTCATCTCGTGCGCTGCGTCAGGCTCCAATATAACACGCTGATGGTAAACTATTTAACACCCACTTCCTCGTGTTACGATACTTGAAAAATAGCGATTGTGACAAGCATTAATTATAACTACTATTTTTTTTTAAAAGCACTGCATTTGCTAGTCCAAACTTAAGCTTAATTTTTAGATCCAAATCATGAAAAATAATTTTGTATCGAATTAATAGTTGGCTGAAAGAAAGATAACAAAACACAAACAGACCTATAAATATCGTTATGTAACTTTTGATGCCAGGCAGTAATCCTCATGAAATCTATCCGATCATAGTATTTTCCCTTCTATGTTGGGATCGGCTTCCAGTCTAACCTGATGTACCTGAGTACCGTTATTTTAGACGAAGCGAGCTTCCATCTCCACTACCCAGTTACCGGGTAACACACTATCCCATGGTAAGACTGTCAAAGATCTACAATGACAGCCGGGAACAACAGCTTAATGTGCTTTCCGAGTCACGGAGAGGCCTCGATATGTAATAGGTAGTCACCCATCCTAGAACCGGCCGCTAGCGTAGCTGAACCTTTGATCTACCCATGCGGCTGATATTATTTAGTCACGAGCCTCTCATCCTCATGAAATGCGCTCATAAAATATGTAATGTAAGTACAAGTTCATTCGCCGATTACCTCGTAGGCACATCTCACATAACGCCAGTTTTAAAGCCCATCAAGGCATGTCTCCCATTCAGACAGTATTTATCCAATATAAAGGCGCATAAACTAATTTAATGTCCGTCGTATCGACGAGCGAACACCCGCTTTACTGCTCAGCGTTTAAACGTATGGGCGTTTTACGGGCATGTAGCTGTTACGTCGCCTTTTACGGCCACGCTGCGCCAGTAATAGACTCTGACAGTTTTTATAAGTGTTATTATTGAAATAATGGACGTTTTTGGAGGGTGAGTTAAGCGATGTATTGGGGAGAGGGATAAACAGAAAGTATTTACCGCCACGCGAGCCGCAGTTAGGAAGTTAGGAACCTTCTCCCGAATACCCACTCTTATTTTACGATGTCACCTAATGGCTATCGTTTTCTCTAACGTTCGCTCTTATTTTTCAATTATTATTGCTGATGTACGCATACTATTTTCCCGGCCATGACATCCTCATCCATGAAATACTCTCAAAACAAAACAAACTAAAGCAAGAAATAACTCTAGCAGTTGTTGGTGAACTAAGTTTCAGCTTAAACTAAAGTTAAGCAGCGCTTCAGTCATTAAGGGAGACAGCCGTCTTGCTAGCACTTAGCCACTAGCGTCACTTAACGATCTACTTCACGAATGAGAAAAACTGTCGCGAGGAAATATTAAAGATGATTTATTCATTGGAACTTAATTTTTGCAAAATTTTTATGAGTGAGGAATTTATGGGATGGGAAGTCTAGACTATTTTTAAGTGGGTGCGATTCGAACCCACAATTTAATGGAAAGTTTATTCTAACAATATTCACTACATAATCATTCTGTTTTTCACAATTGGACACACCGTTATTATAATTCTGCGTAGGTTGCGAGTCTGTCTGTTTTTCAGTTGGGCTTTGTGTGCGTACAACTTTACTGTTACTTGTTAGCCTGCATCATCCCACTGCTGGATAAAGGATCCATAACTTCCAGCTCGTTCGATCCATTATAGCTAATAGCTAACAGGTCGTTCAACTTTTTCAAAGCTAAACATAAATGTACAAACATTAAATAATATTATTAAAATTAAGCTCGAGCATGAGATGTTCACGCTTTTGTTGGTTACCTTTTCATTAGGTTCAAAGAGATAAGTGTTACATACCTATAATTAATTGTAATATAATAAACGGACAGGTGGCACATAAGTAATCATTTTATAAGACATTTTGCATTACTTTCCGTAGAGCTTCTGGCGTTAGATTTGCCACGTCTTCTAATTATTCCACGATCTTGTATGATACGCTACCATGATATTACTACTCACAATGCGTATTTTACATATTATTTAGTTTTCACCTGTTCCACTATAATATTATAACCGAGAATCGGTTAGATTCCTATCATAATTTATAATAATTTCAGAACGATAGCACCGAGTTTAGTTGAGTTTATTTCTGTAGAACATTGAAAGTTTTGTTAGTGTGGTGATAGCGTCTTTTTGGTTCTGGTTGTTTTTTTTTTTTACTTTACTGATAAGTAACTAAGTTAATCCAGCTTCGTTCTATACAAAAATTCTCGCCTCGCCTCTGCCACTTGGTGACTGTAAATCTAGCAGAGCGTCGCATTGAAGGCTGTCTTCTGATGAGAGACGATGTCAGTAGAGTTGCAGCTTTCATACCACGGCTAAGATGAACAGCTATATTCCGGCATAATCTAGAAGTTATTGAATTTGCTGAGCCAGGCTCTCCCGTAGCGTAATATACACATTTTGTTTTGCATATTTAAACTTCGGCTCAAAGCATTGATTATTTTTTAAATGGAAAACAAAACAGAGAATAAAATCTATTCAACGGGCTGCAAAGTTAGTACTGAATGGTCAAGTACTTACCTATTAAACTCGTTTATTAATTTGTAGGGGATCGTTTAGAAGGCTTTAGTTTGCCTTGTATGAACCGCAGCTGACCCAGTTATGAGACGACGGAACAGTTTTATAGATAGTAGATTCGATGTTGTCAAGTTTTGAACGCTTTTGCACTGCTTATTTTTTAGACTTCCATAACTTAAAAGTGAATAAAAGGAATCCTTATAGGATTACTAAGTACCCTTATAGGATCATCCGTACCGACCGTACAGATATCTGTTTGCGAGTCTGTCAAGACCCATTTTTACGAATAAAATACGTCAGTCTACGATCCCTTGGTCGTTTAATCAAGATAGTCAACGAAATAAAAAAATACAGACGTTTATGTGGCACATTCTTAAAACCTACCAAGGTTTTGACCTTAAATCACGTTTAGGAAGAAGCAAGGTCTCACGGCAGAAGTAAGTCCGTTGGAGCATTGACTGTAACTATGTTAAGTTTGTTTTTGAGATATTCATCCCAACTACGGAACCTTTCATTTGCGTGGTCAGGCCTAGGCGGACTTAATGCCATAGGCATTTTCTACCAGTCAACCTGTAATAGTAATACTTTTAATCATCGCTTAAAGATACCTTGCCATGCCGTGCCGCCAATGTGCGCCGGACCTTAAGAGTTTGTTTGTGTTTTCTATTTGTTAAGAAGTCTACTAAAACTTATTGTAAGCAGAAGTTAATTATTACAGGTCCTCGTTGTTTCTATAAAAATACTTAATTGGGTTTAATTTCATTACGATTTGATAACTTCGAAGCCAAAACAAAACAACGAAAGAAGTTAGATATAACAAAATAGTTTGAGAACCCGATCATCTTACAGCAAAATAAAAACAATGCTCCAGAAAGGTCTTCCCCCTAACAGCAACATACATTGAATTTGCATAATCAAAATATTTGGTCGTGTTCCATTCACGGTCCGCAATGAAAGCGATCGCCTGACCATAACCGTTTGGCCAAGCTCTGCTGAGCCGGCGCCGGTGACCTACTGGAGGTGGGTCTTGGCAAATTTCAATTTGCTTGGACGAGGCCTTCGTGCATGCATATTGGCATATCAAAGACCTTTTTGGCATCGAACACGTGATAGGCGTCAGCGATTTGCATCGTGGCTATTGTTTTAGGTATTCAATAGTTTATCAAATTTTCTTAGAAATGTAGCATAAAGTCAACGTACCCGGTTAACTACTAATTACTTTCAATGCCAAACGAGCCTGGAACGATTGTTGGCGAGGTTTTAAATGTTAAAACTCTTTTCAAACCACGCCAATTAAACATTGTTGAAAGACTACTTACGTACGTCATGTAGTTACATCGTGGAGTTGCCATTTACCTGAAACAAGAAAATGTATTTCACTTTTGAATATGTGAGATACTTTATAATAATAATTGCAAAAAATCAAGACAGCTGGGTAATCTCATTTAGAAATGATCTCATTTGTTTGCTATTGTCACAATGACACAAAACGTGTAGTTCTCCTCACTCGCGCCGCGCACACACTGCCTTGTTGAGGGCCCGCAAGGGTTCAACGACGCCCGAATGGATTACGTAGTTATCAATGAGCTACCAAGGATTAAATTTAACTAAATGGATATAACAATGACCTTTGACCAGCACTCATTTACTGCGGAATTAAACTGGAGCTCATTAAGTTTTTAAAAGCGGATTGTAAACGTGTTAAAATGTTTTCTGTGCGACCATTTTGTGTGTTTTACTAATGTTCAAAGGATACGTGAGTTGGGTTCTGTCACGTATTAATTAACACTCCACATTTAGAGAGGATGCGTACGAGCTTGAATTATTTTCTGTCATTATAAGACTTCTCGAAAACTCGAAATATGAGGTTTCATTAAATTCGATTGAGTTTTCTTCAAACAGCGTATAAAAAATTATCGACTTCGTAATCATTTCTTTGGATTTCCTGGTAAGTACTGTACAAGCACCAATACTACCAAAAATACGTAAAGTTAATCGCATTCAGCATAACGCACGAAAAATATAATTTTATGATAGGTAAATAGCATTTTAGTTGAACTTAATTATAGTGTGTGTGTTTTGTGTTTACTAAATGAAGTGACTTATTTAGTTTCGACAGCTGGTTGAGCGAAGTGGTTGAGAGATTGGTTTCGCAGTAGATAAACTTTATATGTAATATATCGGGAGCATTTTAGGGCCATTTACACAAAAAATACGATGTAGATTAACATTGAATAATTATTCTATTTCTGTCAGTTTCGAACTAGCTATAGATTTTAATGGGATGATAATTAAAATAAAAACAATTCATAAGAATCCAATCAAGTGCATGCCAGTCAGATTGGACTCGTGAGAACCTTACTTCTTGCCAAATTTGATGATTCTGCGTCAGCAGGAATTACCAATTTCAACGTGATACCTCCACGAGCTCGTGAAAAAAAGGGTCTAGACAGACAGACAGACGGACAGACAGACGGACGGACAAACAGACGGACAGACAGACGGACAGACAGACGGACAGACAGACGGACGGACAGACGGACAGACAGACGGACAGACAGACGGACAGACAGACGGACAGACAGACGGACAGACAGACGGACCGACAGACGGACGGACAGACGGACAGACAGACGGACAGACAGACGGACAGACAGACGGACAGACAGACGGACGACAACGAAATGATCCTATATTTAAGGGTTCCATTTTTTTCATTCCAGGTACCGAATAAAAAAAAGGAACACAAACGGTTAACCAGCACTGCTGCAGCTTTCTCCTCTGAGCGACCATCAATTATTTGGCCTTAGCATGTTATTATTATCTTTTAAAAGATGATGATCCCACCTTTTACACAATTCGTGATTGTTGTTTACAAAAACTCGGGAAAAGGCAATACCAAAGCCGCGTATATTTTATGACAAATTTGTCACCTCTTAAGACTGATGTGACAATAAGTGTCTCAGTCACTGAACCGCTAAGTACTTTAAAGTTAGAATGTACTACAAAGTACACTCGAGCGACTGACTACAATAGTATAGTATCCCGTCTTTTGTCTACTTTATTAAGGACACCAACAAAGACAAACTTCACTTGTTTCCGCCAGTTTTATTAACAAAAAAAGAAATGTCACAGAAATTGGTGGCTCCATCCTTACGTACAGAAAAGCCTTTATTAGGATTTTTTTAAACGACACAAATTAAACGAGATTCATGTGACAAATTGATTGAAGTATCTTTCATCATTTAATAATGGCTTTTTAGCATATTTTGTGCAGATATTAAAGAACTTATCACAGAAGCTTTTGAAAACATTAAACATGATGGTATCGAACTGATCCTAACAATCTTCTTCAATGAGCATGCATGCAGCCCGTTATTACTACTTGCATACATTACAGGTACATTGCTTTCAATAAATCAGTTTAAGCTGTGTTAATTCCTCCCTAATGAAGACAAGCGAGTTTCGAGTGCAGGGGCACATTTTCTCAACGTCTGTTGGTTTTGTTATGACTTCGCTACTCTTGTCACACTACAGTTATTTAAATAGGTAGCAGCACAACTAAGTGGTAAGGATCATCATTTTTCATGCCCTGGGCTGGTTGACTCAATATGACACTGATTATAACCAATGAGCTGTAGACGATACTGTACTTTATCTGCACATAAGGTTATGTGTCCCGTAAGATAAAATTGGATATAAACCGAAGGGCTCAATTGATCGCTATGATCGTGTAAATATAAACTGGTGGGGCTCGCTGACGATGTTGATTTCCTCTAGTATCAGTTAGGCATTACATCGATAAACACATAGGTAGACCAAGTTATGCAATTTGCCTCAAACTGGAACTCCCATAAAACAATATCGGAACACCTGGCATTGTGTTTAGTGATGTGGTGAATCGATATCGATTTTCGTTCTCGGGTTTTTGAAGTGACAGTGTTTTGTGTGCAAGTATTTGTAAACGGCTCTGTCAGCATTTTTCCTTTATTGCATAGTTTTATTGTTGAATTGTTTGGTATAGTTTTTACCAAATTCAGAATAAAAATTCTTAACTATCCATGCGTCTTACAATAACTTAACTTCTTACAAGCCTTTATTTTCATAATTTAGCATTTTTTACCATGAATTACAATGAAGTTATTATTTCACCAGCAAGAGTTCTTATATCGATCATCTTCACCACATCTCTATGTAAGGCGATTGCCCAGGAGCTCGTATATTTTACGTTCGCGTAACACGCTCAAATGTTCTTTTTATAGTCGCGGAGACGGCCAGTAAATTTGAGTGGTGGCTGGCCTAAGCCGCTGTAAGCCACACTACGAGTAATTTCGTTTTATTTAGTTCCCTCTCCTACACTATATTAGAGTCAACCTCTTGATATGGATGTCCGTTATTGTAAGCATTATTTGTTGCGCGGTTGTTGTTCTATTTGCGGATGGTGTATGAAATAAAAGTAGTAGTAAGTGGGTAATTAATTATGCTATGAATGGATTTGGTAGCCGAGGAGAAGAACTTTGAATCGAACTACAATAATTTCAGGTACAGTTAAGGGTAAATTAAAGTTGACCCAGTCCTTGCTATGAATTCGTAGATCTCTTTCGAACCCAGCTGGGTAGATCCTAAAAAACCAACAAACTTAATCTAAATAATATGAAGGAGTGGTTAACGCAGAAATATCAAGTCTGACTAATTTACACAACGTCTTATAATCAAAGGAGTTTCGTCAAAGAGGATTCCGGCGTGAATAGTTGCGAGACTTGCGACTATTAGCGTGGTCGCGACAAAGTGACGCAACAGTGGAATTTTAATAAAGCGTTATTTACACGGAGTAACGAATTGTGAGGATGCCGTCGCTTTGAATAGCTGTGTCGTGAGATTAAGGTGCGGTCCTGAGCACGCGCGACACTCATAAATCTGTAAGCCGAAACGCTGAGGCCAGGTGTGGCAGTCCCGTTTGTTAAATTTGTTTAATTATGTTTGGAAAGAAATATTTGAGGTAATCTGTTGTGGTTTTTGTGGCTTGTCTTAGTTTTTACATAATTTAAAGTGTTCAATAATTTTATTTATTAACTACAAACTATAGAACAAAGTACCCACTATGTTTATCGAGACATCGCCAAGCGATTGGTCGACTCTTCACGTGACCAGAGGGCTGGCCTATTTTTCGGTCAAAGAATCAGCATTGCCATACAACGTGGCAATGCTGCCAGCCTTTTGGGAACTTTTCCTGTTGACAGCGATGTGGACGAATTTTTTGATGCCCTTTGATTTATTTTATTTTGTTTCCCTCCTGTTATATACTTGTAAATAGTTATTAGTAATGTTTTAGGTTTATAGTATTGGTTAAAAATGTAAGAGAATTTCATATTACAAATAAATTTCTATCCTAAGAAATGTGAGAGAAAAAAACTATAGAACCAAGTTTATCCAAGGAATTTGCAAATTGGGTTGTTTTCTTCTGCGTGCATCCTGAAAACCTAATTGAAAAAACAACCCTCTGAAAACAAACCATCCACAATATTTATGAACCCTATTTCAACATAGCTTTGACACTTACTGCGACTGCTACAAACAATGATAGCAGTGATTCTCCGTACGCGCTTACTTATTAACAAAACGGTATTTCATACTGACATCGTAATGAACCGCAGTGCGCGAGTGTACCGAGACTCCCTTTGATTCCGTAATCAAAAGGCACATCCAATAACTCATACCGAGTTCGTACGCAGCTGCTAATTACGTACAGTCGTCGACAACTGACACATGCTTATATTCACGCGCCTCCGCGCACCGCACCGCGCCGCGCCTTCCCGCGTCTAATTGTTTACGCCGTTCGGCTCACATTAATTGACTTACCGTTTGAAACTCCCTTTTATTTTGCTAAATATAACATTTGACATGTAGGAGTTAATAATTTTCTGACAAATAATAATTACGGAGCAAATTATTGGCAACTTTGGAAGTGATTGTGTCGTAACCGGTACACGCTTGTTTCAATCGCCGAAATTAGGATGACGACGTATTTCGATTTACGTTTATGAGGTCTTTTAAGGTAAGTGGTAGTAACGGTTTATGTAACTAGATGTTTACGAGTAAACGTGATCGTGGCGATTAGCATCCGTTGAATAGAATCAAATTATCTGAACACAAAAATAGTTTCTCAAGGAGATCTTATTAATTAAGTTACTCCAAGCGTAATTTAATTTTATGTACATTGACAGGTGACAACCTGTCTTACCAAGGGGTATCGTATTGCCTAGTTACTGGGTTGTGGAGGTCAGATAGGCAGTCGCTCCATGAATAATACATACTGGTATTTAGCTGCATCCAGTTAGACTGGAAGCCGACCCCAACTTAATTGGGAAAACGCTAGGCAGATGATGATGACAGGTGACATTTGGGGCGTGCAAAAGTTTTAATTTATTATGATAGTTTTTGTAGCGGCATCTACGTCGTCAAATTCAAAAAAAGCTTGAAATTATTGCAAGAAATGCAAATTATAATTTTTATCATTAAATTATCTTGCCAAACCTGCGTCCAACTAGTACTTAGTACACACTCTCAGCACGCAAAAGACGTGTGACGTCACCGCTGCTTCTCTGAGCAACACACAAATAAATATGCATCACTTCTATCGACATTCATCATTTTCGGTAGTCTTATATTTAAAAAATAATATTCGGAGCAGTCGAATCATAATTTGTGTTCACTTTGACAGTCGTAGATAGGACACAAAATATGGACTAAATAATATGTATGAATAATGTTCACTGCCACATCGTGCCAGACTACCGACAGTGTTGTTCCTTACAAGACCGTTCCATTCGTGCGTCTATTTTTGCGTAAGCATCTTTATGTCGACACTTAATGCGTTACGTTTGTTTTTTACAATTTGGAATTCTTTCATCAGCAACAATTAAAGTGTCACTCTCTGATTAAATTACCGTTTAATGCACAAACCAATGTTTTATTTTTACGTAATGATAATAAACAATATTAATTTATCTAAAATTGTTAACAAAATTAAGTGGACTTTTAGTTCACGGCCATCCTATACTACAAAATTTATAACTTAGTTCAGTATACTAATGTAAACTAGCCTTAACGATTTCTCTTTGTTCTCAGTGTCACCTTCATCATGCCAGCTGCTGTTCCTGATGGAGCCGCCCCCTCGGCTGTCGTTCTCCAACAGCACGGGCGCCAGGATCTCGTGTGCGGCACACGGCACCCCACTTCCCGTCATATCCTGGCTCTCGGAGGATGGCGCACCGGTGTCTGATGTTCCTGGTCTGAGGTAACACTTTAATGTACCTGTTATTGAATTTTTTTTTTAATTATAATAGCTCATAAAGTTCTTCTGCTAACTCCTGATTTGGCGTTACCAAAAATATAATTGCGAGAACCCGATACTGAATTTATAATTATGCTGTTATGCGGAGAACATAAATAGGTGAATATTTAATATTTTCAGTTTACCTATTATTAAAAGCACAATCTGTTTAATATTTGTATTTAATACAAATCGAGCAAAATCTCACCTAAAAACTCAAAGAGAATTTGACACACTAACGATTGTGGCAAGCCAAAATGCATTCGAAAATGCGTCCACCGTAAAATGTAGTCCACACAGGAAGGCTGCCACACCGCACTAAGCTGAACGGTCATCTCTATACAAACGGTTTAAACCCAAATTTATAGCTCGTTAATCTTGTCTGACCCTTCCGCGTCATTGGTTCTGAATGAATTAATGCCTGCCCTCGGCCTGGGATTAGCGCGATGCTTGTCCGACTACGGAACGACTCCGTACGGAACCACCGATGCGTGAATATTGCGTGACGGATGGCGCACGCCGCCTCATTTGCTAGACCACTATAAATTCATGGAGGTTCCATTGATACATCAGCTATGTCATCGGACCTCACGATTTGTGTAGAATCAATGGATGTAAGATTTATAGTAAGCGAATAAAAGCAGTAGCTGCTTACATTAACCGTCGTGTTTAATTTTAATAACAATTACGTTAAATATAATGACTAGTTTTAAGTCAAAATGCAAGACCCGGAAAACGTTCTATTGCATTTTATCCCCGGAAATAAACGACAAAATCTTTATCAGCTTACACACAAACAAAATTCAATTGAAACGTTAATTAGCAGCGAAATATGATGACATAACAAAGGGGCTCAGTTATCAGAGCTCACGTCATACCGCATTCCGTGTGCTGGTCGTTTAGCGCTCAGTGCCCTAGTAATCCTGTGGGCCAGATTAATACTTTGGCTCTTTGCCGTCCGTTCCCTGACTGACGGGCTTGCCGTAAGGCTGTGTTTGAATTTCTTTCGGGCTAAAAATTGCTGTCGGTTTAGAAGGTTATTAATTATTTGTTATGCTGCGAAATCTGTACTCAAACTGCGAGTTAACTTTCGTCGATACGCAATATACGAAGTACGCTTATGCTTTACTTGCTTATACTTTACATGCTTATACTTTACGAGTATAAGCCATGAAGCGAGTGGTATGCCTCCGCTAAAGCATCAGCCACTCCTGCCCAACTTGGGCTCAATGGATCGATCACTGCGTCACTTATAAACTTCCCTTCAGTAAACATTGAACACAATTAATATTGTGTTTAGCGTTCCGTGGAATTGGGATACAATAACTAGACATTTTAGACAATGTTTTTCACCTAAAAAACCTGCTGTTTAAGAAATCAGGAGATGTATAATAATATCATGTCGACTGACAATGTGTCTATAACATTTTCCGTTTTATTCTTGCAAATGTTACAACACAGAGATGCCTGACCTAGATATGAACACAGGTAAAAACACGTTGACACATAATTTCCACGTCACGTAGTCATCAGTTCGCTCGCTGATCGGTTTTGTAAACCAATTTTCAATTTTCATTAGTGTCCGGCCAATTTGGCACAACGCGCTGTAAAAGCGTACCTGCTCAGCGTACGTACTGGGCGCGGTCGTCGCGTGATAAATGATTGATAAATTATGTATATGAACGGAGAACGGGAAGCTGAAAGGCGGAAGAAGTGAGCGAACAGCGGTACACCGCCTTTGAGACTGAACTGTGAGAGGAAAATAATTATTTTACAAAGGGAGTCAAAATTAAAATGAGAAGTAAGATTCAGTCATTTAACATAGTCTTAAATAAGGATAAGCCAACCACGTGTGTTCCATCAGTACTAAAGTGAACCTTAAATTAACGTAATAAAACCAAATCAATAAAAATAAAGTGATTGTTTAGAGAGTGTTACCAAAGTGCTCAAGCGCCGTTTCCTTTCACAATTTCCTTTGTTTCATTTACTGTACACGTGTTATCATTTAAATATTCTATTTGTGTGACTTATTATAACTTCGCAAGCAATTAAGTTCTTGTTTTGCTTAGTCCCAAGATTTTAATGAATTATTCCGAGCATTTTAGGGCAAGAATTTTATTTGAAACCTTATCTTATTTTAAATTAAAATAAACCACAGAACAGTGAAAGCAGTAGGCACAAGTACGTAAAAGTTACGGATTTTACTGTTCTGTGAAATAAACCATTCTTTACCAAATCAATGCAGTTTTTTGTTCAGCATTTAACATAACAAATATAACAGCGGTAATATTACGCCCGACATCGGGTGTTTAGGGTATACACAATTCAGAGCTATCCGGTACATTACATACTCCTATAGATAGTTAGGTTAGGTTAGGTTAGTCAATTTCTTAAAACATACAGTTTAAGTCCAAATTTCATCAATTTGCTAGAGACATCCTCCATGCCATCCTAATCAACTTTCCGCTGTCTGTAAAGACTTGCCCCCCACCGCATGCAGTTCATATTCACGTCATGCCGACCGTTTGTCTTCGTTACGGTAATAACCTCCTGACATAATAACCTCGTGACGTAATAACCTCGTGCATCGTCTCCAGAATACGGCCGCGTCAGCTGATGACACGCTTACCCAGGACATTTAGTGTTATTAGCTGTCGCATGGTGGGAAATATGATGGCTCCCGATAATTATCCGGCGCCGGTAAAGGTATGAGTTGAAGTTGACTTCACATGATGTAGGTATGATACAGAATGAGTTTTTGCAGAGTACCACATCATGACTGTTTACTTAGCAAACATCACTAGTTAACTAAATAGAAACTAGTTTCGGGCCGAACCATAAAATTTATATTTTCATTGAATGCACAGGCTCATCCAAACTTAGTCCCATGGTCCTATCAAGTCTTCCGTGATTTGCTAAAATACAGCAAATGATATAAGTGCCCATTGACCGTTGATATTTTTTCTTTATCACCATTAAATTACCCTTCATAATACCTAGTACGAGGTCGGCGTGCAAAAACTGTTTCCGGCAAAATATTACAACTAAGCCGGGGCGAGTTCACGTAGGAGACTCGTTTGTCTTCGTTCCTCTAATAATGTGCTGCAAGCCAATAATTGTGGATGATGTATTTACCCACTAACCATTTCATTCCTTAATCTCCTACATCCGCTTTGCCAACGGAACAGGGTTTATTTTCCTATGGAACAATGATATCGTTATCGTGGTAATATGTTCACTTACCAAACATACCTAGTTAAATTGAGTCGGTGAACGGTCCTTCGTAATGTTTTACATTTGCGTTTTTCATATGATTTTTGCAATTTAAATTGCTCTGAGATGTATATTGGATTTTTATTACCAGTTAAGTTAAGTGTTAGCTTATTCAGGAGTAATTGTTTTACATCGGATCTGTTAAAAGGGGCTTTAGCGTTGAAGCAAATAGTTTAAAACTCAAGAGTTCTTAAAAGTTAAGAACTAAAGAAGAAGAAGAATTAAAAGAAGAGTACTTGTGAGCAGTTAGAGTGCTTGTGAGCAGTTAGAGTACTTGTGAGCAGTTAGAGTACTTGTGAGCAGTTAGAGTAATTGTGAGCAGTTAGAGTAATTGTGAGCAGTAAGAGGGCTTGTGAGCAGTTAGAGTACTTGTGAGCAGTTAGAGTACTTGTGAGCAGTTAGAGTACTTGTGAGCAGTTAGAGTACTTGTGAGCAGTTAGAGTAATTGTGAGCAGTTAGAGTAATTGTGAGCAGTAAGAGGGCTTGTGAGCAGTTAGAGTACTTGTGAGCAGTTAGAGTACTTGTGAGCAGTTAGAGTGCTTGTGAGCAGTTAGAGTGCTTGTGAGCAGTTAGAGGGCTTGTGAGCAGTTAGAGTACTTGTGAGCAGTTAGAGTGCTTGCGAGCAGTTAGAGCGCTTGTGCGCAGTTCTTAGTGTTCATAAGTTGTGACTGTAAATATACTATAGACATTTCTAATGTATGTAGTTCTGTAATAAAATCGCAACCAACTAAAACCTCTTCAAAAAAATACTTCATCTAGGCCTTGCAGGTGTACGTCAGGCATCGTTAGGGGTTAGAGCGCCGAAGTTCTAAGAGGACGAAAGTGCCTTTTTTGGACGAGAGCGTAAAACTCAAAGCTCTTCGATGAAGGACGGCAGCTATTAATCGTGTGAAGATTTCCTTAAAAAATTGCTTAGAATTAGCTTGATGAAACAGTAGCTCCACACAAAGCCAAAGGTAACAAATAATTCACTTGTCAATAATTTTAACTGAATTCACAAGAACCTACAGAATTTAATCGTATTCACTAAACAAACTTTCAAAGTCGCGAACTGAACAAGTTCATTTGTGCACACGTTAACTTTTTATGTTAGGGTAAATAAGGTTCATTTCTCTGTGTCGGAGTGTGTGGTAATGAGGTGAGAATGCCGTCATATTTCAGTGGGTGGCCGTCTAGTGGGGCGTGAACCGCGATAAGGCCGACGTCTCACTAGCTGACGACACTTTTGGGAACAAAATGTTGCGGTGTTCCTTAATCGGTGTTACCTTGAGTTTTTCTCTCTAACATAAGCATACTTTGCACTTCATTGGATATAATGTGCTTTGATGTTACATGGGTTTATTAATGTGTTATAACAATGATTACATATCAATACAACATTTTATCAGCATACTGTTTGCTGATCCCAAAACTGATACTACAATTAATGTTGATCTGACTACGTTCAAAAGTAAGTTGCAGAACTATGCACTATTAATATTTTCGTTACAACAAGTAGATGGGTATTAGCGAAAATTACAACATAGTATCATAAATATCTGAATAAGCAATTTGAACCGAAGTATCAAAGTATGAGTTATAAGTACCAATACCGAAGCTAACTAAAGAGCCTCCGAGTGATTTAGCTGAATAAGTAAACTACTCGTCTCTTGCGAGCGACACCGAAAGTTGAGCAGCAGTCATAAAACACAGTGATGTGTCATCGGATGGCGACGTCGCCATAGATGGCGCATCTATTCAATAAAACATTTTACGAGTTTTGGAAGGAGCGACGCAAATTACCATACATGCGTAAATCATTCATATGTATGATGAAATGCATGATAAGATAAGATGGATGTTGAATTGGATGTTTTTTTTTCTTTTGTAACTTTTTGTTGGATAACTATTAAGTTATCTAGTTAAGCTGCCTAATGAAAGCCCATAACTGAGCTCTACTTCGTTTAAATTCCCTGAAACTACCAGTCGAAGTCCAAGAAAAAAACTTATACTGCTAAAGTGTGTGCGTAATTGGAAATAATGAAATTGTGCTTATTTTCCTGAGAAAGACCTTTTTGTTGCTTTTGAATCAACATTAACGTTATGGTGTTTAGTTTCTCTTTAATACATACTGGCATCACGGGATGGTACCCGTATTCAAGTTATTTCAGTAGTAACAGGGCTACATCTTGCATGAAGCGTTGGGATATAAGCTAGTGATTCATAAACGTCACGTCCCGACTACCCTCAATCTTAACAAGATCGTCGGTCGGAGAAAAATGAAATATATCTGCGAACACATCTGTTTTGCAACTAAATAAGATAAGCTACGCAACTTAATTTAAAATATACATTCAGTCAAAAAAGTATCGGGAATGGATGATTTGTTTATGGTTCCAAATTCAAATTTTTGGTTTTTTTGTAGTTGTTAGATTGGCACAACTGTTTTCCATTTTGGCGCGGAGTTTGAGTTGCATCTGTTATTTATATTAAATACAGTGCTGGTTTTAGTAATATCATATATAGTGTGTATTGCGAATTTCATAATGGACAAAAATATCGAACAAAGAGTTTGTCTTAAATTTTGCATCGCCAATGGAATTTCGTGTTCGGAGTCACTGAAAATGTTACAGAAGGCTTACGGTGAATCGACTTTATCAAAAACTCGTGCTTATGAGTGGTTCAAACCGTTCAAAAGCGGTCGAGATGTGATGGAAGATTTGCCTCGCTCTGGTAGGCCGTCAACGTCTGCAACTGAAGTTAACATCGCAAAAGTGAAGAAAATAGTGACTGAAAATCCCCATTCAACTCTGAGAGAGATAGCCGCCGAACTTTCTGTATCTCACGAGTCGATCCGTACCATTTTAACTAATCATTTGGGTATGAAACATGTTGCTGCTCGGCTAGTCCCAAAAGATCTGAATTTTCTCCAAAAACTCAATCGCATGAAAGTCGCTGAGGACATGCTAGAACGAGTCAGTTCGGACCCAACATTCATGAAACGCATTGTTACTGGTGACGAGACGTGGGTTTACGAGTTTGACATGCAAACTAGTCAACAAGCTTCGGAGTGGCGCCTTCCAACTGAACCGAAACCGAAAAAGGAGAATTCGCGGCGAGAACTGAACTCAATTCCGGAAGCAGCGTTTAAAAAATGTTTTGATGAATGGATTATTCGTTGGCGCAAGTGTATCGTTTCTAAAGGAGCATACTTTGAAGGTGATAAAATAAATTTGGATGAATAACAGACATTTTGTGTATTATTGATCTTTTCCCGGTACTTTCTTGACAGAGTAGTATCTTGTGTTGTTTCGATATCCACACTAATATTATAAATGCGAAAGTAACTCTGTCTTTCTGTCTGTCTGTCTGTTACCTTTTCACGCCTAAACCACCGAACCGATTTTGCTGAAATTTGGTATGTAGATAGTTTGCATTCATGAGAAGGACATAGGCATATTATTTTTTGGAAATTCAACCCCTAAAAGGGTTACAAGGGGTGACAAAGTTTGTATGAGAAAAATATTTTTATTGCACATTTTTGCATGAAACTTTCAGTTAGGTAGGTATGTAGGTAGGGTAGGGTTGGGTAGGTAGGTAGGTAGGGTAGGTAGGTAGGGTAGGTAGGTAGGGTAGGTAGGTAGGGTAGGTAGGTAGGGTAGGTAGGTAGGGTAGGCAGGTAGGGTAGGTAGGTAGGGTAGGTAGGTAGGTAGGTAGGTAGGTAGGGTAGGGTAGGTAGGTAGGGTAGGTAGGGTAGGTAGGTAGGGTAGGTAGGTAGGTAGGTAGGGTAGGTAGGGTAGGTAGGGTAGGTAGGGTAGGTAGGGTAGGTAGGGTAGGTAGGGTAGGTAGGGTAGGTAGGGTAGGTAGGGTAGGTAGGGTAGGTAGGGTAGGTAGGGTAGGTAGGGTAAGTAGGGTAGGTAGGTAGGGTAGGTAGGTAGGGTAGGTAGGTAGGGTAGGTAGGTAGGGTAGGTAGGTAGGTAGGGTAGGTAGGTAGGGTAGGTAGGGTGGGTAGGTAGGGTAGCTAGGGTAGGTAGGGTAGGTAGGGTAAGTAGGGTAGGTAGGGTAGGTAGCTAGGTAGGTAGGGTAGGTAGGCAGGTAGGTAGGTAGGTAGGGTAGGTAGGCAGGTAGGTAGGTAGGTAGG
The DNA here is from genome assembly GCA_951799385.1 of Hyppa rectilinea. Lineage (NCBI taxonomy): Eukaryota > Metazoa > Arthropoda > Insecta > Lepidoptera > Noctuidae > Hyppa > Hyppa rectilinea. The sequence goes on along the minus strand of OX637301.1, from coordinate 21,689,931 downwards.
GTAGGTATCACAGTTAAGACAGGACAACGTCTGTCGGGTCAGCTAGTTATTATTATTATAAAGTCAGTACGCTATGTTACCATGACAGTCGCGTATACAAATTAATATTTTAAGTACATAGAATGCCCTCGTTTACTTGAGCATACATTCAAAGTAACTTCAGCAAAATCTTCCAACACAAGGATTTAGTCTAGTCTGAGGGATCAATGCGCGCTCAAAGTAAGCCTTATCGATAATCCCCGCAACTCTGAGAATAAGTACATGAATTTATAAGCGATATAATTGAATAAAAATATTTTAGTAGGTAATCTTGAGGCAATTTTTATTTTACACTCGCACTTCACCGTATTAATGAAAAAAACAGGTAAGTTATATGACATAACAACAAAATCTATAACATTTACAAGATATAACAACTGAAGCTATATTTTATTTGATATAATCATTAGGTAACATAATAAACGATTGATATTATTTTAAAAGAACTACATTATGTTAATAATCACAACATACATGCAATATAACAATTACACAACTACTCAGTAGCACAGCTCTTTGTAGACAGTAGGTTGGTACGCGGCCGATCGTCGGATGAATTTTTACAATTTACATGAAAATTGGTGGCCGGTGACGCGTGTGCACAATTATCGGTGCGGACGCCGGTCACTAGCCGGGCGGCTGCCGGAGTGGGTTGTGCTTGCTGCGATGCTGACACACGATTGTTCTATGCTTGTTGGAACGCCATTCTGGATTATTTGAGCACCCTCGTGTGGATGTGAAAAGTGGAATTCGTAAAGTAGTTGTTTTTTTTTTTTGCTTCTAAGGTTACGGAGAAAAACTGTGTTTGCTTTTGATTTAAAATTGTAAGATTACACATGACAGCATTCCTGTAATTTCCGAAAATATACAGTCAACAGCAAAAGTAGATGATCAAAATCAGAAATCCAATACTAAAGAACGGAGTTCGCGTCAGAACTGTGTGGCGTCAGGGTGATTCAAAAGTTTGTGATTGGAAATTATACCACTTACTACTAGTACAGCTGCCATTTATTCGTGAACTCCATTCATTACTTAGTATTGAATTTCTGATTTTGACCATCTACTTTTGCTGTTGACTGTACCTACACTTCTACAGTACATCCACTTACCCATTTACCCAGTAATGTGGGAGTCCCATGTAATAGGGGGCAAGCTTATTGCCATCAACCGGGCACAAATCCCGACTCCGGGCTACTGTAAAATTCCAGATGGAAAACCCAATAACGCTTTGTCCCACCCGGGAATCGAACCCAATACTTCTTGCTCAGCAGTACCGCTTGCGACCACTAGACCAACGATGCAGTCTAAAAAAAGTCAGTATAAAAATACATTTGACAGATATGTCCACAACAGTCAGTTCTCGCGGGCGAGCCACCCGCGTCTAGTTATATTACGTTATCGTGCCGGGTGCATGCCCGCCGGAACCTCTTCGTCAGCTGTCCTATCTCTGCCACCAATATTGACGTTTATTGTGCTTTGTGCTACTCAATATATTTGCTCTCTAGTATGCTGTTGGGAAATGAACGAAAGATTGCTGATAAGAGAGTGGTTTGAATATGTGTTGACCGCAATGAATATTGTTAGGAACTATTTATTTTATAGTTTTAAATGAAATATCTCATTAATAGTTTTGGTGAGGTAAACATACTAATGCTGTTATAGCCTAGGTAGCATGTAGCAGACTTTTTGAAATCTGAGGAACTTTAACGACGGTATTCATGAAATTAAACTATTTCTATAATACCTTCCGTCAAAATGATCCAACTATAACCCAATTGTAAAGCAAGTCCATAAGAACGAATTAGCGTGAGCTCGTCCGAGACGATCAATCATCGCAACTGTAGCGTCAAGCCTGTATAACTTCTGACGTCATTAATATAACACGAGTCTGTCCCGTGACGTCATTGGCCCCATACATCTCTGTCAGGCGGTATCGGGGCACTGGTAACCGATTGCTGTTCGCTTGTTTCATTTGAAGCGGTTTAGAATCAGAAGAGATCGTAAGGTTGCGGTATATTATACATGGATATTGTTGATGTAAGGAATGCAAGGCAGACTTTCACGGTACTATCATTTCCGTGTCTTAGTAATCAATATTCAGGGCGCTGCCACTGCCGCTGCCACTGCACTGCACTGCACTGCCACAATGAATTAATTCACGAGGGTTTGAGTCAACCCTAGTCAACAGCTAGGCGTCAATCGGGACCAACTTGTAGACACCTGGGTGTTACTATGTAGTTCATGGTCACATTATGTGATGTAGTTTTTATTTATTGACCAGATTTGTTTAGATATTTTTCCTTCCTATTAAAATATAAGGATAATGTTGTGGCGAATCATTATCTGTAGTCAAAGGGCAACGATCCTCCTATAGTACCGCGTCGTTGCGTCGCAGTGATGGAATGTCTTATGTACCCCTCCACCTGCACCAGATCAATGCCACTGATGCGTCTATCAATGTGGCAGCCTACTGGGCTCAGTCAATATAATAACATCGAGAAAGAGTACTATCAACATAGAGATGAAAAATAAGTGTTACAAAACGATCCTCGCCAGTCAGTCTCTTCCCCACTCTTGAACTTGGCTTTTCTGCAAAACCTTGCTTGTGAAGTTTGCGTACATTTCGCGAATATAGTTAAAAGTTTTCGCGTATTTTGAGTTAATGTTTATCAACCGCAAAACAAAGTTCTGCTATGGAATATTACGACTCTCGGCTCTAGTAATTTTCGTTTAAAGTGAGTCTTGTTGTGAACAATATTTGACTATTTATGTTATGTTTCACTCTGTGAAAATTTTCGACGCTACTCTATATCAGAAAATAAATGTTTTCTTTCAACAAATTTTCCAGATTAGCTTTGGTCCAAATTACCTTAACATTTTATGCATTTATAATTGCCCAGCTTAGCTGTAACAATAAATAGGTTGCAACTATTCCGATAGAAACCTAGATATTTCTCGAAGGAGGAGGTATGTTACCCTCTTTTAGTTTACCACCACTTTCAGCGTCACTCTGTGCCTCTCATAAGCCTCCATTTCCATAATTTCCTGGTTGACAAAAGCTGGTAAGTGTTGTGCATCGGTCTCATCGCTTCACTGGTCGCATCGCTGGTCGCTGGTCGCTCACCGCTCGTTAGCGACGTACGCAGTTTGTTCAACACGCTCATGTTCACCGGACACTTTCGTCGATCAATCTATACATGGTTGAATTGCCGTTTCGTCGGCATACCCTTCTCGTTTAGTGAAAAGCCATCGACTTATATTATTGAAAACTTTTTTTTTCAATCAATTTTAGACTTTATAACCTATATTGTAAATCTCATTTAAAATACCAAATGTTTGTTCAAAGCGTACATTTCTCACCCATTTCAATTCCACAAACTTTATTTTTTATGATTTCTCACAGTCTTTCATTAGCCTTGAATTTTCCAGCATGTGAGCGTTTATTAGAAAAGTTGGTACTACTCTGATTAGTTTCCGAAGCGAGTAAATATGAAACAGTTATGAGTGTGGCGGGGCTCGCCAGCACCGCGGCAGGGAGTTAGTTCGGCGTTAATCCTTAGGCTATTTATAATACCTATGTAAAATTACGGGAAACTTCAGTTCATGTTAGACGTAATCCCTGAACGTGGGCGATTTTGTGTTATCGTTTGGGCATTAACGTTTAAGCTGTGTTTTACTAAACTTTTTAATGTTCCAATAAAATCTTAGTTTGACTGAACTGAACCTTGATTGAACCTTTCTTTAATTTGAACTGAATCATGAGCACAAAACGATATTACAAAAAAAACAACGATGACTTAAGAAATTGAAAATAACTCTTCTTTCACTTTGGAGTATATTTTTGGAAGTCGTTTGTTTGTTTTTATTTTCGTAAGAAACTAATTCATTATTCTTTTGTATGAAAAAAACGAATGATAAGAAGCGAACTAAGTAAGTATGTACTAATAATGACGAATAAATTAAATATTAAACATTATCATAACATGTATTTTCGCTACTCTGTCTTGTTCCCACACAATATGATGCAGCACTTAGAGGCATGAGGGAAATATAAATAAAAGAAAAAATCCCCAAACAACGAGCAGTCACACGCTACAGGCAGCGCCTGTTTAGACCTCTAATTTAACTTTTATTGTGCGCTGCGCCTTAATTTCAGTTGTGAAATCTTTTCCTGCGTGTAATTCATGCGGGCTTCGTTTGTTATTAGCTTACATTTAACGTACTGTCATGTTGAGTTTTTGGTAAGGAAAACAAGTTCTAGGAGAGCTATGTTGTTAGTTTATCTGAGGCTAGCGTAGAGCGGGCATGCTAAACTGGTCAAAGACATTAAGGATTTGATAATAATGTGTAATTCTGGATAATGGAAATGAGAAAACTGTTTCTTTATTATTTGAAATAATTGATTATTAAGAAGTGCACTTTCTTAATATTAAGAATCAATGGCGGCATGGAATAGATAAACTCAAGATAAGAGTATCGTGTGCGATCAGTAGACAGGAACGAAGTTCTTACGCGATATTCGCACGCATACATACACTCGAATATAATAGAAAGAAACAGAAGGAGAGAAAGTCGCATGGAAAGGGCATAACGCTTTTTCGTTATGTGACGATTTCTACTAGTCAACTTAGGAGTTGACTGGTGGAAATGTCTACCGCAAGCCGCGTTAAGGAACTTTGTTCCAATAGTTGCATTTCTTTGCCGTTCTTTGGCATTTATGACAAAGTTCGCACGTGTGACTAAGTGGTAAATAGAAAAGGAAACAGTATCTCAGCTCTGTGTTACAATGCAACAGCGAAACTGTAGATGATTATGTAGACGCGGTTTGCAAGTCTTATATAATCCAGAGCAATAGTAATTGAAAATCGCCACTGAAGAGCTGTAAAAGTGAGGAACTTCTCGCAGAGCGTAATAAAAGGATTTCAAGTTTGATTTTTCTATAAAAGAAGATTTTATTGCGTTACGTTTTATTCTTCGCTGCAATTTTATATTTTGCTACTTTATGTGTTGGTTGAAGAGCACTTGTTATATTTTATGTTGTAATAGGCATTGATAGTTTTATCAAAATTTATTTACGTACATACTTTAGTAGAATGATCCAATTTTCGTTCCGTTTAATTTTTCAGTAGACAAATTAAAAGTATAAATTTTTTGTTATTTTTAGTTTGTAACTCTTAGTCATAACTTTACCTGCAGAAGTAGCATTTGGCAATCGTACATTTGAGATTGTACGTTTGACATACTAAGGACACTCCTGGACACTTGAACCGACCCACTATGCATGTTTTTGTTCAAAGTTTTATCATTGTTCGGAATTTTATTTCGGAATACCAAAAAACCGTTCTAGTGCGGAGTTGCACACGAAGGGTTCCGTATATCCAATCGAAATAAACAATTTGTGAAAATGTCAACTACCTATTATGGTTCATGTGGTACAGCCCACTAAAATATAGATGGACGGACACCGGAGGCTTAGTAATAGGCTTGGTTTGTCACGCTTCGTATAAGGGACTCTGAAAAAATTGTTCAATCAAAACAAGTTTCTCAGGGGCAAAATGAGTTTGGAGTTTTTATTTATTAACTCTTACCTCCAAGAGCATTTACAACGGCCGTCATTGGTTGATTGATATTAAGTTGTGCACTTACATTTCCCTGTCTAAGCCCAGACTAAAGTAGTGCGCGGCTACTTCAGGTGCAGTATCCATTATTTGAAAGTCAGAATAGGGGGGAAATTAAGGATAATAACCAATTGTATACTCTTCTTAAGTAAAACAAAACAAGCAACCAAATAGCTTTAACATAAAGATACTCTTATCAAAGCCTGTTGGTTCTTAAAGGTGAATTCGAAGAGCTAGCTCGTGAAATTGCAAAAAAACTGTATTTGAATTTAAAATTATTATGATATTTTATGATTATAAACTTAGAAATGCACGGTGGCATGATTTAGGAATTCGGGAGAGTAGGTTAAAACATAACATTACTTAAAAATTATCGATGCCGTAGATGCTAACTAACATTTGTTTAGATCTGTGTTAAGAAAGACATGGTTCTCAATATTGAGTCGGTATGCCGTCGCATATACATATATAGCTTATCACAAGATGTTTGTATTCATAATAAAGAAAAACAGCCCAAAATAATATCAATATTATCCTCCGGGGTATCTTAGTAAAAATTCTTTTATTTTTTCTTATCTCGCCACTTCCGAGCGAACATCGTCACGTAATCTAGAAACATTGTTGAACCAACAAAAGATGTTTCTCCATTAAAATTAGCTCGTTCAAACTAATCTTTTTTTATGAAAGACGGTTGCTTTCATTACGCGGCTGTGTCTAAAATACATTCAAAGTGTTCTCAGTCGTTATCCCGGTAGGTAACGGTCGGTGTACCCGAGGGATTCCGACGGAAAATTGTGCGGACAAAAGGTATCGAGGGATAAACCGTCCGTGTCTCACTACGTACTTGTGACGCGAAGAATTTCACTCACACATGGACAGCAATTTCGGGCGGTTGCTGTTAGGGCAGGCACACATTGAACCATTTCATGTATGTGTTAAATCCTCAAGTCGAGTGAGGTAATGATATATTGCAAGACAATGACTGAGCGCTACACATACATTTGCATAAAGCAAAACATACGTCTATGAGTACATAATGGTCCACATACATATGTGTGCATAACGTCATTATAAAAAGATGTTCCTGTGCATGTGTGTGTGGGTTGATTGCGATGAAGTGGACGCTCTGTTCTCGGGACCAGATTTAGGTTTGTTACAAGTAAAGTCTTGCGGTATGAGTCCCTCCATTCCACGTCGGAATTCTTTTGTCCGGTGCCAAATTGTTCGGATTCGAAACGTATTGTCATTTTTTTAATTAATTTTAATGATTCTTGCTTTTTAATTTGAATACTTTTTATTAAAAATACTAATGTTAATGACGATATGATATTTTATACCTTACTTGGAAATATTCTCTGTAAGGTTTAGCATAATAGGTATGGACGTAACATACTTCGTTATATTATTTGAAAAACGAATATTATAACAAGATCCGAATTTAATCATCCAATTTAAATAGGCTTTGTCCAGTTTTGTTTCGATTGTCATGGAAGCATTTATTTTGCAAATATACAATTTCATTATTTGGTTCACCTTATCCAAACTACGGCGGGTTCAACTTCCATTTCAGCAGACGTGTTACCTAAATATTAATCAATTTAAAAACAAATTAAGACACCTATTAGTGGAAAAATGTTATTATTCTATTGACGAATTCCTTAATAATAAATTGTAATTTATTTGACATTGACATTTTATTTATTTTTGACATTTTATTAATAGCTTTATTTTCATTGATTATGTATAACTACTCAACTGTTTTGCTGTTTTTTTGTTTTTCTGTCTTATGTTATGTTGTGATTTGTTGTAATTATTTTATTTTAATATGTTGATTATTCCTTTTTATAATAATTAATAATAATGACTGTGAAAGAGTGTACACCTTTGAGGTAGATTTTTGAGGAACTATACATATTATAATATTAAGATCTCATGTAAAATGTACCAAAAATCACACTAATAAATGAATTTTGAATTTTGTGTTTAGGAATTAGTACCTGTAACTTGCAACTCTGTAACCAATTACTACGTAATGTCAATTTTTAGAACTCTGACTACCCGTCATACCGCCATCTTGTGTCTTGTGTCACGGGTTTCCGTAAAGTTTTGATTGAGATGGACGTACGAAGACGTATTTAGGTAGTAGTGTCGTTGTCAAAATAATTATCTCCGCAACACGTACGGACCGATAAACCTGCGTGATTGCGATTTATCCACCAGCCTATCAAAACCACAGCTACCTACAAATGCGTACAAACTAAACTCAATTTGACACATTATCATAACATTCAAGAACCTTGAAAGCCTAAATAATTTGTGGATTATCGTCAGCGCCCTGAAGTCATAAGCCGGGTATACACTCGATAAACTCCGGATAATATTAATAATGTTGGCTTTACATTGAATTGTTTCGTGCGCGTTTGTCGAGCTAACAATCGGCCCTTTGGGTTCGCTCGTAAAACCGGCCTCCTCAGTGTGCCCTACATACTACATTAGGTATGTGTATCTAAACTGGTAAGGGCTGGCGCAACTGAAAAGCGTAACAAATAGAATTTACTTATTTTTATTTTTTATTTTACAGTAGTATTCAACGGGAACACAATATATATATATAAAAGAATTGATCTTTTGAAATACCACATAAAATAAATATTATTCGTCACACAGAACTAATAGAATAGTAATTAATCGGTGACTTTCGATACCTCGTTTTTACTTATCTGATGCAAACGTCTGATGCAAATCTCAATGTGGCACATTGAGAGGTCTCACTGCCGCGACTCCCTTACATTGCGTCCAAAAAAAGTTAAAGCAACGCATGTTCATACTCAAACAGATAATCTCACAGCACCCATAATCAATCAATGCAACTGCGTCCTACAACAAACACGCTTTGCCCAAGTTCCGTCAAATATTTGCCAGCGCTCTGCGGGCTAGGTAGAATTGCCCACTCCTGGCCCGGGCTTTGCCCCCGCCGACCTCGTTACACCGATTGATACCCTTGATGAATTTGTGCGGGCATAGTCGTCACGGAACATTAACAACTTTTGGGCCAATTTGAATATGGGACCCTTGTTTGACTTTACATGTTTAGGGTTAAATACGTATTATTTATTTTATAGTTCTGTTGGATTGGATGTCTTGTTTACTGCAATATTGTGTTCTTAGTGTAGAGGTTTTGATGTTGTAGGTATTTTAAAGATGTTTCTAACTGTTTATTGATACAGTATGCCTTGTTTAGCATTCGAATGACTGGTATGTTACTACAAATATGTAGTAACATACCATATGAAGATTCGTTATTTTTTGTTTTGATAAAGCATGTGAAAACACCAACAACTAAGCGTAGTTGTCGGTGTTTTTTCATACTTACTTCACGTATTACTGGCGAATAACACGTCCCAGTATAATTCGTACGAAAATCTAGAATTCCTAAGAACAAGTAAACCTTTCCACATACCCCCGCTTGATGGAACATTGATAACTATTCATTATTAACGTATTGTAATGAAAGTGCGCACCCACACACGGACATACATACATACTAACACGACCACATCTCAATTTAAAGCATTATGTGCTTTGACACGATGACTTACGTCGTAGGAGTATTACGCTTTGGTACTGTACGTACGTTGTGCCGTACAGGACCTTATGTATGGTACCTGTGTATAAAAAAAATGGTGTGTGTCAGCTCCGACGCACGACTGGAGTTTACTCCTCTCCTCTGTTACTCGCAACAAAAGCTTATTTAACTGAAATTAACTGAAAAAAGATTGATACCGTATGAAAGGGTATATTAATAAATTAATGAAACTACTATACATGTACATTCAGCCAAAAAAGTATCGGGAATGGATGATTTGTTTATGGTTCCAAATTCAAATTTTTGTTTTTTTGTAGTTGTTAGATTGGCACAACTGTTTTCCATTTTGGCGCGGAGTTTGAGTTGCATCTGTTATTTATATTAAATACAGTGCTGGTTTTAGTAATATCATATAATAGTGTGTATTGCGAATTTCATAATGGACAAAAATATCGAACAAAGAGGTTGTCTTAAATTTTGCATCGCCAATGGAATTTTGTGTTCGGAGTCACTGAACATGTTACAGAAGGCTTACGGTGAAACGACTTTATCTAAAACTCGTGCTTATGAGTGGTTCAAAGCGTTCAAAAGCGGTCGAGATGTGATGGAAGATTTGCCTCGCTCTGGTAGGCCGTCAACGTCTGCAACTGAAGTTAACATCGCAAAAGTGAAGAAAATAGTGACTGAAAATCCCCATTCAACTCTGAGAGAGATAGCCGCCGAACTTTCTGTATCTCACGAGTCGATCCATACCATTTTAACTAATCATTTGGGTATGAAACATGTTGCTGCTCGGCTAGTCCCAAAAGATCTGAATTTTCTCCAAAAACTCAATCGCATGAAAGTCGCTGAGGACATGCTAGAACGAGTCAGTTCGGACCCAACATTCATGAAACGCATTGTTACTGGTGACGAGACGTGGGTTTACGAGTTTGACATGCAAACTAGTCAACAAGCTTCGGAGTGGCGCCTTCCAACTGAACCGAAACCGAAAAAACCACGCCAAAGTCGATCAAAAGTCAAAGTCATGTTGACTGTTTTCTTTGACTATCGCGGTGTTGTGCACTCTGAATTCTTACCGGAAGGTCTAACGGTAAATAAAGAATATTATTTGAGCGTTATGCGGCGTTTAAGAGTGCAAATTCGACGAAAAAGGCCAGATTTGTGGAAAGAAAATTCTTGGATTTTGCACCACGACAATGCGCCTTCGCACAAGGCTATCATTGTGAACGAATTTTTGACCAAACACTCAACAAATACCATCCAGCAACCACCATATTCACCAGATATGGCTCCTGCTGACTTTTTTCTTTTTCCTAAACTCAAATTACCACTTCGTGGCACCCGTTTTCAATCGATAGAAGACATAAAGGAGAATTCGCGGCGAGAACTGAACTCAATTCCGGAAGCAGCGTTTAAAAAATGTTTTGATGAATGGATTATTCGTTGGCGCAAGTGTATCGTTTCTAAAGGAGCATACTTTGAAGGTGATAAAATAAATTTGGATGAATAACAGACATTTTGTGTATTATTGATCTTTTCCCGGTACTTTCTTGACAGAGTAGTATATTAATTTAGATTAAGAAACTTCGTTATTTATCAATATAATATAATACTAGCTGACCCGACAGACGTTGTCCTGTCTTAACTATGCTACCTACCTTACCTACCCTACCTACTCTACCCTACCTACCCTACCTACCCTACCTACCCTACCTACCCTACCTACCCTACCTACCCTACCTACCCTACCTACCCTACCTACCCTACCTACCCTACCTACCCTACCTACCCTACCTACCCTACCTACCCTACCTACCCTACCTACCCTACCTACCCTACCTACCCTACCTACCCTACCTACCCTACCTACCCTACCTACCCTACCTACCCTACCTACCCTACCTACCCTACCTACCCTACCTACCCTACCTACCCTACCTACCCTACCTACCCTACCTACCCTACCTACCCTACCTACCCTACCTACCCTACCTACCCTACCTACCCTACCTACCCTACCTACCCTACCTACCCTACCTACCCTACCTACCCTACCTACCCTACCTACCCTACCTACCCTACCTACCCTACCTACCCTACCTACCCTACCTACCCTACCTACCCTACCTACCCTACCTACCCTACCTACCCTACCTACCCTACCTACCCTACCTACCCTACCTACCCTACCTACCCTACCTACCCTACCTACCCTACCTACCCTACCTACCCTACCTACCCTACCTACCCTACCTACCCTACCTACCCTACCTACCCTACCTACCCTACCTACCCTACCTACCCTACCTACCCTACCTACCCTACCTACCCTACCTACCCTACCTACCCTACCTACCCTACCTACCCTACCTACCCTACCTACCCTACCTACCCTACCTACCCTACCTACCCTACCTACCCTACCTACCCTACCTACCCTACCTACCCTACCTACCCTACCTACCCTACCTACCCTACCTACCCTACCTACCCTACCTACCCTACCTACCCTACCTACCCTACCTACCCTACCTACCCTACCTACCCTACCTACCCTACCTACCCTACCTACCCTACCTACCCTACCTACCCTACCTACCCTACCTACCCTACCTACCCTACCTACCCTACCTACCCTACCTACCCTACCTACCCTACCTACCCTACCTACCCTACCTACCCTACCTACCCTACCTACCCTACCTACCCTACCTACCCTACCTACCCTACCTACCCTACCTACCCTACCTACCCTACCTACCCTACCTACCCTACCTACCCTACCTACCCTACCTACCCTACCTACCCTACCTACCCTACCTACTTTAGCAAAAATGTGCAATAAAAATATTTTTCTCATACAAACTTTGCCACCCCTTGTAACCCTTTTAGGGGTTGAATTTCCAAAAAATAATATGCCTATGTCCTTCTCATGAATGCAAACTTTCTACATACCAAATTTCAGCAAAATCGGTTGGGTGGTTTAGGCGTGAAAAGGGAACAGACAGACAGACAGAGTTACTTTCGCATTTATAATATTAGTGTGGATAATCTTAGTCTTAATAAGTTAACCTTTAATATTTATTGAATTTCTAACCATAAACCTCTGTAATTTACGATAAAATTGTTGTCAAAGACTTACGTGTGAAATGATAATTCTGGGTCTTTTACGCCTCCTTTCGTTGTTCTTGATGAACAATATACAGCCGCACACGACATATTTTCACTTTATTAATTTAGTCGTAGCCAAACCACTGTTATTATTTAATATTTCGCATTTAAACTGCACCATGCCGCAATGTTTTGACCGACTAAGTCGGACATTTGTTGACACGAGTTACACTGACAGTGCGACGTTGCCAGACTTACATGAGCTTTTCCTGTCATTCGTACCTAAACGCCGTGAAATAGACAGAGAAAACAATACTTCGTTTGACACACGGATACAAGAGTGGCAACAAGTTATTGCTCCGTCTAGCTCTAGGGGATACTTACACCCGTATTAATAAAGAAGTAATTACTTGTTGCTAAGTAATTTCTTGACTAAGTCATTGCTTAGGGTTAGAATTCTTAATTCCAAATTCTCATTCTATAGTTGAGTAACAGCCGTTACTTACTTGAGCAATTGCCCAAGTAACACTCGAAGTTTGGTGGTTGTTTCTGTGTGACAACACTTCATGACTGCGTTTCGTTTCGTGAAAAGGCAAACGTAAGGTCTAGATTACTTTTAAAAGCTTGCAATAATATATTTGATATACTTTATTTTAGATTTATAATAGCAATAGCGTTATGTACAGTAGTTGGAATTGTAAAAAGTACATTATTTTCATTTAATTTTGTCGGTACAAAAAAAAAGAATGCTTCGTGAAACAAAACGTTTGAAATGTTAGAACCCTACTAAATTTAAATGTTTACTCTTTACACATGGATTATATACCGACACATGATTTTTGACTTAGAAAGATTATACATTCATTTCTGTCAATTGTCAAACCATAAATTATTTCTGAAATCAAAACAAAACAATATCTTTCTAGGATAAAGTTATAGGAAGCACTCTTTTTGTCTCTGATTGTAAAGAGTCGGTAATTCTCGGTAAAATCACATGTATTGCAATACAGAATTACCGTGCGTTTCTCCAAAAGTATTGTGATACGAAATCTCTTTTTAAAACAATCTGCCGAATAGTCATGAAATGGACCCACATCACGAAAGTAAACTTTGGGATTTCTAGGTTCAGCAAGTTCTATCTCCCCTATTAAATTATCATCTATATTATTGTCGACAACAGCAAAAAACGCTTCGATGCTATCCAAAGTTTCCATTTTGTATCCAAAATAACGACGAAGTATTGCTTAAGTAAAGGAAATGGTGACTATTACTTGGCTAAGAATTCTAACTTTTGACAGTTCTAACTTCGATCAATGACTTAACTATAGAATACAAATCGTTACCTAAGTAATTACCTTTACTCAAGTACTTACTTTTACTTGTTTATTAATACGGGTGTTAGTCTGAGGGTGGTGCATTGTGGCTATCTCGCTCTATCCTGGGCTTTAGTTCGCAGGAGAAGGGGAACGACAATAAGTAGGTAGTTTATCGGTGTCCTTTGTTGTGTTTGTGTGCGTGCGGTCAAATCGCTAAGTTTACAATGCATTTGTAAAGACCATAACTATCTTGGAATAAGGTTTATTTTTCTTTATTTGGTATGGAATGATGGAATTCGTTCAGTAGATTTTACTCCTCACATTTTTCTCATACCGGGCGCCTTATATCAAAAACCGATTCTTAAGGAGTAAACTCCAAAAACAGATGTTTATATTCATTCATTCTAATAGTTCTAAGAGCTAGCAATTATATAGTTTTACAAGGATCTATTGCTGCATGGCCGAAACCGGAACCAACGTTGCCATCTTGTTTTTCAATACCTACATGTAACAAAACAATTCCACAAAATGTTTATCAACAGCGCCACCCTGAATGTCACTTCAGCGCCATAAGATCCTTGTAGCACTTTACTTATATAGAATGAGTTTGGTGTCTAGTGTCGTCGTAGTATTTCGTGTGTCAAATGATTGGAACACGGTAACGCTACTACGTTACCAGTCCATGGATCAATATGTCACAGTTGAGTTGAGTTTCGAGTGTCCAGTGTAGTTGTAGTATGTCGTGTTTCAAATTTAATGACTGGAACATGTCGTAGTAGTATCGTAATCAATATTGTCACAGTTCTAGAAGAAGTTCACGTTGAGCGACGTCTATGTCACTTTCACTTATACCCTAGCCCAACACAGGACAATCTAGTGTCTAGACAAAATCAAACTGTTTGCTAAGTAAATTATATATACCATTTTAACATATTAGAATAACTTTTCACACATTTATTGACTTATTATTATTAATTTTAGAATGTTTTTAAAAATGTGAGCATTGTTCATTTTTAACGTTCAAAAGTACCTTTCTTGTGCCATTGTTATTACAAGTGGGCACAAAAAATCTTGTCATATTATTAAACTTAATATTTACATACCTAAAAATTATTAAAAACTATGTACAAGTATACAGGGTGGAATTTTGTAATGCCCCCTGGAGGGAAAGTACTCTTAATACTGTAGATAGAAAATTTTACTCAAAGGAAACATTCCTTTATTTTTGAATAGAAAGAAAACTGCATTAAAAGATTTCCAAAAAATCGCTTGCCACACCCGGAAATCGAACTGACTAAAATCTGCAAAAAGTACACACTGTACTTTTATTGCCGCTATCGTTAGTATCAATTATAAGGATGAAATCTCTCCAACAAACTTGATAAATTAAACGATAGGAAAACCATGAAATCTTCAATTATTTACAAAAAATTGTAAACTAATTAATTAGTTGCTCGAAATGGGGTCCATTTTCTTGGATACACAAATGTATTCTTCTAAATAAATACCTTTAATACCTGGATTGGTACAAACGGCACAATCAGATGGCCTGCGAGATCACCAGATCTCACCCCTTTAGATTTTTTTTTATGGGGATATGTTAAAAACCAAATTTACATTAAATCTTATGCGAATGTAAACGAGTTGAGAGTTGAAGTTCACCACAACACGTTATTAAAGGTTACAAGAAATGAATTTGTTAGAGGAATACATTTGGGTATCCAAGAAAATGGAGTCCATTTCGAGCAACTAATTAATTAGTTTACAATTTTTTGTAAATAATTAAAGATTTCATGGTTTTCCTATCGTTTAATTTATCAAGTTGGTTCCAGAGATTTCATCTTTATAATAATGATACTAACGATCGCGGCAATAAAAGTGCAGTGTGTACTTTTTGCAGATTTTGTCAGTTCGATTCCCGGGTGTGGCAAGCGATTTATTGGAAATCTTTGAATGCAGTTTTCTTTCTATTCAAAAATAAAGGAATGTTTCCTTTGAGTAAAATTTTCGATCTACAGTATTAAGAGTACTTCCCTCCAGGGGGCATTACAAAATTCCACCCTGTATAACAGGAGGGAAAAAAAAAATCTTTCTTGTGCCTATTTGAATAAAGATTGACTTTGACTTTGACTCAATAGCCTTATAGCTCGGTGTTTCATCTTATTTTCGCCCGGGTACTGCACAATATTGAGTAGTGGGATATTCTTGGAAGCACACTCCCAGAAAAATTCTCGATTTTAATTATTGATTGAGGTAAAAAGATATTTTTAAGACTATATAATTTTTACCTATTAATAAGAAATACCACTGCTAATGTAATAATGCTGTTATAGAGCCAAGCAAACAACTAGTACAGAATCTTCAGTCCCTAAAACTACACCCAGTCTCCTGAACTACAGAACGATCCTAATACCGGCCGTCTAATCCCTTAATTCTGTTGTAACCCAAACTTCGCACAGTCGTACCCCACGGTATTCAATATTCCGTCGTGAATAATTCATGTATTACCGACATACGATTAGGATGTACATCAGATTTTATTTCCCTTTCTGAAGCGAATTACACTTGCAAATGTTAGGATCACAGTTTAGATATGTATGGGACAGGGCACTATTATGTTATGGGTTTCTGAGAAATTGCTAACAGAGGTAATGGATCGAAGTTGTGTAGTATTTATAAATATACATTCTATTTCTCTTTTTGACCTAAAAATATATTTAAGTAATTGAACGAAACCACCTACCTCCGCTCTCCTACTACGCTGTGATCGACAAAATCCATAATATATACATCAATTGTAAGCCTACCAACATTATTAACAACTTTATGGAATGCAATTAAGAATTGAGAATTGAGACGTTATTACGTCAACGCCGTATCGCTGGGGCTCTGTCCCGCATCGGATGGCAGCATTATTCTGACCGTGGCCGTTTTGCTTGAATGTGACGCATATTTTCCACCAACTTGTTTTCATCTTTCTGTGTCATGTTTGACGCAAATAAACGTTTTTGATAAAGTAGCTTCACAGTGGTGACCCACAAAGCAGCATTACCACAACAGCATTAGTTCCTATAAATAGACAAAATCGAGAACAATATAAAATAATAAGCAGCAAAAAAAGAGCGACAACTCAGCATAAGCATTCCGTAGCAAATAACAAATAACTACGAATAAACGTAATCGGCTACGGCATAGCAGGTCGCGTAGGCAGCTACGAGCGACGTAGCAATTCACGTAGCGCGTAGACAGCAACTTTTAAAAATACTAATTAAAATTGAGTACGACTATATCAGCAATACACAGATCACGCTACGTAACATCACCATTTGACGCTGATACTTAGAACAGGTTATACTAACGTTCAAAAGTGCCTTATTTGTGCCTATTTGAAATAAATGATTTGACTTTGACTTAAACAATTTGGTCTGTATTCATTATAATTCAGGTGAATGTTGTGCGCAAATAATTTGCAAAGCTTATACTGCTTGAGCTCGCTATGTTTATCAAAGCCTTCGGAGCGTTAGTGACAATAACCGAAAGTTACTTTGACGTGCCCTAATTGGGAAGTACCTAATGTTAAGTAGCAGTGCTGAGCTTCATGTTAGTACCGGGTGGATAATCTATAATATTCTTGCTCTTGTGTTTTTGCGAGACATTTCTTTCAAGATGCATTTATTTGTTTATGTCGTATTGTAATTACTGATTTTCGATAAAGTTCCAAACGGCTTTGGTATTTTCTGGCTACTTTGAGTTGGCATCATAGGGTTCAAACTCAAAGTCATCCATCTAGTATAAGGGGAGCAATAATTGGTCTGTGTAGTACTACATTCTATCAATTTGGTATTAATTGATACACGTACGCTTCCCCTTAATACATTGCCCAACATAGCCCGCACAGTGTGTCGGTGCTTCACTGACGTAGATACATTTACATAGGTAGGTAGGGACACGCTGCATCATTAGCAGCCTGTATGTAAATGACTAGCATCGATACGTAGGTGGAGCTGCTGAGATCGTGAATATAACACATGGGCCCTAGCTGCCAGTGATGGTGATATATCCCATGCATCTGAGCCAAAAAAATGGCTGTGGAAGACAGGATGCGGAAGGTGGAAAATGGGCTGTAGCGTAGCTCGAAAGAAGCCATGTTCAGCCTATAGTGGACGGTGATAATCCTAATTGATTGATGATTAATTGTTCAAACGTTGACCAGCCTTACCGCTTAACGGCAAAAAGGGCGTTACTTTGCTAAGCTTTCCCAAACAAACTAAGTTGTTAGTAGTACGTTTGTAAGTTACTTTATTTATAAATTATTCATTTTTTATTATTATTTTAAATGATATTAATAAATATTAATTATTTATTATTTTGATTTGATTTTAATTTAATTCTGATTTGGTTTTAGTTGATTAATCTAGTCAATCAATTGAAATTTATCAACTTTTACTTTTATTATTGTATATGGGAATTATTTGCCTGAAATAAAATACTATTATTATTAATTATTATTATTTTTATAAAAAGTTGACAACAGTCTTATACTTAAACTATGCCTCACAAAATTGCGGCAACAGATCATAAAGAATTTTACTGTTACTAACACTTCTGCCACAAAAATTCACCTAGCAACCACTAACACAGACATCGGGTAATTTACTACGTATATAGCTAGGTACTACTGAGAACGTAATGAAAACCGCATACATTTCGTCACACGAACATAGCGTGGAACATAAAAAGTGCCATCGTCATCATTACTACACGCGACGTTCAGTGAGGAAAAATGTAGATATGCCAGAATAAATCAAGGGACAGACGTCGCGAAATAAAAACAACAACGAGAAAGTTAATATCTTATTTTTAAAAGCAAACGATAATGGCTTTTTGTTTATTAACATGTTTGTAAATTCTATGCCGCAATTGAAAAGAAACAATTTGAATTCAAACATTATGGAATGGTTTCTGGCTCTTTATTGAACAATTAAAAATCATCCGTTTAATGAAGAGCTAACGAAGTGTTTCAATGTTCCCGGTACCACATCCACCTTGAATCCTCACTCCTTGCGCGCGACATAATCCGCCCGCCATGCAATATTCATGCGCGATGAGTCACGTAAACACAGCCATGATTATTTTATCGTGACCTTACACTCTTATTGGGGAGACTCTTGCGCCGTGAGATTGATGTGGACTTGGCAATATTGCTCTCAGGTTGACCTGGAAATATTTGAGTGAATGTAGAGTGTTCGTTGATTCCAATTTTCTTGTTAAAAATAAATTAAGTAAAAACCATAAACTTCAGAAAATATTTTCTTCATAAGGAATGTGAGAGCACTAGTTTAAACTTCACTATGGTTTACAATATAATTGCTCTATGATAGTAATCTGTCGTCTGTATAATTTGCTTGTAATTGATCATACGCTCGAAATATTATTGATGAGTGTATAATAACGGCCAGCGAGGTCACGAGTGGGTTCGTATCACTAAATAATAATCAGCGATCAATTTAATTGGTTTTTAATGACACAATATTTTATCGTTTAAATATAGGGTGTTTATTTTCACGTAAATTGTAATCAATTTCTGCTTCGGCAACTGTAAGGTTATTAGAAATGTTTATTAGAAAGTTCTTAATTATTATCGGTTCTGTGAAATAATTTTTTGATCAAAATTCAGCATCATTAGAGTACAATTTTATCAATATCTAACAGAAATAGTCATGAAATGTTAACAATTGAAGCAAATTGGGAATTATTGTCAATTTCTTCTTGGAACAGAATTTGTATAATAAACGGTTGGATTGGGCAAGGTATCCGAACAACCTCTTCGAAATAAATTAGTTACAAAGGTAGATTTTCTGTTCATAATTAATATTGGAGAATATTTTATTAGTAATTGTAACTTGACAAGTTAAGCTAGTGATTACAGTAACTGAAATATTCAAGTGAACAAAAGAAAACATAATTTTGCTGTTTACTGTAAAGGCTGATTTGAGTAAACTTGTGTAAAAATGTTAAAAAAATGTCTTGTTGCCTAGACACTTTAGATGTCATTGTGTGTACCTATTTGTAGATGACAGTCAACCTTACATGAATGGCAGCATGGCACAATGGCGAAGACTACGGAAATCGCCCTTACTGATACGACATAAAGGTGCTGTCAATGTAAGCTTGTTGCCACCTATATGCGGTTGACTGTACAAGTGACGTTCTGCGACTACCGAACCTGTCTTTTGGTTGGTACTTGTGCTATCCAGCCACAAGCCACTGGACTGAGGTGCGGGTGTACCATGGTTAGACCAGTTTCTCTAATGTCTGTTATTTCATAAATCCCGCTCGGATTTTTATAAACGTTAACTTAACGTGGCTATCTACAAAAGCTAATCAATTTTTTCAGAACAGATTATTTTTGTAAGCGTTCAGAACTTAAGAGCTACAATAAATCTGGTACCCGATCTATAGCTCAGCAAGTATAACGTACACTATCGTTTTAAACGCGACGGTTATAAATGGCGCGAGCCACAGTCCGACCCGACTTCCATTCAGATGTTATTTTTCTTACATTCACCGACATTTTTTATCCAAACCAAAAATCGTGGCTCATTTATCTTATTCAGAAACCCGCGGATTCTATTAAAAAGATTTTCTTATTCAAAAACGCCAAGGAATTGAATCGGAATGGAAAGGAACAGTAACTGGGTGATTAATTACGTGGACAGTCACAAAAGTGAGTGTTTTGTTTCAAGTTATCATTTGTATTCAAAGAGATTATTCAATGAAAAGTTTGGACACTATGAATAGGACCGAGTTTGAGGGGTGCTAAGAAAAATCGTTTTGAATTTGAATAATTTAAGTGTTGAAAAGAGTCGTTGGTTTAATTACAAGGGTTCAGGGACAGGTTTTCGTTATATAGAGCAGTTTCTTAAATAAATTATGAAGGTGTTGAATTGAAGTAGCAATCTTTACTTTTAGGTTGTATATATTAAGTAATTGTTTTTGCATGTAATAATTATAAATTTAATTTAATTTTTGAAATGATCTTGAAGAAGTAACAGCAGGTAGTTCTGAATTTAACTCCTATATCGATATCCGCGACTGCATGGATATCATATTGCGTTCAATTGGCGCATCCAGTTAATATTTAACGAGTCACACTGAGCAGTCAGTGGCGTAGATTGACTTTGAGCACATTATAATTTAATATAAATAATTTTCGATCGTATTTTTCTTTTGGTTTAGTAACATAGTGAAGTTTCGCCAAGTATACAAACGGTCTGAGAAAACTATAAAATCTATTCCATTCCGTTCAAGTCATAGGTCCTACTAGTTTTAAAGAACCAAATAACTTTGGTACAGATATTGGACGAACAGTTTGGAAATTGTCTTTCGATCTTCATCTGCGATATGAAAACTATATGGATCGGATTGAATTGACTGCGCCCCGCAACTTGTTATAAGCTAGTGCTTATCACACTTTCTCATCTGGTTTTCCTAAAACATTTTTAAGGCCTAGGTTAAAAATACGAGTTGTTAAAATATGATGCAGTAACGATAACTGTAACTCAATAAACTTTCGCTTAGCTGTAAAAGTGTAAAAATTGATGACATCCTTTTTATGAGTTTAACTTAACTCAGTGACTTAGCACAGCGAGGTCTGAACCGATTGCAAGTTATTACGTGAAATAAGGTCCATCGTAACTCTTGGACCTCAAAAGTCGACGATAGCCGTTAAACCCATGATTGAGGAACCTACTCCGACCCGCACACGTATAACCTTTTTTATCTCTCATAAATTTTGTATGCCTGGCTTTAGAACGTTTTTTCAGCTAACTTCAAAGGAGTGAAACCTTAAAAGAAGAGTGTTTCGCATTCGTTTGGGGAGGCTCTGCGAGGCTTTAATAGGTCAAGATCTTTGTCTGCCTTACCAACGGTCAATTTTACGTGTAATACTATGTAATCACATTTCGTGTGGGAAATCATCAAATGACTCCTCCCTCTCTGGGTGGAGCGGGAGGGAGTGTCTGACTCTTACTGTCTAAAACCCATCCATGTTCCTTCGTTAGCCCTTTATGTTCCGGAGTAACGGTGTAACCCTTTCTGACAATCCCGCTGAACTATGTAATCACTGGGAGTCACTCTATTTTTCTTTTAACTACAAATATCTTTGCATCTACGTGAGAGCAAGATTTTTGCAAAACTATAGGTAATAATCTAAACTTATTCACGCATTACATAAAATTACTTTGACTACATGAAGTCTCAACATAAATATTTTTTCTTCAGGCAATTACTGGAACACAATAAACAAACTCTGTATATTAAACAAAGACAACACAAACTAACAGCAGAACTAACTGTTAGTTAGCACCAACATTGTTCCAGAAGCTGTGATACTTCAAAGAAATTAACTTTGTAGAAAATCTTTAAGTTTTAGTAACTCTCGAACATAACATCTTATTTTATTTTTTTGTGGTCTCTTAATAGGCGACGGTTCTTGAAGGAGGACGTCAGTCATAAATATAATTAAGCCTTTGGAAAATGCAGATTTCAATCGTAAAAACGATTCAAAGTTGACGAGGTATGTCTTATTAGTATGTCGGTCGAAACCATACGAGGCGAGGTGAGTTTCATTTAGCTAATGACAAATTAATAACCTAACTGAAACAGTTCTGCAATTTTCGTGTGCAGTGCTTTCTTTAGTGTATGTAATTTTATGTGTAAACAAAAAATTAAAATAGGTAATTAAAAAAAAAACACCACTGTGTAGTCAAACTAAATCTTTTTTAATAAGTAAAACGCAGGTAATCAGAATCATTCTCCTGTCGCTAAGCCAACTTATTTGTAATCGGCGCAATAATATGTCTTTTTTTTCATACAAAAATTCTTGGATATTTTTTGTTTCCTCTTCTCATATAGCCATCCATACATATTTATATACTGCATATCACATGTCCATACCATGAAAATAGATTTTCACACGACTTTTCAGTCACCGGTGTCACATTCAGAAATCCTCTTGTATACTAATTTCGTATTCTAACCATCTATTGGCTAACACCGCACATCCCTCATGGCATTGTCATCTCACAGCATGCAATTGCTTTCATTCATCTCTTCTGTGTTTCAACATTCTGCAGTCCCATGCAAAACGACAGATCTTACCATTATTTTATAAATCTTCCCCTGAAGTTCAAAGAGAATGCAGGTACGAAGATTGTTTCTTGCCGCCATTTTGTGAATTCAGTGTTCATTCTGTGTATCACTCCGATCCACTATGCCATCGCTTTGCACGAGGGAAACGGAATACCGAAAGTCGATCATGTTATGTTATTTTGTTCATCGAATATCAGGACAATAATAATTAATTGGAGCTCAATTATAATCAAGCATGTTGTAATCAAATATTAAACAACGTATTCAGTTTCAGTTTCATTTTTAAGTAGTAACGTCGAGTTTTGAGTTATTATTTCGTACACTAGCAGTTTGAAGTTGAAAACCTATCGTAAATTCGAACCGGGTTTTTTTTTTGGGGCACTGACACTATAAACATTATAAAACGCATGATTCACAACTCTTAACCAAAACCGCAACAACGGTAGCCGACGAAACCTAGAACCAGTTGCTTAGTCCCGTCGCACAACTTTTATATTAAGTTAAAGCAAACTACGTTCCTGCAACAGGTGAGTGTTCCATGGTGTGTCTAAAGAAACGTAACTTAACAAATCGTCAAGAACACGCCAATGTTTTACCCGCAGCGTTTAACTTTAATTTAACATCTGTAAATTGCGGGAAAGTTTTAGATTTTTATTACGGTGTAGTAGTAAAGTTACGAAATTAAGAAAAAACTGCAACCTGCACACTGCTGATAAAATAATTATGAAGCACCTAACTTACTTTGTACGATACGGATATAATACAGCCCTTAAAGTTGTTGTATTCGCATTTTGTATTATTACCTTGACCTGTTGAAGGTTCAGTCTGACGAAGGCTTAAGGAACTCGACTGTTATGATGTAGTTAATTGTATACTGCACCGGTTGACGTTACGAAATCAACGCGGCGGTCGCGTTATGGCTCTATTTTTCACATGAGTCGCAGCGTTATGCTGCGTTGTTCTGTAATGTATGTAGATGATTTCTTTATTATCAATAGTCGTTCCTCTTTACTGATAGTTAATCCTTCAGTTGTCATGTTTCTCTGATGTAAAATTATTCAGTCCTAATTCACAAAGCAAATTTTCAGTTCATAACGTTCTAAAGGGCCGTCCACACTGTCCGCAGGAGCGCCCTCCCGAACGGCACGCTGTGGCTGGGCGCGTTCTCCGCGGCGCAGTACCGCAGCGACGTGCACGCGGCGGTGTACCGCTGCCGCGCCGCGAGCTCCGCAGGGACTATACTGTCACGCGACATGCGACTCGAAGCGGGTAAGTAAGAAAACACCCTTAGTTTCCTGCATATTACTTGTATTGTGATTACTTTTATTATTCATTCATGGAGTAAGTGTCTTAGATTACTCCATCAGATCTAGAAAAAGAAGTAGTTAACGTCACCTATCTTTACAAGCTTGGTTTATAAACTACCTAATACACCATAGCGTCGTCACGATATTTTTTTTTTACTTTATTACCCTTAATTTAAATTATTTAGATAAGTAAACAGCGCGTCAGAGTGCCAACTTTTTGCATTCTACACGTTTGTGACAAGATAACCACAGCCGTGTGACATTCTCGTAGCGCGACGTTTGCGGTCTCGTCACTGACATTTCTCAAAACTCAAAAACTCAAAACTCAAAGCATTTATTTCAAATAAACCAATTACAGGCACTTTTGAATTGTCAAGGGGTCGGCCAGTCAGAAAGATGAAGCTAGTTGCCCATTCCAAAGCAGTAGGTACCTATGGAGAAGAACGGGCAAGAAACTCCATGGACACTCTTTTAAATCAAAATATGTTTACAAAAACTGGGTAACATCATTCATGTTGAAATTACACGTGAGAACGATGCAGAACTTAATAAAAGCGTCCATAATTACAAGTTTTAAAAAAACAGTTCAAAATTATTTTAATTTTAAAACAGCCGTGGCAGCTAAGAGGTGACCAGTCCTTACTGACGGCGCTCGTTCATGAACATGACACATGGATTAGCACCATTCAGCTCAACCATTTTGATGGGAGCTAAATGATCCAACATACGCATCACCATCAGTGAGACATTACAGGGAGCATGACATGCTCTCAGCCGCCAGGGCACATTCAGGTCAATGTAAGACGTACTCAGTAAATGGTAGCTTTATAGTAGGTACATAGTACTCACAAACGTGCTATGGAATTATACATTGCTAAGAGGTTGAAGTTATATAATGCAAAAAGTTTTTGTGAATCTTCAGCACCTCCAGGAGTAATCTCCGATGCTAATCAACTAGTTTAGGATATAAAAAAGAAGAGAAAGAATATTCAATTATGTAAACAATTGAAGCAGCTCAATCCCAAGCCCTTTTGTCTTCAATAAAGTCTTAATAAGCATTCTGGCACAACTTGCGTTTAACGAACGATTTGAATTTATTAAGGCTTAGATCTTGAACGTGGCTTGGAAGTTTATTATAAAAGCGTATACATTGACATCTGAACGAGCCTCCCATTTTTTTGAGCCTTGTTATAGTGGGTACAACACATTTGTGTTTGTTCCTAGTATTTTTATCATGGATATCACTATATTTTTTAAACAATTTTCTATTTTTATGGGCATACGAAAGATTTTCAAAAATTAACTGTGAAAGTACAGTCATTACATTTATTTCTTTAAATTTCTCTCTGAGAGAGTGTCTCGGACTTAATTTATAAATTGATCGAACAGCTCTTTTCTGCAAAACAAAGATAGTCTGAATATCGGCGGCATTTCCCCACAACAAAATACCGTACGACATTACACTATGAAAATAGCTAAAGTACACTAAGCGGGCTGTCTCTGTGTCAGTTAAAGAACGAATTTTTCTAACAGCGTATGCTGCGGAGCTTAGTTTTTTTGACAATTTATCTATACATCTAGGTACCATTGTAGGTTTGACTTCTTACACATGCGTAGTTCCAATATACAAGTATGACGATACACTTAAATGGTATTCATGGATGATCTCGAGTAACATCTAGTTTACAGCGCACAAAATTAATATTGATGCTGTAAATCAGTTCAACATTGCAATTTACGGTCTCCATAAAACACAACCCTCATAGATTCTTACACATATTCACACACACATGTATAATTGTGTACCACATACAAATATAAAATATGTCGACGCGGTAGATCATAAATCCTGTTATGGAAACACGCGTAACTGCGGTGCGCACAGCTGCACTGCGTCACGGCACATCTAGACTTAGTCAAACCTTTAACTACATACCTAATGTTTTTATTGTAGTAATCAGTTACGTGGGCACTGAATAAGCCTCAAAATCGATCAATGAATTTGTAATTCCCAGTATAGAAGAAATGGATAGTGTTCTACACCTTTATATGTATCGACCATACGTTTGTGATCTATCTCCAAAAAAAATAAAAAGACTAATGAATAAGTGTGTACTAGGGTCATTTTTTAAATAAATAAGAGCGATATAAAACAGCTTTGATCAATCTTTCATATCATTCCAAAAAAGCGTTTGATTAAAAGTACTGTGAATGAATAATTGATAACCACTAATTCCGTCGACGAACTGCGGCCTAACCACACGTAACGAAATTATTTTATGCAAAACGCAAAGAAAGGGTTAATATTGTAAAACCTGCCTGGAGTTTATCCTCGTACAGAAAAGGAGCAAACATCAACCTAATCAGCACGTGTGCTCAAAGCCGGTTACCGAATGACTGTTACACGTACAAGTACAGCTGTGCAATTCTGTTAAATATCACTTTAAAACGTAGGTGAAGTGACTTTTTAAGTGAGCTGTCAATAATGGCATTCCCTAGCATGAGGTGGAACGACAGCTCAGTCAACTTAAGTTTTCACGAAGAGATTTTTACAGAATCGACTGTTTTTTTACAATGCCTTACGTCACTTCTGGTAGAACAGCCACAGCAACCTCATAGTTAAATAGGCCTACCCAGGTCCACACGGCCCACATTTGGCCCGTTTACAACAAATCATTCGGGCACGTTTAGAGTCGGCATTTAGGTCGCGCTGCGGCTGCGGCGTGCCACCATGCGATGCGATTAATTTTGTTTTATTCAATGGTCAACGGCGCTTTGTTTATTTTTCAGCTCTCGGCTTGGTTGGGTACAGCCTTTGTTGTGCATCGAAGTCTAAGTAAAAAAATATGGAACCAACTTATTATATACTAATTTCCACAAAACGTTTTGTGCTAATTAGTTTTTGGTGTAGTTGATCTCGTTGTTTTAGGTAGCTTAGCTCTACTTGTGACAGTAGGACAGTTTTTACCCTGGTGAAGTTTCAATTTAGTGTTGTGAATGGAAGTTTTTGTTAAAGAAGAACCTACAGCAATAACAAAATCTATACTAATAATTAATAATTTATAAAGAGGTAATATTTGTAAGTTTGTATGTAGGGGGTAATCTCCAGAACTAATGATTCAATTTCAAAAAATGTTTCACTGATAGAAAGCTACATTATTCTTGAGTGCTATAGGCTATAAATTATATTTATATCATACATATTAGCCGAGCTATCGCAATTTTCGTCTAGCAAGTCGGAAAGAAATACCTCCGAAAACAGAATTATTTGCATGCGCTGCCTAAACAGTTATTTAAAATTGAAAGCAATGTATGGCAACCCGGTTCGCCTTAATTATTTCTACAAAAAAGTCCGCGACACCATATTCCAGCTTTTGTACTTTAACTTTTATATTTCGTTTTATGTTTTAAAAAAATATTTTTTCGACTTACTTCTGTTTGGATGATTATTTAAACAACAAAATATAAATTTTTATCAAATTAAATTATTTTATGATCACAAGGACATCACAGAGATAAGATTTGCCCTCTACAGTATGTCAATTGGTCATATATTTTCCGAGATAATATAAAATTATTACTAAACGCAAAATGCTAAAACATTCGCTGAGCTCAACTATCATTCCTACTTCCTACGTGCTTTGTGCGGACGTTTTATCCATTTACCCATAGATGGCGTTGTGCAAATACGTCATTTTTTTGAATCACGGTGTTAAGATTTATCCGTTCAGCCGTTCTGGCGTGATTGAGTAACAAACATCCAAACTTTCACATTTATAATAGTAGTAAGATAATTTTATTATTATCCGTGTTGAGACGGGTTAAAAATACATAATGCCATTGCACCATTACAACGCGAGGCAGGGTGTCGTAAAAGGCGACTAAGTTGAGCAGACAAGATCACCTCGGTAATCTTTGGAGTTCCAAAGATTCAGAATTTTTAGAATCGGATCAGTAGTTACTGATCCGATTCTAAAAATTCTCTCACTAATGGGAACCTGCAGTATTGCCGAGTATCATAGGATATATTTAATGTTAAAACAAGAAATTTTCCGCAGACGAAGTCGCGGACAGAAGCTAGTCGAATATACAAACATTTGTATGATAATTAAAATTCAACTATGAACAAGTTCTTATAAAATACTAAGTTCTTTTCGTCACGTTTTAAATACGAAGATCACAATCTTTCCCTGACCTCTTTCGAATATTGGAAAATAACACATCACGCCAACTATGTGGGGTCCAGTTAATGGGAATACTTGAGACGGTTCTGCGGAGTTAATCTGGCGTCACGCGTCACGCGTCACGCCCGCACTTCCCGCCTTACGTCCGCTTGTCACGCTGAAACGCGCGTAATCCGACGCCGACCGCTCACCGAATACTTCGCACAATCTCATCTCGCACAGATTATTTAGTAGATGTGACAAGTATATAGCTTGGAATATACGTACGTGTTGTATGCTTAATAAACTATTGATTACATACAAATCCTTGGTTAAATCTTTTCCCCTGTGTCGTTTTTACCACCAATAATTAATATCCCTCTCGTTCAGTTGTTTTAGCGTGAAAATGTAACAAAGAAACTTACTTTCACATATGTTTTTAATTATTCGTTAGGATAAACGCATGATGACTAAAATAACAGAGCTGAGATATGCTACTAAAACAGAATCTGTAATTATGCTATTCGAAAGCAAAGGCTAAGGACCACCTTGGGGAATCAATTAACTATTAATTGACTTATCGAAAATCAAATTATGCATAATTATAGCATAATTATGTAGTCAATATTTCCAGTAGAATATTTCATTTCTGCATTGGAAGACTTAACCAAAGTTTAAGGTAGGTATAAACAATATCGACTACCTGCCTGCTTTCTGCTTATTCTATGTCCCTACGCCGTCCTGACGTCACTCTCTATTCCATTAGCGACGTTTTTCTCCCAATAAGCATAAGCAAGTGTAAGGGGCACATCGAGGCTAAATTGTGTTTCTCTGAAAAAGATTGCTGTTTAATTTTTAACCATCAAGTTAAGGCTACGAGCAGGAATTCAATATCATGGTAAATTGATGAGGCTTTCAGAGAAAATTAACACGCGCTTTATGTTTTGGGTCAAGTGAACCTTATTATATTAAAGAAAGTATTATTTCTTTTACCCAATACAACGAGGATGTCGGTACAAGATAATGTTTCTTTTAACCTCATTTTAGAAAGAACTATTTGAAAAAATACAATGTACAGTGCGGACAATTCTTTTATCCTTAAAACACGTTTAAATCGAATCTACAAACTTCTCAAAGCAGCAAGAACTGCGTAAAACGCTTTTATAATTTTACTTAGTATTTCCGATAGCAGTTCGGAATACTAGAAGAAATCCTAATGTATTCAGAACGTGTTGTTCAAAGCGTTATTGAAGATAGTTTTTGCCTTAGCGTACAATGCTGGCCTACCCAGTTTAGCGATAATAGCTGCCGTTAGAAAAACGGCAATGGACTGCAAAATGGAATTTAATATTTAGCACGAGTTTGCTTACAAGTTTTGTGTAAATCTTTTCACAAAAGCGGTGTAAAGGAAAATACAATATGTCTAAGATGTTTTGTGTGAGCCTGGAGAAATATCATAAGCTTGAATCACTAGCGTAATCCTTTTCACGTGTAGTTTTCGGCGTTACATATTAGTTGGTGTTTTCATGTTGCCATTAATTCTTACATGGAACTGCAGAAAATACATATTTTCATAAAAAAACGTAAAAATCTAGCAGCCATTACACCGACCCTACCGCTATTACGGACAACTATGGCGCATTTAAGCGTCCCATGAGATCCTCCATAAAAGCGCGACACAATTCCCAAGTATTATCGAATCAGCACCCTTCAATTTATATATTTGATTACGTGCACTAAACGGTTAGGACCTTTCTTTGTCATGTAGAAAAACACGTAGGGACGTGACTTGTATGCTTATATTCAATCTAACGTATAAAGGGACCGAGTGTGACACGAATGTGAAACGAAGTCAGCCAGGAGATGAAAACTGACTTGTGCACTGTGGGAGCGCTCTCCTGACGACTGAGCGATGCAGTCATTGGAACTTTGTCGAACTAAAGTTGTGTGGTTTGTGTCGAATGGAGTGCAAGTTTGTTTAGAAGATGCTGATATGCGTTGTTGCTTTCTTTGAAGTTTATCTGAAGATGTCGTTTAGGGAGTTCAGTTAAGAGTATTTTGCGTGTCATAATAATGTGTTGTGGCGCAATAGTTGAACGTGCAATTATTAGGACGTGCAGCGTAATTATAATGCAGAACTAAGATTGTATGTATCTTTTCAATCATGATATACCCAATCGGATAATATTCGTAAGGATTTTTGCGCAAAAATATTCATCCGACCCCATCATTCTATTTATCTACAATTACTGTCAAGATCTTCTAACATCGAACCTTTGACCGAAGCACCGCTGCCTACACACGATCCTCAAACACTGGCCTACTTTACCTTCTACTAAAATACCGCCCTTACCCCCAGCTAATACGGTTTTAATTCCCCTGTAAATTGCGGCCCTTGACCTTCAGTATTGACATGCTAAAGTCGGGATCAATCTCTCAGCCTTCGGAATGCAAATACAATTCTTTATGGAGGAGGTCTGGAGGGCCGCAGTAAACCTCTGAGATTGAGGTCTGTGCCCCTCGATATCCCCGCTTTGTGCAAGGCGCGAAAAGGGTCCGTTAATGGAATAAGGCCCGCGAAATACGGACGGTTCTTGAACGTCCAATTTTCGTCGGGATTTTTTGATGTTAAGGTATAGGAATTAGGCGGCTTCGAGATGCGGGTTCGAAGATTTTTTGTTGATGGGATGGAGATAATGGCTTATGTTGGATGAGATCATAACCTTACCCACACGGGGTAAGGTTTATAAATATTTGTTTCACAAATATTATCACTTTTATGTACCTATGTGATACTGCATACATAGATTGTTGTACCGGTTTTTATTGGAACCCGACTACATAAATGGAACACGACAAAACTAAGCTTTGTAAAGCTCAAAAAATCGTTAAAAGGCAATCATTGAAATGCGACAGACTTTTGTAAGTATTGGTACGACTGTGCAAGAGAACCACGTGACTTATTGACTTGATTTTCCATTACTTTTCGGTTACATAATACCCACCCCCACCTCTTTCTCCGTTTTTTAATCTCCATCCTCAGAAGATTTATACCACCGAATATATAAATGTGTACCCCAATGCTCAATCGCCAGGGTAAGCGGGATTGTCCGAAAGGATTACCGCCACCCCGGAACACAAAGGGCTAAGGAAGAAAAATGGATGGGTTTTAGTCAGTAAAAGTCTGACACTTCCTTCCGCTCCACCCAGAGCGGGATAAGTCATTAGACGATTTCGCACCAACAAAAAAAAGGCTCAATCGCCAATTCGTGCTCAAAAACTCCCATAGCTAGGGTAGGTGCACCCATAGCATCTAAAAAACCTGGTGGCACAATCTCCAACGTCAGCTTTCTCGCAACACTTATCGGTGGCTCTTGTATCAGCCGATTTGCCACTCGCAGTATCTCGACGACCACTTGACGGCTCTTTTTGCTCAGCCGAACAATGGCGGCCCGCAATGGCGATACGGTGTAAGCTCCGCTTTACAGCCCGCATCGTAGATTGAACGCTGTTTTGTCGTGTGTGGGTATACAAGTGGGAATTTCTTCGGGATCTTGATTGTATTCAGTGAGTGGTAAAGAGTCTGGCGGTGATTTACATGGGTTGAAGAAAATTTAATGAATTTAGTTAATTCAGTTTTATTAATAGGCCAAACAAGAGTTCTTATTTTAATAATCCAGAACCTGTTTGAAGTTCGTGCAGCAATCTAAAAACTTAATTAGGTATAGATCAACAAACGTACCAAAGAAATTAACAAACGAAAACCAAGCAAGCAAAATACTATAAATAAACCTTAATTAATATAAGAGCTGAACGTAATGAAGAATACTTGGATCATAATTTTATTGACACTACCAACATTTTATCCGAAATTAATACAGTACTAAATCAAAGCGCTTTAACTTGCGAGTTTATTGAAATTACACAAAACATAATCCCGCTTTATAACTGGAACTAAACAAATGAAGTTGAGCGTTTTCCAAAAGTCCTTCTGTCAGGAGTGGAATTAATGGCCCTCGAGCTGTTGAGTAAAAAGGGCTTTTGTTCCGTGCTGGGCTGAAGGGCGGCGCGCGCTGAGCACTGAGCAACTGTCGCGTAAGGGCTTAGGGCCGATGTCTCTAATGTATAGACGCGGAGGCTGCGGGGATGAAAAGTCATTCCGTGATTGTATGAGAGTAAGGATTTAATGAGACTGGCCTAGTTTTACTCGGGTTAGGCAATATGTGGATGTAGAGTAGATGGTGCAACCTACGTTTTAGACGGAAGCACTCTTCATTTCTTAGTAAGAGAATAACGTCTAATATTAAATCAAACTTTCAATACTTTTATGAAATTTCCTTGGACAAAATAGGCCACAGCGTTCTGCGGTTTGGCGTTTGACTAACGAGTGCCTTTAAAAACGATGATCTCATCCTGAAACAGGTCAGAAAAGGCCAATGTAAATTCAGCTCTAAATACATGCTCGTAATACAAGGGAAAAGTCGATTTCACAACTTAAGTGACTAACTTACTTACGTTGTTCAATCGACTTATTCCTTCTCGGTTTGTCAGAAACAGTGATGTGCCTATTATGCCTGATTACAGCACGAATACAACACTTTACTTCTAGTATTGTACTGCTTGGAAATATTCCAAACGATATCCGGTAACGCTCTGTTCAACTAATTAATCTATGAAAACTCGTTTAATTGGCGAGAATAATAAACATTCCCGAAGCTGCCATTACGAAGCCATTGTAAGTAAAATAAAAAAGAATCTGTAAAACACTCTTAACTCACTGACCGCACATTTCAACTTTCTATTGAACTTTAACAAAATTTATTCGGAGTGAAAAAAAATGTGATTAGAATGTTAAGTGGATTTTTTGTAACATTTCTCCAAGGAAAGTTAATTAGTCGGAAAGTCGACGTCCGCTGTAATGCCCCGCCAGATGTTCCTTATTGCCGCTCGCTTTACATACATAACGATGTTTGCCTGACCAAGTTTTTGAGGTAAAATGTCGTATTGTGTGTATAGCACCTTATTTTGACTATTTAGTCTTGATTAAAGTATTTGTATGCAACCTCTGTGCTGGTAAGCCGTAAACAGTATTGGGAAATCTTTACGGGATTTCAACTTGACAGTGTTTGAGTATGTACAGTAATTGGGCGGTGATTGGGAAACACTAGAAGGCTCAATACTGTTAGTGATAAGTAGACATCGGCATGATGGTCTACAGGTTTAGATTCCAGATACTAAGTATGTTTGGATTTCATTAGGTACAAAATGAATTAGATAAGTATATTTTTGTAGATTCTCTAATAAGTAATAATCCTTTTAGATGCTTTTAAGTGAACAAGGTCTTTATTAACCGAGTTTTAAAACTCGACAAACATTGTTAAAGTTTGTTCACTTTTCTTCTACACTTATTTGTTCGCGCATTACCTGAAATAGCTAAGCGTTTTCTAATAGAACTTTTATCGTTACAAACCCTTCGCATGTTAATGAAGGAGGTGGCTGCACAAAGTGAGGGGGACAGAGCTGTAAACGTTCACAAACCTATAAGACTATATATAAGTAGGCCAGGAGATACACATAGCTTTGAAATTGATAATAGGAAGAAGGGAAACAAGTGTAGGTAGACTTACATGACATTTTTATTACGAGCGTTATTATAACATTACACACTCTCGCTAGCTATTATATATCCCACATAACCTTGTGTAATTCTCAGCTAACATTACATCTTGGAATAAAACACGTTCCCTCTAAGAAAACTTCTTCTAAACCTTAGTAACAAGCATTTCACGCCCACAACAAATTCAATTTCCTTCCGCCCAATTGTTTCCCCGAAACAGAGCCCAATAAATAATATGAATAATTAAAAAAACCGCTGTTCCTTTGCGAGCAAACTGCTCTTAGAAAATCTATTTATTTCTTATACAAAAATTAATCGAGTCTGTTTATGGAGGAAATCTTGAAAGTACGGTAGAAAACACGTTTTTAATTTACAAACAACTAGGCGGCTTTGATGTCGCACAAAAAGAAATTAATTAAAGAAATCGATTTCGCAAGCTCCATTCAGGAAATGAAGTATATTGAATTTTTATCCGGTAAGAATAAATCGCGAAGAACCGATTAGAGAAAATTCCAATTTCAAATCTGTGCATTTTTTTTCTGGCGGCAGTTCGCTGTTTGTTCAAAGTTGGTTGGTGAAAGATTAACACTTCGTTTCTACAATTTGTAATCCAATCAATTGATAACTGCTTCTTATGAAAAAGATTCCTTGGACGAAAGATAGTAAAGTCGTCAATTTATTTATATTTCGCGTCATAAAAAATGTTGTCTTGTAAGACTCGTCTTTAAAGTGTTTGCTCAATTTTAGAAGTTATTGTTTATTAGCAACCCTACAAGTATCTCCTGAAAGGAAACTTGGTCTCTATCTAGTTTAACAGTATATGAGCTTAGTGTTAGCTACAATATTAAATGAACTAAGTAGTTCCTACAAATCAGCTCATGATTTTAGAGACACACTTTCTAACTTACTCCTCAAAATTAAATAACAAGCTAAAGACAGAAACCAATTTACATGGTTATTTTTTTCTGTTACTTTGGCCCTTTAATATTACATAGTCTTTTGCGGGACAAAATCAGTGGCCCACTATTCCAGTATCCCACCCACACCTGTCATAAAAAGACGAGTGATATTTCGCGCACAAATAAGCAGGTGTATCAATATCTCCCGCGATAAACGTCTCGGAGTCGTAAACGTCAGCCGCGGAACAACTTGTTATTACATTAACTTATAGCTAATATGAAGTAGGCACATCCGTGTTTGCGACAGGAACTGTTGTAGAGACAATCTATAAAAGGATTATTCATATTATCAGATTTTCCTCTTGTCCTGAAGTTCCGAGTTCCCATGAGTGTCTTTAGAGATGAAATTACCCTAAGGTACTGCATTTTCTTTTTGTGAACGCACTTCGATATTTTGACAGCTGTGCCTGTATTCCCAAGTCGGCAGAGGTGTTAATAGTTCACCCTCATTATGCCAGTCATACTTAGTCCCATGTAGTGGAGGGCCAGTCTATTGGTAATAATTGATGCACCTATTCATTCAACAATGCCAGCTATAAAGTTTGAAGCACTGATAAAGTAACAAAGAACAGGCCGTTTGAATAAATAGGATCTTCTTCAACAGCTACACGTAGGTACAGCTCGCAACGACCGCCCAGAGATCACGCTCGTAAAACGGAACCGCTCAAAGTTCCACCACAGCGATAATTGGCTACAATACAGTATCATACTCATTTGCTTGACAGACTAATGCTTCAGTTAACCAACATTTTGTTGGAGCCATCGGCGGCGAGGGAAATCAGAGTCCGGCGGATGTTTATTATTCAAGGCGGACTCGCCGCGGATTTCATTACTGGCGGATCTGCCGCGTGGGGAGGGGGGTGACATCTTATTATTTTTGACTGACTGTTTTGTTTATGTGGCTATAATTGGGTGGGTATAGTGCAGCTGGTGCTTACCTATACAGTATTATTTTTATTTCGCAACGTTATTCAGCAACGTCCTCACAATGATCTGGCTTGTTATGGTCATGTATGTAAGTAGTATTATAACAAAATAATGACGAAGTCAAAACTGAACATACATTGAATAATTTTGAAAAAAGTAATTTCTTCGACAAAGGAAGCGAGTCTGGTGCCGAAAATGGTTTTTGGAATTTTTGTCTGGATGTATGTTCCGGGTTTGCGCAAAATAGGCTGAAAGGTTTCATAGGAAATTTGGGACGCAGACAGTTTATAACCTTGGATTAACATACAGGATACTTGTAATCCGGGTATTACGTTCCCGGATATTTTCCGATTTCCGTGCAGGCAAAACCTTGGGCAAAACCTAGTCGCATAATAAAACAAACAAACTTACTTAGCAAATGAAAAGGGTATTGTGTTCTTTTCTTTAGTCATTGGACTGAAAGGTCTCGTACCTTATTAACTGATAGATAGGCGTTTTTATTGACTTTATAACACTTTATCGATACTAAAATTATACGGGTTTGTAGGGGTAATCTTCGGAACTGCTCCGATTCCGAAACTGAGCTTCGAACCGAATGGGTAGCTGAACCCCTGAGTGTCACTAATTATAAAAAAACCAATGCGCGTGAAGTGTTATTTAAAAAAAACAGTAACTTTTATCTTGCTAATTGTATCTTCCAAATAGAAATTCCCACAACGATTCCAACCCGAAATATTGTTAACCCACATTTCAGGTTAGAAATATAAACAACAAATTCTTGCAACACTTACTCGCGATACATTTTAATGTATATTCGCTGTCACTCCTCATGCGACCTCCTGCTTGAAGAGGGGTAATTCCTGTGTAACCCCCACTAACGTGCTACCTGATTGCTGTCACTTTGTCTACACAACACACACTTTTGTTTCCATTTGGAGTTTTAATTAATTTTACGGTTTCTGCTCCGTTTGGGAGAGAATGAGGGTAAGCTGATTATGGTTTGTGGCGAAGAGATGGTTTTGAATGTCATATTGTAATGTTACAACATACAGAGGCAAGACAGTTACAGAATCTAAGCCGCTATAGTACGCGTGTGTACGCTTCCTCAATTCCTGTAAGCCCGACACTTTTTGTGAAGCGGCTTGCGGTAAAAGTAAACTGTAGTAACGCAAAAGCGATACGCCTGAAAAAGTCAGTTTCAATTATATCAAAACCTTGTTTGTGTTTTTAAATAATTATTTTTCATGTACTTATCGTTTCTATGCTTTTGTATGTGATCAACATTTAAAATGACGCCGCAAACTATTCGCAAATTTTCCTTCATGAGGGGTGTTCACGTTTTTTTTTAAATCATACTTGTGAAGGGACTTCTTTCTTGCGTCCGCATTCGTTTTTTTTATGAGATTTCTGTAAATAATACTAATAAATAGCTAAAGTTGCCGCTATTTTTGATCAATTGTTATAACCTGATATTGAATTTGTGCTTTTATCTTATTACAATAAATCGCTTTACTTTGAAAATCCAACACCTAAAATGACGAGTGAACAAAACAGACACAAAAACAGAATCGGAGTCAAAGCCCGAGGGCCCCAACTTAATAATTGGATTAAAATTGAACCAGTGGAAAAAATCGGATTACCCCGAGTTCCAGATTTTTGTAACTCGCTTTTAAATAAAATATTTGAATGTTTCTTGGAATGCCTATTACGTGTATTGGATATTTATTATTACTAGGTTCCTCCCGCGACTTTGTTTCATTAAAGTCGTGAGACACCACAATACTTATACTTACTAAAATAACAGTCACATTTTGATTTATGAAACTTTTTTTATAGCAAGCAGCTTACTAAGTTTTTCATTTTAAGTGAATTAATAGACGTCTGTGTCATTTACAATCTAATGGCACAACACTGATACATTTTTCAAGATTATTCCTGTCGGACAGGAGGACATAACTAAATAGCTTGGATTTTGAACACATGGGATTTCTTAGTAACAGTCACCTAACCATAGACATTTTAATGACTAAAATAGCCGTAACTTAGGGATCGTAACCTAAAAAGTCACTAAATACACCCGTGCAAAGCAGATAAAAAACCTCGTATTCAGAAACATTAAAACCATGGACAATTAGTACCTCGGCCATGGACAATGGTTTTTTTTTTTTTTAAGGCTGGGAAATCATCTAATGACTGCTCCCGCTCTGGGTGGAGCGGAAGGGAGTGTCAGACTCTTACTGACTAAAACCCATCCATGTTCCTTCCGTAGCCCTTTATGTTCCGGGGTAGCGGTAACCCTTTCGGACAATCCCGCTTACCCGGCAGGCTTGGCCCTGAGGGGCCCCTTCATATGCTGACATCTCTTTGAGGCGCGCGTGGAACATATACGCGCCGTCCGGCACGGGCCTGGTGCTGATCGGACGGTGAGTCACCCATTACTCACCGTCCGCAGGCCCGCGCCTACGGTGGTCGGGAGTCGTCACGTGGCTCCCGACGTCCGGGGATGGAATGGGTGGACCACAGACCAAAAAAACTGACAACTTAATCAAGTTATTGATATTGCATAACAATATAAACATGACAACAAACACTACAATAACTAATCTAAATAGTTCTTTTTAAATAAAAACAAAATCACGAGAAACAAAAATGACGATTGCTGGCTTATAATAATTAAACTACTATTTTTTAACAACTAACACGTTGAAGCCGTGCGTTGCATCTGTGCATGAATTGGTTGTTGCTCAGCAAAAATGCTGTGACTTCAGACGAACCTATCGTCAACAGCGGTGATGTGGTGTGGTGGTGATGAGCAACAACCCCTCGATGATATAGCGTATAGACTTGTAGGGAATGTCTATGCAGAATCTATACGGTAGTATTTGCATTATGCTGGAATATATATACAGACAAACACACAAACATTCTAAGGGCCTTAGTATCGTTCCCAGACAGCAATCAAGTAGGTAATGTTCTTTAAAATATTCAATGTACAGTTTTAACTTTGCTATAATTTACTATGTACATAGATGTGTAGAGTATTAATAGTTTGTTATAACTTGAGCGCAGGCAAAGGCTACTACGCCACAGATAAATGTCGTCGCTTGCTCACTGCGTGTTGTCGGTAAATGATGACAAGTAGGTAATGATAACAATAATCTAGCAATTTTTTCGTCTATGTCTATCATCAGGTTAAGCCGATCTGTCTAATTTATTCCCGACACAACTGAAAAACTTTGTAGCATTTGTATACGTGAGTAATATTCCTGTTTTTCCAAAAGATGAATATATTTCGGGGTCGGAACCGTTTAATCTTAGATCTTTTGTCATTAAATCACTAAGTTTTTTAAACATGACGTAATATTAAGTAGAAGTAATTGGTATTCACCAGTGAGAATGCTAGTTGGTTTGTACTCCAATTGAATTAAAACAAAGTTTTAGTTTAATTTTCCGTGAAACTTCCCAACCACTATTAAACAATAACCGACCCAAACTTGTAACCGTAATCTCCAAAGCCCAGTACAATGGGCGTCCAAACTACACATAATTGATGCATGCAGTAACCACTAACCCAATTCCGCTGGACGTGGGCCCGTTTAATTAATGACGTCACTCGATGTCATGTCATCATTACGGGGGTCGCGGGTGGAGTGCGTTGAAGGAGGGGGGGGGGGGGGGGTCAGATAATGAGTGACACACCGATATGGGAGAGCTATCGAGCGAAGGATTATACTGATAGGATAGAGTTTGTGTATGATTGTGACGTAATGCGGTCATCTCAGAATTACGATGACTTAGAGCTGCGTGGATTTATGATGACATAAATTATACATACCTACATAACAGCATGCCTGTATTCTACGAAGATGAAAGCAAGGAAAGGTATATGAAACATTAATACAATGTCGCCAGGACTAGTCTGAGTTGTGTTCTGTTAACATCAATAATCTCGCCTAATTATAAATGGGCCTTGTTAGGGCTTCAGTGATCTTTAATTAAACTTTCGTGTCGAGGTGTGTTTGTTTTATCTATCTATACTTAATATTATAAAGAGGTAAAATTTGTAAGTTTGTATGTAGGGGGTAATCTCCGGAACTAATGATCCAATTTCAAAAAAATTTTCACCGATAGAAAGCTACATTATTCCTGAGTGCTATAGGCTATAAATTATATTTATACTAGCTTCCGCCCGCGGCTTCGCCCGCAAAATATGTCGACAAATTATACATATAAACCTTCCTCTTGAATCACTCTATCTATTAAAAAAAACCGCATCAAAATCCGTTGCGTAGTTTTAAAGATTTAAGCATACAGACAAACAAACAGACAAAAATAGCGACTTTGTTTTATACTATGTAGTGATCATACATATTAGCCGAGCTATCGCAATTTTCGTCTAGCAAGTCGGAAAGAAATACCTCCGAAAACAGAATTATTTGCATGCGCTGCCTAAACAGTTGTTTAAAATTGAAAGCAATGTATGGCAACCCGGTTCGCCTTAATTATTTCTACAAAAAAGTCCGCGATACCATATTCCTATCTTTTGTATTTTAACTTTTATATTTCGTTTTATGTTTTAAAAAAGTATTTTTTCGACTTACTTCTAGTGTTAAAACAAGAAATTTTCCGCGGACGAAGTCGCGGGCAGAAGCTAGTATGGTATAAACTGTATTTTAAATGTCTTATGTTCGCGACGATGGTAAAAATTGTTGGCTAAAATTAATTTGTAACGGTATAAGAACCAACAATCCGTACGACGCCCTTTAGGATAGCAAACACAGCCCACATAGGTACACACTGAACGTCTTCACCACTAATATGCAGCCGTACACAGGCGAGCTTATAGCCCTAAATCCAACACAAATTCGCCTGTGCGCTGCTACTGCACAATTCATTGAAGGAAAACCTAAAAACACCTTATTGATATTGGCGCTTGCTTAGCAGCCGCGCAACAAAGATGGCATATCGGGGATCTGACATATTTCACGTACATAATCACTTGAACAGGAATATGGTTTCGTGGTTTAGCTTAGTTACGTAAGGACATACACACATGTAATGCTAATGAACTGATTGGTTCATCCCAGAAATTAATTACTGATTATGTTAGGCTTATGATTACGATGGATTATACTGTGAATCTCACAAATGAGCCAAGCAAAATGTTTGGTACATGTTAATACTATATTATATGGGTAATGCACGCATACTTAGTTCTAAAATAAATTACAAATAGCCATAAAATTAAAATCAGTACCTAGAACACAACATACCTATATACTGCTTAGTTTCAGGATACAATCTTCCAAATCCAACCTTTGCGTCGCAATATTATGATAGATCTTCTAGAATTGTCCAGAGCAAGCAGTCCAAAACAATTTTTTTCCACAATTTATGTAGGTGCATCAACCATGTTCAGCATACATTGCTGGCTCATTTACAAATGCTTACTAGCAAATCCCCTTCTATTGCAGTAATGGACGTGCCGTGGGACGTGCGAGTGCAGTCGTCGCACGGCGTGGCCGGGGGAGCTGCCCTGCTGACGTGCACCGTACCTTCTATCGTGAGGAACCATGTGACAGTGGCCAGGTGGTTCAAGGACGGCAGTGTTCTGGCGCCACTGGCTGCTGAGGCTGGTAAGTCTAGTTAAAAAAATAAAATAAAGTAAAGACTCTTTTTCAAGAATCGCAATGCGCATGACAATACCATCGTTCCTTAAATATGTAGTACGTACAGCTACGGATCATATTATGTGGGCCATAAACCAGAAAAGACTTTTTGCATGAAAGTCTAGTTGCTTTACCAGAAATTATCTATTTTTCTTAGAGCATTCTAATAGACTGACAATAAGCAAGCGGAT
Source organism: Hyppa rectilinea (assembly GCA_951799385.1). Classification (NCBI taxonomy): domain Eukaryota; kingdom Metazoa; phylum Arthropoda; class Insecta; order Lepidoptera; family Noctuidae; genus Hyppa; species Hyppa rectilinea. The sequence goes on along the minus strand of OX637301.1, from coordinate 21,648,272 downwards.
TTGTTGGTTAGCTTAACTGGACACACTACGTTTGATCTGAGCGATGCGAACCTTTTATAGAAATATTTAATAACATCAGGGACAGAAGTGTGTACTGACTGCCGCGAAAACTGATAAACAAACTTATTATTTTGGAAAAAGTGGAAACAGTAGAACCTACGTATGAACACTACTACTACTACTTCAGTGATTAATAATAATAATATTATGTCTTTGACATTATATGTCACTATTATAGAGAAACTTCGGTATGAAACTAAACAAATAATAGATTCCAAATTTGAATCTATACAAAATGTTTTTCAATCCAATTTATCCAAAAAACTTCAGCAACCCATCAAATACGATGTAGAACTCAATAGAACTTTTTATTTTCATTGGAAAATTATAATAATGTTGAGTAATAATCAGCTTCGAAAAAGTTTGTATGTTCCTCTAGATATTAACAGTTACAGAATTTTTTTATTGATTCCAACAATGAATTTTCTTTTGTCAAACATGTTTTTCAAAAGTAACCTTCCTCTAGTCCCAACAGATACGTCGCGTCGTCTGGAAAGTTTCCAACAATACACTGGACCTTCTAAAATCGAAATTAATCTTAGCGAACGACCCTAACGACCGATTATTGCTTTCTAAAGGAGAAAATTAAGAATTTTTCGTTAATCCAAGTGCGGGAAGCGGCTGTCGGCGACAGGAACAAGAGAGCTGGACTTGCTTTATGAGTTCCGAGTTCTCGATTAGAACCAGAAAATTCGATTAATGTTTTCATTTACGGACGCTTCCGCTCTTTTTCTATTACTCCTCGAGTTCATTCAACTTCTTGGACATTTTTCCGGGAGATTGTTTTTTAAGCTCGAGTTTATATTTGTTTGTTTAATGTTTGGCGGTTTTGGTATTTTCTGTTTATCATACAATGTTTATTTGTTAATTTCGGTATTTACACATAGAACAATTTCTTTCAAGAAGCAATGTTTCGGACTTCATCATCATATTTTTTGTTGAAAAGGGCAAAAGCAATTTACATTGTTTTCTTTGCTTATCTCTTGAGTGCACTGTTATGAATGTAAACAAGTTCCTTATGTTGACTGTTTAACTTCCACCAGATAATAATGAAGCGGAAGCTATCTTTAAATCTAAACAGACACCAACTCAATTTTATCTTGGATGAGCACGGAACAATGGATTCACGAGAAGGCCACTAAAATACCCATTGGAGCCGAAATGCTAAGATAACCGCGGAATGAGTGGTGCGTAACACAATTATCGACGGGATTCAGCGGTGCTTCCAACGTCTTAATTAATATAAAACCTCTTAGAATTGGCTGTAATGTAGGCACAATGCTAAAATGGTACCTATTCGTTTACTTCGTTTCTAAATACCAAATTAAATTTTAGTCTAAATTGTAGTTATTTTTCCTGATATTGTCTTCTGATAATATATTCATGGAAATGTGAAATAGTAGTAATTTGTATTTCGTTCGTGCTTTTTCTTCCAGCTAAAGTGAAACTTTCCCATACCGCAACGTTCAAGTTGTAATCAAAATGATGTAACTTTAGATGGTACAACATATAAATTTGTGAATGTTGTAGATGCACTCGGGTAGACTTACTGCAATGATTACCAAAACATTGGCAGTTGCAGTAACTGTTGCTCAAATCACAACCTCAGCATCTCCCCTACCCCAGAATCCGTAACATGACTGTATAGGATTAGCAGACAATGGGACGATTGTGTTGACTGTTGCATAAATAATCGTCGAGAGATAACGTTACCGCGTCAGACGTGTGTTATCAGTCCCTACAGTCCGTAGAAATTAGTGGAGTTGGTCCTTGAAGACGAGATGATCCCGATATGTAGGCTCTTCTATGAGTGGCAGTTAGGAGGACGTCGGATTAAACTATGACTTGAATTGAACGTCCTGGATAAGGTCTAAAAATAATTATATAGATTTTTTGTCATGCCGACTTGCTTGTAATGACTTTTGAGCTCTTTTTGGAGTTTTATTTCGGCCTGAAACTGCTTTGTAATTTTATCCTCAATTAAGATTAAGGATAAAATTACAAAGCAGTTGCTATGTGGTAAGCCACATTAAATATGTTTCCCCTCATGTGATGTCGAAACAAAGGTCCAGCAATGATTAACTTCGCCACAGAGGCTAATACTGACGAGTTGCTAATCCGTCTCCCGAGACTGCGAATAAGTTAGCTTTTTCTTCCGACAACTTGAACGCACAAGATTCGCCTACTTTCCCGTAATGGAGCCTGCGTGTTTTATTCAACATTATTTACTTATTCGGCAACGCAAAAAAAATCAAAGCATTGCTACTTCTCTATTCTCATGCTCAGATTTGTCCTTCCAGATGTTCATAGTACGAGCTGGGGTTCGGGATAAATAAATTTACAGAAAAACACAATCACTTATTTAAATAATCACAAATATCGTAATGATAAACTTTTAATCGCTTGTAACTTTTCTCACAAGTTTCGTATCCAAAATTGAGTTGAGGCGCTACGCCGTCGACCATCTATTTATATGGCGAGTGTAAGCTTCTAGAAAGGTCTAGGGCATAGTTTGAGAACATTTGAGTATTTACGAGAATGATCTAGAATGATGCAACATGACACTAACTATCTAGAATATTGTGGAAGGGTCCAAAATGTTCTAGAATACTCGTCACGAATCGATGAGGAACCAATCGTGTAGTTACGCTACGAGTAGCGTAACTACACGATTAGCTTACGCTAGTGCGAGCACTAGCGTAGCTTTCCTTGTCTTACCGTCCTACGTAACAATATTAATTCTTCGCTGAACCAAACAGTTTATAGTGTAAGACTGCAGTTACTGCAACATTACCATTCAACGGTTCTATCTGGATTCTTTGCACAGTCGTTTAATAAAGAAGAGCAGTACAAATTGAATAGGGAACTTTTCTCAATTGTTGGAACGCAGCGGCAATAAGATTTAAACTTTACGTAAAAGTTAAGCGTCGCTAATGCAAGTTTAATGTTCGTCTTTGATGCAGTTGCGACGAATTACCACTCTTTGCTTAAACAGATAACTCGCTGAGTTAAATTTAAACTGGAAATGATTTATTAAGAATGACATTGCAAGGTAACTTTCTACAAAATTGCAATTTAGTTAGCTCTTGAATTACCGCGTGGGTCTTGGACAAACAAAGACTAAAATGCTAAATAAAACAAAAAAACAAAATTTTATTTAAATTGTCCAAAACTTTCGGCTTAGTCAATAATTTAACGACATTTTTACTTTGCATAACTTAATTAAAATTTCCTCTTGAACTGTCTTCACCAGCCGAACCGTTTCGTTCTATTTTTCTTTGTTAAAAACTAACGTAAACTTTAAGAAATTAAACAAAAAGAGCTAATTTGCTCCATCTAGTGATCCACACCAGATGCAGTTAGGCTATCGGTAGTAGCTGGCAGTTTTGCCGGCGTTTATGCAGATTGCACGCGCGTTTGATTTAATATCCGCCCGCCAGTTTGAGGGACTCACTGTTACAGTTTGTGAAACACGCCATTCTTCACATTTATTTTAATGTTTGTCAGTTTGTGATTTTGAATATTATCTTGAGTGGTTATCGCGAGGATGCATTGTATACTTTTGTTTGAAATTCAATGAGACTTTTGTTGTAAATAAAAAAGTACCTACAATTACTTCTATCGTCAAAACTGTGAGGATCAGATTCACACAAATGTTATATGTTTATTTACATAAGTATTATAAGTAGTTCTGGTATTCACCTGCATCCGGTTAGACTGGAAGCCGACCCCAACATAGTTGGGAAAAGGCTAGGCAGATGATGATGATAGTGATTATAAGTAGTTCATTTCAAAACTGAATTTACCATCAAAGTATTTCTAAAATTTAAAAATATACATATGCCGCCGCATCTGTTAAGGTTATTGCATTTATGATAATCTTGATAATTTCGCCCTCTGTGGAACATGTTACTATCAATCCAAACGAGTTGTGAGATGTTATTATAGATGTATGTAAGAGATTGGCGCTAATTATGTCCAAGTGTGTGCATTAGAAAATATTGTTTTAGCTTAATTGTTATACTAAATCTGATATTCTCGATAATAGGTAATTAATTTAACTGTTATTCAGACTTGATTTTTGTTTAATTATAAAATAATCAACTGTTAATTATTCTAGAGAGATGTGACGTTTAGGATCGTGTGGGATGGAAAGTAGTGGTTGTGTAAAAACACATAAATTATTATTGACCAGCAAAAACGTTGTTGGGCCTGCCTCGCTACTGCAGCGCGTCGGTAATGTTTGCGCAAGCTCGTACCGACGGGTTTCACGCGATTATACGCAAAAAAGCTGCGTCGCTACTGAGGAGAGTGAGAGACAGTCGCAACAGCATCCTGAGGACTGTAGCGGAGAGCTTCAGCTCTCCAATTGTTAAGCAGTTTGTGCAGAGGGTGATTGGTACTAACACTAGATAATATTATATTTCTCTTTAATTCAAGTAACATAGACTCATTGTGTTAGTAACAATTTTCCTTATTCCTATGTTAGTATTTGTTTTTATTAGTATAGTTATGTTAGTAATAAGTTGTTTTATATCATGTTATCTAAAACTCTATGGATTTTTTGTGTTCGAAATAAAAATTATATTATTATTATAAACAACTTCGTAACATAAAATTTCAAAAGCGTGTCTCCATTAGGAACCCACCTTGTCATGGAATGAGCGACTGAATTCACTTATTAACTCAAAGTTAACAACTCCTTGATAGATGATAATTTAGAAGTGCCTAAGTGCCTAGTGTTTTGATTGAAATAAATGCAATGTGCAATGCAATTTTTATGCTGCCCATTGGCCTCAGACTTAGCTTCACATACATTTCAGAAATACCACCACCAACTGCCTAATCTACCATCACGAAACATTATGCCGGAGACCGGCAAACGGTCCTCATGGGTTGCTTGTCTTGTTATATTTATATTATTGCATGTAAAATACCCTTTCAAATGTTACATTTGGTGTAGCTAAATTAAGGTCTTAATAATTTCGAAGCTGTAAGTCGAGCGGTATAAACTTGGCAATATATAAGTACATACAACACAAGCGTCAATTAGCTCAGCAGGCTCAGTTCACTCTGTTCGCTCAGCTGAGTTTAACTGCTTTCTGGAAAATAAACAACTAATGTATTTTACATGTATTGATACTCGCTCTGCGGGTTAAAATAATACCTATTGTACATATGTTACCATTAAGGAAGCGACGCCCTAGAGCAACAAAATGGAAAACATTTTTTTTTTAATCGTGATATGACTAGGGACTCCCGGTTGGAACGAAATACTTTCGCTGTATATTATGTATTACCTAATACAGAGCCATCTATGGCTTCAAAGCTTCAAATGTGAAACGTTCAAAGCCAACTAGAATAAGTTCTTAGTTTGCTAAAAAACTATAGCCTATTAAAGATCATATTCGCCTGCACGGTACAGCGCGTATACAGACATACATATGTGAGTGATTACAACGTAAACATTTACCCGTCATACAATCTAACCACGAAAAGTTGAAAGGTGTGTGGGTGGGGTCAATACTAGACAAAGATAACAATACTTATAGTTGTTTTTTCGTATTAGTGTTAGCACCGAGCGAATCTGATACTAAAGCCAAAATTTTAAATCATTATCATCAGTTCATGTGGTTAAGCGCAGCAATGACATGACTTGTAAACGCGTGCCTGTAGGTTCATAACACACCTGAAGTCAAAGTCAAAGTCAAATCATTTAGGTATTTCAAATAGGCACAAGAAAAGCACTTTTGAACGTCAAAATGAACAAGAAATAGATTCATTCTAGTCGCCCCTTCCAAAAGGTAGTTTCGTATGTAAACTGTTAACACTTCCATCTCTTTATATTCTGGAAACTGCACTGTTTGTAAAAACAAATTCACATTTATTTGTAAAATTTTCCTCTGTTAAAAAAAACCCAATGCGAGCTCAATATGTGAATAAATTGTGTCAAGTAAAATGTAAAACGTCACTGATGCAAAAGAGTGTTTTTGGTATAGCTCCAAGAATTTATAATAAAATACCTGATTTTATAAAAGATCTGCCTGTGACGAAGTTTAAAAAGGTTCTTAATAAGTTATTGATTGATAAATGTTATTATACAATTGAAGAATTTTTAAATGACGAACTGATATAATTTTGAATTTGTATTTTTAAATCTTGGATACCTAATGATTTTGATTTAAATTTAATTTGATTCTAATTTAATTTTGACTTTTTTTGATTTAATTTTAACTTAATTTGGATTTAATTTTGATTTGACTGATTTATTTTATTTACTTACCATTGATGACTGTTTAATTTATGACCCTATTTTTGCTTATCCATATTTGTATGTCTTGATGGCACAACATAGCGCACTACCTTTATTATATTTAAGATCCTCAAATGTTTACCTATGTTTCACAAATAAAATATTTTGATTTGGTTTGGTTGGAGAAGAATGGGCAAGAAACTCTACCGTTACTCTTTTAAATTTTTTATAAAATATTTTGTATACATGAATTATAACATTATAAATGTGAAGACGATGCACCCGAATAAAAATACTACACCACAAAAGGTGAAAAGAAAAATACATAATTATAACAATGACAGGTAAACTTAATTATGTCATAAGTACATGGTGCTCACATATTTACAAACATTCTATAAAAGCATATAATACTAATAAATCAATTAATGCGTGACTTAAAGTTATTCCAAAATGTTAAAATAGTAGGCGTATGCTATCCATAGCTTGGTATTTGTACCACAAATTATAAATTATTACCTAATTTACTTAGCTATCAGTTTGAATTTGTCTAGACACTAGATTGTCCTGTGGAGCAGGACCAGCATGGTTCCAAGCATTATCCTTGATATAAACCTATAATTTGATTATCTGAAAAATGGTTGATCTATTTTATCTTTATTTCTAGTGTTAAAGTTATGCCTGTCACTTTTGTTGTTAAAAGATGTCGATTTTTTCTTACATACTTACATAATATTTATCATTTTAAATAGTTCCCTAAGCGATACCCGGTTGGCCAGATCGATTTTGTTATTATTCTTTACTTTTTATGTTTTCAAATGAATAATGTATATAATTATTATAACGACGACGATTATAATGAGTAATATTTATATAATTTATTCATATAAATATTGTATATATTATATTATCTATACTAATATTATAAAGAGGTAAAATTTGTAAGTTTGTATGTAGGGGGTAATCTCCGGAACTAATGATTCAATTTCAAAAAAATTTTTCACTGATAGAAAGCTACATTATTCCTGAGTGCTATAGGCTATAAATTATATTTATATCATACATATTAGCCGAGCTATCGCAATTTTCGTCTGGCAAGTCGGAAAGAAATACCTCCGAAAACAGAATTATTTGCATGCGCTGCCTAAACAGTTACAGTATATCGCAATTTTCCGCGGACGAAGTCGCGGGCAGAAGCTAGTTATATATATATTGAATTCATAGGCAATATTTTAAGCAGTCATTGTACTCATAATTATGAGCAACTTTTAGTATGGGAACAAAACTGAAATCGCTAAAAAAAAGTCACCTGAGCATAATGCTCAGGTGACTTTTTTTTAGCGATATTAGTATCCATACATTATGCTCGCATAACTCGTCATGACTTTTTTTCGCGACCAGCACATAAAATAATATCTTGAATAATATTTAACTTTTTGGTAATGTGGTTGGTTTTTTTGCTATCCATTCTCTGATTTTTAAAACGACTAATTTACAATAATTGTTATCTCATCCTTTATTCAAAATACTTTAGAGATCCTATTTCCATTTCACCTACCATAAACTTTACATAACTGAAATTAAAAGGGTCACATCCTGCTTTAGAGTTGGTTGTTTTTACCGACTCTTATCGAGCTGCGACAGACGTTCCTTCAGCTTACCTCGCGTCATCCACCAGCTGAACCACCCCGCGACGCCTAAAACTATAATAATAAATGTCACTGTCAAAACTGTAAACCGGTGAAAATCACTTTTAACTGCAAACATCATCAGCCAAACCAGTAAGTTAAGTTAGGATTTGCATTTATAAATTAGATATTAGTATACACAACGTATTTTCTTATATACCTACACATCGAGTTGCACTTTTTGAATGATTTTTACTTTGGTATAGAAAAAAAACCTGGAGTTAAGACATCTAAAAAAAACGACGCCTTGTATAATATATTAAACTAATTAAAAACAATCAAGCGCAACATTCTTAAAGTATAACTAACATTAACTTTGGTGTGCGATAACTAGGTTATTTTTTGTGTCCCTTTTAAATTTAATTTAATTTCTGTGATTATAGACAACTTAGAGATATAGTTTTGACTGAATGAGAGTAGTGACGGCAACATGTAGGTACCTACGTTCATCTTACAGCCCCGGCATTCACTTTTACGATTATTTGAATGACGTACCGTCCATAAAGCCGACATAAAACAATTTCAGGGAGCGATAAAGGATCAGTTAATTTCTGGACGAGGTTCTTGTTTTTAAGAGCCTTTAGTTACTTTTTTCGGTCTTTACGGAAAATGTTTTTGATGGCCCGATCGCCATCTATGTTGAAGTGTTGCTTGCTGCTTATCCGTTATCGGGTGAATTGAGCTACCTAGATATAATATATGTATTCTGGAAAACTGAGTTGTTCATTACTTTAGCGAAGTAAAAAAAAACAGTCTTTGGTTTTTATACCTGCTATATATCTATTGCTTTAATATTTTTACTGTTTTTAGGGTCTTCAAAATATTTAATTACTTTAATAAACCCGGAATAACCTGAGTTTCAACACTACAACGGCTATGGAATTTAAACGACAGGAAAATTGTGATCCTACATCGCTGACGTTGTCTTCAGAGACAGATACTTTACAAAATTTACCATAAATTACTCTCAAAAGTAATTTAACAAGTTTCAAAACGAAATTAAAAGTAAATCAGAGTCTTTCTTTTTATTCAAGAGTGAGTTGTCTTGTCGTTCATGACTCGTTTCTGTCTCTGCTAAATTAAAAATCTCCAAAGAAACTAATTTAAATAATAAATTGATATTCATGATTCTCTTTTAGTATTATAGAAAGTAATTTGAACAGGTGTCAGTTACCGTGAATATAACATTTCCTTGCTACTTCAAAAAAACTTATTAATAAAAATAGTTTTTTCACATTTACCAAAATCGAGTGGCAAAACTGAATTACAAAAGAAATAAATATATGATACATGTACATGTATCATCACGGACTCGTGGCTAAGTAATATTAGCCGCACGCGTCGATCCGTTAGGTTAAGCTACGCTTGCTGGGACTGGTCCATGGATGGGAATCTTCACATATCGAGATTCCTCCGTGCTTCGGAGAGCACGTTAAGCCGTTAATATCGGCTGACATTCGTGGATCTTTGACAGTCGTTACGGATAGTCAGAAGCCTGAAAGTCTGACAGCCAGTCCTACCAAGGGGTATCGTATTAGCCAGTTACTGACTGGGTTAAGAAATAACTTTTAAGTATCGTTCACCCATCATCTCACAGAATCATTCTCTTTATCTCACATTCACGACAAATTTCAATTAATCAAACAAGTCATACTCCGGTTTTCATGTCAAAACATCATTAGGCACTGTAAACGCCCGAAAGATGGCGAATAAGCCCGTGACACTGTACTACTGCACCCACACGTGCCGAAGGTTCGGCCAATACCTATAAAGTGTCTTCGCGGCCTCAAGCTAAAGGCAGGAACGAAAAGCCTCGGCGAATGAGCGACAAGTTCTGAATAATCAGACTCACCACGCATAATAAGGCAAGCTATGAAAGAAATAAGTAATAACGCCTTACTTCCAGACACTTCAAGAATAATACAGAGATGTCAGCATATGAAGGGGCCCCTCAGGGCCAAGCCTGCCGGGTAAGCGGGATTGTCCGAAAGGGTTACCGCTACCCCGGAACATAAAGGGCTACGGAAGGAACATGGATGGGTTTTAGTCAGTAAGAGTCTGACACTCCCTTCCGCTCCACCCAGAGCGGGAGCAGTCATTGGATGATTTCCCAGCCTTAAAAAAAAAAAAAAGTAAAAATTTGTAGGAAAAAGAAAAAAGGGTGTGTGAATTGGTTTTTGTGAAGAAATCTAAGAAAGGCTTTTTGGACTTTGTCAAGGAGTTAATAATGTAACTACATACATGATACATAGTAATCTTCACTCGTGTCGACATTCCCAGATTTTATATTTCGCGTCAGACAAATTCCTATCTACGAATTGCAAAAAATTCCATGGTTACCCAAAATTTACAGTTTCCTTTATCAATGTTATAGAAACCCCACTAAATTACTTTTTAAAGACAATCTTCTGGAATCAGCTGTTGGATGTCAACAGGGTGACCCTCTTGGGCCAGTCATTTTCAGTTTGGCAATAAATCCAATTATTCGACAGCTAAATTCTGAATTCAACGTATGGTATTTGGATGATGGAACCCTGGGAGGTGATGTAGACACTGTTTTAGAAGATTTAACTTTTTTAAGAGAAAAATTTAATCTCATTGGCCTAGACCTTAACCTTTCTAAATGTGAAATTTACCTTCCCCAAACTACTGACAGACAGACTACCATTACAAAATTTAATTCCATAGCTCCAAATATTAAAATAACGGAAAAGAACTCTCTTCATCTCCTGGGGTCCCCAATTCTTGACGAATCTTTTCCAACTTTCATTGAAGAGAAAATTCAAAATTTTAATAACGTGTCAGAAAGACTTTTCAAAATTAACATCCATTCAGCCTTCACACTCCTTCGATACTGTTGTTTTGGTCCAAAATTTACATATAGCCTTCGTTCCTCCCCTCTTTGGAAGCATCCACAACTTTTTGAAAAAGTAGACCAAATTATTAGAAATACTCTAACTTCGATGCTAAATGTGGACCTGGACGACCGAGCGTGGCAGCAAGCCACACTCCCCATTCGCCTGGGTGGTCTCGGTGTCCGCAAAATTTCAAGCATAAGTTTACCGGCCTTCCTCTCCTCGGTCCACAGTACCGATAAATTAACCAGGAATATTTTATCATCCTCACTGGTAAATTTTGAAGTACCGTGTTTGTCCGATGCGTTGAACGCTTGGAAAATGGCTTGTCCCAATACGGATTTGCCCGACAACCTGTCCTCCCAGAGACAGTGGGACGTGCCACTCTGCAGTATTATACGGGATAACCTAGTAAACACGTCACCTAACACTGTTGAGCGTGCCCGTCTGCTGGCTGTGGGAGAATGGGAGTCAGGCTTGTGGCTTCAGGCGCTCCCGTCATCCACCATAGGCACTATGATGGATGACTCATCGTTTCGGCTCGCTACGTGTCTTCGCTTGGGCGCACCTTGTGTAGCTCCGCATCGGTGTCACTGCGGTGAAGCTGTTGACAGTCTCGGGCACCATGGGCTGTCCTGCGGCAGGAGTGCAGGTCGCATATCACGTCACGCCAGCATCAACGACATTATTCGTCGAGCCCTTGCCACCGCCGGCGTACCAGCGGTATTAGAACCAAACGGCTTGGTACGTGACGATGGTAAGCGACCAGACGGAATGACTTTGTTGCCTTGGAAGGTAGGTAGGCCTCTGGTGTGGGACGCAACCTGTGTCGACACCCTTGCGCCATCTCATGTTCTTAGCACGGCGGGCTGTGCTGGCGCCGCTGCTGCCGCTGCTGAGACCCTCAAGCGGCGTAAATACAGTAACCTGATGTGTATCTACAGATTTGAGCCGTTTGGGGTCGAAACTCTAGGGTCATGGGGCCCGAGTGCGCAACTCCTTTTTAAGGAAATTTCTCGCCGATTGGTCGACACTTCGCGTGACCAGAGGGCTGGATTGTTCTTTGGCCAAAGAATTAGCATTGCCATTCAACGTGGCAATGCTGCCAGTCTTCTGAGCACGTTTCCTGATGACAGCGATGCGGATGAGTACTTCGACGCCTAAGGGTCCTTTTTGTCTTTTTTTGGATTTATTTGTATATATAGTTAGTTAGATAGTCTTTTAATTTAAGTATGTATAAGTTTTTATTGTATTAGATTGTAGAAATTTAAATAAACATTATGTCGATGAAAAAAGAAAGAAAACAAATAAAATAATTTTAAAAATGCTACATTTTTATCTCTATTAGAATAAGCAGTCAGTTCGCAAGTTTATTTATTCAGTTGACAATCGACAATATTTCGAAACAAAATGCTCAAAAGGGCGTTAATTAAAACTTCGTTATACTGTTCCGCGCCGACGGGCAAGGCGACATGTATTGTGACGTCACACGTAGGCACAAACTCGACTGTATGTTAAGTACTCATGAAAGCAAACAATGCAATTATTTTTCTAGTTTTGTGATGATTATTAACATCTATAATATTGTTTGGTTGCTAAGCAGTTAGCAATAATCAAAATAAATGGTAAACATTATTTTTATTGAATATTTTATTGATTATAATCAATATTCCAATAAACAGAAGTATTCTGTCATGTTTTTAGAAGTCAAATCAATTTGTTGGTAGCCCAAAAAAGGCCCTATCTTTACATTTCTGAAAACTACAATGTTAAACCTGTATACTATCCTACCCTTATGTATAAAGCAAAAACGCTTAAAACCCAAACAAAGTAACAATAGTATCGACTGGATCAGTTAACAGTCGACAATCGTGAAACAAAGCGCTGGAGCGCGAAGGGGATCCCGAGGTAGTCGCGCATTTAGAATTCATTGAAAAACTCCCGCTTGAAAGTTATCTGATCGTAAACGGTGACGACCGGCGAGACGCTGCCGCCGCCGGTACGCTGCCACACACAAGCGGTAGGAGATGGAGGAAAGGTTATGTGAAACGTGTTGAAGAGTTTACTGCTAATTAGTTTTCGTGTGTATTTATTTGGTGGCGAAGTTTTGGTGTATGTTGGAATAATTTAGTTCATTAGAGGCAAAACTCATCTTATAAAACCTTAGAAAGTTCTTTTATTATCGGTAATAATAGCAGATTTAAAATTTGTCGCAGCAAAACGGTTCAGTTATAATTAAAGACATCGCAATTTTTTTTTTATAAATGATGTGTAAATTACCCAAGCAAACTGGCATAGCGAATAACGTCAGGAAAAGTTAACAGACTATATCAAAATAATTAATGTTCTTATTGATACAAATTATAAACACATATTGTGCTTGGTGTTTGGTTCACTTTATTTCTTCCGTTTACGTTAACTTACTTCAACTTGGGTTCTATACAGTGGCACCCCGGTGGTAACAAGAGAACGACGTGACGTGAGAGAGTGCCATGCTATCCGGCCTGTGCTCTGGACTGGATACGCCATGGTGTCTGAAGCAGTCACGAAAAGGAAGGTTGTCTCACCCAGAATCGTGCCTATGTGTGCCTATAGCCAGAGGCTGAAGCGGGTGGGTTCGCTCAGCAATATTAGTGGACGTATATTAATAGGATTATACCGAACCAACCACTGCCTCTGAGAAGAAGTGGGAATGTTTTTCAAAAATTTTGATTTTAATAGAAAATCAAAATTTTTGAAAAACATTTGCAAAAAAGTTCTCTGAGGTCGATTGTCCGTCCTAATCGCTGCCGCTAGTGTCGTCACAGCACACACGGTGCAGCTGCGCACCGGCGGTGGCGAGACAGAACTGAGTAAAGATCCCGGAAGCGATGGGCGTGTTCGTCTTATTGCTGATCTCGTCACTTTATGATCCTTTTAAACGATCAACCAAAAGTCTGAATGATACCTACACAGAACAAAGCTTGTAAAAATACAAACGGTTACAATTTTAACTTTCAAATAGCTTTTTCAATTCTTTTGTCCGTGTGGCTCACCAGGCGTTATACAATTTCTATGATGTCACTTTTCGCTCCGACTGTTCCAACACAAAGACTTCGTACGTCGCGTCGGTCAAATGGTGTCACCCCCGCACTATAAATGGGTAAGTGCACTCGATCGAAGTTGTCTCCTAATTTCAAAGTCATGAGCGTTTCACTACCTCCACACATAAAATGGTTTCAGAAGCACAATCCCATAAAACCGGTGGCCCAAATTCATACATAACTAGGTAGGTAGCCAGTGAACGGGATTCAAATGTAAAAACCTGATTTTATGTAAATGCAACATTGCACACATGATTTTATGTAAGAAATCATCAAAGTCAAAGTTTGTTGTTGATAAGCAGCAGTTATTACCCATATTTTTAAGTATATTATTCTAAGATATATTTTCCAAGTAAAGTGTTCGTCTGCCATTAAGTAGGCCTTCTGAGCTAACCTTCTTATTAGTACCTCCACCCCTATACCCCCCTACCACTGCCGGCCCCGCCCCCTTAGTCTATGTCACTTCAACCTCCTAGTAGGATGTTGATGGATGTATCGAAAGGGAAGGCTGCAGCTCAATCAAATAGAAAGCTTGTTTGTGTGCTCAGCCGTGCTTTGACCTGCACGTTGTATTGAACGTTGATACTGGCACAAATAGTTTACGATAGATCAGTGGTAGCGCTTGCCTTTTGTTGAAGTGGTTCTTCTTCTTCGGAATCACAAAAGATTTCTAGATTCTTAACTTGAACTTATCAGTATCTGCCCGTTATTGTTTACAAACATAGATTGAACGAAAATGAAAGCCATACTCTGATAAATAGGCTGTACTGGCAAAGCCGCAAATAAATACACCACTGTCTGATATTCTCCAGACTCCTAGACTTTTAGACAGAGGAGTGACAGACATTTTTCTTCAGGAAATCACTAGTATTTTTAACCGACTTCTAAAAAAGCAGGAGGTTCTCAATTCGGATGTTTGTATTTTTTTTTTATGTTTGTCCGCGCATAACTCCGTTGCTTGCCAACCGATTTGAAAAATTATTTTTTTGTTGGAAAGGGTATACTTCCCAAATGGTCCCATAGAAATTTTATCGAAATCAGATAAGCGTTTTTTGAAAAATCAACACAAATATAAAAAAAATCCTACTTAATATATGTGGACGATGTTCTAATAAGTTCCTGTCACTGTAATCTACATACCAGGTAGTGGTATTAAAATTTGGGGGGGGGTGGGTTGTGTAGGTACCACAACTAAAAAGTGAAAAATAAAAGCTTTTTTACAAAAAATAAAACCGACTTCCAAAAAAACAGTACAAAGTAAAAAAATAATTTTGATTTCGGAAGTCGGTGGCAAAAAATGAAAATACAAAACCGAAGACACCGACTTCCGAAATCAAAATTATTTTTCACATTGTAGTGTTTTTTTTGGAAGTCGGTTTTATTTTTTGTAAAAAAGTTTTTTACACCTGCTTTTGATTTTCATATGACGAACCTAGACTTGTAACACGATTGTCTTGTTCCAGGTGGTCGCTATATAGTGGGAGGTAGTCGCAGCGATGTCCTAGTGGTCCGTGACGCCCGCCCTGAAGATGGCAGTTCGTACTCCTGTGAGGCTCAGCACGCGCTCACTGGGGAGAAGAGACGGAGTCCACCTGCTATGGTCACTGTTTCACGTTAGTATCTTTATATTAATAGAAAGTATAAAATAACGGAATACATACGAACGAATACACGTGTGATGAGTATATAGAGCCGAGTATACAGGGTGGAATTTTGTAATGCCACCTGAAGGGAAAGTATTCTTAATACTGTAGATAGCAGTTTTTACTCAAAGAAAACTTTCCTTTATTTTGAATAGAAAGAAAACTGCATTCAAAGATTTTCAAAAATTCGCTTGCCACACCCGGGAGTCAAACCAACTTGGTGGGTAAATTCACCAATTTATAAGACGATTTGGATCAGACGATTGAAGATTGGTACAAACGGTGCAATCAGATGGCCTACGAGATCACTAGATCTCGCCCCTTTACATTTTTTTGTGGAGATGTGTGAAAAATCAAATTTTCATTAAATCTTATGCGAAAGTAAACGACTTGAGTTGAAGTGCAGAATACGATTTATAATATTCACCACAACATGTTATTAGAGGATATGAATTGGTTACATAAATACATTTGTGTATCCAAGAAAATGGAGCCCATTTTGAGTAACTAATTAGTTAGTTTACTATTTTTTGTAAATAATTTAAGATTTAATGGTTTTCCTATCATTTAATTTAGTAAGTTTGTTTGAGAGATTTCATCCTTATAATTGATCCTAACGATCGATGCAATATAAGTAAAGGTGTACTTTTTGCAGACTTTTGTCGGTTCGATTCCCGGGTATAGCAAGCAAATTTTTGGAAATCTTTGAATGCAATTCTCTTTCTATTCAAAAATAAAGGAATGTTTTCTTTGAGTAAAATTTTCTATCTTAAGTATTAAGAGTACTTTCCCTCCAGGTGGCATTACAAAATTCCACCCTGTATAGATATAAATGTACGGAGCAGCTGATTAGTTATCTTGGATTATTGATATTGTCACGGAGGATATTGCTGGTTCACAATCAATCTGCCTAGGCTTTTCCCAACTGTGTTGGGGTCGGCTTCCAGTCTAACCGGATGCACCTGAATACCAGTATTTTACATGGACCTACAGCATATCTGACCCCCACAATCCAGTATGATACTACTTGGCAAGACTAACTGACAGAATGTCGGGCTTCTGACGGCCCGTAACGACTGTCAAATTGCTGGTATACTCACACTAGATAGAAATGCAACTGTCTTCTTTTCATTTTAGAAGGCATAACTAACATAATTTTTCTTGCAGATGCGTCATCAAGCATGGCACCGAGAATGTTGACGGTATCTGAAGATGAAGTGGTGCCTCAAGGCGGTGACATCCGATTAGTATGCTGTGCGATCGGAAGTCCACCACCCACATACAGGTGCTTAGTCAGATTACATCAAAACTTCCAGTCTTATATTTAGAAGTTACATCCATTATGAGTTTTTATCATCCTGAAAGTTGTTCCCACGGCGCCAACATCTTGGTATTGTCTACGCCATTGATTGCAGTGTCACTCAATGTGAAATATGTACATACAGTATTAACTTAGGAAGCGATAACACAAAAACTTTAGTGATAGATAGTTGCAATGGGAAGCCCATTTGCCTTTGTTCGCATTACAGCGGGCCAGTTTGGATGGCGCGCCATCCAACTCGCCAGAATTAATACATTCCTAAAATACAGACGATTCCATGGAGCTGGAAAAAATCCAGCTCACGGTGTTCGTCAATAGAATGACTGAAAGTTACTACCAGATTGGTTGTTTCACAGTTTATAAGCTTTGCAGTCTCAGGTTGTCTCCCAATTACTATTTAGCATCCGCCAGTAACTATTCGACGACTGATTCAACTATTTGATTTGTTAAATAGAAATGAAATTCTAACTCTAAGTAACCCAAAACGGAGAAGTACCTAATTGTTTTGGAATATACGTAGTATAAATACGTACGTAATTAGTTGGGTTTCTTACGTTTTAAGTGCTTTCAAATGTAGGTAACTATACATTTTGGCAAACTAATTTTGGTCCATCTCGTTTAAGCCTTTTTTTTTTTTTTTTTTAAGGCTGGGAAATCATCCAATGACTGCTCCCGCTCTGGGTGGAGCGGAAGGGAGTGTCAGACTCTTACTGACTAAAACCCATCCATGTTCCTTCCGTAGCCTTTTATGTTCCGGGGTAGCGGTAACCCTTTCGGACAATCCCGCTTACCCGGCAAACTCGTATAAGCCTCAACACATTTTATTCCAAATAAGTTTTAGAATGTCCCGTACTTCAATTTTCTACCATTTCCAGTTGGTTCCGCCACTCAAACGGCCGTCTGAGCCCTGTCTCCAACAGCATCAGGATCTCGGTGTCAGAGCAGGTGCTGATCATTAGACGTGCGCAACTTTCTGACGGAGGCGTGTGGACTTGTAGGGCGCACAACCAGTTCGGCGAACAGAGGAGAGACGCCAGGCTGAGAGTCCGGTCTAGGCTGGTGGTCAGTGTACACCCGCAGTTACAGGTGAGGACGTCCAATATCTTTAACTAGACTTCTTTATTCATTTGTTAGCCAGGACTGAAGATCTTGTATACGTCTTTTTTTTGTTAATTTCAACTTACTGTTACATTCAAAAACACTCTTATCTTAAGATAACATCCTTTTATTTCCAAAGTCTGTCGACACCCAAATATTGTCGCAATCCAACATTCCTTTATAAGTAACATTAGAGCGTTATCTTCGTACAAAAGAACCAATACGCACAACTCGATGACATTATTCCGAACTTGTCAGAGAATAAACAGCGTACGTTTCAGGCCAAGAATATCTTCCTAACATTTTCTTTTATTACATAAAGAGGGCTAACAGAAAACACAATTGTCCCGAACGTCCCGACATCAGTATTTGGTCGAGCGGCTACATTCCCGTCAGCGGCGGGTGACGTTGCAGAAATTGAAAAATAAGTATTCAGATCACAGAGCGACGAGACACATCGCGCGATGTGATCCTAGCGGTGCGCTCATCGAATATAGACAAGGAGGGGCGAGGTCGTTGTGTTAGCGGGACGGTCTGTTTGTGCTGAAATTTCTTGGTTTCAAATTGAAGCAGGAAACCAGCTTTACGTTACGCCTAAGATAACAAAAAGCAAAAAAAAAATTGATGTCCCACATCAGACTAAAAAATGATGTGTACTATGACCACTCAATAGAAGTGAAAACTTAGGAGATACACGTTAGCATCACCGACGTGTACGTGTGTGGCGCCTCCGTCCACTTTTCCAGAAAAATCGGCAAGTGCGCCTTAAGACGAAACCACGTTAGTAAAGGCAGATGGGTCGAGATGTGGTTCTAAAATACATTGTACTACTCGTACATAACCAGTTAATTAAAATAATGGTAAACTATAATATGGTGGTGGTGGTGGTAACTATTATAGTAGGGTGGATGATAGTGCAGTGGTAGCACAGGGGTAGCGGCCCCGACAAAAAATAACAGATCGTGGTCATCGTCGCACACAGTCAGGTGCGTTACTTTATGTAAATTATTTCATCACCAGTGCTCTCAAAATGGTGAAGGAAACCGAAAATGTACAAGAACCAAAAATTTGAAGACGTGTGACACCTACCAGGCCGCACAGGCATGCATCCGCATGGCGGATAACAGACCACTCCTTCTCTAGAAGAGGAACTCGTGTCCCAAGAGTGGGGACATTATAAGCTAATCAGTTTAACACATCATCGCATTATAAGCTGATTAGCTTATAATGTCCTTACTCTTGGCACATAACCATGTGCAATATGAAATCTGGATCATATTTCCGGCTAAAAACTAATTTAATCGAAAATTCCGGTTTCCATTCCAGGGAATTCTATATCAGAAATTTTAAAATGGTTCTAATAAATCATATCGCTTGAATTCGCACCGCTTGTAAAATAATTTAAACTGTTTATTTAGAGAGCGTAAAATAATAGAATTTGACACTATTATAAATTTATTGATTTTAAAAAGTAGTCATTTCAAACTAATGTATTTGTTAGGTAGGAGATACAAATTGACAACATTCCTTTGTTCCTACGGCAGTTTCAGTAAAGGTTTACATTAAGCCAGAGGCATCCACTGCCATCACCTTGCCTACGACTCATCACGAATGAGTGAAAGTTGAACATTTTACCTGTTACTTGCCCACCACAAGTTATCAAAATCCATCCAATGAATAAATTAATCATTCTACGTGATAAATTCCTTTACTAAAATGCAGACAATGGTAGCGAAAAATTCTCTCGTTCATGTAAAAATACGGAATATTTAAAATGTTGCAACGTTTTGTACTGGATGACTGCGGTCTTTGTATTGCTCGGGAATTAAATGACACGCTTTACTCGTCTATTTTACAATTTCTAGGAAATGTTTGAAATGGGAAAAATAGTAACTGGTAGCTTGAAAATTCCACGATTGACTAACAATAGAACTGAACAAACAACATTTCGTTTTCTACACATTGATTTACACCGACTTTTACCAAATGTTTACCTATCACTTTAATAATATTTCAATCAAAATAAGATTTTTTTAATAATTGATTTGACATTGATTAATAATCTAAGATAACGTCGCATGTTAAAGCGAACAAGTTTTTTCTCAATGTTGTTCACTTTAACAACTAACTAATAAGAACAGTGAAACAAATCAGTCTCTTCGAATGGCCTCCCAAAGAGACATCATCTATTGTTTCTTGTTACTTGAATCATTTATTCTGGTTTTTAATTAATTCTGAGATCAGCCCATCAAATTTAATAAAGAAAGCATAATTCGCTATAATTTAATTCACAAGTAAATATTGCTTGTACATAATTTGATTAAGAACTGAACAAAATTGTTTTCATTAGTTTATCCTTAGATCAGAAGTTTGCTAACAGCTCTTGACACGCGAAATTGATGAATTTAGATGCTAGTGTCTTGATTCGCTGTGTGCCGATTGCTTTTCATTAGCTATCCTTTGGAAACATAAAAATGCAGTTTACCAAATCTTCACACTGTGTGTCTCTAAATAATGTACATGTTAAATATGAAGTCGCTTTTCGTGTTTGCCTGTGTGACTGCTTAGATCTTCTTCTAACCTACCCAATGGATATTTATGCAGTTTGCACTATTACTTAAGTAAACTTAGCTTAAGAAATTATTTAGAGCATCTATTCCGAATGGTTTCATGATAATCTTACTTAAAACTAAGTTTTCACACGTGCTAACCAGGGGCGGGTCGCTAGTCTTAAAATCATTTTAGGACACCTTTTCTATTTGTTGATTTTCGCCAACATCAGCTAATTGAATATCTTACTGTAGCCTCATATTTTATCTGTTCAGGTTATTTATTCCTCTAGAGTAGGTAACATACATAGTTTTGACCATAACAATAAATAATTCACGTACTATGTTGAACAGCGTTCCTAGCTATCCCTTGTCATAGGGTTGTCATAGCATTCTCAACTATAGAGGGCGGCCTATTTTTTTATTTAAACGTTTCGTACAAAATAAAGCTACAGCGGTGGACTTAATGTCTTAGTTATTCCCTACCAGTCAACGAAAGATGGTGAATATGGTGAAAATAGGGACACTAGTACATAAATAATTTATACACTTATAATACACATACATATATATTTACTATAATGGATATTGGGTACCTATAATATGTATATACATATTATATACCTACCCATTCTATCAGTTATGACTTAGAAATAGCTCACCGGCTCTCGGTCCCGAACATGATATTTTAAAAAGGGATCACATCAAAAAGATGGGAAGTCTTACTAGGTATGCAATATTGCAATCTAAGAATAATAAATATGAAACTCTTTGGTAAACCTATGTTAATGATAGGTAGCAAAGTTAGGAAGATGTCGCTTGTTTGATTAATTCAAACTAACGACAACAGTCGTCTCATGTAATACAAGGAGAAATGAAATATTTATGACCACCGTGATCTTTTGTTACTTACCCAAATGTTTAGCTTAAACGCCCCGTTACTCAGCGAATTTCATTACATTTCGAGCAAATAAATGCCGTACCGTTACTAAACTCAATTGATAACCCAAAGACATCGGCTCAAAGTATCATCGTAGGTATATCCCTACCATTGCTAGCAGCCCTAATATTCCAGTTTGAGCCGACACGCGGCGTGACGTAGTCACTAGGTGATGTCCTCTTGAATAATTCATGCGGAGAACTCGAAGGATCGTCTTAAGTCGACTCGGTCGTGTTTGTCGCTTGTTTATCGAGTTCCGACAGTAGTGATGATTGGGTTAATTTGTCACTTTTTTGTCACCTGTCACCATGGGCGTGGACTATTGGCTTGACCTGAATATACAATACAGTGCAAGTTGGGTATAAAATGTTTAGGTTCATTACTAACCAAACCATTGCCTTTTTCATGTTGGTTTGCAAATCGAAAAGTCCTGTACTACCCTTCTTGTAACCAGATCGTGACACCTGTATCTCCCAAAAATTTTGATTTTCATTGTTTTTTTTTGTGATGCATACTTTCCTAAACAAAAAATTGTCATCTTTCCACAGGTAGCTAACTCAGGAAGCTCAGTGACCTTCAACTGCTCAGTGGAAGGTGGAGAAGCTCGAGTTAGATGGTTGCACGACGGAGTCCCAGTGGGGGGCGGCGAGCGGGTGCTCAGGGTTCATGGAGTCGTTAGGGCTCACAGAGGCATGTACCAGTGTTTCGCAGAGAGGGACCTGGACAGCGCGCAGGCGGCTGCTGAACTCAGGCTGGGAGGTAAGAGCAAGACGTCGTCTAATAAAAAAAAAGTTCAAAATACTCTAAAGAAACCATTCAGATCCGCCAGTGGCTACTGCGAGCATTCCTAGAGCACTTCACAAAAATAAAGCAAGTGAATACACGTTGTTGTTTGGTCAGAGTGTACACACTCCTAAATCAATATATTACTAGGACTTCAATTTTTTCGAAGAGTAAGAAGACAAAAAATATACACGAACCTTCAGTATTTCTGCCAAGTGGATTTCAAGAGATTTATTGTAGACGAGAAAATAATATCATAGATGACATGAGACAAGACTTCAAATTGTTACGCGGCTATTTTTAACATGATACCGGCGCGTTAGGGTCACCCGTCACTCATACATTACAGAATCCATAACTCCTCATTGAATTTCGCAATGAAAATATAAAATCCAGTCTGGAACACTTGCCTGACACCTGAACCCTAATCAGTTTTCGCTCCAGTTCCATCATTCAATGTTAGTCCAACTCACAAAGTGTTAATTCTACTTGAAATGTTTTGTTCAGAAGAACCTCTACAGGAACTCTTGAACATTCGTGTTTATTTTAATTTATCAGTTTCTTTAAATTCACCCTTGGAAGACGAGCCTTTGGTGTGATTGTTATGTTTCACATTACCTTGTTTTCTAATAGTGTAAATGAATAAAGTTGCATCATCTAATTGAATAAGCATGAATTACGCTACATTATGAGTGCTTACACTACTCCTTAGTAACATAATATAATTTTCCTATTTAAAATCCCGAGTAAACCTGCTCAATAACATAATTCCATTTTTTTAAGTGTCGATCTCTGGCTTTGTGTAAGCACCAAACATGTGTTGCTATCCGTACCAGCTTTATTTATTTTATCTTCGGTCCAGAAAAACTCGATAGTCCTTACGGAATTAATTCCCTTCAACAAATGTTTAGTCCCATGCCGAGGGTCCATTTGGAATTAATGGACGGTTCAAGGCCATTCCCGTGTATTTGTTTAGGACTTGCCAGTTTCGGCATTGTGTTTTTGGGATTACCAGATCAGTTTTATTTCTACCTTTTGTTTTTACTTTGTTGTAATGATGTTGTAGAGACCATTTGGACTCAGATGTATTCTATGGCATATAAAGTAGTTAGAAATTATTATTTTATTTATATTTGGTTACTTAAAGACCAGTTAATTCGCAACCGTGTCAGACGGGTAAGTTTTTAATTAAGTTTTGACCTCCTATCCCTTCAGATCTTTATATCATTTTTTCAAATTTGTTCTTCTTTTTCGGTCGATCCGTATATAATAATAAAAATTTAAGCTAGAACGCATACTATAACTTGTGAAAACAAGAACAAAATCAAAAGCTTTTTATTAGAACTAGGCTGAAAATCAGAGCTCTTTTGAACGCAAAATTACATAGGACAGTCCCCCAAAAACGTCCACCGTTCTCCATTTCCTAGTGATTTAGCTGAGAAGAAGTATTGCCGCAGCAAACTCCCCAGCAGCACAGTTGTCTGTTCAGTTAGACGAACTTTATTATTTACAATAAATTGTACAGAAAGAAATTAACATTACGAAAAACAAAACATTTATAACATTATTTGCCTTAAGACAGCAAGCACATCCCAATATACCAACAAAATCATTGAAAACAGACTACGAGGGCTTTAGAAAAAGTGTGAATACGCTACATCTCTTTGGAAGTATAAAAACTGAGCACTAGCTGGTGAAGCTAGAATATAGACATACAAAAATAAACTACATAAATAAAGGCTTATCAACTTGACAACCACCCGATTTAGTAAAATGTAACGGCAAATAAATAAAATCCCCATTTTAACGTGAAATTAATACCAAAAATCTTACATCTTGCGATCCTACTTAAAGCAACCGACTCCAAATTATGATTGTTAAATCCAAAAATAATTAATCACCACCAAAAATTTAACAGAATTTTATATTAAATGACATTTAAATATGACCTAAGTACTTCTGGGTGGTTTAAAAAAAAACACCACGATGGAGCTGGTAGATGGATCTCCTTCTAACCTAACCTGTCCGAGTCGAGGTGCCCCAAGTCCCGAGCTCGCTTAACATAAGATAAGATAACGCTCGCTCGCGCATCTTAAATTCTCCTAGTACAGTAATATTGCATTTTGTACCGTTCGGACCCCTGCGCGGTGTGTCACCAAACCTAACCTACTACTGTGGTAGCAACTGGTTTCTGACTGCTTAATCAATCTTAATTATGGGTAAGGTCACGGCCGGAAGGCATTAGCAACTGTGTATAGGATAGTTGTTGGATTACTCTAAGTCAGGTTAATACAAATTCCGAAATCAAATGTATGAAAATGACAAACCATCAAAATTGTATAACTTGGCTGAGAGCAATTCTACAACTTTTGTATCATATTAACTATTGCTCCAAATGTTTTAGCAAATCGTCGTGTCACAGTAAGTTGTATAGTATAGTTAAGGAAACATATATTTCAACAGACAGTGTACATAGCATCCGCGCCTTAAGTATTGTGCAATGCTGGATCATAAACGAGAATCATCGAAGTAAAATCAATAAACAGGTAAATTACTAATAAGTAATAACGATAACGAAACCATGGTCAGAAGCACCCACACACGAGCATAACGCAAAGATCAGCCATTACCCTCCTGGCTATATGTGAGAGAAGGAGGCAACCCAACCCCCGACGCTACCGCAACCAGTGACATCTAAGGGAGCATTACCATCTTGCTGCCGGTTGCTAAGGCTAAACGTGAAACAAAATAGAAAAGTCGAAAACAAAATAGCAAAAAAAAATCAGTTCTCGAAACGAAAATTGATTTCTGATTAGTCGATTAACGTCCTTTGAGTGTCGATTGGCCAATCGGAAGCCACTTCGTCGTGTAATTACCAATGGTGCAATTTTGCAGAGTGCAGTGCGGTGCGATTTCGTGTGTCGTCGGGTTATTGATTAACGTGAGCAGTAATGACTGGACCGGCCATGCGTCACCCGCCGCCGTGACCGCAGGGACAAGTTGAGTGCGGAAGCGAAATGTAGGCTTACTTTGAAAAGATTTCCTGTGGATAAGGTGAAACTTATTATTGATACATATTGGTGTTTACAGTTGTCAGAAGAGTACCCATAATGTTGTCTGGTGTTCTAACTGTTTTGGCTATATATTGCGCAATTCTTTGTCGGTCAGACAACAATATAAGATCTGTAATTTTTCGTAACATCCGAATAAAACCGTTTTATTTTTACATCGAACCATTATAATTTGTGCTAGAAAATGTAACTCCGATGCGACAGCAATGGTGTAAACACAATAAGTGAAGAACTTCACAACACCATTAATCATATAAACAACAACTGCTTAAAACTTGAGCCCGTCCATTTTCCCGCTCGGAGAGATCTATTGCAGGCATCAAACACTGGACCCGACCTACAAAGGCATAGTCTACTATGACATACCTAAAACCTGCTACTGTACACACTAGTAAAGATATATACATCTTGCAGCCGAACTAGGTCACGTAGAACAATGTACAGGAAACATCAGAGTCGAGTGATGAAGTTTTAAGCTTTTTAATGAAACGAAACATATAAATATTTGTTTTTATTACAACTTACATGCATAATTCACGCCTGTATTTGTGTTGTGGAGTTAACTAAAAAATCACCCTACAATTTGCCAAGACAGGTCATTGTAGCAACATAATCGAATATTCATTGTTATGATATACAACATTGTATACTTAGCCCGTTTTCTTTTATAGATGAAAGTATTACTATGTTAATTGTCTGTACGTTCAGTGGCAGGAAAAAATAGGCGATATCATAAATACGCAGTCTGACAGCGCTAATACCGCAAAGTAAGAAATATACGCGCGGTCGGAGCCTGTAATCCCATTCAAGCCTTGCTTCAAAAACTTTGCGACTTCGCTGTTTATGAAAATTTCCGATGGAACTATAATACATGAGAAATGGAAACAAAAACTGCTCTTATTAACGATGCGGTCTTTTTAAAATTTTTATTGTGTGATTGAAATTTTTTAACGCTGTCTATAGACACAAGCCATATCAAAAGGTTTGCTAATGCGCTGCCAGCTTTAATTGAAACGCCTAATGTGTAATTCTTGTAAGCAAGTAGGCACCTTTTAAATCTAAACATAGTAATGCTGCTAGGAGAAGAAAATAGTACCTACAGTTATTTTACCTTCTTATGAGCCCTAGGAGCTTTACCTGTCTTATTTAATTCCAATTAAAATAGTAACATTAGTAAAACACTGTCTTCCAAGTTAAAAACCCTATTTTATTCACTACGAATGCTTTGTTACACAAGCACCGTACCTCTAAACAGCATCTTTTGCAGGTACGAGTAGGTACTGTACAAAGTTCTGCTCATATAAAGGAAAAGTGCAGAAAGGTGCAGCGAAACCTGGTCTTTGTTCACACTCCGCTACAATGCAGCCACTGTGTATTCTAATGAAATGTACAGAAAAATACACAGTGAGCAAACATTCTTATTTAGTTGGAATTTTGTCATTCGCTTGCAAAGTATGCAGGTACCGCGGTATGCTCGGTACGTAAAACCACAGAGAGCTGCGGCGAATATTTTGGAAATAAATGGGGACAGATCTAGCTAAGAATGTAACAAACGAATGTAATATCCGAACTGAGGAGCATGCCGTTTTGATCAACAATATAAATTGTTCCTGTTAAATTAAACAAAACTTTTTAAGTCTGATTGAGGTGAAAGAAATTATGAATTGCCTATATTTTTTTAGGGGTACTACTACTTAATAACTATCATTAAATTTTATAAAACAAAGTCCCGCCGCGCTTGTCCGTCTGCCGCGACATGAACTCAAAACTACTAAACGGATTTTCATACGGTTTGTACCAGTTTGTACCAAGTAATTCAAGAGGAAGGTTTTGGTGCATGATTCATTAAAGGTCTTGTGTAAAAAGGCTGAAATATGAAGATGATTATTGAAAAGGTCGGAAAAGACTGGACGCTTACTGGCGTGCGCCAATAGAGTTATATGAAAACAATATATTAGGGAAAACATAACATTACAGCATTATAATATTGTTCACCGGGAGTACGTTCCCGTGGGATATTTTCAGACATCCACGCGGGCGAATTCGCGGCAAAAGCTAGTGAGTAATATTATGAATGTGCCCGGGTATTACATATTATGGCATGTAGATTTTTAGAAAGGGGCTAACATAGCGGGTGACTGACAGAGCCGCCTCAATTAAAACTGAAATACTTCAGTACCTACCTACATAAATACTTACTCACATACATTATACTACCGATAAATTTTCTGCCAAACTTATCTCTCCTCCATTCCCCGGGACCAGCATCCACCATGACTAACAACTTACCTATAAGTCCACCTCCTACAGCGAGGTATGGTGGCAATAACTCGCGCAATAATGTCGCGGACAGCGCATAAGTCAGGCCGTGGGATAATCCGGATAGCTCTAATGGAATAATACAGACGATCTATGACGTCATATATTTTACGAACTAGCTGGATTAGTACCAGTGAGATATGGCTTTCATTATTTTGTGTATTGTTTGTGTAGACCTGAAATGTGGAAAATGGAAATTACTTTTATTGGAATGTAAGACGGAGTAGTTATTGCGGAAAAGTAAAAATTAACATATAATTCTTGAATTGCCTTTCATCCTCAACCCGACACGACAGCAACAAATCGTTTTCTAGAATACAGCTGTAGTATTTAGATACTAAATAAGGCATAATAAGAAAGAATACGAGTAAAACTAATTAATTTTGCCACTAAATGTGCCTAACAATACCAACATTCAATCAAATAACAATCGATTCGGATTGTGTTACTCACAGGTAGCAATGCATATATGATTATCCTCATCGAGTTTACATACATACAATGGAATTTGATGTTACAATTCATCATCATCTGCCTAGTTTTTCCCAACTATGTTGGGGTCGCTTTCCAGTCTGACCGGATGCAGCTAAATACCAATATTTTAGGCGGAGCGAATGCTTATGTGGCCTCCACTATCCAGTTACTGGGGAACACAATACCTCATGATTGTCAGACTTTTTGGGTTTAGACTACCCGCAAGTAGACTATCAAAGATCTATGAATGACAGCAATGACTAAAGGGATAGTCCCACTTCACACCCTGTTGCAAATTGACCGCGGCAAGCATTACTTATATACCTTCGATCGACGCGTGCGTCAGATTGATTTTATCTAACAATTCATATTTAATGAAAGCGCTCGCGTATGGAACATTAGGATTACGTCTTTATCTATATACATATAATAAAACAGTAAAAAAACTGTGTCTGTACATTGAATATATTAAAAAAAAAAAATTTGAGGGGGGTTTAGAAACAGTAATAGAGCATGAATCCAAAAAAAAAATTTTGTCTGTTTGTCTGTTTGTCTGTATGTCTGTTTGTCTGTTTGTCTGTTTGTCTGTTTGTCTGTTTGTCTGTTTGTTTGTACACGCTAATCTTCGGAACTACTGGACGGATTGGAATGATTTTTTTTTTTTGTTGTATAGGTATTAAGTCTGGGCAACATATAGGCTATAATTTATCTTGGAAACTTGAACACCTGATGCAGAACCGCAACAGACCAGCTAAACTATAAGAGATACAAAAATGATACCTTAGCAAAAATTGTTCCACGTGATTAGCATTTTCTGCTGAGAGAATAAATTTGAAGATCTGGAACACCTGATGTGGAACTCCAAGAGCCCAGCTACACTGTAACATATATAGGAATGACGTCTTAGCAAAAGTTGTTCGGTCTGATGGGCATTTCCTGTTGACTTATTAAATCGAAGATCTGGAACACCTGTTGTGGAACTCCAAGAGCCTAGCTACACTATAACATTATATAGGAAGGACGTCTTAGCAAAAGTTGTTCGGTCTGATAGGCATTTCCTGTTGACTTATAAAAATCGAAGATCTGGAACACCTGTTGTGGAACTCCAAGAGCCTAGCTACACCATAACACATATAAGAATGACGTCTTAGCGAAAGTTGTTCAGCCTGATGAGCACTCTCTGTTGATGTATAAAAATTGAAGATCAGAAACATCTGATGTGGAAATCAAAGCTATCACTAATTTTACTGTGTAATTATAAAATAACATAAACTGGGAGTACCTGCACGCGGTGAAGGCGGTAACAGTTTAGGACTGATTTTCGATGACGATGGTATATCATTGAAAATTTGACTCTACTGGCCAAAACTCCTATTTATTTTTTTATTTTATCGTATGAATATGCCTTCGGGCTTATGTTGTTTGAGTGTTTAATTTCCTTTTCCATTTATCTTCGTGACACTGTAGCCTACCCGGTAACGCAGGGGAGCAGTCATTTTAATTTAGATTTTTATTGATCAGGTATCTTCACAATAAAACTATGACCATACCTAGAAAGAGGTCAAATCTTTCCCAATGTTCCAAGAGAGCTAAAAGATTGAGGATCATAAGATCCCAAGAATCTACCGAAGAGCGTCAGGAGAGACTTGATGTTGTTCGAGAACATTAGGCTGCAACTCGCTCCGTGGAAACCTCTTCGGGTCGCGAAGCACGCCTGCGTTCTCAGCGTATTCATTAGGTCTCTAGAGACCAGTGAAGAATATGATGCGCGACTGACCGCTGATCGTGAACGTCATGTATTGTCTCGCGAGTCAGTGACGTTCACGGAAAGAGAATTACGCTTGAGTTCCAAGCGTATCTACGCATCGACTTCTAGGTCTAGGAGGAATATAATAATGCGGTTACCAAAATGAAAACGATGACAAATGGACTGTATGTTTTGGTGGTTGTAGGAATGAAATAAAACTAAAGTTCAGTGTGATAAAAGATTTAAATGGGAAAAATGATAAAAAATAACATAAATGGCGACCCCGTTGTCGCTGGCATAAGCAACAGGGTCCGCGTACGAAGTCGCGGGCAGAAGCTAGTAATGCATAAATTCCTGCAAAAGCCGGTTCTGGGTCTAACTAAAATGTACAATGATATCTGGAGGCTATTTGCATAAAGCTATAAATCGGCTCAGTGCTACGTTTTAGGAAAGCCATGTCCAATTGATTTGTGACCTTAAGCGTGCAATGCACTAGCATGCCAAGGATTCACAGATGACAGTGTTAATATGCCACTGATCACCATCCAGCACATGAACGTAAAAAGCAGTCCGAAGTGTAAATAATTACATTTTGTGCCTTTTTCTTCATTAATACAGTTAGGGTTTAATTAATCAAATTAAATAATTATTCTAAGTTAATTGTTCGATCCTTATGAATGAGGTCTTGAGATTATTAGGTAAAAGATTACCTAATAGCTAATCAGTGTTATAGTTCAAAATGTATAAATTGCGTTTACTTCCAATTTCACTTTTCTAAAATAAAAGAATAAGACCTTTTAAACCGAGCCAGTCTGGCAATGACCCAAAAAAATATTGCACTAAAAGTATATATTATTAAATACTTAAATGAATCCAAAAAGTAGCAAGCAGCTCAGCTCCCGTTAATTCTTCAGACTAAGAGCAACATTCCGCGCGAGCAGTTTCCATCGCCAGCAAACTTCGAGGGCCTGTTTTAAATATTTTCATTCGTGGACGCAGCTTGAGTTTGGCAACTGTATAATACTTGTTTAAACTTCTTTAAATTAAAGTAGTTTCAAAAGCTGTGATCGCTCATTTATGAGATGTTTAATAGATATAGATTTACCTCTGAATACTTTAAGATGCACATTACTTAATTAGGGAACTTTATGAACTGTTAACAAGTAACGCCATCTAGTATATCTCTCGAGTAATAAATTGGTTCTCAAACAATACTTGAATTCATACATAATGTTTACTCTCGCCATTTTACTCATACAAGGCACAAGCATGTTATGATAAAATAACATAATTTATTATTTTCAATCTGAGAAAAGCGGGCGGACCGGAGTCTGCTCATTTCTAAGGCTTCTGGTCTAGAATCTTAAAGGCTTTGCCGTTGCAGCTAATATACCTATGTTGAATATTGAGTAAGTTTATGAAAGGAATAGTGTAGTATGTAATGGAAAGTAATACTGGGAACTAATGTTTTGTTTGTCCGAAACTTAGTTTATTACAACTTAATTAAGAGCACAAAGCGGATGAGATTATAAAAATAAACCAACACATGAGTACATTTTATAAGAAACAGTTGGCTTTTCTCTTTTTAACATCTTTTCAAAAAAGTCTATTGCGAAAACAATACAGAAATAAATAAATTACCACTTATTCCCCGTTTCGAATTACACATAAGGCATGCTTGTCCGGTGGGCAGATAAGCGCATCGCACAGAATTATACAATTAGCCGACTATCAACGAACATCTGATATAAATTCGCGCAAAACGATGCAACGTTTACAAGAGCTAGCTTGTGAGCGGGCGCCGTGCCAACTGGGGTGAGGGCGGAGTGATGAGTGACAGCGGGAGTGTATGTGAACATGCCATGATGAGAATGCAGAGTTTGGTAAATGATTTAAGTGTCTTTTTGCTAGAGAGCTACGAGGCCCTGTTTCTATTCAGGCAACTACGTACATTGAGACATCATATCGTCTCGACTTTCAAAACCTTGTTCTCAACGATGAAGAAACAAAAAAGGATAGTCAGTGAAATTAAATAATTTTAAAGATCGTTAGTATTAAAATAACATAAAAGTCCGATAGCCATCTTCATAAGCTACAACTTATTTATGTCCAATCAATTCCTATTATCCCCCGCCAGCTCCTCAGCTTGCACCACACGCTGACATATTGTCTGTCACGGCGTCCGGTACGGCCTGTAATAAAGCTCTCAGAACCGCTGGCCGCTCACAATTTAGACCCTCATAATTCCGGCGGCCATTGTATTCATTCGTTATTATGTTAGTGTAGCGGCTAATTGAATTTATTTGCCAAGATTTATGACTGGATGCCAACTGGGCTTATGTAACTAAATGTTTTGGATGCAAATGGATTAAGGTGTAATCAGCGAGTTAAGTTGTGGTTCTGCGGTTAATTAAGGTGGACAGTTAAGGATTATAATAGAATTCTTCAGAAAGGATTGCTGCTAGAGTTGACGATAATTTGGTATCGAATAGCAATGAAAGATAACTTGTAATAATTGAAACATTTGTCTGAGCTCCTGTGGTAAGAGTTAAATGTCATTTGACTCGCCTGGGGTGGATTGTTTTATTTATTTTTGTTATTTGATGATTCCAAATTATTATGCAACAACAACATTGTTCGACGTTAACGCAACAAAACTGTTAGAAATCCGTTTTTTACATTTTATGTATACGGGGCGCTTGCGGCAAACCAGTAAGTAGTCGTCACATATTCTAGTCTATTGTATGAACCCTTTAACAAACATAACAACGTGTACGTGGTTAACAAGAATATTAGCAATGCACGACGTTTAGAGCACTGCATCAACTACACGCTTAATGTTAATACCCCTCGTGTAAAGACTCCAGTAAACTGTCTGAAATTAGGTACACAAGAAACATTATAAAATGTGCTGAGTGCATGCTGTTTTATTATAATTGATACCTACGAGTTAGTTTAAATGTTCATGTCTTTATTAAGTATTGTGCTGTTTAAAAACGATCAAGATGGTGTCTTTTTGTGAGTAGGTTACCTATATAAACCCAGTTCATGTAACTTTATTGTCATAAAAAGAAGTCTCGGCGTTCATAGCTTATTATCAAACGGGCCCATTTAGACATAAGTATTTTAATTGTCATAACTTTAAACAAACAGGATTATCTCCCAAACCCCCGTTGCTTCTCCCACATCACTCAGTATCTAACATATAACATAAACAATGATGTGTCGGCGTCACGAGTGCGATAAATCTGCTGCTAATGGCACATACCCCGTTATGATCTGTGATAAACGGCCGTCATACATTCGGCTATACACTGATTGGATTCTGTTATGATGTAAGACTGTTGTTTGGTAGAATAATTGGTGGTTACTTGTTACGAATCGCGTGGCTATTTCTAATCAGTGTACAGTGGGTAGAAATTTTACGATAAGGGCTCGATGAAAATTGAATACTTACGTCACGCTTGTGGTGATACCAACTGCAGTGAAAGTATTTATTTTACCATTCAAATCATTACAATATTTCTTTACAGACACGGCCCCTGAACTACAATACACCTTCATAGAACAGGCGTTACACCCTGGACCTTCCCTTGCGCTGCACTGTGCTGCATCTGGCAGCCCTCCACCAAGATTCACCTGGTTACTGGATGGACAGGCTATTGAAGAACACAATACGCCACAAAGGTACTGTAACGGTGCAAAAGAGAACCTTTCATCATTCAAACTGGTGGAAAAAAAAACTGGTTGCATTCGATCACACAAGCGAATTTACACCCAAGAGTAAAATACGTAACGTCATTTCATGTTTTAGAACTTGCGAGATAAAGTTTGCCTATGTGAACTCTTTTTCGTGCATTTTCAACACGGCTACCATCTTAAGTAGGTACCTCGAAAGCAATATCGAGTAACGTGAGTGCGACATATGACGCTCACATAAAGATTGAAGGAACCGTTTGAGCATCGGCTGGTAGGTATATCGCAACATTCCAATTTGCGGAGTTAGATTCCCAAGGGTTTTTAACTTTAACAATTTTGGTGATATTATTATACGACCTGTATTAACGTCCCATATACTTTATCGTGCACATAAAGATAGTATATAATCGCGTCTTCTTTTCATATAACTGTTTTTCAATTTGACTCTGTTCCAATCTAATGTTTTTTACAGGAAAGTAATGTGTCCTCAAAATAAATACAATTCCGTTCTCAGAAGTATAACCCAGTTCATGAACTCGAACGGTGACGTGGTGAGCTACATGAACTTGACGTCAGTCCGGCCTGAAGACGGTGGTCGCTACACCTGCAGGGCGCACAACTCTAGGGGCGCTGTCGAACATTCCACCAGGCTCAATGTTTATGGTAAGTCCGCTTACGGCTTAGTGTTTAAACGTGGCCTCCCCATCTTAGATTCATCGCGTCGCGTTTCGCGCATCTTATTTTCTACACAAGGCCATTTGAAAAAGGAAAGACTTGTCCACTTTTCCAGGACCACCATCGATAAGGAATATCGGCCCCATCCGAGTGGTAGCGGCTGTCAACACCACCATCTACTGCCCATTCTCTGGATTTCCAATCAGGTTGATGGAGGTGCATTTGCTTAGTAAAATTATAAGTTTCATTTTGTTTTGTTTTCGTAGATCGATGTTAGATGGCCTTGACTTTACCCTTAAGAGTAGTCGTGTAAATGTTTCTTCTTTGTAGCATTTTCCTGACCTAAGTAGTTCTCCTACAACATCAAGATAATGTGAATGCAACCTACTCTTGTCACGAAATACAAATACTATTCTTCTTTCTTTACCCTCTCAAACCAAGATATTACTGATAACCCAAACTAGAGTAGTTATAGATATTGTCATATTATTAGACAGGAAATGACAAAATAAATAATTAATTTTGTTTCCTACATTTCAGTGAGATACGCTGGCAACGTGGGGGGTTAGACGTCAGTTCTACCGGAGGTCGAGCCTTATCAGGAGAGGGAGGAGAGCTGTTGCTGTGGCCAGCGGAACCGGCTGATGCAGGAGTATACTCCTGCAGGGTGACATCACCATCGGGGCAGTATGCCCAGAAGGATGTTCAGATTTTTGTTAGGAGTAAGTTGATATACCACAGATTTCGTTAAGTAAAACGACCTTGAAACCTATTGTTTATGTAATTCAAGAAGCCTAGAGCTTCTTACGTTACAAAACATTAAACACCGTATCTGATTTCAGATCCACCAAAAATAGCGGGCTTTATGTTTCCACTTGATTTAGTAGAAGGCAGTTCGATACAAGTGTTATGTGGGATCACCTCTGGCGATAAACCAGTTTACTTTTCTTGGCTCAAAGATGGCCAGCATATACCAACAGGCTTACAGGTAAGAGGCTTTCACAGCCAATAAGTACCTCAGTTAATTAATCGGGTGACGGATACTGACGGGACACAATAGAAATTTAATTATCATTATATCTGAGGGGGTTTAGAGTACCTCAAAGTGTTAAATTAGTCTCTCACAAGCTTACTTCGCGAATGTGCTAACGATGACTATGATGACGATAGGATGTAGAATCAACTCTCTCTTACTTCAAACAATATCTAATGTGCTGTGTTTCGTTTCAAGGTTCAAGAGAAATCTCTAGACGAATTCAGTTTTCTGATATTTTCTCACGTGACGTCAAAACATAGCGGTGACTACACGTGTGTTGCAAGCAATTCTGCTGCAGAAGTAAACCATACCGCTAGATTGGCTGTAAAAGGTAAGAAAAAACTCTTTTATTTTATTGCCATTACAATATAAATATGTCGTGAAATGTTGGACGTTGTCGGTCAGAATGTTTTCAGTGATCCCAAATATTTTTTTTTATTTCAGTTGCGCCATCATGGGTTTATGAGCCTCAAGATATTTCAGCTCTCTTAGGGACTCAGATCTTGGTTCACTGTTCCACCAAGGGATATCCGGAACCAAGAGTCTCCTGGCTCAAAGGTCATGGTGAGTTTATATAGAAAGAAATTTTAGTAAATAAATAAATACTCAAGTTACTCACAACTATAAAGTTATTCTTAAGTTTAAGTCTTCTAAATGTCTAGATTTGACGCAAGGTCACGTACATGTCTCAAATTTCTTCCAGGGTCAGGAGTAAGTGATTTTCGACCAGTATCAAATCTGGACCTGCAGTTCTCCATTCTTCCTAACGGGTCTCTGAGCATAGCCCCAGCAGCCCATCATCATGAGGGACACTACATGTGTAGATCAGAGAATGGGATCGGTAGGGGACTGTCGAAGATTATTGCGGTTTCTGTCAATGGTAAGTAATAAGATTACTGACTGAAAAGGTTTTCTATAAATAGCTTATGGAAACAGACGTTACTTTGCGCAAGTCGTTAACTATAAACATAATCTTATGCACTTTCTGTAATGAGCCAAAAACTAAATCCGGAATCCACGATTTCATAACATTTAAAGATTTTCTTTTATAAAATACACTGACGTCTGAACTTACTTTTCAGAGCCCGCCCATTTTGAGTTCTCATCGCGAAACATGACAGTCAAAAGGACTGCGCAGGCGACACTCCAGTGTGACGCACGAGGCGACCCGCCTATACAGCTTCAGTGGACGCATAACATGAAGAGAGTGGACCTTACTACTTACAGGTGAATATAATGGAATATCAAATGGAGTACATTCAGACCAGACCCGAACGTTTTCCGTATAAAAGCAGTCTCTTAAAAAAAAACAACCTACAATCGCGTCAGTTACTGATTGAAAACTCCAAAAACGGTAAAATATACCTTTATGAAGAAGACTTTAACTATAATGACTTTAATGTTAAACGTACTGTGCTATTTCCAGAGTATCAGTATCAGAGAAACGGTCAGAAAGTGGTGTGAGTTCTCAACTGAGTATAGCGCACGCTGAGCGTCACGACTCGGGAGTGTATCGCTGTCGTGCTGAGAACGCGTATGGAAGAGACGAGCTGCTCATTTACTTGGCTGTTCAGGGTAACTAACTATGATTGCTTAAAATATTATGAGATTAAACTGCGTATTGTTGGCTTTTACTGTATCTTGGATGCTTTTTTTTTTTTTTTTAAGGCTGGGAAATCATCCAATGACTGCTCCCGCTCTGGGTGGAGCGGAAGGGAGTGTCAGACTCTTACTGACTAAAACCCATCCATGTTCCTTCCTGGTACACAACTGCAAACCCCTGAGTTTGCAGTTGTGTACCAGCGTCCAGGATTCTTCAAGTTAATCAACCAATCAAAGTCACCGGTTCACAATAAATTGTACCGATTATGTAGTCTGCTCTAAGTGTAACCCTCTTCCATAATTATCATTATTTAACCTAGAAAGTGAAGAAATAAACATTGTTTTTTTAACGTATTGGCCCAAAAATCATAATTGCTAACGCAGAGTTCCCGGAAGCCCCGCTTGGTCTGCACGTGTCACGTCGCTCGGGACGAGGCGCGAACATCTCATGGCGGCGCGGGTACGACGGCAACGCCCGAGTGCTTCTATACCGGCTGCAGTACCGCGTGGTGGGGGATGCCCGCAGGCCTGACGCGGGCGACTGGGCTGAGGCGCCCACCAGGGATGTGCCCGCTGATCGAGTGTTGGAGAGGTGAGACTTAGACGTAGAATAGTAACCAGGGCCCAACATACAGTTTTAAAAGGTATAAGATTTAAGTTCTGGTTATTATTTATGGGAACATTCATAGGATCAATGAAAAATTACAATTTTAAACAAGTTTGCTAAATCTAAGTATTCTAAGCCATGAACCGACATACATTTAAAATGAATAGTATTATATTGACAGTCTATTGATCGAAGTTGACAATATATAAACTAGTTTATTGACTAATTACAGACAAGATCCCGACACTACAACTGCCGAAATGAACCTAGAGTACCGCGTGGAGGGTCTTCGACCTGCCACTGCGTACGCGCTGAGACTTGCAGCAGTCAACGCTATTGGCGACAGTGATTATTCCGATCCAGTTATAGTACAGACTTTGGAAGAAGGTTAGAAATAATAAACCATTATTCTTTCTTTTTCCAGGTAACAAATAATCAGGCTGACGTATTTTTTTGTAATCATAACAAACTTAATTAAAACTAATTACTTAGTGCTTCTTTGCAGCTCCATCCGAACCTCCTCACAATGTACAAGTGCAAGCGACTGCACCAGGAGAATTGCTCGTCAAATGGCAGGTGAAATTTAATGTTTTATTCCTAATTAAACAGTAGCTCTTCTTCAGCACATAAGCCTTAATAAGAAAACCTTTTTTTCTTGATCTGTGCGTTCATTTACTGTCTCAATTGTTTACCCAGGCACCACCGCAAGAGTCTTGGAACGGCGAGCTCCTAGGCTACGTAGTCACGTGGCACGAAGCATCCTCCGCCGCGGACAACAAGAGCGCTGCCCTGACAGCCGCGGGCTGGGGAGCCTCGCACGCCGTGCTGGTGGCGCTGCGCACGCATGCGCAGTACGAGGTCAAGGTGCGCGCGTTTAATGCTGTGGGGGCCGGCCCGCCGTGCGCGCCGCTTACTGCTACCACATTAGAAGGAGGTGAGAGAGTACAAACGAAAGTGTTAGGGTAGCCTGTAGGTAAATTTAATAATATTTATTATTATAATATAATATTATAAATTCTTTGCTTAGCTCCCGAAGCCCCACCGGAGCGAGTTCGCTGCGAGGCGCTATCAGCGCAGTCGGTGCGTGTGTGGTGGGAACCTCCACCACCGGCGTTCCGAGGAGGAGTGCTGCTTGGATACGAAGTTCTGTATGAGGTAATAATACTGCTGCCGTCAATATCGGATTGTTTACTCGAGTTTAATATCGCCTTTAATTATTGGAGCATGTGTTAAGTTTCATTTAATTTTAAATGTTTTTTTTTCGTGAATCTAAATTGAGTATGTACTTACTCGTATGTTTGTTGGAAGTTAATGCTGTAAAACTTTAATGTAAAAATATTGTGATTTATTTTGTTTTCTTTTGAGTAATAAATATTATGTAACCACGAATCTATGAGCAAATCACAAACAAATCACGGTCTGGATATGACGATACATCAATAACATATGTGAATGCACTGTAATTTCGTCGATAAGTACTTAAGATTCTTAAGCGCATCTGTACTGAAACATGGTAAGTATTTGCTAAATAATTCACTGTTTGCAAAGTCAGTGAAACTCATTTATTTCAATAATAGTTATTTGTTATGCAAGGCTGGAAAGTTGATTTTTGGCGCGAGTACTTGATTGAGTGGTTCAAATATAGAATCCTAAGCGTAGCGAAGGTTTCAAAGGTACGAGACGCATAAAAGCTTTGCTGGCGAGCGCAACACACAATTTTTCACCTCACTACAGCGAGGAAACTGCTAGGTGCAAGAAAACAGGTGTTATATGTTGAGTTTTATTTTGTTCGAGCGTCTCAGATACATTGACCCATGTAAAGAAAATAACAGATACTTGGCAATGTATCTTATGAGATACATAAAATATCTCTAAAATTAGATAACCGGTATTTTTTTTCTCAATCCTACTTGTCCTGGAATGAAAGAAAAAGTAAATTTAATACAAGTAACTAATTAATTTAATTTAATACATATTTTTTTGCCATGAAAAGGGTTAACAACATAATTATATTAGTATTTATTTTGTTTCAAAAATTAAACTTAAATTACTGCAATTGGGACAGAGACAGAGAAGTATTTTAATGGACTATTCAAATGTGACGTCACAGATTTTTTACCCTTAGCCACCTAACGTGTATTCTAGTAACACATCCACCTAACGTCGGTCATGGTGACCGCTTGCCTATAAGTACTAATAGGAAGGTAAAAAGCTCAAAAACTGCTGTAAATCAAAACTACATTATATTTTTCAATTGTTTTTATTCAAATTGTTTTAATAAACTCTTCAAATTAACACTTTTACTTTTTACTATCGTTATTAAAAGTTGACTTACAAATATTTTAACAAATTTTAAGTTTTTTAATTAAGCTGAGATCTAAGCAATTACAATCAATGAGACTTCTTAATTTTTATTTTTTTTAGTAAGTTAAACATATAACCTCTTATATAAAACTATCATTGGCACAATAAAATCACAATAATGACAAAATTACAACTCCCTAACATTTACAATTTTTCGCGGCAGTCTACACACATTTTTTGAGAACACTCAACGCAAATTGGATTTTTGCACTGAAAACACAAATGGAATGTTTTACGTTTCTTTTTTGGGTCACACGTTGAGCAAGTTTTTCGTGATTCTAATTTGTCAGAACTGCCTGCCGAAGATGTTCTTGGCTGTTCAAGTACTAAAATGTTAACACTAAAAGTAACGTAACAACCTAGCGTCGGTCACCATGACCGCAAACGAAATATATTTACCTGAATCTTTTCACTGCGTGCACGTGTTGCTTGGTCGGGCGCGAAGCGCAAACTGGAGAGGGAGGGGAAAAAGTACACAGAGTCACAGGCTTGTGGCACGCGTAGTAACGGAAATATTTGAAAAAATATATCGAATGGAGTCACTGTGACCGACGCTAGGTGGTTAAGGGTTAAAATCAAATGGAATACTTATTGATTTTATAATTATACCTATCGTCGCAAAATATTAAATTTCTGTACGGTGATGCAAGTTTTTAAGGTGAGCGGTATTATTTCTATGTGATTTAATATTTTATTTTAGACCGTGTCATGTATTTTCAGTGGACTGGCAGTATAGAAAATTATTAAATAGAATGGTTCGAATTTTAAAAACTCTTTCCACGCTAGAGAGCAAATTGCAGTTTTGGGCTCAGATTTCGAATGACAAACAGACTCTTTCCGAGCCTGTGAGGTGAAAACACAATTACAGTTTTGATTTGTCAATGCGTCGGTCAGACAGGAAGATCAAGATAATTGCCCATTCCAGTGTAGTAGATTCCGATTGAAAATATCGGACAAGAAACTCCATGAACACTTAATCAAAATGTAGGTTACATGAACTTTTTCAACTCCACAGACGGTCGATGAGCTAGAAAGTCAAGTAGAAACCCGTCGCTCAGGCAGCATGGAAACTGTCCTGCAAGCGTTAAAAAGAGCTGCCAACTACAGCATCGCAGTGCGAGCCAGAACTGCGGCGGGCACAGGGCCTGCTTCGGAGCCGGTCTGTTGCGTCACACATGAAGACAGTGAGTATAATAAAACTAAGAACTAATTATACAATAATGTAAGTACCTTTATTATGGCTTATCTCTTTACAGTACCGGGAGCTCCGATGGACATAAAAGCGGTGGCAAGCTCCGAAGACACGGTTGTTGTGAGCTGGCTGGCGCCGCTGCAGAAGAACGGCAAGATCAAGCACTACACCGTCTACAATAGACCGCAGAGGTTTGTCTTTCACAGCAATGGTATTTTTTAAATAGGTGTTGCTCGCAGCTTCGTACCACCTTTTGTAAATAACATTGAAAGTTTCGTCAAAATCGCCTCAGCTGTTTCGGAAATTAGCCGGAACAAACAGACATTTTTTTAAATTTATTTATTTAAACTTTTCGCACACAATAAAGGTACAAAGACGGACTTAATGCCTTAGGCATTCTCTACCACTCAACCAAGGGTGGTGAAGAGATTAGATGGCAGGTGCTTTAATTATGTTCGTTATAATTATTTGACCTTACAGTCATACAAATACTCATGTTTTATTTATTTGTATAAAAATGTGTCAAAGTCAAAAGTGAAGTCACTTACCATCGAGGTGTAAGTACCTACTCAAGTTTAGGAGGTCCTTGCCATTATTACCGATAAGATGTAAAGTTGAGGAATTTACATGCTTGGAATTTACCTACTATATTTCTTCAACATAAAAGGTTTTTTTATTTTAAATAGGACAGGCCAGCACTCGCAGATGATGGTTCTCCATAAATACGAAGAAGAAGAGTATCAGGTTGAAGTGCGAGGTCTACAGGAACATCAGGTCTATGAGTTCTGGGTGACGGCAGCCACAGCTTCCGGAGAAGGAGAGATGAGTGCTATTGTGGCGAGGAAGCCAAACGCTAGAGGTGAGATTTAAGCATGTCTTATATATATCACAATCATTCAACAAAAAAAAAACAAATTAAGAGGAAAATTAGACCTGTACCCTAATATTTTAATTGCAATCGTTATTGACCTTAAACACACTCCTTTATGTTACAAATGAATAAAAAAATTCATTCTTGTATTCTGATATATCATTATATCAGAATACAAGAATGAATTGCCCAGTGGTTAAGGCCTCGACTCTCATACACGAGGTTATGGGTCCATATCCGGGTACGTGATTGACGTGTACGTGACCATGTGTGTTATTTAATTTATATCTACGTTCTGAGTTTATCTTAGACATTAGGTAACTCTTTAATCGCCAACCCGTATTGAGCAAGCCTGGCGATCAATGCTCTCATGCCTTCT
The DNA here is from genome assembly GCA_951799385.1 of Hyppa rectilinea. Taxonomy (NCBI): domain Eukaryota; kingdom Metazoa; phylum Arthropoda; class Insecta; order Lepidoptera; family Noctuidae; genus Hyppa; species Hyppa rectilinea. The sequence goes on along the minus strand of OX637301.1, from coordinate 21,605,963 downwards.
TTGTATAAGACGATGGCTTTGCCCTACAGTGGGATAGTAATAGGTTAATATTAATAAAATTTGCATTCAAAAATGTTGAATTCAAGAAACAAAAACTACGGAGTAGCATTGTAACCTTTTCCCTTCGACTCACAATCATTTTAAGACCATAAACACATTTATTCTCTAAAGTTCAAATGAATAAAAACTTGCATTCATGTACTCTGCAGCCCCAGCAAAAATAACGTCTTTCGGTCGCCGCTTGGAGGCCAAGGCCGGAAGCCGAGCGCGCGTGCGATGCGGAGCCGCGGGCGCGCCGCCGCCGCACCGCGCGTGGGCGCGCAGGCGGCCCGCGCCGCCACTCGCGCATGACAACAACTACCTCATCGATGGACCCTACCTTATCATACTGAGTTAGTCGTTTTATTTATTACTACTAGCCCAAGACAATTACCAGCTTGAAAAATTGAAACGAAACTTGAATATGCTGTACACTTACTGGTGTAAACACAAGCAAAATTACTTTCAGAGGTTGACCGTGGTTCAGCGGATAACTACACGTGCACTGTGCGTAATCCGTGGGGCGAGGAGCGAGCCAGTTGGGAGCTTCGAGTGTTAGGAGTTCCTGCTAGACCACAACTTCGACTAGCCGCTGCAGCACCGGCAAGATTACACCTGGTGTGGGAGAAACCGCCCACTGGAGGGTCCAGTTTACATGGCAAGATAAAATATCATCATGAATATTTGTAGTTTAGGACTAATAAGGACAGGTTTGCGTCACCTGTATTTTCATACCACTGATAATTATGTACTAGAAGCAGCTCTATGATATAAGATCATTCAAACTTATTATATAATACGCGAGTAACCAATCCGTGAGTCAAAGTTTTGTAACCACTTGATTATGGCCACTCTCCTTTATCATTTATCCAGACTTTTATAAATTAGCTTGATGACCTCGTTGGTCTCATGGTCGCAAGCTGAGGGTGGTTATTGAGGATCTCTTTCCGGTCGTATTGAATTTCCGCCATATTGAACTATGCGTGTACAGGAGCTGAGAGTGTCTGTATTTGCGCACACATTTATGCACTTTAATATAATTATCACGTGGCGAACTTCTTTGAGCCAATTCGACCACCGCTGCACCATGCTCGAAATTCTGACGCAAGAATTTTTTACGTTATTTTGTTTTTTTCTCGTCGCCAGGTTACTTAGTCGAGCATTCCCGCTCTGATGACGGTAAATGGCACACAACACGATTACCAGCTGATACCAGGACCCACACCTTGGAGCGGCTGGCATGTGGGACGCTGTACAAAGTGAGGCTTACTGCGTACAACGCGGTCGGTTCATCACCACCTAGTGATGAGCTGGTGGTTTCTACTAAAGGAGGACGTAAGTGACATTTTAAATACCTACTTGAATAATTTACTCGTTATGCTTTACTTCTTTTAATCAGTTTATTTTTTTCAAAAGTCCGAGAAAGATTTTAAATAAAATAAAGTGCCATTGTTATACCAATACAAGATTTATCGAATAATCTTGAACTATCATCTCTATTACAGCATCAAAGGCTTCTCCAGAGAAGGACCTTATAACGACAAACAGTTCCTGTATCCGCCTCAACCTACTGACATGGGACAGCAATGGCTGCCCCCTCACCCAGTTCTCGGTATCTGTGCGGAGTTTCGAGGAGTCCTCGTGGATCACCCAGATGGTGTCGCCGGCCGCCCAGCCAACTGTTCTGTGCGGGCTGACGGTAGCCACGTGGTACCATCTGAAGGTGGTCGCCACCAGCGCCGCGGGGACCACGTTGGGGAATTATTATTTTTCGACTTTGACGGAAGGTGGAGGTGCGTTGAAATGTTTTAAAAATAAATAGAATTAGAACAAAAATACTCTAACGAAATAAAGTTGGATAGCGTAAATACTTTCCACTTGCTGGAGCTCAAAGACCATGTCCATTGATTCCAGATCGGATACCGGCCCCAGCTCACTTCCCTCCCGGGGGTGACGAGGGCGAAGAGCGGGCGACGGTAGTGCTGGCCGCGGCCGCCTGTGCACTGTTCGCTGCATTGTTGTTGTTAGCAGCAATTGCATACAAACGAAGGTGAGACTATCTGTCAGTATAATTTGGCACAACTGGGTTTGCTAAAATTACATTCCGCCGTAGACAAAGTTTCTGCAATAATAAAGATTCTAATATTACTATCTGTTTCCAGTCCCTCAACAACATGCTTCAGGAAAGGTTATGAGCAGGGAGACATCTCAGAAGAAGAGGATAAGTCAGTAGAGAAGAGAGACAACCGGCGGAATTGTCAGCAGGTGTACACTTCATCACCCATCAAGCATCCTATTGGGAAGAAGGATCAGCAAGGTAAAGTTTTACTAACTTATATTTTGCTACGACTTTGGATCTTTAAAAATCTTTTCGGCGCACACATCGTTACTGAGAAAGTTACTTGAACGAAAAAGTACCGTTTAAGGGTGCAGAGACATCTGACATAATATTCTTTGATTTACATTTTTGGGTGAATAATGATATAAATGGCCGCAAAGTTTATACGGTTAACGACAGATGCATGATATTACAAAAAAGCGTTTTGAACGCAAAACCTGTAGTAATTTATAAAACAGCAAAGCTATCTTCTGTTGTTTTACAACATTTAGTTAGTAGGGTTGGTTTAATAAATATTATATTCTTTTCAAAATATAATAATATGACTAATACGTATTTTCGAAGTACCTACACTGAATGAGTCAACTGCCATAAATTTCTTTCTACGCGGGACTTTCTAATAATTGCTTGAGGTTATTCAATCTATAATGAAAAAAAGATTTTTTCTTTAACGTAGGTACAAAAAAATTGATTGAGACAGTTATTTTATTTTTTAGTTTTTTGTTATAATCATCATTAACTATTATTTTTTGCACTAGAACTAGAACACGCAAGTTTAAAAAACCGACGTAGTAACGGCTCAATCAAAATCAAAATTCATTTATTCATATTAGGCTGAAAATCAGCACTTTTTGAAGGTCAAAGATACATAAGACAGTCCCCCAAAAACGCCCACCCTTCACCACTTCCTAGTGCTTTAGCTGGGAAGAAGAAGTGGCGCAACAAACTGCCCAGCAGCACAGCTGTCTGTTTAGTTGGAAGAACTTGACTCTCCACATTTATCGTATGAGAAGTAATTAACATTACGAAACACATCACATTAAAATCAATGATTTGCCACATGTCAGCTAGCACACGCCAATATACCAATTAAAACATTAAAACTGACTGTTAAATTTAAAAAAAAAGAGCCTCCAGGTAAAAGTGCGTGCCCGCTTACATGTGCAATGCTGTACTATGTCCATACAGCCGTAACTCGAAGTTACAAATGATAAACTAGGACCATCGAAGTAAAATCAATCAATTAATGGCTATGTGATCGATATCTTTGGTGACTACATACATGGCATGTATGTGTCTAATCCGTCAATATGTTAAAATAGGCGTAAGCGTCCTTATGTACGGGATTTCATGTAATTAGTAAAAATGGAGATTTGAATTATTTTTGCTAATTCTATGAATTCTGAGCTTAATTATGTAAAGAAGATAATTTCGAGAAAAGTGCAGTTCTATTTCTACTTTGCTGCTGTTGGTACTTTGGGATGATGCGACGTTCAATCGACTTGTGTCTGGTTGCAAGTTGCAAGTTAGAACAGTTTAAAATATTTATATTTAAGACTTTAGGTTGGATGGAAAGATGCCTGGGACAAACTGGGTGCGACAGTCGACACAGCAGTGGACTGCGATAGGATGAGTTGATCTATTGATACCCAAGTTACGATATGGGTAATTTTTCTTCCAGAAATGTACGAGATAAGTCCGTACGCGACGTTCAGCATGTCTGGCGGCGCCACGACCGCGGAGGAGGGCGCGGGCGGCGGCACGCTGCGCACGTTCGGGCGCGCCGAGCCCGCGCCGCTGCAGGCCGCGCCGCCGCGCGCACACGCGCACCACCATTTGCACCATGAGAACACGGGTACCTTGCATAGCACTTAACTTTTTAACTGCTTTAGTCCCATGTTACTTTGAATCTGCGATATGACTGTATTTTTCTCCCTCATTACATCGATAAATAATCTTTCTTACGGTGCCGCGATGGACCAAAGGTGGTGGTGGTAGCAAAACTAAAAAAAATAGCATAGCTTGGTACAATTCCATATTCCTCGGTAGATGTAATGGATTCTCTATTCAGCATGTCGTAAGGTAAATTAATTTACAATAATGTTGATTGTTTTTGCAAATATTAATAGACGAATACACACTATCTCGTGCAATGACGCTGATGGTGCGTCGCTCGGAGTCCGACTCCGACTCTAGTGGGTCGCCATGCGCCGAGTGCAACTCCAGCGTGTCGTACAGGATGCCCGTCACGCCAGGGAAAGGTATAAAAATGTTCTTTGAAGTGGTCACGTTAATGTTATTATATTCTGTCCCACTCATGGGCGAGAGACTTCTTCCAAAGCCTCCACTCTCAATCTCTTGCAAAATAACCATAATTAACCTGCTTTCCATACCCCAAACTAAATCAATGGTGATTTTGAATAAGACACTGAAAAATAATTAAACCTGCAGTTATTTTTTTTCCGTGTGAACGTTTTTTACTAAAGTTATTTAATTTTGTATTTTTTTAAGTAAGCAAACATTAGTGGTACTTACAGACGAGATATTCCGAGCGGTGACGGACTCAAGCGCGGAGTCGGCGGCGGACGCGCGCTCCGTGTCACAACGACCGCACGACAAATCGCGACGGCGACCGCGGAGACATCACACGCCCACATCGTCTAGGTAAACTCAACATTAGGTAATCCAATTTCTGAATAGGTACCTATAGGACTTTGTTGTATGTATCTCTAAGTTGTACGGCTACGACAATAATGTTGTAATGTATTTACTGTCCCATACAACATTTTTAATGTGCAGTTACTAAATTATTCTGAATGTTTTAACAATGACTACTCTTAAGACCAGAATAGTTTTCTGTGGACCACCAAGTGTAGCCATCTATCGTTTTATAAATACATTGTCTAAAACGAAACTCTTTTGCCTCGCACACCTTTACTTGTTGCTGTCACTAGAAGGCGCTATATTTAGCTTCGTGAAATGGGCTGTTAGATGGCGCTGTTTTATTTTTCCAGATACCAGCAGCGACAGGATCAAGAGAGAAGAGATTTTACGATACACGTATAAATATGAGGACAATAAAGACTGCTACAAGCGAAATACTATTAAATTGTTACCTAGCTAATTTACCGTTTTAGCTTTAAGAGGTTTTAACACAAATAATGAAAATGTAAATATTTTAAGACGTTTTGTACTATGTTGGATTTGAAAAAAATAATGCGGCCTATTTGGTATCACTAAAATGAACTTCTTTTTTCATTACTTGAAACAAAGTGTTTCTTCTTAACTCCCAGTTTTGTAGTAAATCCATAGTCAGTTAAACTTACACTTTAGCAATAGTTAGTGAATATTAAACAAAACCCTGAATCATATCTGACGGATTGTAAAAATTAGGACATAGATTTAAGACGTCAATAATAATAAGTACAAGAAGATTTTATTATTAGTGTTAAAGGATGAGAAAATGCGTATTCCTGTTGACTAGCGGGCCCGATAGAGAGAGTTGTTTTATATCATCAGATGGTTTCACGTGTTCATCATATTTTGTATTATTTTTAAGATGCTCAAGAATTTGATTAAGTGTACATTTGTATACTTTTATTACGAAATTTATATTCCCAGTTTTGCCCAGTGATGGTTTTGTACTATATTTTGATTTACACAATAAATTGTGGACGACTATGGAAGTATCATGTGAGTGTTAGGGCGAGTCCTTACTGAAAGCTCGTTTACTTTCGTCAAGGACACAGGGTTACTGTTATGTATAATATACCATTAATTATAATAATGTGCCAATTAAATTGATATTAGTTAAGAATCGAAAAAGTACATTCTATTTCAATAATTATTTTAGCATTGTCAACGAAAACTAAGATTAGTCATAATTATACGATAAATATATTAAAAACCCCCCAAGACATTTTCTGAGGTTTATGTATTGAGCACAATTTTACCCCATTGTACTAAATTAAAATTAGGCATATACTCAGACATTTTAATAATACGGTGACTTGTTTTATACTCTTGTTATAATTTATCTGTAGGCTAACAATAGATATAGCAATAAACCAATCTACTTAAGTCTTATGTTAACTGTCACTGCCTACGTGTTTGCTAATGTAAATATTTTAAAGAAAACGAGAAATAAAATCGATTGATTCTTGTTTCGTGTTTTATTTTATAAATTAGGCTTAAACCATTTATTTTCTAATAAACCCTGAAGTAATCGGTCTTTTTCCCCAGAAGCGTATGTTTGTGTCGTCTACCCGTACTCTATCTGATTGCCAAAATACTTGCACATCAGGCCATAAAGATAACATCTGCCAAGAAATATGTCGCTATAATAAACGATCTTTAGATGGAGCAACACCACTGAAGTAACTACTCGTACTCTAGTCAGATAGATTAGTGGTGTCTATTGGATTAGTGAATAGGAAGATGGCGTTATTAAGAGAACGCAGTGTCTTTTGCTTCCACCATAATTTAGTACTAAATCCTCCAAATTGATTGTTTTGTTGAATTTCCTTCTTCTCCATGTCAATAAGAAAAGCTGGACTATAAATTCTAACAAAAGATAAACAAGGAAATAAATATTTTTAAAAAGATTTACTGAGGCCACAACATAGTTATCTCGTTCCTTGAGAACACTAACTAGTTCACATGATAATGTCCCCTTTACATGGCATTGGCATTTAAATGCGGCTCCAAGGAGCAAGATGTTTCAATTTCCCGCCTGGCACGCCGCCATTGCATTATTATCTACACTATCGTTGGCGATCATTCTGTAAGGAATCGGGAACATTTCTTTAATATGCTATGGGTTTAAAATTATGTGTTGACCTTGTCGTCTTTTCCTTTGTTTAAAGTTTTACAGATGTAGGTTAGTGTAACATTATCGGCGAAGACATTTCGTATTAGCAGATAGTGTACTACTCGACGATAGTATGGACGATTACTAACTACGGTTGACGAATTGATTGAATGTTATCGATTGGTCTGTAAGGACTCAGGAGATCGTCTCTGGTGACTCTTCTGACTTGGGTCGGGCTCACCTGTTAAGGAATCAATCGTTATGTGTAACTCCAACTGAGTTAAAATTTTATAATTGTGAGATGCCTGTGAACTGATGTTAGTAATTAGTTGCTATTGACCCAACGTATAACAAAATGCCATTGATTTCCTAAGAAGAAGCATACAAAAAGTCTTTCTATCATTTTGGTGACCCGTAGTAGCAATTAAGCGTATAATTATTTTCGGCTCTTAAAATGGAACTATTTTGGTTTTGGTCTTTAAACCACCAAAAATGTAATTTGGATATATATGTAGATACTCAGATAGATTTCTCTTTATCTCTACAAATTACGGACATTTTGGCGTATGGGCGATCTCATGGCTAAAAGCGATATTTTAAAGACAACCATTGGATGGATGAAGGGTGCAAGGAAAGGCAATACTTCAGGAAGTTAATGGTGAAATATTTACAAAACATATTACACTTATCTAAAGTATATGCAATAATTATCAAGAAATATGTGAAACAAAAATTTCGGTTGTTTCAATAAATAAACATATTATAATTGGATCCTGTATACTGGTATTCAGCAGCATCCGGATAGACTGGAAGCCGACCCCAACATAGTTGAGAAAAGGCTAGGCAGATGATGATTATAATTGGATCTATGCCCGATGTGTCGATTAACGCTGTTTTTCTCACGTAATCACGTTTTATCAAGCACCACTTTGCGTATATCCGCTAAAAAGTCTGCGAATATTCTTTGTCTACCTAAATTAGAGAGTTTAAAGTGCTCATTTAATTCCGCTGAGTAGCTGATAGTAATCGATTGGTTACGAGTGCTACACCGCGCTACGTCGTAGCACTCGTAGTACTACGGCAACGCTTGGGGGCTACGAAGCTACGAGGTTCTAATAATAGCGAGCAGAACTACTGAGTTGTAATAACAAGATAATGTTGAACTAACGAGACAGTAAACATTGTTCATTTTGTTTTGTACCGTAAATTGAATCTGATATCCTGCGAATAGTATTAAATTACAAGGGAAAATTGTTCAGGTTTGTTGTTGACTAAATAAACTTTTGAGGTAAACAATACCTAAATGATGCTTTGAGTTTGCTTTGTGTTGCTTTATGTTGAGTGTTCTAAGAGCGTGATTGATTATCGTGTAGGGTCAGAATAAACAGCTAACATTGATTTTATTGATGTATTCGAAAATGTATTTTATAACGATAGATTTGATAAGTACTTTCAATTTCAACCTCTGATTCATCCGGCAGATAATCCCCAGAGACATAATTTACTTTTGGTTCTTACTATAACTACGAAAGTTTGGATGGATCTTTGTTACTTTTTTTTTTTTTTTTTTTATTTATCATTTATACAAATTATCATAGGATTCAAATTAAATAGCAACCAAAAACCACTAAGGTTTAAACTTGTGCTATCATGAACTCATTACATTACAATACATTTACATTTTTTCTATCTTAATATACATACAATGATGCATTTTAGTACGCGTTATTGCCGATACAATTAATATAATATTCAGTTCCGTTCTCCAGTTACAGTCATCCAGTTACTTAATCACGCTATCACCGCTAATCACAGCTGAACGGATCTGGATGACATTTTCCACTCATGTAGTTTATAGCCTGGATGAACTTATAAGATTTATCCCGGAACGTACTAGTTCCCATGAGATAATTTACGACATCCACGTAGGCAAAGTCGCTGGCAGAAGCTACTAATGCATATATCCGACGATGTATACCTCCCCTTCTACTTGGACACGTGTGTATGCACTAATTGGTCGACCGCAGAACAGCGGCCGCGTGATAAATTGCTTCTGCCATATGCCGCCGCAGGCTAGATCAATGGTACCTACAGATACCACAGATAGATAAGTAGCAGTAGGTCTACTCTTTACAATAGACAGATAAAGATGTGGAAGTTTAAAGGCAATTTATCAGCAGAAGTTTTTAGTTTTTATTATAATGGAGGACGAAATATTAAGAGCAACAGGACTTTCGAAACTGAAAATTCAATTATTATTAATTATTTTGTGTAGGATACTACATTTTATCAATGCTTTATGCCCTATGTTTACCCAGTATGTATCTGAAGTAAAGAGCTGATGCTGTCGATGACGAAAAGTAAGTTTTGACGATAATAAATAAGTAAAATTTAGAAACAGGAGGAACCCAGGTTGATACCTGGGTTCCTGATGCATATAGCGTTTAGTAAATTACAGAAATCAGGTAGATAAGATGCTGGCAGGCTGATAGTAGTAACCCTTCCCATGCCATGACTTGAGTGCTAACTGCTTCGAGTGTCACACTCTTAAATAGAAACTATTCCCCAAGTGGAGACCAACTAAACACCCCATTTAATAATTGAGTGTCGTCTTCTCCCACCCCCGATGGAACAATTCGCACGTATGAAGAGTGCAGCATCCCTCATGAATGCTGAGATGCTGAACGTCTCTGCAATTTCGCTAAACGCATAGAGTGACGAGCGAACCAGCCCGGGGCAAGACGTGGGCATCGCCATTTACGCGAGTATTTGCGAGTATTACTACGAGATTAAGAACAGAAGTGATTTGATATCGAGTTGTATGTTTTTTGATGGCGTTAAGGGCCGAGTGTGCATCTGTTCAGACACTGAAGCTGAATATTCATTACTTTTTAAGATTAGACAGAAAAGAGAGGTCTTCATTAAATATGTATACCAGTATACATATTTGCTGAAAGAGATTTTTTATGATTTTTTATTTCATAAACTAAGTTGTTAATTTGCCAATTCCTGCGCAGATAAACACAGTTACCATGGTAGTATACTGTCAAACGACTTTTTCTCAACACGTTGAAGAGGTCAAACGTAAAATTTTACAATCTCCGCTTCGATTCGTTTGATGTCCGCTGTATGTGGTTCACTTCCACTCAAATTTGTTTCTGAGAGTTTCTTACTATTTAAATGAGTCGAGTTTAAAATAAAAATGGGTATAGGTATTTTATTCAGGTGGTTGTACAAGATAGATACAAAATAATTTATTTATATAATTTTCCCTCTTTGTATATAATGTTATAAACATTTTGTTGATACCACTGCCGGCTGCTCTTTACAAGTAGCATAATTATTGCCTGCAAGCATTTATTGATTCTCACCAGGCCTCCACCTCGAATCAGCGACTGTCGCAACCCAGCGCAGGGCACGCCACGATAGTGGCGGTAAGGCCCCTCTTTGAGGAGTGGCTAGAGAGGCGTCACGGCGCCCTCACCTTCCGCCTGACGCAGGTCCTCACCGGACATGGATGTTTCGGGAGGTTCCTGCACATCATCAGGCGGGAGGAAACGCCCGGGTGTCACCACTGCGAGGATCGCCCAGAGGACACGGTAGAGCACACGGTGCAAACCTGCCCCGCTTGGGCGGAGCACCGCCGTGTCCTCGTAGAGGCGATCGGCGGCGGCGACCTCTCGCGCCCGGCCCTGGTGCAAGCCATGGTCCGGGGCGAGAGGGAGTGGGAGGCAGTCACCTCCTTCTGCGAAAAAGTTATGCTCGCAAAGGAGGTGGCGGGATGGGAGAGAGAAAGGTCCTCCCGTCCCAGCCGCCGCGGGAGACGCTCCGGGCGTCGGGAGCCACGTGACGACTCCCGGCCACCGTAGGCGCGGGCCTGCGGACGGTGAGTAATGGGTGACTCACCGTCCGATCAGCACCAGACCCGTGCCGTACGGCGCGTATATGTTCCACGCGCGCCTCAAAGAGATGTCAGCATATGAAGGGGCCCCTCAGGGCTAAGCCTGCCGGGTAAGCGGGATTGTCCGAAAGGGTTACCGCTACCCCGGAACATAAAGGGCTACGGAAGGAACATGGATGGGTTTTAGTCAGTAAGAGTCTGACACTCCCTTCCGCTCCACCCAGAGCGGGAGCAGTCATTGGATGATTTCCCAGCCTTAAAAAAAAAAAAAAAAAAAAAAAAGGCCTCCACCTCAGTTCAGTTCCTAGGTTACTAAGTATAAATCTACGATTTAATTGAATGATAATAACCTGGCCACCTTATTTTTCAACATCATTCATCTTTTTTCTAGTTATAAGCATTTGTTCAGACAAATCCTTTAGGTCAAAAGTGTGAACAAAGTTATACAAAAAAATAATCTCAAGAACAACAAAGGAGCAAGTTACATTTAAACTTGCATAGCATGTCGTATTGCGCTTATATCGCTAACCACGCTTTAAGTTTGTAGCTGTACGAGCACTCATTTTAATTCTCTATACGCCACCAACGTCAAGAAGTGTCCTTTACCTTACTCAAGTCCGAACTTCAAAAACCCGCCGTGTTTACCACAAATTTACTATATATCTGCCAAAAAGCCACCCACAAACTTTATTTTTAATACTATAAAGTTCACATTCCAATAGTATTAAAGATTCCAACAACATTGGTAGAAGTTTTTCGGACGCATGCGCGCTTTCCACGGCGGCCATTTTCAGGGAAACCAACACAGTGCAACCCTGTACGTACACACACACTTGTTACACACACATACACGAATGTATCAAACCGAAGGATGTTGGAACAGTGTGCGTGATGATTGGTGCGCCGGTGTGCGCGGGATGCTGAATAAAGCTGCATCCATATGGACGCCTGATTGAGCTCGTATGATTGTTTGCTTGAGTCCCTTCTGCGGATTATGTGGAGTTTACAAACGCCGAATACGAAGATTTGGAATACTTCCGATTATTCGTGACACGTCGCTTCAACGTTTCTTGGTACAAAATAGTGATAAGTATAGCGTTGTTTATTCGGTAAGCGCATTTGTTCAGTTCAATATTAAAATTTTAATATAGTAAAAATACACATTTGAACAACTTTTTATTGTTATGACATTTGGTCAAAAAAATAAGTTTCTAATTAATTGATTAGCCACTTGCGAAGTTCAGATTCACTGCTTAGTATTTAAATATAATATTATGTTTTAACGATGAAACCGATGGCTGAAAAGTTGTGTGATATGGACATGTGATGTGGGGGGTGAGGGAAATGTCATCAAGAAAGTTTTATTTATGAATCTGGATGGCGATTAGGGGAAGACCAAAGAAACGATGGACTGTGTGAAAAAGGGACTGACTACCGAAATGACGACCAAAAGAGAAGAAGTATAGAAAAAAATAAGTTGCAGCGATCCCAAATAATCAGAAATAAAGGGAGGAGAGTGATGATAATGTTTTACCAAAACCTATACCTACCATAACTCCCTGTGAACCACTTCCCACCACATTACTCGGCGACCGCTGTTTACTTTTTAATTCCAAATCTTTAAAAATGTAATCTAAACGGTTAATCTTCTAAATTGAAACATCAAACCAAATTAGACGAACGCGTTTGATCCGTACGTGTTTACACATGCGGCCAAATAAATCGGACACAATAAAATTCGTACCGACAGCTACAAATTTGTTAGAACGAACCCCGCTTCGTCAAATTGCCGCTGAAAACACCGGGCCCATGTTAAAATATTTACACAATTTATTCAGGAAATGTTCGCCCTCTGGACGCGGCTCTACGTCTGACCTGACCTGGCTTGAGAGGGACACAGATTTAGTCAGCCTCGCGCCGCCACCGCCGGCGGGTGTTCGGCAAACGCGCTCTGTTACCATCCACTGTGTCCATCCCTCTCCTGCAAACCGATACCACCGTTTGTGCGAAAGAAAGGCACGAAAAAATCGCGTTAAAATAGGTACGTAGTAATTAAGTGTGACCGGCGGAATGCACGGATAAAGTCTTTTTGAGTGCAACCGTATTCAAATTTTGATGTTGAGTTTATTCACCAGGAAATTAATTCGGGCGTCAATTGTACGAGGAAATGTGAGGTTATTTTGAATGTTTTGTACAATTTGTCAGCTGACATTAATTGTTTTCGATTGGTTCCCGAAAGTAGGCCATTATTTTGGCATTAATTATTATTATGGTGTCACTCTGATTAGTAATTTCTCAGATATTCTTAATTTTCTTTGGTTGTCATACTTATAAACATATGCTATCGCCCAAATTCATCTCAAACCCCTTTAGCCCAGGTGTAGGTAGCGGGAACTGTGTCAAACACACAGCATCGCAGCCTCTAGGTAGCTGGCTATATGTGTCGTCATTAATGACTAGAAACAGCGCTACTAGCTAATGGTATGTAATTTGTAATCCCTGTTTATACAGAGCACAGGGTTTGACAAACTTTCTAAACATGCACGTTCCGGACAAACATTTGTTGAAATACGAGACGTGTTTACGAAATTGGCTACAATGAGCCAAAAATAGACATAAAATTTTTATGCGTAATCATTTTTATATTTTAAAGTCTTTTTATTATTCTTTTTACTTAATTTAGTTAAGTACTAACGTAAATTTGTAAGTTATTAAGTTAAAGCTTTTCATGCTAATTCAGTACTAACATGAGTTTAGCAGTGTTTTGCTCTATGCTAATTCAACACTAACGCATTAGGAACCACACGTATAGTTTTATTCTTCCTAAAGTCTATAAAAAAACGTAATTAAGATAATAAAACAAAACGCTTATTGAGTAGTAAAAACATAGCTTTAAAATATTATAATCCGTCCAATTAAATATTATAATAGTTGTTATCCAGAGCGAATTTTGCAGGTTCAGCGCCGATATTTCGAGGTACGGAAGAGGACATAAAAAAATTAACTTCTAGTTACTATCTACCGTCAATATTTATACAACACAAATAAACACTTGCAAATAGTGTTTTCTTGCCCCCTAAAAAACAAAACAAAATACGTGACTTAACATGGAGCTAACCCTTGTCAATACAATACCACACTCAAATAACTTGTACTTGTTAGTGCCATAGATTCTAATCTAACAGGAGTAGCCATGCTTTCACACCATTACGAAACATTCGCTCGACGGGAGTTTTACTATTACGGTTCTATAAGTGGCTGATACTTTTCTTGTCCCTATTTGTTTTTCCGGTCGGTTCTGAAGTATACAGCACGCGACATTACTTACGAATACATGAATACTTCCGAATCAAGTTATGTCGAATCGCTTTAATTTTGATGAATAATGGTAGCATATTTACCTTTTGAGTTTTTCAAAGAAACTTGTGCAGCACTAGGATAACTTTAACTACTAATCTTTAAATCGCTCTATTTCTTTGGTTGCCCTTCCTATTGAAGTTTATTTAGTTAAAACAACAAAGCGGTGTCCTTTTTCCCATATCCAACGAATGAATCCCTAAAAATTTATAATTTTAAATACCCTTGAGAACATATTTTTTTACTTCTGCCTAAGTTTAGACATCTACGTTAAAAAGCATTAACCTACAAAAGAATTAAAGTATAAAACGTTTAACCAAATAAATGTTCATTCTCGGTTAGTTATTATACGGTTCCGAGACTGCATTATGATAGCTGGCCGCCATTCATAGCCATCATCGAATGGTTCACTTTATTGGCGCACGCCCCAGCTACTTAAAAATCTGCTCACATCTTAAAACAACAATCTCAAGAGCAATCAAAACATTTCGCTAGATACAAAATGTTTGTAGAAATGTTACAGTAGATATTATCGTTCATATTTACAACATAACCCCTAACTATTACTTCCGTTTCTATATTTCGAACTTCGTGTTTTCTTTCGTACTTAATACGAGTTTGGAATAACTTTTAACATTATTCTTACTTTATTCACATAACATTTAATATACCAGCTAAGTGTTACATGTAATTTTACTTATACGTATTTTGAATAATGCGTTGGGTAAGAAAACAGCAGATGTAAACCCTCCCACGCCTGTGATAGTCGCTGGAGTGAAATGGATATATAATGGGTCGGTGGATAGGCTTACGAGTAATACTTGGATCCGAGGATATCGTTAATATCATTTGATATTAGATGGTTATCAGAATACCAAACAGTTTAAATAGTAAATCAACTTTGTAAGCGTTGCTAATAGATTGAGAGTTGCTCATTGTTCAATGCTGTTGTTAGGTTTGTTTAACATAAAAGTCTTGCATTATTAAGATGTTTCGTAGAAAAAGAGCTCCTCATATTTTTACAAAGAGTGCTTGTTCTTCACCGAAAACAAGAATTAGTTTTTTTTTGAAAAATATTATATAAGTACAGAAATCATCTTTTTTCTGGCGTCAAGCTTGCCATATTCTAAGTGGGATTGTCCGAAAGGGTTACCGCTACCCCGGAACATAAAGGGCTACGGAAAAAAAAAATCTTGCCAGATTCGCACTTGCCTGAGATCAAAATGTTCACATCATGTTTAAACGGATATAAAAAAAGTTTTTTCGTTTCATTAAATTATTGGAAATCTATTTAGTGTTCATTTAGCGGTGTCTTACAATAAGCACCTTCTATAACATTGACCTTAAGCTGGTAATAAACTCACTATAATTTACCTAAAAGAAACTCAATGTACTTAAAAAGTTTTCCTCACCATATCTCATTTCCAAATATCCTCAAGCTATAATTTGACCCAGTCACAGTCCCCATCAGTCAACAGGACGCGGCAAGGAGTACAATCGTCAAGTCACGTCGTATCAGGTCAACGGACGACGAGCCCAACTAACAAGAGACGTCACGGCAGAAATAGGAGGCTTCCAGTAATAGTGCTGGAGTCGCTCTTAAACAAGGCATTCGAGTTATATAGAATTACGTAGGTACTAGGTAGTTTATAAAGCGCTACTCGTTTTATACGGAGTCAGAGGCTATCACAGGCTAGAGTCACATCTATCTGATCGAGTACAGACGGAGGAGTTATGAAGTTATAAGGCACCATCCAAAACGAGAGAGTTGTTTCAGTCTTCAATCAGTCAACAGTTGTGGCGTGCCACAAGGCAGTATCTTAAGTCCACGACTGTTCTTGATATACATACACAACTTCCCAAATATGTATTATGAAACATAAATGGTGTACTGTTTGCGGACGATACCACTACTATATAAAAGGCAACGATAAAATAATACCTCTACGAGTAGGGCATAAACACGGGCCTTAAAACGTCTCTACAGTAGCTTGGAGCTAACAATTTAAAGGTCAATATTAGTATAATGAAGTGTATGCAATTTCTCTAAAAAAACCGTTGAGCATAAATGAAAAATGTAGAGTGGTCACCCTGACAGAAACAGACTCAGTTCAATTTCTTGCGATATATCAACCCAAAAGGAATCTTACGTATATCAGCTATAATATAATGCATTTGGAAGGGATAACTAGAATGAGTTCTATTTTTGGATTATTATCGGCGTTGCTCAAATGGTTTTAGACTAAAATTAGCTTTATCACCGAACCTATGGAAACAGCTTGTGATAATAAATAATTGATAGGACAGAATTTAAACAGAAAAACATCTTCTTTATGGAATGGAATATTTTTATTTCAGACCGGAGTCCATAGGGTTAGTAACAATTTTAACTTAAATTCTAGTGTTATTAGGTTATAGACACATAAAACTATACAAATAAATTTCGGCGTGACACCGCATCTACCTCCGTAACATCGGGAAATCCCACCGATCTGCGAATAAACTGATAATACTGTTGGTGCTGCCGCGAATACTTCATAGCGCAACGCTTGTCGGTTTATTAATTTATTTATAAAGGCTTATCAACCTAATACTTATACCCCGCATTACTCCAGAGTATTAGCCATAATTATTGATGTCACTAAATTATAGGCAAGCACAGCGTTATTATTATTATTAGAGGCCATTTGCGGCGGCGGCGCCCTGTCGCGTCCGGCTCTGGTGTAAGCTATGGTCTGGAGTGAGAGGGAGTGCGAGGCAGTCACCTCCTTCTGCGCAACAGTTATGCTAGCGAAAGAGATGGCGGGATGGTTGAGGGACAGAACTTCACGTCCCAGCCACCGCGGGAGACGCCCCGGGCGTCGGGAGCCGCGTGACAACTCTCGGCCACCGTAGACGCGGGCCCGCGGACAGTGAGTAATGGGTAGCTAACCGTTCCATCAGGACCAGAGGGTCTACTCCTTAATTCCGTCAACGAAGTAACGGGCCCGTCCGACAGTAGTCCGATACGTCAGAGCGAAACCTACTCCGTAACGATTTCGGATTCATCAGGACAGGACGGAATCATAGACTACTTATAGATTATATTCCTGAACGAATGACGCATGACGCTAGAGTTGCGCTATTTTACCGGTCGATTACCGGTTTACATATTTTGTAGTTTCAAAGCATAATAAACACAAAAATATTTTTACGCTGTTAAAAAATGACTACATTTGCCTTACCATTGCCTTTTTTCTTTTTGACGCCAATTTTCAAATGGAATGTCGAATTCTTATTCTGTCGAGTTATTATTATCTGCACTGAAAATTTTCTACTACAAATATTTCCAACACATTCTTGAAAGTCATGGGGAGAGGTTTTTGCCCATCAGTGGGATGACGCAGGCTAAGAGCCCCCGCAGACTACATATATTAATGTCGGTTTCGTAATCAGTATGAATCGCCCTAAAAAAGGACTATTATTAAAAAAAGCGTACTGGTACATTATACACAACAATTTGAAAACGATATGCAAAACGGATTTTATAAATGTCCAATAACTATATATATTTATGACTACGTTACAAATAACCGTAAAAGTTCTTTTACAAAACTCCTAATCTATAGCCCATATCGAGTAATTACTTGGCTCAGTTTTCCAGTTACAATCATGGATTTGACACTGTTACTGATGTTCCTAATGAAGTCAACGACTCAGAAACTAACCAACAATATCCAGATCACAGACTAGTTTGATGTCAATGGCGAGATCATATTTTGTTTTACAAATCGCATTTTATAAGTTGTATTTTAATGACTTACAGCGTAAATTCGAAACGTTATAATTATAGTAACCATTACGAGTACGTAGTTAAATAAAAAATAAACTAAAATGATTAATCATCATTAACTTTAATTCTCTATCTGAAATTTCCACCGAGGACGCGACGACGCAAAGGTCTACGACACTCGTAGAGCTGCTACGCCGTAGTGCGTCTACGAGTTCAAATGAGTAATTAGGGAATTCGTCATGAGCCGAGCGTAGATTTTGGTAACTTTGTAATAAAATATGTATTTTGTTTGAAAATATTTTCCTAGTGTTCGCTTTAAAGCCCTTCAGAGACTCAAGAGAATGGAAGGAATGTTCATAATTTTATTTTTTGTTGGCTCTGAGTCATTTAGAGTGATAACGATTGGACGTGTGATAATATTTATTTGAAAATTATCTTTTACTCAGTTGAACAGTGCGTTTTTCGTTAACGTGCTGAGCGGAACTTCTCAAAGAAAATGTTTAAAAATATGTATTAATCTGTGTGTTGGTATCATAATTGAAGCCTGTCTGATTAACATAAGAGTCAATCTCCCTAGCGTTTTCCCAACTATGTCAAGGTAGGCTTCCAGTCTAACCGTGTACAGCTAAATACTAGCATTTTAATAGGAGCGACTGCCTATTTGACCTTCTCGGGTCACACAATATAGCTCTCGGTAACACTGATTGTAATTTTTTGGGCTGCTCACTACCCACAGTACCCACCCGTAACAACCGTCAAAGATCTACGAATGACAGCCGGACTAACGGCTTAATGTGCGTCACTTGACAAAAGATGTTGTTGCAAAGTTCTATTGACAGTACGACGTTAGTTTCTTAGGGTCGATCGTCGCGTCTCAGTGTTAGCTGACCCTTATAATAAAATAGTATCCAAGTCAAAAGTGTACATAGTTTTTTTTTCTTAAGTTATTGCTGAAGATGAGTGAGGTGGGATCGAGTCTGATGCCGAAAATATAGTTTTTAGAATTTGGATCAGTTTATCTGTTTGTCTGGACGAATGTTCTGGATTGGAGCAAAAACGTGTGAACGCGTAAGGGCGACATTCGGTACACAGATAGTTTATATATTATCTTGTGTTAACACGGTACTTTTAATCCCGGTAGTCCGTTCCTGCTCGATATTCTCTGACATCCACGCGGGCGAAAGCTAGTCAAAGATCTTCTACATCTCCTTCGTGTGATAAGTGACTAACCTGGTGTCAGAGTTTTTATGCTGCCTATAGGCCCTTTATTTTAAGGCTGGGAAATCATCTAATGACTTCTCGCGCTCTGGGTGGAGCGGAAGGGAGTGTCAGACTCTTACTGACTAGAACCCATCCATGTTACTTCCTTAGCCCTGTATGTGCCGGGGTTGGGTAACCCTTTCGGACAATCCCGCTTACCCGGCAGGGCCTATAGGCCCTTGACTTGACTTTAAGTTAAGGATAAACAAGCGAAATAACACTATGTTTCCTTAAGATAAGATCAATATCTTTAACGCACGTAATACCTTTTTGTCAAGGGACATGACATATTAATAATTTTGCGGCGGCACATGTGTGACCTCGCAACTCATATCTAATACAACTTTGTGTTTATGTACCAGGGCTTATTACTTGGTCGACCTCGTCTCTGTGTGCGTACACCTAGCTATATGTTAAAGGCAATTTATGTTAAAGTGTTTAGAATAATGAGAAATTAATCCCGTACCTACATATATAAAACCCGCTTTTGAATTTAAATAAAAGCTTTTATAATATTTAAGTAGCTGATTGAGTTTGGAATGTGATCATGTATCAAATATTCTACTGAGACTAATTATCTAGATAAAGTTCATAGTTATCCGGCAAGTTGCTACTAAATTTCTTGATACAACTTTATTTTTTAGACCTAAGAAAAGTGTTTACTGTGTTGCTGTTGTTAACTCTTTCATTGCTAAAACGCAAAAGTAGGAAAAATATGACACATCGATCTAAACCTGAAAGTTTAACAATATATCGGAGGGTCAAATACGTCGACAAACTAAATTAAAGTTTTCGATTTCATTGTCAAGTACAATCGGCATAATTTGAGCCATGACCCTCGCCATGAACATGAGCCGGCCAGTCCGCTACTTTTTACTCTCAATCAGCACAGGACCAGGAAAATTTTTCATCATGGAAAGTGTCGAGAAAGGGAAAATACGCTTTTTACCCCATTGGATGGATAGTCCCCATGGGATGTCGCAGCAACTTCCCTTGCTTCCTCTCCTCGCCACTGTGGCGTCTTAACAAGTTATTTTAATCGCAGTGTAGCTGTCGGAGTAGTTGACTTTGATTTATGATATTTATTTTACAAAGTATACTAGAGTTATTAAAATACTTGAGTGGTAATTAGTGGTGTCTGTGAAGTAGTCAAAGCTTTTATAATGTTTATAGAATTAGCTATGAACTAGTCAATCAGTGTCTGCTAAGCAAATTTACTTATGTTTAACATTATTATCATTCAGTTACGCACAATATCACCTACTTCTTAGATATACATATGACCCGATCGCTGTCTCAAAATTATATCGGTATATGGTAAGTACTTAAACCAATCCCGAATCCCAGACTTAAATAATTAGTCGTATCAAATCTGCCGTCACTTTGAATAGATCCCCTTTATTATTTAAACCCCGATATCTTGTCATGTATAATTGATCTCTCAAGCTCACGAGTGGCTTGGCAGTCTATAGTCTTCCATCTGCTATCTGTTCATTGTAATTTGACCGTTATTGGGACGCGTTTAGAACGGGAAATAGTGGTATGTTTGTTTTGGAGCCTAGGCAAATATTTCCTATATTGCAGAGCAGATTGGAGTGGAAAAGGAAAAAAGCCTTTCAGACTGTCTGCAGTTGTTTGAGTGCGTTTTTTCTGCGTGTGTGTGTGTTGGTGTGAAACGACCGGTGAAGTTTGAATTCACACTTCATGTGAGTGTGCGTTAGTGTGAGCCAATTGGAGTGTTTGTGTACGACTGAGTTGCTGTTTTCGTACTTTACTTTTACTGTAATGTTTGTAGTGTAATTTTGTTTCTTTTCATAACAAAATAAAGTCCTGCGCTTAAACCCACTAGGGTATTTTACCCAGTACATATTAAATACCAGAATAAAGGGACTTTTAAGTAATGGAATGCTAATTAACATACATTATAAAATATCGAGTAACATAATAATTAATGACTTCTCTACATTTTGCAAAAATCGTCGGGATAATAATGAAACAGAAAATTGAGTATTTTAAAGATACTGTTGGATTATAATTATATTCGACCCGGAAACATCACACTTATGTAATACGTACGGACGAATAAAATCTTTAATTTGTTTGCCATAATCATCAGTGAAGTGGGAAAGACTTTTCAGAAAAGAAAATAGCAACTATACTACTACTAAACTCTATCAAAATTACAGAAAGGTTCTGTCATTTTGATGGAGTTTCTTGCCGGTTCTTCTCTATTGCAAACGACCAATTGGAACCGTGCACCTAGTTTCTGACGTTTCATAAGGGTACTTATTTAGTTTATTTATAAATAAAATACATAAAATCTTTGTATGTCTTATCTTAACAAACTCAAGCTGTTCAAGTAAATTTTATTGAAGCTCTTACAAGAAACGTAAACCAAAAATAAGACTTGAGTTCCATAATGTGAAAATCAAGCACGACCCAATTTACAGAAAATATACCTAAGTATACGTTCCGTTAAATAGATAGATAATAGAATTAGCGACTCTAAAGGTCAAACTGCATCAAATTTAACTGAAGCTACAGTAATATTAAAGCCAGAAACAAACAACTAAGTTTTGAAGCCCAAACCAAAAACGTTCCCAGAAAAGAATTCACCACTGACAAAAACTATAACGATCCAATTTTCTCTTGTCTCAGATTGACTTCGTTGGGACTTTAGAGAATGCTGTCATAAAAACAAAAAGCTATGATAATATAACGCACCCTCCTTCTCACTAAGTTCATCAAAAGGATCTTATCAACGATTTATAGGTTTAACCTCCGTCCGGCCTCCAATCTAAGTACTGAAATGAAAACTGTCATCTTTGAAATACTCTGTAATTTCCAAATGACGTCGAAGCGGTGACATAATCAAGAGCAGAGAGAAGCACGGTTTTAAATATTATCTGCATTCAGATAAGTTTAAAACCTACGTAAGTTCTTAGTTATATCTTAAAAAGGGTTTTTTTTAAGTCAAAGAAGTTTTTTTAGGGTAGTTTAGAGTGCTTCTTGTGTATCAAAGATTTTTAACAAAGTTATAAAGCGCCAAAATAACTTATATTGCGTTATTTTCTGAGAGATTTGTGGCTTATTTCTTGAGAATCTCGGTGAATAGTAGACATTTTTCTGACTTACAAACAAATCCCAAAATTGCACTCCAATTACTTATGAATTCAGTAGGCACGTACCTAATTATAAAGTTTCCATGTAAGTGTTGTCATACACAGGCTGACAAGATTCTAAAAACCAATAAATTGATCCCAAGCTTCTCACTTCGTCATACGAAACTAAGTTATGCTATTTCTGAGAAAGTTTTATCATAACATCTAAGGTCTCTATGAAATAACTCGGACGGACGTAAAACTAAGTTTATTCTTCTTTATTTCCTTTCGGCCTTAACATATAAAATTACATTTCTCCTACATATCCAAATTGTTTATTTTATTACGTACGATCGTGGCCAAAAATGTTTATCAGTTTATTTATTTGGTTCTCTATCACACTGCGTGCAATTAAGTTTAAACTGCTAAATCTACTAGGTAGTCGTATTACATTTTGATAGCCTCGTTGGTATAGTGTTCGCAAGAGCAACTCCTGAACATAACGTCGTGGATATGAGTTTCAGGTCCGGCAAAGTGTTATTGGCTTTTTCCACCATGAAATTCTAAGTAGTATCTGGAGTTTGGATTTGTGCCCGGTTGATCGTCGCCTCCTATTAAATAGGACTTACACCGACAACATTTAAGCGCAGTACACCTACATTTCTGCCTAAGTAGGACTACTGCGAATAATGATGAGTCACTTTTGAAAGATACGAGTGGGTACGTGACATCGACCAGTTTCGTCACGCCGTTTTATCCAGTAACATTTAATTACAAAATAGTTAAAAACAATCTTGCTCTACAATAATCTGATCAGATCGTTTGAGTCTGCACACATTAAATTGGCCCTCGCGGCCCCCGATCTTTACCTCGTGCTCCGTAAGAAAACTAGGCAGCGCCACTTGCTGCGCCCTCAAGTTAATTATAATTATGAGTTATATTTGTTGGAGTTGGAGCTTTCTAATACAAGCATTGTTTGCCTAAAGGGAGGCTCCAAACACATTGAAATGTAATGTGTTCTAATTGACCCAATAAACTATTTTGTATTTTTTGTATTTGTATATACCTAAATATCAGGTTATAATATGAACTGATAAAGCAGTCCATATTAGTTGCAGGTTTCATTACAACAAACGGAAACCAAAAATAAATACATGTAATATTTTACATTCACATGGTCTAAAATGAATAGAAAAACTACTTGATTGATTACATGCGACTACTAGCAAAGTTAAACCGTGTTTACACTTAGCACCTCAACTACTTTTTACCTAAAATTTGGATATACTTACCGAGATTTATTAAGTTTTAAACTTGCGAAAACTTTAATGAAAACAATTTAGTCATGCATTGTGTGCTAAACTATAAATTATTTGATTTAATATCGCCACTCCTTGCAGTCAACGACTTTGTACTTACTTGTGGTTACTTAAAACTTCGCGCGAACTTTTACAACAACAGTGCATTATTAATTTTACTTTTATATTTTGTGATGAATTTTCTTGTAATGATGTATACGTGTTTGGGTGAAGTTTATGTTCGGTAGCAACTTATAATCTTAGGTACAAGAGCGTAAAATAATGTATTGTTTTTAAAATTATGTTGAAAATGTGCCTTATTTCTTCTCCCAACGGTGATCGATGTTAAATGTTTTCATTTGTTTATTTCGTTGATCTTTGGTTATTACATCCTTCTGGCGAGTAAAAATACATACTCATCGTTTCAATTGATTAAGAAAGAGCACTAGACTTCTTTATATCAGTTATCACTTAAAAAGGAACCATGAGTACTTACTTGTCATTAGGTATCCATATTCTGAAAAGAGGTGATATAATTACGTGAAAGCGCTAAGGAACTTCTATAGCGATAATAATAACCCCAATCACAAAAAAATAAAATCTCTGACATGCACTCCGATCACTTAATTGGCAACTCGTCTATAAGCGAGAAGTAGAACTAAGAACAGTCCTCGAGACTCGCAGAGAGGGGCGGGGGGGGGGCGGTGGGTAACTACTCATTTGTCACCGCCAGACTTCATTTTACCGACGTGTCTACCAGATTTATGACCAGCACAAAGAAATGTGTTATGGCTTGTAATTATACTTTTTGAGATAGAGAAAGACAAAAAACTGCGGTGAATGACGTTCGGAGTTAAGTACCGCTTCTGGGCATCGTAGGCCCATGTCCAGCACTATCAGTATCTATTACATTGATAATAATTACGACGTTGGAATAAAAAACATTATTGTCAGCAATTTGTCCTATTTATATGTTCCTTAGTAAAATACGTAACTTTTAAATAGCAATTCTAAGAGGAGATTAGATTTTGTCGAGACTTTTCACGCAGCTACATCTGACCAAAATCTACAAAGCGGCATGTTTTGCCACATTACTCCGACAAACTGAGCAGTCCTGCCGTGTCAGGAAAGCGAAGCGACACCTAATGTTACGTTGTGCAGATACTACGATTTACATTGAGAAGCAACACATGGGAATCAAAAACCTTGTTACAGAACTTAATGGATATTCCCCCAATTTCACTTCCCCTAATGCCCCTAATGAGCAAGGGGACTTAATCCCCATAAGTCGACGGTAAATCTGTTCCACGCACGCGAAGTCACGGCTAAAAGTAATCTAATTTAATACATTTTTGTAAACATAACAAAATATATTGCTTTGACATCATTACTAGGGGTGTTATCAATTATTATAAGCACAGATTATCGTATTTTACTTAATGTCTTCCGTGCTCATTTGTTCGCCTTTTTGTTCAGTAATTAAAACTGTGTTATTTTAACAAACTCTGTTCAAAATAATAATTATTTAGTATATCATAAAGAAATATTCATAATACTGAGTAATCAGTAGATACGGAGTCATATTAACCCATAGCCAGATATAAGACCGCTTATCGACTGTGGATTCCTCATATAAAACTATTTATGTCTGCTGACACGGATTCAAGTAGATACTGGAATACAATTGAATAGAAACGCGAATTATATTTCTATTAAGTTATCTAAAGAATTCTTGTTTCACAAGATATAAAATTCTAACGAAACAACAATTCTGTCGGAGTGGCAATGGAACAGAAAAAGTGTTTGCAAGAGTTGGGAAGTTTTCCTCAGACTTGAGAAACTTTTTTGTTAAATCCGCGCAAGTTCCCGTTTGTGCATGTTTCGCTCTTTCTCGGATGAATGTTTACTGGCGAAATCGTTGACATAATGTTTTCATCATCATCTAAGTAATGCACTTTTAGAATATCAAAATAATAGTCAACCCATTTTGATATTTTTATTGTTTACTACTTCACAAAAATCTCACTTTTAATTGTTTTTCTTCTGTAGTGCATGTTAATTTTTTTTGTATTAAAAAAAATACTCTTGGACCTATCCAATTTGAGGTAAAATTTTGTACACTCGCTTCAACTATAGTACGTTAATTCGTTACACTGCAGTCGCGAGCATAAACACCTTAGGTTCAAAAGAAAAAAATATTATGTAGTACTTTCGAAACCATTGTGAAATGGTTATTTTCTCAGAATTGCAATATTTATTTCACGAGAAAATTGATTTTTAATTTTGCGTAAGTGTTCGTTTGTATTAAGTTTATGAATTCCGCCTGCAGATCCTAAAAGTAGATATTCACAACCTTTGTGGTTACAGTTACAGTGTTGGCCGATAACCTTTGCAAGTGTTTATGTTTTCTTAATAAGTTATAAACTTAATGCTGCTTTGACAACAATGTACGAACAAGGTCCTTATTTATTGAGAGACTAAGCCTGAGGCAGGTTTTCATACAAACCTGTCATCAGGACCGTGCCGTGGCTAGAGCTATGTCCTGCATTCATACTATGTCGCGAATTAAAATAACTTAACGAACAATAAATTTAGATACTTAACGGTTTTTTTGTTTCAGATCGCGTCCTCCCAATGTGAAGCAAACAGGCGTAATTGACAATGTAACCGGAGCTGGTAGAGACGTCACGATGTGCTCCTGGGTCGTGTCAGCCCTCATCATCCTGTTTGCCATGGGTAAGTGGCACTCAAGTAACTTTTGCCACAATTCTGGGTAGCATGACATGCCCAGTTTCTGATATCTGATGATAAACTAACTGAGGGATGTGTCCCAGATTTTAAACATCGTTCACATTCTAATCTCAGTTTCTGTCTTTAAGAAATTCCTCAAATCTACCTACATTCTTGACAAGTTTGACTGTGATTGTCGCTTAGATGAGTGGCGACAAGATTATGAATGTTCTTAATTACGGGAATTGACCTTCTGCAGGTCGACCTTCGACAAAGTTATCTAATTAGTGAGATATTTTTCTAATTAACTGTTCAGAAACTTTGTATGTCCGATTATAAATAACAAAAATAGTAATGCTACTAATACAGTTAGGGATTAACTTGGGCAACAAGCCTAGTTGGGCCTTACATTAGATACTCCTACTCGTGTAATTAATTAAGAAGAGTATTTTTCAAATTAGGGTGCCTATTAGATGCTAAAAGGTCTTTTGCTAATCGGGGATATTCTAGAATTTTCCAAAACAAAAACACAGAATCTTTCGCGAGGCTGCTTAAATAAGGCTTTAATTTTTCATTAGGTGCCTGGCGCAGTCCAAATTGGCCTATTGAATGATTATTTCACGATATCATCATATTTTAGGACAATCCTAAGGAGTTGTATTGATGATCATAATTCACTAAAAGATATTTGTTACGGTTGCATATCATATTGATGACCAGACTCTGACCTGCACAAATCAAAAAATGAAAAATTTGGCGGACTACCTTAGCCCTTCTCTCTTTTAAATATTGATAATTCGATTTTAAGGTAATTATCTTGTCTATAAAAGCATCAGGGACAAATATCAGACGAATCGATTAATAAACAATCTCACGTTACCAAATGATACCATTTAGTCGGATTTAGTGGTTTACCCGTGTACTGTCGCTTAGCTTGATGTGCTCATTAATTTCAATCAGCCGGATTATCTGTATCAAAGCCATTTTGACTCGTGCACAATTAAATAGATATCAGTACGCATGTGTGGGTAGTAATACAGATTTAATATTGTCTGTAGTAGACTGGATGTCGGAGGATCGTGTTGTGGTGTAACGCAGGAGAAGCTTATATCCGGGACTGGCATATTTAAGAAAGGGACTTTTTAATATATAAAGCCTTCTCCATGATATCGTAGCAGGAACCAGAATCCTGATTAGGGTGATTCACTATGTAAATCGGCATTATTTGTAACAAGTTTGATACAAACCATGCTGATTTCACTTTTTGATCCAAATGTTTAAAAAAAAACTTTGGTGACTTTTTCTGGAGGTTTTGCATTTTTTTATTAATTCCGAACTTAATATTAGCTTAAGTTTTTTTCTCCGCTCCTTGTATAATTTAAATGCATTCATTTTAATTATTACAAATTAGTTCGATTCGAATATTACGGACTAATC
The DNA here is from genome assembly GCA_951799385.1 of Hyppa rectilinea. Classification (NCBI taxonomy): domain Eukaryota; kingdom Metazoa; phylum Arthropoda; class Insecta; order Lepidoptera; family Noctuidae; genus Hyppa; species Hyppa rectilinea. The sequence continues at coordinate 21,578,139 of OX637301.1, read as the reverse complement.
GATTACATTTACAAAAAAAGCAGTCGAAACGTGGTAATAAATAAATACAGCTCGCGATAAATTTTGTAAAAATTACGTTTGCGTATACATAAAATCTTTTAAAGTTGTTCCACCAGAACGACCGCAGAGATCATAAAACATTTTCGGGTCACCTTATCTCAGCATCAGAGATTAATATCGCTTTACTGTCTTCTGTATTCCCGTTCTACATTCAAATCCGCCGTGGAAAACAAAGAGAACCCAAGACAAAGATCCAACGAAAAGCCGACCCAACTCCTGTTCAATTTTCTGCGTGACATTTCACTTGAACTTATCTTAGTCATAGTGGATACTACGCAGCTTGTTACAGAAGGACTGGACATAGATTACATGGAGACAAACCGACCCGCACACGAGTAAGGGCCCGTACACATGTACAACACCCACACCACATCGCAACGACAACATCCGGGTAAGCAGTAGCTATGAGTGAATAGTTGTCGCTGATGTGATTATGATATCACCAAGTGACGGAGTCCCTGGTCCGTGTGAATAGGCTATTCATTTTCATACTATTTAGCGCCCGTCCACGTGGTGTCGTTGTGATGTGATTGTGGTGCGCGATTTCGGGCTCTAAGTTTTGTAAAATCAAAACCCAACAGTCTCTTTCGAACGCACTTGCATCGGTATATCTTATTGCACGTGACCTTGCCGTTTCATTACTGACCTTCTGCACAATTATTTTTTATGTCACTACTCTGCCGCGATTTTATGTTTCCTACGCCTTTGTCTCCTAAAGCAGTTAAAGAAAAATTCTATTATCATTTTTAAGACGTTTTTGCAATTATGGATCCTTTTTCCTTTTTCGGCTGAGGTATAAAGCAGCTCGATGGTTCCCATGGGCGGTGTAGGGCACTAATGAATTACAAAGCCTTTCTTTTTCAGAGAACTGTGATCTAATGTTATAATAACATGTTGGTTCAGGCTGTCGAACTCTGAAGAACAGATAAAAAAAACCTTATTTACCAATAAAAGTTACGTATCAAAAACACTCTAAAGTGAAAAATAACTTTCATTTTGCTATTTTCGGTTCTACTATTTCGTTTTTGTCACCGACATTCGAAATTAAAGCTATATTTTACTTTATTATACAACTGAGAGAGTACTTCACCGAGTTATAGGTACATAATTTCTAATAAATAAGGCGAAAGAACTGACCGGTTGTTACATAAAAAATAACTTAATTAAATCTTGTATGAACTCTGAACACCCGTGGTTTACGGTTTAAATAAATCCTATGTTTTATTAAGCAAATCCTCTTTGCCGCTTAAAATGTGTACACGGAAATGTGTATGTGTGAAACCCAGTATACCTACATGCAAGCACCCGTAGGGATTTTTTTTTTTTTTAAGGCTGGGAAATCATCTAATGACTGCTCCCGCTCTGGGTGGAGCGGAAGGGAGTGTCAGACTCTTACTGACTAAAACCCATCCATGTTCCTTCCGTAGCACCCGTAGGGATGTCCTAATATTCTTTTGAAAGAATTGTTAACTAACGATAGCGAATATTGTGTAACAGAGGACTTTTGTACAAAATTACGTAGGGAGGTTAATAAACTTTTTGGTAACGATCATACACCTCAACGTAATTTATGTATGTCTTGTCCAGTAGAACACACACCCGACTTTAAGTTTGTTATTCTCTAGTGGTATTCTTCGCAGTGTCGTTTAAACGATTCGATCGACGTATGTAAGTTAGATTTGCCCTAGCAATTAACGCTTTCATACATCCATCAAACCTGAAGTGGTCAACATACGAGCTCCGCTCATAAAGCGCTTTCAGCTTAAAAATCCCTGTGTGCCACAAAAAAAGGACGCTTTCATATCCGGGGGCACTTGAAAGTGGCCAGCCCTACGCGCCGGGGAGCGAGCGAGTCCAATTTACACGTTAATTGACATACGTCCGATGAAAAATCACGATACATGACACCTTTTGTAGGTCCCGTGGTGGGCAGGGATGAAGGTTACCTTTAGGTCGTGTAGAGCTTTATTTTTCTTGTAGAGTTAGCTTATGAGAATTAATTAAAAGTTACGTTTATAGATTATTCATTAATTATTTCTTAAATGTTGGATAAAGCCTACCTGGCATTATTTATGAATTGCCATTACGTTATCACTGTAACCTAATTCTATAACTAGTAACATAAACAATTGAAGTATTGACTTGTGCGGCGAAATTGGTAAAAGGAGATAAAAACAATGAGGAAAACAGGCACCATTTTATTTTGTTGTATAATTTAACAACCTGTAAATAGGTTACATCATTTGCTATTTATAACCCGATCAGCAGAATAAAACTTTATTAAAGTGCTACATTTTATGAGTGTCAATAAAACAGTTGATAATATAAAATAATAAGCAAACCTTTCTGTAATTCACGTAAAGGCACTATGACGGACGGAACGATAAAGCGATGGCAGATAAAATGAAAGGAAATTATTTTATACCAGTAATAATAATAATAATAATAAACTTTATTTACAAAAGAATACAGAAACACAATTAAAATATACATAACAGGTTGCAAAATCTGTACAAAACGTATAAAACCCTGTCACTTAAACTAGGATGGCCTGTATTTTAAGAGACAGTGTTCGGCCAAATAAATATTTGAAAGTATGATTAATACAACACATGAACGGTGTTAATTGTATTAAGCTTCTGTAAAATTGATGTGTGTAGTGTAAAGGAAAGTGTAGTGTAAAGGAAAGTGTAGTGTAAAGTAAAGTGTAGTGTAATTTAAATTAAGTGTCGTGTATCAGTGATGAATACATAGTCACTTCACGTTTAATATAAGCCGGTTGTTCCACTTTACTCCTATTTATCTTTCATTTAAACAATACCCACTACATAATTTGTTTGTTTACATTTTGTGTCATGCTTTACTAAACTTAGAAGTTATATTGTGAAGTGGCCCGAGTCGACATTTAAAACGTCAGAAAACTCATTTCTTAAGCTTTTAATGAGATGAGCCTAATATACATATCTATACTATATAATTATAATTATGGATGGAGGAAAATATCCCACGAGAAGGTACTATCGGGAACAAATGGACCTTATGTGTTAATTCATGTTATATACTATATGTGTATGCGGCAAACATCTAAATCTGTTTCAGCCGCTTTTGGGCCAATCCAGAACATACATCCAGAAAAACAAACACAAAATCTAAAAAACTAAAAATGTTTTTGGCATCAGACTCGTTCCCAAACCTCAAAGCAATAACTTTTTCCAAATTATAATGTAGTACTCAATTTTGACTTAACAATGACTTTAAAGACTCAAAAATGAAAATCATCAGACTTGAGGCAGTCTTTCCCAGCTCGTCTATGTTGATAAGGTCAACTTGTTGTTGTCACCTAATTGTAATAGATGACTTGAGAAATGCGTATGCGTCTCAATTTTATTCCTATGGTGGTTGATTGTACAGAACTCCATAAAGGAGATGCCTTTAAGCAGGCTGTAAGGATACATCTGCACATAATCCTCTAGGCACCACAAAAGGAGATTGGCACAGGGCGAATTTATATTATATGTTCCCACATGTGCAATTGTGCGTTGATAACATGATATCAACGTTGTCAGGTTTTGTTTTGGTTTCAAGCCACAGAATAAGTATTTAAAACTGTAAAAATGGTTACTATGTGTACAGAAATCTGTTTGTTTATCGTAATAAAAATCGCACGTTCAGACCGCAGATCCAGGTCGCTAGTTTTGCAATAAACCAGTTCAATTACATTTTGCTGTCGACGGGACATTAATTCATGTAGCCATATTTCACGATATAACCCTTCGTTTGTTGACTTGTCGTTGTAGGGAACAGTTCTATATTATTATTGTTTTCATAAGACGGCAATAATGCTTAGAAAGAAATCGTTTTTAATAATGCTTTATTGTAACTTTTCCCGGAGGCTTTGTTTACGTTAGTACTTATAATAATAATAATAAAATGGCTCTTATAAAAATGATAATGATGACATTATATTTTTTAGTAGGCAGGTACCTTATGTGTGGATTTGTGCCCGATATAATAATTATTGCAACAGATTCGGCCCTTGGTAATAGGTTACAGGAGACTTAAACTTACTGAATAATGCAGGTGACCGCTGTCTAATTAGAATAGGCGTGGTGTTATTTAACTTTGTGAATGCACCTACGTTAATAATGTATGGTTAATTGAATATCAGTTTTGTTATTAAAATAGTTGCATCTCCGTAGCAGAAGGAGTTCAGTTGTAATCTTCAGGGCTTTTAAACCGTTATCAATTTCAATATGAACTAGTTAGCACAAACTAACAAGGCTGTAAAATAACTTTGCTCTTTCAATAGTAAACACAAACATGAACACGGAACATTTTAGAGCCATTGTGTGTTCTCAGTTGATACCTTAACAGCGTACCTACGACGTTATTAACGTAGTAAATATTCTCGCACATTGATAACTATCCAGCGTTTACTGTGGGTACTTTGCATAATGTCCTATGTGTGCGTGTGTGTGTTGTTGTCTCCAAGCCCTTTCAGGCTGTGAAGCGTAGTAATGGTCAATTAATGATTACAGCAATGTGCCTTCACCTGCCCGTGTGTGTTTGACCGTATCACCGAAATTATGATAACGACATACCTAGTGTAAATATTCTATCTATCTACGTCATACCTACAGCTTAGGTACTTACCTACTTAATTTAGTTTCATGTTTTTTGTCGTTATATCTACTCGTTTCGCTGAGTGTTTTGGCCAAGGATCATTCTTATGAATGATTTAGAATAATTTTATGTGTTCATTTACATTTATATTATTTTCGTAACCTTTTATGTATCTCTTCCTTACCAAAACATAAATGGGGGCGAATATATTAACAGATCATTTGATTGTAGATTTCATAATATACCAATGAGTTTCTGGTGCCTGTATATAATTTTTAAGGTGTGGCATGAATTTTTACACTCAGAAATATGCACTGAAAATAGATACTACATTTTCCGGCATGTAAAGCCATCGATCTAAGAGCACTATAATTATAATCTGCTATTATTTATGTCAAAAATAAATAATGTAAATAGTATTTATGTTATTTATCTTCAAAATTTCATAGCATTTCACGTTCAGCGCATAATTGTATTGTAGTGTCTTAATTTTATTGTAGTTATGATCCAAAGTTGATTGAAATAAAATGAATAATAATAATAATAATTTCATGAAATGAATAAGTTCACAAAACATTTTCATTAACTTTTGACGGAAGACTTGTTGTCTCCTTGTATATATGCTAATGTGTTTTCGTGCACCCCTAACGATGTAACTATAGCTCGGTAATTTTAGGTCTTACAACTGCATCTTAAAGTTTATTTTCGAATGGCTTGAGTCCCGAAATGAAAAACGATAAATAGCTGAGAGAATGAGAGGGACTTGGTATGGTACTACTTTCTTTTATTTTGAAGTGTCATTTTGGTGTTGTTTCAAGGCACTTGGAAGGTTAAGTACCATTTTAGAGACATTGCTTATAAAAATGTTTCAGAAAATATTTTTTCTACAGACTTATATCCAAAAAATCAAAAGCTCTATTACTAACTACTCTGAAGAAAAATAAAGTTTAAACAATACAGTACACTACCTTAACACTACTTCAGAATACAATTCCTGTAACTCCACATAAAAGAACCAGATATTTTACCGTGCCATACCATTTTCAGACAATCAATTCCCACCCCTTTCACATGGCGGCACACAGCCCCTCCTACACCCAGGTTTACACCTCCTCAGTCCTCTTGAAGTGTAAAACTGTCAGCAACAAACTCGTCAGTCATACGTGCGGGCGTCGGCCGTCAATTCGGCCTCCGCATCAAATTGCGTTAGCCCTCCGTCCGTCTGTCGGGACAATCGGATTTCGTCGGTTCAACCTGCTTATTAGATTCCACTGCCACTCGTTTGGGTAACCGTTGTAAAATATTTAGCCTATTTCCTGCTAAGCTTTGCTTGTTGGCCGGGTTTCTTTTTCAAAGTCGTGTACACTGAGCTAAGGTAGACATAGTCCTTCTCAAGTTCGAGAAGTGACACATCGACTTGTTTTGGACTCGGTAAGATGTGTGAAATGTTATAGATGACTTTCGTCATGCCGAAGCTAACCGTCCAAGCTCGAATTAGGCTGGACAGCATCTGGTTTAACTATTCCAACATCTCTGCCATTATGACAATGTTATCGGCAAATCGAAGGTTTGAGGTGTACCCATCGTTCCCGTTGATAGATCCAGTTAGTTTGGGCAGTGATTGGAGAACTTCAAGTCTTCTCGTCGCGTATCCTTCAATGTTAGAAGACAAACGTTTTCCACTGCGACCTGACCGTTATGACATCCGGCGCCGGAACTTGGATAATGATACTCAAACTGGTCCACAAAATCAAGCTCAGTGCGCTTTACAGCGAGCTATGCTCGGATTTACTTTGAAGGATAATTTCATTTCTGATTTTATATAAATGAAATTATCCGAATAAGAACCGGAGTCATCGACATAGCTTGCAGAGTAAGCACACTGCAGTGGCAGTGGGCTGGCCATGTTTGTCGAAGGCCCGAAGACCGGTGGAGCAGACGAGTCCTATATATTAGCAAGCGCAGCATGAGACGTCCCTTAGATAAAAAGACCGCCGACCTTAATCTTGTCCAGCAGAGGACTGTGATATTTGGTCAACTATCGAAATTGGAAGATTTTTAATAAACACCTTTGGCCCTTTTTTTACTTAGAACATTCACTATTGCCTGCATGTTTAAAGGTACCCATCGTTATTCATGCTCACATGTCGCACCTTGTATTATCATTTAATTTTCAAAACTTCTGAAGACAATAAATTCTGATTCTTCAAAATTCGTTCAAATTCAGGTCGCAATCTCATTTCACAGATAATCAATGTCAAAAACTTGTTAAAAATTATAAATTTGTCTATGCTATGCCGCCCAAATGTTTATAAGGTTACGCGAAATCCCTGGTTTAAAACATTTTTTTTATGAAAGTTGCAAATAGTTAATAATGATGTTCGTGATGTTGATCGTGAGTTTCAAAGAACAATGTCGGAAATGGCATCCTTTAAATCGGATTTCACTCCGATAAGAAAGGCAAGCATGCGGCGATGGAAGAACAATATAGTAACCACATCAGCTACTTGTGACTTGAACGAGAAGCGAACAAGAACAGAGAACTGTAAAAGTTGACTTTAGAAAACATTACTCATACGAATAATCTTCTGGAACGAGTGACTTGAAACTATGTCATCAAACTTATACCACTGCGTTAAAATTGTGCAGAGACAAAGTTCCAAATGGTTACATACAAATAAAAGTAAAATTTAGTGGCTTGGTCAATGTTATCGTTCTCAATCAGTTAATTAATATTTCTATCTGGATAATGCTTTGCGTATTAACATTTATGAAATTCCAATGCATAATTGTTCGCATACCTACATCACTATCGAGTTCATACCCACTAAATTCTAAATCTAAAGACAAGGTAACTTTGTCTAACGTATTAACTTACTTATAAAGTCTACAAAAGTAACTTCAAAGCTGTATCACGGTGCTATTTATACATTGATTTAAACATTTATTTTACTCCTCATTAATCGTATTCTTTAAATGATCAATATATACCTAAATAAAGGACCTTTGCAAAAACAAATTTAATTTTGACTTTGGTTTTGATTAAGCACGACCTTTTTTATTAAAATAAACAATTTGGTCAGTAACATAATAGTAATTTCCCGTCTCCTGGTGCCGTACGGCCGTCCACAAAGCGCCATTTTTGTTCACAGAATATTCTAGAAGCGGTGGAAATTTTATTGAGCTCCAAAATAGAGCTCAATTAAATTTTTGGTAAGTATACAAAACAAAACGGTTGACCACGCGACACCGTTTTTAGGAATGGACAGCTTATTAATGAAATTAGTACAAAGACATTCTTTCTTTATTTGTTAGCTCACGACTGAGCTTCCTCTTAACAGAACAATATTTCAATTTAGCGCTTTTGCTCTAAGAATTTAAGATTCTGCAATTACATGCGGTGGAATTACATGCCACAACTAAATACGATATGATGACAGTTTCCAAAAATTTGCCTGTGGGTACTTTGGTAGAGCTTTTTCTTTTGACCGAAGTATTGGATGACCTATTAGATGTCTGATGAATTTTTTTTTTGGATTATTTTGAAGTAATATTTTGAAATATGTTCGATTTTATGCCATAAAACAAGCTTAAAATGGTGCTGACTACAAAAAATCTGCGAATACATATAACGCATTTCATCCGAACGAACCGTTTTGTTTTCGTTTTTACTTTTCCATTGCATTGTGTTTCATAACACAGCTTTATTTATTACTGTTATAAAGATTTTCGCGCAATACTGCTTGAAGAATTCCGAGAATATTATTGCTTGCAAAAATTTCAAGTATAAATTATTATGAAATACTCTAAATCATAATCATGAGTTTTGTACCTATCGTGTGGTAGGTAAAATAATTAAAATTCAAATGAAAATTGTTGTTGTACCAAAATCGGGACTTTTTCTAACCCGAATCTTGCAAATTACAGCTGACATAACTTTATAAACATAGCATAAACTATGTGGTATACAATGTACCACAACAGAAGCACGGAACCTACAGTTCAATTCCAAATAAATTGTGAGTGACGCTCACCCGCGCGGGCGCTGTGCCCGCCGTCCGCCGGCAACATTTTAACATCGTACTTGCCCATTTTTCAAACTCCTAAACTTTTATTTGGGCAAAATATATGTTTTCGTTCTCCATTGTACGCGGAGGTTTTTAAAAAAATCCAAAACAAAAGAGCATAGAGTTATGACGAGCTGAATTGCTGGCCCTATTGTTGTTGTTGTGCTGTTTGTTTCAATTTCAACGTAACTGCGGGTAGTTGAAACAATTTTGTTGACAATGCTAAAAAATAGGCCAAATGAAAAGTAAATAATATGTGAGGAGAAAAGTAATGTGGACTGTGGGTAACGACTGCTTTGTTTTTCTTAATGGGGCTATTGTGGACCTTGTGATTTTAATTACAATAATTGGAATATTATTTTATTATTCGAACAGTGGAAAAAAAAAATATGTTCAATTGTAATAAGCATAGCATGATTAGACCTGCCGTCTTGTATGGATCATATGGAGTGTTGGGCCACAAAAGGAATGAATTAAAGACAATTGCATGCAGCTGAGATGAGAATGCTAAGAGGGATGTGTGGTGTTACGCGAATGGATAGAATACGTAATGAGTATATAAGAGGAAGTCTGAAAGTGACACCGGTGACTGAAAGGTTGTGTGGAAATCGGTTGTCGTGGTATGGGCATGTTATGCGGAGGAAGGAGGAAAATGTTGTCAGGAAAGTTGTGAGTATGAATGTGGATGGCTATAGGTACTAGTAGAGAGAGACCAAAGAAACGATGGATGGATTGTGTGAAAGATGATATGGCTAGAAAGGGAGTGACTATCGAGATGACGACTAATAGAGAAGTATGGAAGAAGAAGACATGTTGCGCCGACCCCAAATAGATTGGGATAAGGGCAGGAGAATGATGTTCAATTGTAATAAAATAAAATAAAAAGTAATCTGTGGTGCACACCAGAGCGATTAAGCGAGATTGTCCGAAAGGGTTACCGCTACCCCGGATCATAAAGGGCTAAGGAAGGAACATGGATGGGTTTTAGTCAGGAAGAGTCTGACACTCCCTTCCGCTTCACCCAGAGCGGGAGAAGTCATTGGAAGACATTGGATGATTTCCCAGCCTTAAAAAAAAACACTAGAGCGACCAGCAGTTTATTTGTTCCGGTATACTCTGCTAAGTTTCTGTTACAAGTTATAATATCCACATTATTTTGATGTAGCATCAATAACAACACTACTATGTTTAAATAGCAATCCAAGAGAGTAGACCGAGCGTAATAATATCTCTTTATTGCCATTCTTTATTTATTCATATCAAGGTAAGTTTTTCTTCTTCATCTTGTTACTGAACTCAAATATCAAAGAAGTGAAACACAAAGTAGAAGATAGTAGTTTACGTAACAAATAATAATATTCTCAAATCTGTCTGGTTCATTACTCAAAAAATCATTTCAGACATCATTATAAACAGCATTCAAATATCTCTCAGGCATGCCGGTTTCCTCACGATGTTTGCCTTCACCGATTTTTTAAGCGAGTGATAACTATACAACACGCACATGAATCCGAAAAATCAGAGGTGCGTGGCTTGGGTTCAAACTCGAGACCTATGACTTGGCAGTCTGACAGTCACACCACTAGGCTACCACTGCTATGCTGAGCAGCATTCAAATAACCTGACCAAGATAATTTCCTGATTTCTATCTACAACAACATTAACAAATTTACATCAACAACAACATTAACATTAATAAATTTTATATAATAAGTAAAATGACATGAATCGTTAGTTAAAATAATTTATTTTGAACAAAGCATAATATCTCAATGAGTAATGTGATGAATTACCACAAAAGGTTTTACAGCACAACACATAAACTAGAATTATTTAGTGTTCATCGCTCCGTGAATTGTGTAAATTATCACACTCTCATAAAGTGCTATTACAAACATTCCATAGTCGTGGACACTCGTATACAATGTAAATAACATTGCTTAATTGAGCCTGAAATCGTTTGCCGCAGAATTTAACATGCCAGTGTTGTAATTTTGAAATTATGTTATACCTACGCTTAGTTACAAAACGATGCTGTAATTACATAGCGTGTAATATTTACGAGGCATCCTGCCAAGTGATATAATATCAAATAAAGTTTATTTTTGATGAAACATTATACTTTTCTAAGTTTTTAAAGTTTCGTAAGTATGTCCGATGGAAATACGGAACCCTTATAGGATCACCCGTGTGTCTGTCTGTCCACTTGTTACAGCGAATTTGCTCCGTATTGAGTGGACCAATTAAGTTGAATTTGGGTACACATATTAATCAAAATTGTAACCCAAACGTTTACGTGTTACGTAAAAAAATAATTTTGAATAGGGGCGTGTCACTCTTGAGAGACCAAAATATAAATTATCAGAAAAAGAATTCCATAATCTTGCTTAGTTATATAGCATACCGATTTTGATAAAATATGTCTAAAAACCACCGCTAGAACACCTGCTTTGAAATAAAAAAACCGCATGTAAATCAGCTACCACGATGCCACAAACACACACACACGTAGCGGTCGAACTTGAAATACCCCTCTTTTGGTGTCAGTGGTAAAACATAGATGAAAATTTACCATTTCCACTTCTTATCTCCGAAACTAGTGAGCAATTTGGAGTCGGAATGTATCGGAGAACATGTTTTTTTAATCTCAACTACGGAACCCTTCATTGTGCGAGGTACATACCTACGTACGCTACTTCTTTTTTCCTCTAAATTCTAGAGTGCCCTGTGAAAGTTCGCAATAATATCATAAACGAGCTTAGTCTCTAGGGATGACAACACTTGTACAAACTTAGCACAAGTCTTATAACTCGTGTCTTACTGAACTATTAAGGACTTCATAAGTATTTGAAAATTAAGAGCGATGTTCCTTTGTTTCTTTAGTTGAAATAATTTTAATTAATAATTAAATTAGTATGAAAAGGTTTTGAGAAATTAGTTTACTGCTTCTTCCCAGCTAAAAGGTATTTGAAGGATATCCGTTTTACTTTTAGTGATCAAATTAACTAGCCACGGGGTACCTTACTAATAATCATCTATTATAATATTTGTCTTAGTAATTCAGGATAGTGCCCAGGAAACTCGGTGGTTACTTCCGAAAGCTAAACTGATTTGGTTTAGTGAGCGTTTTTTTAATTCCCATTCATTTTAAATTAGATTAAAAAACTTCACAAAGCGATCACTTACTAAAGGTTCTAGATTTCATAGAAGCATCCAGATGATCGACGCGACAGGTTTTTTAAGCCGAACGTGCACAAAGAGTGACGTCAGCGCCACGTAATAGATAGGTACAGAAGGCCAGCTTCATACAGCAAGCTCACAAACACTTACATACGGGTGGCGACCCCAAACAAAACTCCAATTGCGCCCTAGCTGTACGTAGACACCGTGTCTATATGAGCTTGCGTTTTCGCTCGATGTACAGAGCAGACTTTCTGTACTTATCTATTCTGTGTTACAGCCCAGGTACTCGTAAAACTGAACAAAAGAGACACGGCCAAGATAAAAGTATTAAAGGTTCCAAGTTTCAAGGATTTTTTTTCCTTTCGAACACAAGCACGGACGGTATGTTTTTGTTTTGCTTTAAAATATTGGGTCACTGAATTGCGAGAGTTAAATCAGCTTTTTCCGGTTTATTTTTGCAAAACGAATCGTTTTCATCCATGGGTTTTTATATTGATGACCATATTGATCGAAAGTCGTAGAACTCTGATATTTAAAGTACTTATTATCCACTTGTCTTAACCAGGGATGTAAAAAATTAGTAGTTGACAAAAAAAAAATCTGTAGCAGGTCGTAGCTCTTAGAATTGGTAAGGCGACGACCTCATAAGAGCGAGGGGGGCGTTGGATGAAAGTGGCACAGAACTGCTGTAGGGGACGTACGTTATGTACTGATGAAATAAAGGTAAAACGAGAGTCTTCGGTCGAACAGTTATTTAGAAGCTATTATTTAAACTGTAATCCTACCTAAATCATGACCAAAATAAAAACAAAACATCATTATCTACCAATGGACAAAGCCTTCCTAAATTGTGTCACAACACCCGCTTGAGCTTAATTATGTAAATACTTTTAAAACTTCAGGCCACCAAATCTGTATCAAGATTTAGCAATTCCCTAAACAAAAACAAAAAACGCTCTTCAAACATTCTTGTACGTATGTACAGCCAAAAGTATGGATAGCCAAATTGGATCAGTTGTGTACAGGGCGCTCCGGGATGGTCGCGATACTATGACGTCATAAGTACCTACCTACACAACTGCATATGCGCGCGCAATTAGAAGTCCGTCTGTGCCCGTGTACTTGCCGACGGTACTAGGAGGGTGTGAATTTAACGAGTAAGACTTTTCTTTATTTAAATGATTGGCGGCTAAATTAGGATGGGTATTTCAGTAAGTTAAGAATGTGTGTGATTTGAAAATACTTTGTTGACAGAAATGACAAGAATGAAGACAGATAACCCATTTTAACGTAGTCTACAAAATAAACTCATATATGATTACGTTATCGATTATGTTAATGAACTTATTAGTTTGCAGTATCAAAGTATATATGTAAAAAACTTTTTTACACAAAATAAAACCGACTTCCAAAAAAAACACTACAAAGTGAAAAATAATTTTGATTTCGGAAGTCGGTGTCTTCGGTTATGTATTTTCATTTTTTGCCACCGACTTCCGAAATCAAAATTATTTTTCACTTCAAGTAGGATTTTTTTTAGATTATTGTTGATTATTCAAAAACCGCTTATCCGATTTCGATAAAAATTTTAAGGGACCATTTGGAAAGTATACCCTTTCCAACAAAAAAGAATTTTTCAAATCGGTTGGCAAGCAACGGAGTTATGCGCGAACAAACATAAAAAAAATATATACACAGTTGAATTAAGAACCTCCTCCTTTTTTAGAAGTCGGTTAAAAAGTATATAGATACAAATTTCACAACAACGCAACAGATTCCAAACAAACTTGTATCAAACTAAATTGATCCGCAACCAGTTCGAACCAACAATAATCCAATCTGAGTCCCCATAATCCAAACTTAGTTATATAACACATTATTATGTTAATACCAACATAACATTGTGGCAAACGCTAGTTGAATCCAGTTCACGGAGGAATGGCGTTTGAAATTCAAATGGTGTATTATACATATCAAGGCAGCCGGCTGTCTGTTGGTGGTAACCACGTTAAGGCAGTTAACCCGATGTCTAATTTGACAAATCTCGGTTTAACCCGGAATCTACAGAACGATAACAAGCTCTGGATTTAATGAAAGCTTTTATGTTTTCGATGGTTCGACGGTCGCCCGGCTGAATGTGAAATACGATGCAACCTTATTTGCGAGACTGTGACCTGAACTCGGCCTGATAATTCTGAATGCTAGATCGCATGACGTAGGTAGTCGAACAACCAGAGTCAAATAGTAATTTTGAATTAGCTACCTACCAGTAGCTAGATACTTTATTAGTGCTAAATTTCGTTTTCATTAAATCTTACCAATTAATACAAAGAGCTAAAAGTCTTGCACGTTTGCCCCTTCCTCAACATAACAAACTCGCTTCACATTGCACCAATAACTTGCTTCAAACTTAGTTCCGCTCAGTATAATGTTATGTTCAGCGCTACAACGTCGCTGCACCCAATGTGTTAATGGTCGCAATCTGTGCAAGTTGCTCGATTGTTCGCGTTCTATGATATCTTATATCTTTGGGCATAAATTCAGACACTGCGATGACCGTTCGTGTACGACCGTGGAAATTCGTTGATGTATATTTGATTGAGACTGGTTCGCTTTACTGGCTTACTTACTTGTTTGCAGTCATGCATTACTATTTAATCAAATTAGAATAACAAAGTTAAACAATAAAAAGATACGTAGTGAGTGATGATGTAGGCAACTGATTTTTCAATATTGACAAGTAAACAATGCTTTTGGTTGAAACTTTTAGCGTTTAAACAATACAACGGTTACCCTTTAAAAGATTCGAAAAGTCCTCATCATAGTTTGCAAAAAGTTTTGAATGTCCAACTTAACATTTTCGACAGAGTAGACCCTGAAATTAAGTGTTCATTTCCAAACTTAGTTTTTAACAACTTATTTTATCTGCATAGCAGCCTCATTAGGCAGGTACGTTGAGATGTAATCGTTGTTTAACCTCGTGGCTAGTACGACTATATTGCGTTTATAACAGACCTTAACGGCTCTCTGAAAATTTTGCAATCCCTTGGAGAAAACCCTTTGTAGAATTTTATACCAGTCTTTATATTTTTAGGTTTGCTTAAAATTGTTCAGAGTACCCAATTATGATTAGGTACTAAATTTCTGGAAGGAAGGTCTATTGGAGCAAAATAATAGGATTTCCTTCAATAAAAATACAATACAATGGCCAACTTATAAGAATTGCTGAATTGTAAGTAAGTTATCGTAACTCGAACAGATTTGCGGAGACAGCAAGTTTTCTGGAACCACTCATACATTTTATTTTATAGCAGTTATATTTATAATAATAATAATAATAATCGTTTAATTCAGAATCAAGTTCCATAGTTTGTTAGTAACAGTATAAAATGCCTTATATCTAGTGTTAGTAAGTAAACTAAACTAATTTTAAACTTAGTACAACCGCTAGAGACTTTCCCATCCCAATCTACTTCACCGCATGGAGTCGTATCCAGCGTCCCAGAATCGGAGAGTCCCAGCGGTCTGCCAACGTCCTCAGGATAGTGTTGGGGCTGGCGCGAAACCGATATAGTGACGATGCGCATCTCTTGCGCATGACGGTTGAAAAGCTGTCAACATTTGCGTCGGCAAACATACCGGACGCGCTGCAAAAACGCGGCAGCCCCAACAACACCCGGAAAGCGTTGTTGTATTGTATGCGCAGGTCACTATATGCCTTCTGCGTGAAGTTCACCCACAGGCTGCACGTGTAAAAGGATTGGCAGAAGGCTTTAAAATTCTTTATTTATAAATCTTAGAGGGAAACAAGAAAAGGGTAACAATGTAGCGTGGTTAAGACAGTAACGGAATGAGACGTCTGCGTCTGTCCATTCAACCACACGTTGAAGTACTGGTCTCTTTATGTACTACTCTGTCAAGAAAGTACCGGGAAAAGATCAATAATACACAAAAGGTCTGTTATTCATCCAAATTTATTTTATCACCTTCAAAGTATGCTCCTTTAGAAACGATACACTTGCGCCAACGAATAATCCATTCATCAAAACATTTTTTAAACACTGCTTCCGGAATTGAGTTCAGTTCTCGCCGCGAAGTCTCCTTTATGTCTTCTATCGATTGAAAACGGGTGCCACGAAGTGGTAATTTGAGTTTAGGAAAAAGAAAAAAGTCAGCAGGAGCCATATCTGGTGAATATGGTGGTTGCTGGATGGTATTTGTTGAGTGTTTGGTCAAAAAATTCGTTCACAATGATAGCCTTGTGCGAAGGCGCATTGTCGTGGTGCAAAATCCAAGAATTTTCTTTCCACAAATCTGGCCTTTTTCGTCGAATTTGCTCTCTTAAACGCCGCATAACGCTCAAATAATATTCTTTATTTACCGTTAGACCTTCCGGTAAGAATTCAGAGTGCACAATACCGCGATAGTCAAAGAAAACAGTCAACATGACTTTGACTTTTGATCGACTTTGGCTTGGTTTTTTCGGTTTCGGTTCAGTTGGAAGGCTCCACTCCGAAGCTTGTTGACTAGTTTGCATGTCAAACTCGTAAACCCACGTCTCGTCACCAGTAACAATGCGTTTCATGAATGTTGGGTCCGAACTGACTCGTTCTAGCATGTCCTCAGCGACTTTCATGCGATTGAGTTTTTGGAGAAAATTCAGATCTTTTGGGACTAGCCGAGCAGCAACATGTTTCATACCCAAATGATTAGTTAAAATGGTACGGATCGACTCGTGAGATACAGAAAGTTCGGCGGCTATCTCTCTCAGAGTTGAATGGGGATTTTCAGTCACTATTTTCTTCACTTTTGCGATGTTAACTTCAGTTGCAGACGTTGACGGCCTACCAGAGCGAGGCAAATCTTCCATCACATCTCGACCGCTTTTGAACGCTTTGAACCACTCATAAGCACGAGTTTTTGATAAAGTCGTTTCACCGTAAGCCTTCCTAACATTTTCAGTGACTCCGAACACGAAATTCCATTGGCGATGCAAAATTTAAGACAAACTCTTTGTTCGATATTGTTGTCCATTATGAAATTCGCAATACACACTATATATGATATTACTAAAACCAGCACTGTATTTAATATAAATAACAGATGCAACTCAAACTCCGCGCCAAAATGGAAAACAGTTGTGCCAATCTAACAACTACAAAAAACAAAAATTTGAATTTGGAACCATAAACAAATCATCCATTCCCGATACTTTTTTGACTGAATGTAGTTACAGAGGTATAATGTTACACACTATAATTCTAAAACCACAAAATGAAGCTATATTTGTGAGGTAAGACATATTTACTTACTTACACTTAGAGAGTCAAATTCATGTGTTATTTGTTGGAATGACGAATGGCGTTTTTAGCAACAACCATGACAAAAAAGTCAGAGAGCAATTTCTTTAGTTTTAAAAACGTTCGCATTCTAATATCAGTCTCAATCTATCAAAAATAAAGCAAGTTACTTCATATTAGGAAAGATTTTGACATTCCGTGTCGCTTAGATTTTATTGCGACTAGATTTTGAATGTTTTTAATTACAATTATGCATTATTCTTTTGAGCTCAAATTCACAATAAATGGGTGTTTTTAATCATGCGCCCGTGATCACAGACACTCACACGATCACAAACATAAAATATCAGTTACAGACCAACGATTTTAAATGTTTTCCCTATCATATTTTACACCTGCAAATAACAGTTTCTACCAAGACCTATTGACCTATGCCGATAAAAGAAGATTTGCTCCTAACACCACCACGTTACTTTACAGGTGGTGAAGGCCAGGAGCACGGGCCGGTATTTCTGATGGAGCCGCCCCCACGACTGGTGTTCTCTAACAGCACGGGTGCCAGAGCCTCGTGCGCGGCGCACGGATTTCCCTCGCCACAGATCGCCTGGCAGCAGCCGGATGGCGCGCAGCTTGATGATGTGCCAGGATTAAGGTTAGTGGAGAATTATTAATAATGGCGGATATCAACAAATATACTATCATAACTGTTACTATCATCTATCCTAAATTATCTTACCTATAAAGCAAGAACCGGTCCTTTGCCGGGCGTCCAGGTTCATGCGTAGTTTATAAACACCTAGATATTTACTGTGGGAGGGTGAATAAGAGGGACTTCTATACCAGCTGCGGCTCTCATCCTACATTTTGCCTAGTGTTGCCCAAAATCGGTCTTGGTCTTGCAGTCTTGGTCTTGTTCTTGCATCTCCGCAAGACCAAGACCAAGACCAAGACCGCCTTATTGTAGCAAGACCAAGACCAAGACTAAACCCTGCAAGACTTGAGCAAGACAAGACTTAAGCCTGCAAGACTCTTGCGTCTTGCAGTTAAGACAATTTGAAATTTGGGCGTTATTAAGTAGGTACCTCTTTGGTTTTAATCCCGATTTTGATAGACGTTCCCCAGTATCAAAACCGTCCGTCATAACACTAAACTAAGGGCTGCAGTTGTATCTGCAGTTGGCAACGTGCCGCTCGTCTGAAAGAACCCTAAAAGGTATTGTATTGATTAGGTAGGTACTTATTATATTTCAACTATTTATTAAGTAGGTAGCGTGTTAATACTCACAAATCTGTTCCCATCATCCCATGTGATTAAATGTACCTAGAATAACTTGCTAGCAAAGTTCATACCTTGTAGGTATCTACCTATAATAATATATATTATGCTTGTTTATGTCTAATGTGCAGATGTAACGTTAGTAGGTTGGTATGTGCTTAAAATTATAACCAACAAAATTATATAAACATTATGTAGGTACCTACTTATGTTTCAAAGTTTATATTATTATTCTTATTCAGCAAAATTTAAAACTAACAGCGAGTCGAGTAGGTCTAGTAACAGTTTCTACGGCAGCCAATGTTATGGTACAGACGCCAGCACATCAAGCTACTATAATCTGTCAAATTTCTTTAACAGATTTTGAACTTTGTCGCTAAAGAATTAAGGTCAAGCTTGATTGGGATAATGTGACGTTCCGCGAATAAACTGTTGGTCGGTCGATGTATTATATACCTACTTATTTGATAATTTACCGACAAAGACGCCGCGGTTTGCAACAAGTGTATCACAGCATTTGACACTGTTTGAGCGCCGCATTCGCCGACAAAGAATACGGACAGAGGCACACCAAATTGTTACCTATTTTGGTAGGGTTGGTACAGGAGGATAAAATTAAATGACCTTGAAGATGTCTCAGCAGTAGGTAGGTATAAATTGAATGCTTTGAGTTTCTTGTATAAATACATTCTCACACTGGCTCGAATTCGAACACTACAGCGTTTAAAGCTGTCGGGCGAGATGATAATTAATAACTAAGTAGGTATCGCATCTATTGAATTGCAAATATTTTGATTTCGAAATAATCATTGTTAATATCGGTAAATGATACATAGTGAGTGGTACTAAAATGTGAGCAGCAAGATTAAAAATTGTATAATTATGTCATGTCAGGGCTTTCCATAATTTAATTTTACAAAAAGCTCTCAAGTAAGATTTAGAGTTTACCATTCAATTACACACAACAAATTATTGAAAAATAAAAATTATGAAAAATATATTTAGACTGATTACTTAGGAAATTAGTAGAATAAATTTTCTATCGTGGATACCTAGTTATTAAAAAGTTGATAAACGTTGTGTGTACTTAATTTTATTTTTCTGTACTAATGCCCAACATTGACAACCCTACCAAAATAGGTAAAAATTTAGTCCGCTCCTAGACTTTGTGTCGCCGCCGCCGCTTTCATATCAAAGGTCGCCGCCACTGCCCATGTTCAACGATGACAGACTACGTAGGTATAGCAAAGCGCGCCAGACACGAGTACGACAAATTGCCTAAAAAATGTACCTACGCACACTGTAATGAAATCTGCAAATCTCAACACGACACGCACTTCCTTATTTTGGCCGCATAGGTAGGCTTTGCCTGTAGTCTTCTATTATTGGTTGATTAACATTGTACATTAGTGAATGCTCCAGGATAGCCCGCGAAATTCAAATTTTCTTATTTTTTTTTTAATTTGCAAGCCAGTGCTAGATTGTTTGTTGATTACAATATTATTCGCGCTGTAAGACGTATGTAGTTACAGAATTATAATCATCAAAATCATCAATACAACTCTCCAAGTTCATAAAGGTCGAGGAAAAATTTAAAAAAAAAAGACTTTTTCAAAGTCAAACTCATTCTAAACTAACGTGTTCAATAAATAGCAATAGGCTAATAGGTATTTGCAAGACTTGCAAGACTTGCGAGACTCTTGCTGCAAGACCAAGACCAAGACCAAGACTGAGAGCGCAATACCAAGACCAAGACCAAGACCAGGTGTATTGACGCAAGACCAAGACCAAGACTGGCCTAAGTCTCGTCTTGGTCTCGCATTTGGGCAACACTAATTTTGCCTGTTTACCGATAATACCTAAGTGCTATAAATAACTGAAAATGTTATTTTTTGATGACAAAAAACCTTTTTGGCTAGAACTAATTGCTCTCATATTTATGTGTATGCCTACCTGTACTATGAGCCCTCGTTCCCACATTTACAATCCGGCAACAATCTTCAGGTTGAAACCTACTGTCAACAAACTAATCACAAGGCGAAAATACGAATAACGTAAGAAACGAATTTAACCCTCTTTCTCGGAAGCCAGACTATCAACCAACAGACTACCCAAGCTCTTATAAAAGTAAATAAACACGTACTCGACGCATCAGAACTCGTGTATAATATAAGAGGGATCACAGCGCCACCTGGTGCCAAATGTTCCGAAGAATTCTGTTTTGTAGCGAAAGTGCCGCGAATTACAATAAGATGTGGTTTCTTCAGCATATGGTAGAATAAGGAATGTTTTAGTAATATGTATGTGTGTTTGGCCATGAAATTGGTTTGGGGAATACAATTATATTAGAGTGCGGTGACATGTGATTGTTTGCGGGATATATTGTAGTTTCTTTGAGTTTTACTTGGCACTTCCGCATTTTTCGGTGAATTGTTACCCTACACCTGACTTCTTCATGGACATCGTGCAAATGTCAAATATAGACATAAGATTTAAAAAAAAAATGGTATTTTCAATGTAATTAGCTTCTTGCATTGAATAATGAAGATAGATACACAGGGGCAGTAAGTGACATGTACATACGTTTATATTATCGCATGTCGTGCTGGACAAAAAACTTTCAAAGGTTCTTTTTAAAGAAGCATGAAGCATGGACCGCAAAGGTGGAACAGCACATTAAATTAATTTTTACTTTTTATTTGTTTTATCGCGTTTGAGATGTCTATATTTCCCATACGAGACTTCACTTAGATGAGAAATATTTAACTAATTTAAAACATAATTAATTTAACGTACAGTTTTGGCATGAGACTTGCAAATCTATCAGACCAAGGTTTAATGGCCCGCAAGTGCCATTTACTCTGTCGATGGCTTCAGCTATTTCGTCTACCCTCCCCTGACAGTACAACTGCAAGTCATCAGCACATAAATTAAACGCACACGGAAGATATAAGGTAGTTTTAAGATTAATAAAAATAGAAAACAGAAGAGATACGGCTCGCAGCTCCTCGAGAAGAGCTCTTCTAGCTCAGCTACAAATAAATATACTAACAGAGTCCCTGCTTCAGTGGAAAACTGTGAAGCTGTATGCTTTTAAATGACTAGCTTGTTTCAGTCAACATGTTGGTGGAGAGTTAGATTGCTTACTAATATAATAATTATGAATCCGGTCACATTGATGTTAATTTATTGGCACAACGTAGATCATCGATCATAAGTACAAATTGCAAGTTAAGGCCGTTATTTTACGTCACAAAATAAACCGAAAACCTCGTAAACTAGAGTACAGACGATGCAAAACGTAAAATTAGCAAATCGCCACCGCGTTAAACCTTGAATTTAAATGATACGGTTTGCGGTACAAGCGGTATATCTTTAAAATAATCCAAGTGTCGGCGCGATTTGGATGAGCGTCATGAAATATGTATCAGACATTATGAATAGTTCGCCGTGACGGAGGCACACCGCGCGCGCTAGTATCGTCGTGACGGAGGCACACCGCGCGCGCTAGTGTGCTCACTCTTTTTCTTTCATTTTCATTTGACGTCTGCACCTGTATCCTTTGTGAATTTTCGAATGTTCGTTTGAGGTTCCTTTGTGTTATAATTCTAAAATGAAACATGGTTTTAGAGCTGGGTTGTTTATTTTATTTATTTGAGGATGTAAGGAATAATGTTCTTCTTGAAAGAATATTAATTGCACTTAATTTCTTACTAAGCGTGCTCGTCCAAATACCTAAGTCACGAACTCCTGTTAATGTAGCGATAGACGGACAGTTTCAAAAATTATACAAAAAAATTGAGTAGGTGTCTTGTAACAGCAAAAGTTTTAAATACAAATATCCGTATACCATAATGGTCGACATCAAAATTCACAATAGATCCTATTGTGAATTTTGACGATTTTGCCCTTTAA
Source organism: Hyppa rectilinea (assembly GCA_951799385.1). Taxonomy (NCBI): domain Eukaryota; kingdom Metazoa; phylum Arthropoda; class Insecta; order Lepidoptera; family Noctuidae; genus Hyppa; species Hyppa rectilinea. The sequence goes on along the minus strand of OX637301.1, from coordinate 21,555,716 downwards.
ACTATACACCTGCAACTATTACTTTACCCCTTTCACAACTGACTGCCTAAACTAACATTCAATATTATTATAATAACATTATATGATGTAAGGCGGCTTCATTTAAATCTCGGGCTGTTATTACTAAGTTTGAGAGTAATAAGCAGATAAAATTCTCTTGTTTGTCCAAACTCCAGAGTCTAATCAAGTGTGAAGACCGAATAATATCACGCGTGACTTGATTTATGGGAGTTGAAAAAGTATTAGTGTTTGTTTAGGCACCATGTAGGTGCAGACTGCGCACATTATCAGCCAGGCGATGATGATGGCTGAAACCTACGTCGGCATGTTGTCCGGGTCGGTCTCCTTGAACAGCGTGATTATGTCTTACAGGCTTCTTTAGTCCCGTCAACGCGAACGCTTGTTAAGTACGCTTAACAACAATAGCTTGGTAGTAGCTACGAGTATCATCCTCTTTATTTAAGCAGCGCGCATCTGAACAGCAGACACCGGGATCATTACATCCTGCTTCTGCTGTAAAAAGCCCAGCAGCTTATTCGTCATTTAAGTTCATTGCTCAGAGCGAGTAAATTACGAGGGACAGCTTACACCGAATATGCAAATACATCCGCACCGGAACGAGGCACCAACGAGACTCGGTGTAACGAGCCTTCTGAAGGCCCGCATCGCGGATTTTTTTGCGAAATTTGATGCATACTAACTGTGCGGCGGTAACTAGGTCATTAGTCGATGCGTCCAACACAACATGTTTACATGTGTCGCGGAACGAACTTCGAAGTATCATCGTGAAATTCCATGTCGTTTGCTGAGCTAGCAAGCGAGCTGCAGCTGCTGTCGCAGAGCCCCTCGTCCTGTTCCGGAGCCTGCAGCCCTGGAAAAACACCTGCAAACAGATTTCACTGGCGTCGTCCCCAGGCGGCGCTCCAATTATGAAGCCTATGCCAGAATAGGGCTGATGATGTGGGTTTCGTAACAGTGTAAAGGTGGAAGCGCCGATCGCGAAAGAACAAGAACTGCAGCGGCAAAGCTCCTATCCTATGGAGCTTAAAATGTACTTGCATGGAGGTTGCTTGCTCCTGTCCTGAATAGTGTGTCTCTGTACGCACGATCGGGGGTGGTGTTTTCTATATTTGGTCATAAGGATGTTAATGACGCGTTCTAGGCTTTTAGATTCTATTTATAATATTCCAAAAATAGTATAACAGACATCATTTGTTCCATTCATTCTACCATTATTTTTCTGATAAGTAAACAATTTATTTCGTCTCAAAAAGCTTTTTTCGAGGGCTATTTCAAATTTTCTTTTATAACAGAAAACTAATACCTGATATGCTAAAACAAGAGTACATTTATAAGTAACTAAGCTCACTAAACGTTCACGAGCCGATCAGTAAATACTTCCAGTGTGTTCGCACCATATCTGCTATCGATCAGCCAGTTATTGAATTCTTGATTTTAGCGACGTTCGATAAAAACAGCTCCTAAATACTCATACATACTCATGTGATTTGCATGCTTCATGCAAGCTTGTGTTATGTACTTGTCGGGACTATAGCAGGCATAGTTCAGTCATTATACACTCGAGAGCAATGAATCCGGGTCACTTAAAGAATGTTAAAAATCTCGGAAACTAAAAATGATAGGTTAATGCAATAAATTGTATTTAATAGACAATGTAATACTCCTTAAATGAAAGTAAAAAAAATATGAGTCACCATACATTTTATTAACACAAAATTACTTAAAGAAAAAAACTGCTGATCTCTCCTTAAAACAAAAATAGGAAACATGAAATTTTTGAACTTTATTACGATTTTCTTGAATTTTAATACTTCGTATTGCCTCCTCGTGCTTCCATTACTGCGTTTACGCGGTTTGGCATGCTGTACACCAAGTTCCTTATACGATTTTGGGGAATATTCTCCCATTCCTCTGTGAGAGCAATTTAGAGCTCACGAAGCGTGATTGGGGGAGGGTTTCGTTGTTTTACGCATCTGCCTAGCTCGTCCCAAGCATGCTCGATCGGGTTGATATCCGGGCTGCGCGCTGGCCACTCCATACGAGTAATGTTCATCTCTTGAAGGTAGTCATTCACAATCCTACCTGTATGAGGTCGGGCATTGTCATGCATAAATATAGCATCCTCACCTAAATTGACCATAAATGGACCAACGTGATCATTGAGGATTTCTTCCACATATCTTACGCTAGTTAAAGAGCCGTTTTCTATGATCACCAGCTCTGTGCGACTTTCAGAAGAAATTCCGGCCCACACAAGTACAGACCCACCACCGTAGGCTACTTTTTCTTCGATGCATGCTTGCTTGAATCTTTCCCCTGGTCTTCGATACACTCTGTATCTTCCATCGTGCTTGTAGAGCATAAATTTTGATTCGTCGGAGAACATAACTTTTGACCAATCTTCAATACTCCAATTTACGTGGCCCTGGGCATATCTTAGTCTTGAAATACGATGCCCACGCTCCAGTTTAGGGCCGTTTGCAGGTCTAAGGGGTTTTAAGTTAGATTCAGCAAGCAGACGTCTTACTGTCATATGCACTTGGGTTACTTCCTCCGAGGCGTCGAAACTGATTTGTGAGTTCAGTTCCTGTGAGAAAGCGATTTCGAAGCATGGTGTTCACCAAGTATCGGTCTTCTCGTGCTGTGGTACACCTGGTTCTGCCCGTTCCTGGTCTGCGTAGGTTAGAACCAGTTTCTTCGTAACGTCGGAGAACTCTTTGTACTGTTGACAGCGACACACCGACAGTCCTGGCTGTATCGCGCTGACTCCGGCCGGTTTCCAGCATTGTAAGTATTCTGGTGCATTCTTCAGGCGTAAGCGACATAATTTCAGCTTGAATAATGAATATAGAGCACTATCAACATGGTTTATGTACCCACATAAATGACAGATTACAAACAAAAGCAAAACCAAATGCTGTAATTTCGTAGTTCCATCTTCGAAAGTGGCCCTTTTTCAAATTTGATTTTTATATGATATAACTTTACAATAACTAAGAAGTTTTAATACCTTCATTTAAGGAGTATTACATTGTCTATTAAATACAATTTATTGCATTAACCTAGCATTTTTAGTTTCCGAGATTTTTAGGATTCTTTAAGTGACCCGGATTCATTGCTCTCGAGTGTATATTGTCATGGTGATCTATACATATAATAAAACAGTAAAAAATCTGTGTCTGTACATTGAATTTATTAAAAAAATAATAATTGAGGGGGGATTAGAAACAGTAATAGAGAACGAATCCAAAAAAAAAAAATTGTCTGTTTGTCTGTTTGTCTGTATGTCTGTTTGTCTGTTTGTCTGTTTGTCTGTTTGTCTGTTTGTTTGTACACGCTAATCTTCGGAACTACTGGACGGATTGGAATGATTTTTTTTTTGTTGTATAGGTATTAAGTCTGGGCAACATATAGGCTATAATTTATTTTGGAAACTTGAACACCTGATGCAGAACCGCAACAGAGCAGCTAAACTATAAGAGATACAAAAATGATACCTTAGCAAAAATTGTTCCACGTGATGAGCATTTTTTGCTCAGAGAATAAATTTGAAGATCTGGAACACCTGATGTGGAACTCCAAGAGCCCGGCTACACTATAACATATATAGGAATGACGTCTTAGAGAAAGTTGTGCGGTCTGATGGGTATTTCCTGTTGACTTATAAAAATCGAAGATCTGGAACACCTGTTGTGGAACTCCAAGAGCCTAGCTACACCATAACACATACGAATGACGTCTTAGCAAAAGTTGTGCGGTCTGATGGGTATTTCCTGTTGACTTATGAAAATCGAAGATCTGGAACACCTGTTGTGGAACTCCAAGAGCCTGGCTACACCATAACACATATAGGAATGACGTCTTTGCAAAAGTTGTTCGGTCTGATGGGCTTTTCCTGTTGACTTATAAAAATCGAAGATCTGGAACACCTGTTGTGGAACTCCAAGAGCCTAGCTACACCATAACACATATAGGAATGACGTCTTAGCAAAAGTTGTTCGGTCTGATGGGCATTTCCTGTTGACTTATAAAAATCGAAGATCTGGAACACCTGTTGTGGAACTCCAAGAGCCTAGCTACACCATAACACATATAGGAATGACGTCTTAGCAAAAGTTGTGCGGTCTGATGGGTATTTCCTGTTAACTTATAAAAATCGAAGATCTGGAACACCTGTTGTGGAACTCCAAGAGCCTAGCTACACCATAACACATATAGGAATAACGTCTTTGCAAAAGTTGTTCGGTCTGATGGGCATTTCCTGTTGACTTATAAAAATCGAAGATCTGGAACACCTGTTGTGGAACTCCAAAAGCCTAGCTACACCATAACACATATAGGAATGACGTCTTAGCAAAAGTTGTTCGGTCTGATGGGCTTTTCCTGTTGACTTATAATAATCGAAGATCTGGACCACCTGTTGTGGAACTCCAAGAGCCTAGCTACACCATAACACATATAGGAATGATGTCTTAGCAAAAGTTGTGCGGTCTGATGGGTATTTCCTGTTGACTTATAAAAATCGAAGATCTGGAACACCTGTTGTGGAACTCCAAGAGCCTAGCTACACCATAACACATATAGGAATGACGTCTTTGCAAAAGTTGTTCGGTCTGATGGGCATTTCCTGTTGACTTATAAAAATCGAAGATCTGGAACAACTGTTGTGGAACTCCAAGAGCCTAGCTACACCATAACACATATAGGAATGACATCTTAGCAAAAGTTGCTCGGTCTGATGGGCATTTCCTGTTGACTTATAAAAATCGAAGATCTGGAACACCTGTTGTGGAACTCCAAGAGCCTAGCTACACCATAACACATATAGGAGTGACGTCTTAGCGAAAGTTGTTTAGCCTGATGAGCATTTCCTTTTGACTTATAAAAATCAAAGATCTGGAACACCTGTTGTGGAAATCAAAGCTATCACTAATTTTACTGTGTAATTAAAAAATAACATAAACTGGGAGTACCTGCACGCGGTGAAGGCGGTAACAGTTTAGGACCGATTTTCGATGACGATGGTATATCATTGAAAATTTGACTCTACTGGCCAAAAGTCCTATTTATTTTTTTATTTTATCGTATGAATATGCCTTCGGGCTTTTGTTGTTTGAGTGTTTAATTTCCTTTTCCATTTATCTTCTACCGGGTCTTCGTGACACGGTAGCCACCGTGTCACGAAGACCCGGTAACGCAGGGGAGCAGTCATTTTAATTTAGACTTTTATTGATCAGGTATCTTCACAATAAAACTATGACCATGCCTAAAAAGAGGTCAAATCTTTCTCAATGTTCCAAAAGAGCTAAAAGATTGAGGATCATAAGATCCCAAGAATTACCAAAGAGCGTCAGGAGAGACTTGATGCTGTTTGAGAACATTAGGATGCAACTCGCTCCGTGGAAACCTCTTCGGGTCGCGAAGCACGCCTGCGTTCTCAGCGTATTCATTAGGTCTCAAGAGACCAGTGAAGAATATGATGCGCGACTGACTGATCGTGAACGTCATGAATTGTCTCGCGAGTCAGAGACGTTCACGGAAAGAGAATTACGCTTGAGTTCCAAGCGTATCTACGCATCGACTTCTAGGTCTCTAGAGACAAGTGGGGCACGTGATGTGCGACTGACCGCTGATCGTGAACGTCATGTATTGTCTCGCGAGTCGGAGACGTTCACGGATAGAGAATTGTGCTTGAATTCCAACCGTATCTACGCATTGACTTCTAGGTCTCTAGAGACAAGTGGGGAATATAATAATGCGGTTACCAAAATGAAAACGATGACAAATGGACTGTATGTTTTGGTGGTTGTTGGAATGATATAAAACTAAAGCTCAGTGTGATAAAAGATTTAAATATGAAAAATGATAAAAAAATAACATAAATGGCGACCCCGTTGTCGCTGGCATAAGTAACAGGGTCCGCGTACGAAGTCGCGGGCAGAAGCTAGTTGGGAAATAAAATAACTGTCACGTTGTATGGTTTTGCGTGTCGTGTAAGTAGTGAAATGCGCTTTTGGAATATATATTTATGAATACAAGAACAAAGGAGACGGAACTGAACTTATATTTTGTCCTTTTTTTATAAAAGACTAAGTTGGTCATAAGAAATAACATTGGGCTCTAATTATCCCATTGCAGAAAATAGGCCTCTTTTCTACAACGCAGGAACAAGCGTTGACTCCCACGGTTGTTCCACACGTGTTGGCGATTATAGACTAGTACAACTCCAGTTTATTCACGATTGTTCCTATACTGCACCATCAGTCACTGATGTTCAAGACTTCGAAAGTAAATAATTAGTTAATTGAAAGTCACTTTGATATCTACTTGTCAGGGTTGAACCTGCAACCTCTGTGATGTGATTGATTAACTTCGTGTCGGTGGTAAGCTGGTTAACATTGTTATCATAGGGAAACATTCCGTCAATTACCTTTATCCATGAATGTTAAATAGGCTGACCGAAGTATTACAGTATTAAAAGGCCTTGTGGTCACACATCGTAGTGGCTCGTAGATTTTCAAGTGAACCGAGCTGTAACAACAATCAACTCAACGAAACTGTTATTAAATAAACTTAATACATAAATATCGATTCCACGTAAGTACGTTTATTCACAACGACAATTTAAAGTTGTACTCTTGGGGACGTGTAGAAGTAAAGGGTCTTTCAACAAGGACGGGTCAATTTTGATAGTTTGTGGCGGCCATGTTGTTTTGGCGGCATCTGTCAAATCCGTTTTTTTTCTTTAGTTACTGATGCCAAATTACCATGGTAAGTTACAAGATTGAGCAGCACGTCCAAATGTTAAATTTTATTATCAATCAAAATGAGTGTTTGTTAGTGCAAACGTTGCGCGCGTTACGTCCATTTTAAGGCAGATGCGGTGGCCCTTCAAACTCGATTCTCCAACGTTTGCTGACCAAATTTGAGACGACTGGTTCGGTAATCAACCAACCAACACCCTTACATCAAAGGAACGCCAGATCGGCCGAGAATATCGCTGCTGTCCGTGAGAGTGTCCGAGGCAGTCGATTTCTCGCCGTGCACTAGAACACGGCCTTCGCAGACTTCAATTTGGCGAATTTTGCGTCGGGACTTGGGCCTACACCCGTACAAGATCCAACCTGACCCAGGAGCTGAAAGTGAATAGCATTCTGCATAAATGGTTCGAGGGTAGCGTTATCTCTCGCAGAGGTGACGTGAATTGTCCACCAAGATCGCGCGATTTGACCCTGATAGACTTTTTCTTGTGGGGTTTTCTCAAGTCGCAGGTCTATGCCAATAATCAGCAATCAACCGATGCCCTGAAAGTCAACATATCGCAGGCCATCGCTCAGATTCAGCCTAATCTATGCATTAGAGTAATCGAAAATTGAAAATTTCGGATCCGTGCCACCGTTCGAAGCCGCGGTAGTTTAAACGATGTAATTTTTTATAAAAAATTGCATAAATTGGCCTTTCAAATAAAATAATAATTTCTTTAATATCTCACATACAGCTTGTTTTATTTAATTTCAACATCGACCCGTCCTTGTTGAAAGACCCTTTAGTTTCTCAGGACTGTTATTTTTATCACTTTGTCGAGGAAGCAATAAGGGATAGTTAGACGTGAGAGGTCAATTATAGAGAGAGAGATTTAAAAAGTATGGTAAATTTTGTTTAAAGTTTCTCTACACTATCCCACTGCTGAGCAAAGCCTACCGCCAAATCCTTCTAGGCATCCTTTTCTTTTTACGATAACGTAATCGTCGAAGTACTTGTAGACCTAGTTAAACTGCAGATTTGTTGTATTAATCTGAGTTTATTTCATAAATCCAAATTAAGAATGAAGAAAATGTGACCTCTAACATCGAAGTTTTCTTCATCAAAGGCAAAAACACACAACC